>CM068957.1:17904430-17919927 GCA_035128595.1 Eptatretus atami
CGGCACGTCGCCCACCGGACGGACAATTCTGTCATGACCCTCTCGGACCAACGCCGGGAGCTAGTTACGGGTGGGCCTTTCGACCTCACCACAATCGTGCCAATCGGCCACCCTCGTAGGATAGGGTTGTTCGCCAAACTCGACCTACCTAAGTACCCACGCGGATGGTAAACCGGCGATCGTACCTCGCCACAGGTCGACTCCGGACACGAGCCGCTTGGGCGGCCCGTTCCGTACTATCGGGATAACCGAGCGGTGTTATCGTCGACCTGGACGGTTCAGATTAATTACCGGGATGTTGTACCCACTACGAACCCCTTACGTGATGCAAGATGGAGATTCAAATGGAGAAAAGACGAAGCGAAACGGGCACAGTTCAACAAGCAAGCATTTTATTACGCGACACACGGAAAGCACGTATATACAGCCATACACAAAAAGCAAAGGCAAGAAGAAAACAGTTGACACCGACCTAACGCGTACACACAGCAACACTTACACAGTTTTACTTCACAGACGGCGCCAACACACATTTACACAAAAGGAAAAGAAGGAAGCCACCCTCACAGACAAGGAGGCAGACAGGCCCGTAGGCCAAATGTGCGCGGGACCTAGAGGAGCGGCCAGGTCCGCGAGACCGCGTCCTCGTGACGCATTGGCGGGCAAGCCGCAAAGTGTCCGCGCCCGCTGTGCCCCGACTCCGGGCCCCTGGCGTGCTCGTTGGCACCACGTTTGGGGTGGGGAGGAACGGGGCCCCGTTTGCACTATCTCAGCAGGGGAAATGGGAAATTGTTGATGCCCTGGGGAGGGGAGTGGCTGGCTGGCTTGGGTCCCGCGACGAGACGAGCGATCCCCCACACCGCAACCTCGTCGCCGACCGTCGTCCTCCTTGCCTCAGACCCGAGCTCCCTTGTTCCGACCCGCCGCCTGCAGCTCCACCGCGCGCACTCCCCTTCTTCCAGCTCAACTCTCAACGACGCTCTCCAACGCTCAACGCTCCAACTCACGCTTAGCTCCACCAGTTCCACACTCTCCTCGCGAGTCGCCTTGCGCTCGTCTCTTTATAGCTCTCAGGAGGCCGATATGCAAATTCCCGGATCAGGACGCGATTGGAGGCGGGCCACACCGCCCCCCCCCCCCGGTCAGCCATTGGTCGGGCAAAAATGGGCGTGAACCTCCCCTGATCCTAAAATTTGCATAGACGGACCTAGACGGAATTCACCTACACGCGCCTGGAGGTGGGGCCAAGCCGCCTCGCGCTTGCCCATTGGACGGAGGAGAAGTGGGCGTGAAGCATTCCTGATCGCGGATCGACGCGTTCGGCCTCCACTGCCGAACGGCTCCGGGAACACGTCGTTTGGTGTTGACTGGGGGTGTTTGGGAATGGCCGTAGAAGCGATGATGTGAGATGAAGTTGTGAAGGTAAAGGGAAGGTGGTGATGTTTGCGAATGGTTGTAGAAGCGATGATGTGGTAGCGTAGGTGTGGAGGTGCGTCGTTGTAGTGTGGTTGGCGCTGTGGTGGGGATGGCGTGGTTGTTGAGATGCTGTTTGTTTGAAATAAAAGATAGAACAGAAAAATGGCTAACTCAAAGCGTCGCAGCCCGGATGGATCACATAAGTTCCCTCTATACAACGGGTTTGGGCTAACTACACATGTACCTATGGAGATATCTCACCTGAGGGCCCTTTATGGTGTAATGCGAATTTCCACAACCGTAACAATATATATACATATATATATATATACAGTAATCCCCCGTTTCTCCGCGGGGGTTACGTTCCAAACCTCCCCGCGCTAAGTGAAAATCCGCGATGAATGGACGCCTCCCAAAAAATCGATTCGTCTGGTCTGTTCGGTTTGGCGGTGATTGGGTTTGAGGTGCCGGAGATCGACTGGTCTGGTCTGTTGGGTTTGGCAGTGATTGGGTTTGAGGTGCCGGAGATCGACTGGTCTGGTCTGGTCGGTTTGGCAGTGATAGGGTTTGAGGTGCCGGAGATCGACTGGTCTGGTCGGTGTGGCAGTGAGTGGGTTTGAGGTGCCGGAGATCGACTGGTCTGGTCTGCTCGGTTTGGCAGTGATGGGTTTGAGGTGCCGGAGATCGACTGGTCTGGTCGGTTGGCAGTGAGTGGGTTTGAGGTGCCGGAGATCGACTAGTCTGGTCTGGTCGGTTTTGAGGTGCTGGTATGAGCAATGCTCGTCCAACGGCGGCAAACCTTTTTCCTTCCCGAAGCATATATCGAGCACCTTTACCTTAACCTTCTCCTGGAGCGTCCCAGGACCTTCCTCTGGCGCTTCGGTTCCTTGCCAGAAACCTTCGAAGGTGCAGGGCGTTTGGGCGCCATCGTGGGGCTTGGAGAAAAAACGTAGAAAATATTCGAAGTTCACAAGCGAAACTTTGTCTCGTGCGTTGTGTGACTGGTCGAGCACCACGCGTTATAATTTATTGCTTAAATAATTTATATTTTATACATTATTACCGCGATGTACCGGGGGAATCCGCAGAAAAAATTAGTTACGTTCCAAGGGAAAACCCGCGATGAACCGGGGGCGCGATAGGTGAACCGCGATGAAGCGGGGGTTGACTGTATATATATATGTATGTGTGGGTATATGTATATGTATGTATGTGTGGGTATATGTATATGTATATATATGTATGTGTATGTGTATGTGTATGTGTATATGTGTATATGTGTGTATGTATGTATGTATGTATGTGTATGTATGCATGTGTATATGTATGTATGTATGTATGTATGTGTATGTATGCATGTGTGTATATGTATGTATGTATGTGAATATATATATATATATATATATGTGTGTGTGTGGTATATGTACGTATGTGTGTATGTATGTATATGTATGTATGTGTGTATGTATGTATGGATGTATGGATGTGTGCATATGTATGTATGTATGTTGTGTATATATGAGGTGCCGCGAGGAGGAGTGATGTAAGGGACACATCGGCCATTTTGGAGTTAATGCAATATAGCACTATTTTAACCCTTACCCTATCATCTGAGCCTATCATCATCATATCATTAAAAATGTCGCTTACATCACTCCTCGCAGGGCCTCATATGTATGTATGTATGTATGTATGTATGTATGTGTGCATATATGTATGTATGTGTGCATATATATATGTATGTATGTGTGTGTGCATATATATATATACAGTAGACTAGGCGTAAGTCGGCAGCGTGTAACTCGTCGCTTCGCCTAAGTCGGCAGCGTCAAGAAGTCCCGAATTTATCTAATGTTAAATCCCTTTGAATAAAGTCTGTAAGTCGTCATCTCTAAGTCTTCACTTCGTCTAAGTCGTCAGATGTTGTCCATTCCCGCGTAATGGAAACTCAAGTAAATTACCACGCCTAACTCGTCACACGGAACTTCTACCTCGTGAGAAACAGATTTCATGGAATCGTGATGCGCGCTCATTGGTTTACACTGCCAGTGATAGGCTATTTATAACTGTGCTGCGTTCAGCTCAGTCAGCGCGCGTCCCACATGCATCTGAAGAGGTAGACAGGCTGCACAATGAAGTCTCTGGCGAAGGAGTAAAGGATCGATCGAGCTTAGTGTTGAAGTCCGATCATGGTTTTATATTGGCTTGTTTTGTACATCACCACACTCACTTTCACATCGGTATTGAGTGGTAGTCATCACGATGACTGTGTGTCATGTAATTTGTTGATGGTATACGAGTTTTCATTCCATATGAAAACTCATTCTACATTCATTCCAATGAATGAATTCTAACAGCCATTCATTCCAACATTTGTCGATGGTCATATACCATCACCGATGATATATGAGTTGTCTTACAGTTGTTCATTATCTTTACTTTTGATAAAGTGATTCATGAATTCCATCTTTGCTTGATCACTTTCCAACTCACCAATGAACCCCCACCTATGCCCCAAGGATTGTGTTTCCCGTTTGGTACAATAGCCGGCTTAGAGATTGTTCGCGCCTCTCACACGTACGTGTCCAGGCCACGCGCAACTTCATCCTTCACCCCGCAGTCATCATGAATGTTCGCCTACGCGTAAGTCGTCACATGTCTAAGTCGTCACTTTTTTCTCGGTCCCGATGGTGACGACTTACGCCTAGTCTACTGTATATATATATATATATGTATGAATTATATTTTATTTTTTTAAACAATAAATGTCAGTGTGTGTGTGTGTGTGTGTGTGTGTGTGTGTGTGTGTGTGTGTGTGTGTGTGTGTGTGTGCGTGCGTGCGTGCCTCCTCCATAACTATAAAACCTAGCAGCCTGAAACTTTGCATGCATACGAAGCACACCCCAAGGAAGTGCAAGAGTGAAAATAAGGTGTTTGGGTTAATTAAAAACCCCTTTTGAAGATAACTAACAGCCTTATTTAATTATATCCTTCATCAGGCAACCCTTGGCCACCTCGCTCTTTGGGGTCTTAAGGTGTTTCCTGGGCAACCTTGCTGGGGTCTGAAGCCGCCATGTTTTGGTCTGCTCAACCACGCCTTGACTTGGAACAGGCCACAACTATTTCTTTACGATAAAGTTTTTTTTTCACTTTCCTCACTCATATTATCGAATGCCATTTCATTATAACTATGAATCGCTGTATACATTGTTTTTGTTAGTACTCTAGTTTTGTCTCCAGACAGCTTGGTTCCGGACGCGTCCGGGTGGTATTTATGTCCAGACAGGAGTTTGTCGCCGGATGTGTCCAAGCAGTGTTCGTGTCCGGACGGCTTGGTTCCAGATACGTCTGGCGGGTGTTTGTCTCCAGGCCGTATTATATAATATGACCGGTAGAAAATGGATTTCAGACATTATTTTGTTTCCATCGTCACTGTTATTCATTACAGAATCATTTTGATGAGACAGTATGAATCGTAATTAATGCTCTTGCACGTCTGCCTTCCCGTCATCTCACCTCACACTGTCTTTCCTTCCCCCACCCCTGCTTGCTCCCACACCCCTAATCGCTATCCCTCTCTCCTTTCTATTTTCCCCTCCATCTCCTCACTCTCCCCCTCTCTCTCTTCCCCACCCCTCCCCCTCCCTATTTCTCCCATCCCACCTCTCCATTAGTATTCCCGTCATCAATGTGGCGGGTATATTTGCTAGTATACTATCGTGGCCAAAAATATTGGTACCCTTGCACTTTTTTTCAAAAAATGCACCATTTCCTCCAGAAAATTGTTGAAATAAATCATATTTTGGTATCCACAAATGCATTTCTTTGGTTTGCGATGGAACAAAAACAAAAAGGCTGAAAAAATTACAAAATCTCAGCTTATTCCACAAAGAAATCTTAAAATGGCCCGGACAAAATTATTGCCACCTTCTGGAAGTTTTTGGAAATAATTAGATTTCAAGCAGGCGATTCTCCTTTACTTTGGAATGAACTCACCTGTAGTGAGTTGTAGGTGCCTGCAAATATAAAAAAAAAACACTCATTCAACCATTTTGAATAGAGAAAAGGAGTCATTCTGCTGTTTTGTGTCACTGTGTGTCATGCAATGAACATGGAGAAAAAGAGAGAAAAACAGAGAATTGTCTGAGGAGGTCAGATACAAGATTGTAGCCAAACATGGACAACCTCAAGCTACAAGTCCATCTCCAGAGACCTTAATGTTCCTGTGTCCACCGTACGCAATGTTATCAGGAAGTTTAAGGCCCATGGCAGTGTAGCCAACCTCCCTGGACGTGGCCACAAAGAAAACTTGATCGAAGATTGCAGCGAAGGATTGTTCAAATGGTAGAGAAAGCACATCGATCAACTGCCAAACAGATTCAAGCTGTAGGTACGACAGATTCACCTTCAGACACAAGGTACGACAGTTTCAATCACACCATCCGTCGTCAACTCAATGAAAGGGGGTTCTATGGTGAGAGACCCAGGAGGACCCACTGCTGAGACAGAAACATAAGAAAGCCCGACTAGAGTTTGCCAAAACACACCTGAACAAGCCAAAATCCTTCTGAGAGAATGTCCTGTGGACAGATGAGACCAAATTAGAGCTTTTTGGTGAAGCACATTGTCTCTATGTTTACAAAAAACAAAATGAAGCCTTCAAAGAAAAAAACACCTTCCTACAGTCAAACATGGAGGAGGTTCAGTGATGTTTTGGGGTTGCTGTGCTGCCTCTGGCACTGGGTGCCTTGAATGTGTGATGACATCATGAAATCAGAGATCACCAAGGAGGCATTTGGAGCACAATGTTCAACCAAGTGTAGAAAGCTGGGTCTCCATCGAAGGTCATGGGTCTTGGAGCAAGACAATGACCCCAAACACACTTCAAAAAGCACCCAGGAATGCTTCACGACAAAACAATGAACTGTTCTGAAGTGGCCTGCAATGAGTCCAGATCTAAATCCCATTGAACATCTGTGGGGAGATGTGAAACAGCAGTTGGGAGAAGGCAGCCTACAAATCTGGGAGAACTGGAGCAGTTTGCACAAGAAGAGTGGATCAAACTGCCAGTCGAGAGATGTAGGAAGCTCTTTCATGGCTATAGGAAGTGCTTCACTGCAGGTATTTTGCCAAATGCTGTGCTATCAAATATTAAGTAAAGGTGTCAATAATTTTATCAATGTCATTTCTTTTTATTTTCTGATTTAAAAGGATATATTAATTTCTGAATGAAAAACAAAGGTTCTGTAATATTAACAGTGAAATAAAGAATTGTGGAGACCAAATATTTTTGTCAATTTAAACTTATTTTTGGAGAAAATTGTGAGTTATTTGAAAAAGTGCAAGGGTGCTAATATTTTTGGCACCACTGTGTGCATGTGCGTGTATGATTTACCGTTGCGCTTATTGCATATGGCTTCTGGCAGGATGCCTAGACTTAGAGGTACTCACCCTCGCCTCAGCTGTCTAGGCTGGGTTTGAACCTCGACCAAGCTATAAACTGCCATCCCCATGTTTCACATCAATGTGTGTGCCATCCATCTGAGGGACATAAGCCGAGTGTCCTGTGTGCTAGCATTATTGGTGGACGTTACATCCATTTGGACAATGTTTTTGGCTTTGTCCAATGGTGTCTTTCGTGAGCAGTTTGCGAGTTATCCCTGAACAAATTACAAATCCTGAACGTCAGTCAAGAATCTTGCATAGGAGTGGCGACCCATTCAAAATTGCAACCCCAGTAGAATGGAATGTAATATAAAAATAAAAATAAAGATACTATCAATTGGAGAGGCATTCAGCCTTGCTGTTTACCTCAAAGTTTGGGTCAGTGTCCCATTCATCATCGTTCTCCGCAAGTGCCTTCGTCTCATGGCCGACTGTGGTCTCCACATCTTGCTCTTGCTTAGCCTGGTGCACGCACACACGCACACACACACACTACATTGTGTTTGAACGTGCAACTTGCATCAATGACAGTGCACTCATTGAACCTGAACAAGCCATGTAAAAGTTTATAAATCTTCATTCAGACACGAGGACGTCAATTGCCACGTGTCCCTCTAAACAGAGACTCCATTGAGTACTTGTGTCACCCAAAAACATCACCAGGTCTTCCTCAAATGACAACCACTTTCAAAAATAGTACATTTTTAAATGCATCGTTTTGTGTTGATGTTGGAGAAGCCACAGCAATAGATGTACCCAAATGAACACCTCATATGATACACCTGCTTGCTCTTACTGGACATGTAATGGACCTACAAACCATGTCCTCGTCCACCCCACGAAGTGTTCAAGTATGTAATTAAATTGAAATAAAAGAATGATTTTCAAGGTCGTATGAAAAACTATAGTATAACTGTGTTCAAAAATATAACATTCAGTTGAGATCAAGTTGTTCAGGTCAGGTCAGGTATGGGACCATCTGTCCATCCCCCAGGCAGATGCCTGGCCCATCCCCATCTTGAGACGCTGATCAACCTGCTGCAACCACGAGGCATGTGGTCGCCCATTGACCTCCTCCACTCATGAGGCTCCCTCGCTGAGAGAATCTGGTGAGCAGGATCAGCATCAGGAAAATGAGCCACATGTCCATACAGCCGCAGCTGAGGCTTACGGACTATGAGGTAACAAATCTCATTTGAGTCTCTCTCAGCAACCGCTCGTTGGACACAAAGTCAGACCAGTGACAGACAAGGATTCTCCGAAGAGACCCGGTACCAAAGGAATCAAGTCGCCGTCTCAGATCCCTGGTCAGAGTCCAAGTCTCACATCCGTAGGGCAAGACTGGAAGAACCAAGGACCTGAAGACTATGACTTTTGTCCTCCTGCACATGTACCGACAGTGCCACACCTCATGATTCAGTGAATCCATGACTCCCCAGGCCCGACTCAGACATCCACTGGCCTCTGGCCTCACCAGCGGAGACATGAATATCACTGCCAAGGTAAGTGAATCACTTCCTGACCTCAACATCCTCACCACAAACAGGCGCGAGACAAGATAGCAGCATCCAACATGTCATTGAAAGCCTGGATCTTAGTTTTGACCCAGGAAACCCGTAACCCCAGTGGCTGACTCTCATTCAGCAACTTAAGGACCCCCAAAAGGATATCCAGTCTCCACAAAGATGACTGCATCATCTGCAAAATCAAGGTCAGAGATCTTGACATTCCCAAACGATGCACCGCAGCTTGATCTCTCCGACATCCTCCCCAGAATCCAGTCCAAACAACTGCTGAAAAGTGTGGGACCAGTACACATCCTAGAGAAACTCCAGTTACGACTGGAAAATAGTCGGAGATGGTATCACCACATCTCACAGCGCTCTCAGTACCAGAGTATTGTTCAGCACTCAGATTGATCAGTTTTGGTGGCACCCCACAAAGACCAGGAATCCTCCAGAGGGCATCCTGATTCACTGAATCAAAAGCTTTACAGAGATCAACATAGGCTGCAAGCAGCCCCTGCCGAAACTCTCGTCTGCGTTCGGTGAGGACCCGAAGAGCAAGGACACGGTCAATCGTTGACCTCTTTGGTGTAAAACTTGAGTGCTCTGAGCACTGCTGCTCAAGCAGAAGGTGGCAAACCCTATCAATAATTATTTGAGCAAAGACCTTACCCAGCACTGAGAGCAGCGTCACCCTCGGTAGTTGTTGCAATCCTGGCGATCACCCTTCCCTTTCCAGAAAGGGACAACAAGGCCCCTCTTCCAGTCAGTTGGGATGATGCCTGTGTTCCAGGCAGAGCACAGAACTGCATGCAACGACATGAGTACAGCATTTCCACCAGCCTGGAGAAGTTCAGCATGGGTGTCACAGATCCCAGGAGCTTTACCCCATTTCAACCGGTTCACCCAGACTGTTTTTCCACAAATGGAGGTGGATCACAGTTGATTGGAGGGTCAGCAATCGGGACAGTAACAACCCTGGCATCCAACTCGATAGCTGGTGCATCAGCTCAAAATAACCGGCCCAGCGGCCCTTGACTTCGGACTGCTCTGTCAAGAGCCCACCCCCTCCACTCTAACTGCAGTACACCGAGGGACGGGCTTGGAGGAAGCAATGCACAAATTCCCCTGTAAGCAGGACGAGAATCATTTGACCACAGGTGATGCTCTACCCCCTCACAGATTCCTCGCATATAGGCCTCTTGTCTGCCCTCAGCGCACGTACAGTTTTATGCCTCGACTCCCTGAACAGCTCAGCTCTGCCATTCAGCCTGGTGTTGCAACTATGGTTGATGGTATCCAGTGTCCCTTGAGAGACAAAATTCTTCTTGGCCCTTCGGTGAGTTCCAAGACATCCACCGAAACATCAAGGACGGTGGTCTTGAAGGCACTCTACAACTATTCAGGATTCAAAGTACCCAGACCCCCAAATACCCACTCATCCTGTTCGCAATCTCCTCAGCTACCCTCTCATTCTTGAGCTTGCCAACATCCAGCCTAAGCTGGGATGGTACCATTCTCCCAGATTTAAGCTGCAACTTCAGAGTTGCTACAACAAGCCTGTGGTCGGTATTGAGGAACTGAGCACTCCGGTAGACCCTGCTGTTCTGTATCATCCTCCAGTGACCATCACGAGCACATGGTCAATCTACTTTGCTACACCGCCAGCATTGAATACCAAGTCCAACGAGAGCCTGTGAGCGCTGAAACCAAGAACCAGACACCCTCAGTCCATGACTTCTTGCAAAGTCAAGGAACTTAGTGCTATTCAGGTTCACAGTTCCAGACCCATGGGGACTAACACACATCTCATAACCATCCCTATCATTTCCAGTCAATGCATTGAAATCCCCCAAGACTAGAAGTGTATCTCGCCTGGGGCACTGATCAACCACAGACTCGACGTGGCATAGAATGCGTTCTTCATGGTGAGATCACTCGCCTCAGTCGGACATCTACAGAGACAGGGAAATGACACCCAAGGAGTGACGAATCCTTAGTCTCATAATACACTCGTTGCAGTCCTGGCGATCACCCTTCCCAGTCTCACAATATGTGCGAGGAATCTGTGAGGGTAGAACATCACCTGTAGTCAGATACCGGTGTTACCTCAATTATTATTGGAGTCAGCTTATTGGACCATCCATCCATCCATCCATTGGGACCATACTCTGTGCAGAGAATTAGTGCTGCCGAAGCAGTCTCCTTGGCTATTGGGTACAATCCTGGACGGATCGCCACTTCGACACGGATACCAGCAAGCTTGCACTCATTTTGCCAATCTCAGAAGGATGACAGGCAGAGTCAATCCCACCTGGTATTAATTCAACAGCTGAGTGGGATTTGAACTCAGGGTCCTTATTGGACAGCTACAGCAACTCCTTGGGCATGGTAACCATCAGAGCGACCAGACCAATAGTAGGTGTTCCCACCTGCCATTATCTTGCCACTATCTGGTCTCCAAACCTCAGAGAATGCTGCAATACCAATGTTCAAACGCTTGAGCTCAGATGATAACAGAGACAGATAATCATCCTCTCTAGGGATAGGCATTCCAGGCACCCACCCGAAGGGACCGCCTCAGGTTAACCCAAGGAGACCGCCGTCTGGTGGACGAAGTTGTTCCTCGATCATAAACTGATGTTTGTGGACAGACAGACACAGTTACACAGAAGTGAACCAATTGCTTAACCCCGCTTTTCGCTTGGCGTGCGTGGGTAACTACCTGCAGTGGAAGTCGTATCACAGTTTTGATGGTGCTTCGGTTCTGGCAAGTCTCTTCACTGAAAAAAAAACATATGTTGGGTTTTTTTACTCCTGGGGTGATGTACTCAAACTTGCTAATCAAGGATCACGTTAAGAGCAACCGATGATGGCCATTAGAGCAGTGTGACTGAACGGTGGATCGGAAAACCAAAACATCACTCCAGCACTTACACATTGTCTTCCAGACGATAAAATGGAGTGGTTGGTGTTCCCTCGAAGCTGGCAGATGACACTCAGGTGGGAAAATACTTTAGGTCTTGAACCTTTGGAATCAATTTCGGGAGGACAACCGGCTTAAAGTCTACTTTACACTGTCAATCGTCCATATGTTGGGTCACTGTGTATAAATTACCTCGTTACAGTCACATGTGCCAGACACCAGTCACGAAGGTACAGTACGCCAGGGTTGCCACTATGATGACGTAGTTCGAGAACAAAACACCCCTCGAAAGACCGGTGTTTATAGGTGGTGGCCCAATATGAAAATCGAAAAACTGGAATGATTATTTATTTACATGTTCAAAATATACTTTCATGGAGCTAGCAAGATGGCCGACTGGTATGCACAATTGCCTCTTCAGTGTTTAGTTTCGGTTCGAATCCCGACCCAACTATAAACTGTCATCCTGGTGTTTTGCAGGGACATTCATCAATGTGTGTGCCGTCCTTGGATGACGTTAAACTGAGCGTCCCTTCTGCCAACATTAGTTGGTGGACGTTAAAGATCATACGGTGTCCTTCGCAAAGAGTAGGCGAGTTATTGCCGGGAAGAGTCGGCGAACTTTGTCGAACGTCAGGTCTGGCCAGCCGATTCGTGAAACACTTGGGTCAAGCTTCTCCCAGCAAATCCTACAAGAACGTGGGAATAATTGTGCCAGTTAAAAAGAAGAAGACACTTGCGTAACAAGGTGTAATCGAGCAGGTACGAAACATAGGTACATTGTTCCCTGCTTTATGTCGCTAAATGGAGGAGGCATGGAAGATGGTGTGCACTGTCAAACTAAAAAAGATAAAATCATTAATTTAAATTGTACAAGTTTCGGGAAAACATACTCAGATATAATACAGTATTTTGATTCCGTTCACTAAAATATATTCACTTATGTATCTGCAAGACAGTCATAAACACCTTTTGTTTTTAAAGTGGCTCACACCTTTGGGGACATGAAAGAAACAAAACATGGGACAGTACTTGAACCTCTTCGTGTGGAGTAAATGATGAAAGGAAAAACGACGAACGTTAAACGGACACGAACATGGACACGATGTCCAATAAATACATTTTAAAAAAACTACACGGTATGACGTCACACCTTCACGGGTTTAACAACCTTGTAATTATGGCCATCATGACGAAATCATCGATATTATTTCACCTTTATCACACTCGTTAAACACCATACAAGATATTATTTGAGCGTTACCTTCATTTATTATTATATAATATATACTATATATATATATATATTATATATATATATATAATATACACATATGTATGTATTCATAATACTCACAGCAAACAGGAATGGAGAAGTAAACTCGGCGTAAAGACCGTTTGCCTTTTGAGTACTTTCTGAAAACTACTTTATGTGTTAACAGTGGAACACGCAACGCTTCCTTGTGCTCGGTTTCCTCTCCGCGCACAGCGGGTGGGGTCAGCGCAGGATCGGGAAGCTTGCGGTCCATGAGCCCTGGAGATGTGATCGAGCGGGCCAAGCGAGCGTCACCCATTCGACTGTATGTTTGAGGGTCGACCTTGAGTATGTCCATGCGAATCGATTTACACGACGGTTTGGAGATTTGGACAAATGACTGCAATAGCGAGACCTTTTGAGTTTTGATGTGTGTTCACCGCGCCATGACGTCATTGTCCTGACCCAAGCTTTGCTTTGCTTTCTTTTTTGCTGCTTAATAAAGGGTCTCCGGGACACGTCCTTGTTCCTCATCCTGATTTCTGCCTGTACATATATATATATATATATATATATACACATATAAGTCTAGAGGGTTTCTCTGAGAAATGTGAATGTGAGGTGCATTTTGGGTAAAAGTGGGGAACCTGACTTTTTAACATCAGAGGGTATGCTAAATTCGATTAACCCGGTCCCCAGCCGAATTTTAAGTTTTTGACCATCCAATTAGCATCAACAAAATGGCTGTCAAGTTGCAATTTTGACACGTTCTTGGGGCAAGCATTTATATATCATGTATGTTTAATATATAATATATATACATATATACACAAATTTATACCCTTAGTATGTATTGACTAATGTTTATTTTTATTTGCAGGTGACGATGGATCTAAGTGGTTAGCTTGTGAAGGCCTTTGTCTGTGGATTACAGCTTCTGCATCTGTCACAAGCTTGCAAAACCGTTCCTGCATCAGAAATGATACCAGTTCTGAAATTTGTTCAGGCTTGTCATCGGCGACTATTGTGGAAAGCTCAGCATGTCATTTATTATCTGCTTCGGCAACAAACGAAAGAAAGGTTGGCACCAAAAGTCGCCACAGAGCTTGCAAAGGTGAGATTGTGAGCCCTCATCCCTTGTGTATGCCTTTCCTGAAAGAACAAGCTATACTGTACCTTGACCCAGCAATCCACACTCCACCCACACTTCCGTTAATCCAGATCCATCCATATGATCTCCTATAGCCTTTAGAAAGTTCATTGAGATATAGAAGCCACCAAGGCGTGGAATTAACTTATGTTGGTATTCTGGAACAGACCACTTAGTCCCATTAGTCCTGCAGTAGAGTGCTTGGATCCACTGTGAGAACTGTATGCTCCTGTCCAAAATGTGAAGATATTGCCATGCATCTCTTCACAATGCCCATTCTTCACCCTCCGACCTCTCACCCCTCGAAAGCCTCGCTGGAAACCCATGTTCGACGTCACTGGTTTGTTTCAGGAAAGCCTTCCTGTGATCCGATATGGTAAATCGGCACATAATGACGGTTGGTGCGGAGGTGGCGTTGTTTGCGTAGGAATGAGGAGATGAAGGTTGTTGTTGTCTGTTCGCGTTGTAGCGATGATGGTGTTGCAATGTTTGAAATAAAAGATAGAAAAAGAATAACGGCTACCTCAAAGATTACACCCCGGCACACGAAAATTCCTTATACCATCGGTGGGATCTAACCTGAAGCACATACTTATTGAAATAACTGATCTCCGGGAACCTGTTATGATTTTGTGAATGTCCACAACCGCAACAATATATATATATATATATATATTATATATATTATATATATATATATATATAATTTCATCTACCTCTCTGAGAGTATTTCACCAAGGAAGCTGAAACTTTGTGATGAATGAGGGCAGCCCACCCTGAAGTTGTGCATGTGGGCGTTCCATGTCAGTTAACACATTTTTCAGCGAAATTTTGACACATCGTCTCAGATTTCACTCTTTTTTTTGTGCAAGTTTTGTATCCACGGTAAACATTATGTGTCCATTTTCAGACGCTGGGGGCAAATCGGGGCCCATTTTAGCCCCCCCCCCCCAAATTTGGGCGCTCCCGTTTGACCCACAATCTTGCATGTGCCATATCACAGGTTGTAGTGTCCGATTGGATGATTCTTTGTACAAAAATGCTCGTAAAAGCAATATCTTTCGAAATCACGTAAAGTAAAATCACCGAAACAGTATTTAAAAAAATTATAGTTTGGGGCGCCCTTTGACCTTGGGCCCCCGCCCCCCAGCCAACAGATTGATCCCATTTTTTGTGTGAGAATACCCCTTCATATACTTCAACACCTAGCATAAATTAAAATGGGATCTCATTGGTTAAGTGTGATGATGGTTTTATTGTTCGGGTCCACATATCACTAATTCTTGATTCGACATTGGGAGACGTTGCCGTCATCGTTCCAATGACGTCACCTGCTGGCAGGCGACTTTATGTCTGAATTGACAATCATCATCTCTGGACTATTAATATATATATATTGTGTCATTTGGAAAAATTATTCTGCCTATTGTGTCTATTGATTTTTAAGTGTACATTTTTGGTAAAACCATCATCGAATTAAGTTATAAATGGGAATAAATCTCAGTTTTGCATATTTTGCAGTAAGCATGGCGACTGAAGATCGAATGGAGTTCCGGAATAATGTTGCGATCCGTTCAGCTGCCATAAAACGAAACAACGAAAAGATCTTCGCAATGTGTCAAATGATATGTTGATGAAATTTTCTTCAAGGTGAAAAAGATGACAGACTTTGTCCTTCGTGCAGAAAAAAACTCTCAGTTGTCACCAGAGCGTATTGAAGAAATCATCTTCGACCAGTTCAAAATGATCATCAGAAGGTACTATCAGAAGGTACATCAGAAGGCATTGCAGAATCTATTT
>CM068957.1:17943217-17957907 GCA_035128595.1 Eptatretus atami
GGGACTCGGGGTGCTGGACACACAATTACGCCACAATACATAGACAAATATTTGAACACAAGATTTCCAAATGAACTACATCCAGTCATATGATAGCATAAATTTATCCACACTGCACATGCACGGAACTGGAAGCGATACTAGTACGAGTAAGAGTTTTTCCTAGCATACTTTAGTCAAGTTTTTTTGCCAACCATGTTTTATTTGACAGCTGTATTCGTCTTTTTACTGATGTGTAGGTTCACCTGTATCAGTTTTGTTTAACCGGAAGAAGTATACTCAGTTCTAAAATGCAGTGTTTCATGTCAGGAAAAAAGAAACTATTGCGGCCGCTTGGATGAAAAAAATCATCACTTCATGAGTGTCCTGAGGCTTCCATGATGCAGGCAAGCCACCATTTTCTCATTCATAGTGCACTGTGACAAACTAGAGTTTCCCGTTAAAAGTCTGTGTAGACTTTGAATAAAGCTGACTGCGATTGGTGTCCGAGTGCTAATTTCAGTACTTGAAGAGTAGTTATCAGGAAATAGAGGATGAAGCAATGAAGTTTTGAGTTCAGCTTTGTTGGCCGTTTTAGATTTCTTTTTTTCTTCCAGATTTCTTTTCCTCTTTTCATATGCCTTCTTGAATCCCATAACTCGATCATTCTCATTCAAACCATTTTCAGCAAAGGGCGAAAATATCTTTGGAGATATAATTTGATGTCGTAAGGTCTACGCAGGCTCTCACGTTGCTTCCGTGACTCCCCACGCATTGAGGCCTTGCGTGATTGTTGGCAAAAATGCCTTTGCGTCAATACTATACCTGTTTGGACGAATAGGTTTATGGCTTTGGCAATTAATTGGCCAGGCGAACGTTGAGGTAAAGTATTTTCTTATACATTTCCAAAGCTAGATAAGGTCGTATGAGCATCTGAAGAGGTGGACTGAGACATACGTGTGAGTATTGGCATTCTGTATAATCGTGAACGAATCGTGGTTTAATTGCACATCGTCCGATTTGAATCGTAAACCGAGAGGTGAATTGTCCTTGAGCAGGATTCCATGGAATCTTGGGCCGCTCCTGTACGACAAACGAATAGTTCTCTGAGAAGTTCGCCAATAATGGAAATTTCTCTTCCACACCAATTCATTCTTTCTTATTTTTCAGACTTGAGATGGCCTTGGCACTGAAGTCGTGTCTCACTAATTTCACCGCGCGTTCACAGAATTGATTAATCGAATTCTTCCAAAGGCAGGACCTATGGAGTTCAGTTCAGATTGGCAGTGGATGTCCACCGTTAAACTGAATTTCATCAAATATCCTCTCGTTCATAAGCACTACAGTAGCTCGGTTTTGAAGTCTTCAATTTGATGGGCAACTTTTCACAAGTTCTGAAATAAATGCCGGTTGTGGCTGGGTTACAAACTATGCGGTGCTACATGATGATAGCTAGGAGTTCGGCATCTGTGGCATTTTGGAACCAAACATCATGAGTTTCACATTTTGATGTATGGGTAATTCCACGTAATAATGGACATGAAGCATAAAATTTGAAAATGTATTTTTCAAAGGATTTCTGTTGGACGGTGTTTAGTTAGGTCTGAATTTTCATAATTTATGCGATATTTACTTCCGTGGATGATGTCACGTGATTTGGCGGCCATCTCTGAAAGAACTGCCTCAACGTCTTCCAACGGTAAGTCATTCTGTCTGTTATCATTTTGTCGAAATATTGTTGCGAATTCGCGCCCGTCGGCGTGCGATCGCCACGCGACTCGAACGCGACCGCCTCGCCCACCGGACGGACAATTCAGTCGTGACCCTCCCGGCTAACGCCGGGATCCAGTCACGGGTGGGCCTTTCGACCTCACCACAATCGTGCCAATCGGCCACCCGCGTAGGATAGGGTTGTTCGCCAAACTCGACCTACCTAAGTACCCACGCGGATGTAAACCGGGCGATCGTACCTCGCCGCAGGTCGACTCCGGACACGAGCCGCTTGGCGGCCCGTTCCGTCTATCGGATAACCGAGCGGTGTTATCGTCGACCTCGACGGTTCAGATTATTTACCGGGCGTTTTGCACCCACTACGAACCTTTTACGTGAACAGGATGGAGGGTCAGTGAAGAAAGACGAAGCGAAACGGGAAAACAGTTCACACAATGCACATTTATTCCGCGGCAACGGAGCACACATATAGCACGTATTTACAGCACAATTAGCAAATGCACATTATCAATTTTAAGACAAAAACCATAATGCAAGCAACGCAGAGCTACGACCGACTAAACGCGAACATCGGCAACACTTATACAGTTTCTACCTTACAAGACACGGCGCCACAACACGCATTCACACCTAAGCAAAGAAAAGACCCCTCAAAGGCAGGGAGTCAGACTGGGCCGCGTGGGCTAATGCGCGTGGAACCTGGATGAGCGGCCAGGTCCACGAGACCGAAGGGTCTACCCGCGCCTCGTGGCGAGCCGCAGAATGTCGCTGCACGGCGGTTTCGTGGGCACCTGCTGGTGTAAGTGGGAACGGGGCCCCCTTGTCGCACTCTCTCAGCGCGGGGGAAAGGGGAATTGTTGATGCTCTGGGAGGGAGTATGGCTGGCTTGCTCGAGTCCGACGCGCGACTCAACGCGACCTTCGTCGCCGACCTCCTCGTCCCGGACCCGAGCCTCAGGTTCTCCTCAGCCGATCTTCCCCCGCAGCCGTTCGCCTCCGTAGCCGTCTGCCCCACTTCTGCTTCGAGCTCCGTCTCCCGATCTGCCCCACCGATACTGCCGTCTGCCCACTTCTGCTTCGAGCTCCGTCTCCCGACTCTGCCCCACCGATACTGCCGTCTGCCCCACTTCTGCTTCGAGCTCCGTCTCCCGACTCTGCCCCACCGATACTGCCGTCTGCCCCACTGATTACTGCCGTCTGCCCCCACTTCTCTGCTTCGCCTTGCGCTCGTCTTTTTATCGGCTCCAGGAACCCACCATATGCAAATTCTCGGATCCAAACGACCTCAGGGCGGAGCCACGCTCGCCGATTTGGACGGAGAAAAAGGGGCGTGACTCTCTCCTGATCCTCAAATTGCATATGCCGATTTCCCTCAGATGCGTCTGGAGGCGGGGCCAAGCCGCCCGCGCGCTTCCTAATTGGATGGATCAGATGTGGGCGTGTATCATTCCTGATCCGAATTCTCCTCGGAAAAACCGCCATCTGCACTCGCGGCTCGCGTGTATCGCTGCAGATAGCCGACGCTCGGTGTCCACAGGTGTGTTGCGGGAGTGGCCGTAGGAAAGGTGGTGGAGGGTTTTCGGCGGTGTCCGATGGCCATGGCGCTGTTTGGAATGGCGGTGATGTGAGGTTTGCGGTTAGCGAGTGGAAGGTAGGTTGTGGGCTGCTGGCGTTGTTGTTGTTGGCGTGTGGCTCAAAACAAAGGTAGAACAGAAAAAACGCCTAACTCAAAGGATCTGCAGCCCGAATGAATCACATTAATTCCCTCTAAACAATGGGTTTGGGCTAACTCACATGTACTTAAGAAATATACTCACCTACGGGACCTTAGGTGTAATGCGAATTTCCACAGCCGTAACACTATGGCCATTTGATGAATGTTTTAATCCGAAGTAGTATTCGCTGATGAATATTACTGATATAGGATCAGGCTGTAACTACTTCATCATATATATTTGGTCCATTTCTTTCTGTGCCTATAGATCAACATCAACGAGGCATATGCAAGCAATGAGGCTTATACAAGCTGTTAGTAACAACAAATGTCGCTGATGTATGTAAGAGATTGTATAGATATCATAAAATGCCCCTAGCATTGACTATCCAATATGTGATCGCATGGTTACGTCCGTTACATTGCTGGAGTTACGTCCGTTACAGTGAACTTTGAAATATTTTAACAACAACAGACAGATCGTATCGTGTGAATATAGAAAGTATGCTACTAATACTTAGTGTTTGCCTTACCGTGAATGAAAGGTATACTACAAATTCGTTATTTCGCAGGATTTAAGAATGTGCTATGGCCAGTTTTAGATTTTGTCATTTCGATGTTACGCGTTACATCTCTTAAATGTTGATTTTTGCTTTAGTTAGTAGACTACCACAGTGGGGTTTGTACCAATATCAGAAAGCCATAGAGACTATTTACGATATGTAATAAAAAACTCTCTGTAATATGCCAACCTTTTCAAAATTCAACCATTAGTGATGCAATTTTTGTTAAATGTTACGTTCGTTACGCTGGAATTACCCTATCGTACATACACATACACTGTGTGTACCGCCTGAACCGGCCAGGACACACTCCGAGGACGGAGCATGCGAACTTCGTGAATCCAACTTTCAAGCCAGGGTTCTTCTCTTTGAATTTCTGAAACAGTTCCTTGAGATTGTTTATACCGAGGCACTTTTGAATTTTGTCTTTTCCATGTTCATCCTGACCACCACACAGTCCTTTTTCCCGGCATATTCGGCTGACTTCATCACTTCGGTAAAATTCGGTTGCGGCGATTTCACTTCGTCAGGCAATATTTTACCCTTGTTTGGGATTGGAGGACGGATAGCATACCTTTTCTTCTCTAAATTTTTGGCTTGCACATCCATTCTTTGGGAGCAATGAATTCATCTCATATCCCTTCTGATGCTCATATTCCTAGCAAATATTGTCAGTATATTGTTTTGTCTGAACGGCTCGAAACAACGTATTTTTCTTTCAGGCTTTTATCACTCTGGCATGCAGCTTTCATCACATTTTGACGCTGTATTTTGTGATTCTCCGCAGTGCTTGGTCCAGCAACTAGTTCTAATTTCTTTCGCACAGAATCTTCCACTTTACTTCGCTTTTCAGGAACGTACCCTGGGTTCCTTTCCGCTTTCGTTTGTCGAATGGGCTTTGCCTATCATCGATAACGACTGGTTTAATAGGTCAACTCCTGCTTCTCGCTCAAAACCTCTCGTCCTCATCTGTCGAAATAGATTCTGCAATGCCTTCTGATGTACCTTCTGATAGTACCTTCTGATGATCATTTTGAACTGGTCGAAGATGATTCTTCATACGCTCTGGTGACAACTGAGAGTTTTTTTCTGCACGAAGTACAAAGTCTGTCATCTTTTTTCACCTTTGAAGAAAATTTCATAAACATATCATTTGACACATTGCGAAGATCTTTTCGTTTGTTTCGTTTTTGGCAGCTGAACGGATCGCAACGTATTTCCGGAACTCCATTCGATCTTCAGTCGCCATGCTTACTGCAAAATATGCAAAAACTGAGATTATCCCATTTATAACTTAATTGATGATGGTTATACCAAAAATGTACACTTAAAAATCAATGACACAATAGGCAGAATAATTTTTCGCAAATGACACAATATATATATATATAATAGTCCAGAGATGATGATTGTCAATTTCAGACATAAAGTCGCCTGCCAGCAGGTGACGTCATTGAACGATGACGGCAAACGTCTCCCAATGTCGAATCAAGAATTAGTGATATGTGGACCCCGAACAATAAAACCATCATCACACTTGAACCCATTGAGATCCCATTTTAATTTATGCTAGGTGTTGAAGTATATGAAGGGGTATTCTCACACAAAAAATTGGGATCATCTGTTTGGCTGGGGGGCGGGGGCCCGGTCAAAGGGCGCCCCAAACTATAACTTTTTTAAATACTGTTTCGGAGTGATTTTACTTTACGTGATTCGAAAGATATTGCTTTTACGAGCATTTTGATACAAAGATCATCCAAATCGGACCACTACAACCTGTGATATGGCCACTGCAAGATTGTGGGTCAAACGGGAGCGCCCAAATTTGGGGGGGGGGCTAAAATGGGCCCCGATTTGCCCCCAGTCTGAAAATGGACACATAATGTTTTACCGTGGATACAAACACTTGCACAAA
This sequence comes from Eptatretus atami, assembly GCA_035128595.1. Classification (NCBI taxonomy): domain Eukaryota; kingdom Metazoa; phylum Chordata; class Myxini; order Myxiniformes; family Myxinidae; genus Eptatretus; species Eptatretus atami. The sequence continues at coordinate 17,949,119 of CM068957.1, forward strand.
AAAAAGAGTGAAATCTGAGACGATGTGTCAAAATTTCGCTGAAAAATGTGTACACTTGACATGGAACGCCCCACATGCACAACTTCAGGGTGGCTGCCCTCATTCATCACAAAGTTTCAGCTTCCTTGGTGAAATACTCTCAGAGAGGTAGATGAAATATATATATATATATATATATATATATATATATATATATATATATATTGTTGCGGTTGTGGACATTCACAAAATCATAACAGGTTCCCGGAGATCAGTTATTTCAATAAGTATGTGCTTCATGGTTAGGATCCCCACCGATGTGTAAAGGAATTGTTCGTGTGCCGGGCTGTTAATCTTTGAGGTAGCCGTTATTCTTTTTCTATCTTTTATTTCAAACATTGCAACACCATCATCGCCTACAACGCGAACAGACAACAACAACCGTCATCTCCTCATCCTACGCAAACAACGCCACCTCCGCACCAAACGTCATTATGTGCCGATTACCATATTCGGATCACAGGAAGGCTTTCCTGAAAACAAACCAGTGACGTCGAACATGGGGTTTCCAGCGAGGCTTTCGAGGGGTGAGAGGTCGGAGTGAAGAATGGGCATTGTGAAGAGATGCATGGCAATATCTTCACATTTTGGACAGGAGCATACAGTTCTCACAGTGGACCAAGCACTCTACTGCAGACTAATGGGCAAAGTGGTCTGTTCCAGAATACCAACATAAGTTAATTCCACGCCTTGGTGGCTTCTATATCTCAATGAACTTTCTAAAGGCTATAGGAGATCATATGGATGGATCTGGATTAACGGAAGTGTGGGTGGAGTGTGGATTGCTGGGTCAAGGTACAGTATAGCTTGTTCTTTCAGGAAAGGCATACAAAAGGGTATGAGGGCTCACAATCTCACCTTGCAAGCTCTGTGGCGACTTTTGGTGCCAACCTTTCTTTCGTTTGTTGCCGAAGCAGATAATAAATGACATGCTGAGCTTTCCACAATAGTGCCGATGACAAGCCTGAACAAATTTCAGAACTGGTATCATTTCTGATGCAGAACGGTTTTGCAAGCTTGTGACAGATGCAGAAGCTGTAATCCACAGACAAGGCCTTCACAAGCTAACCACTTAGATCCATCGTCACCTGTAAATAAAAATAAACATTAGTCCAATACATACTAAGGTATAAATTTGTGTATATATGTATTATATTATATATTAAACATACATGATATATAAATGCTTGCCCAAGAACGTGTCAAAAAATTGCAACTTGACAGCCATTTTGTTGATGCTAATTGGATGGTCAAAAACTTAAAATTCGGCTTGGGGACCGGGTTAATCGAATTTAGCATACCCTCTTGATGTTAAAAAGTCAGGTTCCCCACTTTTACCCAAAAATGCACCTCACATTCACATTTCTCAGAAAACCCTCTAGACTTATATGTGTATATATATATATATATATAGTACAGGCAGAAATCAGGATGAGGAACAAGGACGTGTCCCGGAGACCCTTTATTAAGCAGCAAAAAAGAAAGCAAAGCAAAGCTTGGGTCAGGACAATGACGTCATGGCGCGGTGAACACACATCAAAACTCAAAAGGTCTCGCTATTGCAGTCATTTGTCCAAATCTCCAAACCGTCGTGTAATCGATTCGCATGGACATACTCAAGGTCGACCCTCAAACATACAGTCGAATGGGTGACGCTCGCTTGGCCCGCTCGATCACATCTCCAGGGCTCATGGACCGCAAGCTTCCCGATCCTGCGCTGACCCCACCCGCTGTGCGCGGAGAGGAAACCGAGCACAAGGAAGCGTTGCGTGTTCCACTGTTAACACAATAAAGTAGTTTTCAGAAAGTACTCAAAAGGCAAACGGTCTTTACGCCGAGTTTACTTCTCCATTCCTGTTTGCTGTGAGTATTATTTGAATACATACATATGTGTATATATATATAAATATATATATATATTATATATATATATGTATATATGTATATATTATATAATCAATAAATGAAGGTAACGCTCAAATAATATCTTGTATGGTGTTTAACGAGTGTGATAAAGGTGAAATAATATCGATGATTTCGTCATGATGGCCATAATTACAAGGTTGTTAAACCCGTGAAGGTGTGACGTCATACCGTGTATGTTTTTTAAAATGTATTAATTGGACATCGTGTCCATGTTCGTGTCCGTTTAACGTTCGTCGTTTTTCCTTTCATCATTTTACTCCACACGAAGAGGTTCAAGTACTGTCCCCATTGTTTTGTTTCTTTCATGTCCCCAAAGGTGTGAGCCACTTTAAAAAAACAAAGGTGTTTATGACTGTCTTGCAGATACATAAGTGAATATATTTTAGTGAACGGAATCAAAATATATATCTGAGTATGTTTTCCCGAAACTTGTACAATTTAAATTAATGATTTGTCTTTTTTAGTTTGACAGTGCACACCATCTTCCATGCCTCCTCCATTTAGCGACATAAAGCAGGGAACAATGTACCTATGTTTCGTACCTGCTCGATTACACCTTGTTACGCAAGTGTCTTCTTCTTTTTAACTGGCACAATTATTCCCACGTTCTTGTAGGATTTGCTGGAGAAGCTTGACCCAAGTGTTTCACGAATCGGCTGGCAGACCTGACGTTCGACAAAGTTCGCCGACTCTTCCCGGCAATAACTCGCCTACTCTTTGCGAAGGACACCGTATGATCTTTAACGTCCACCAACTAATGTTGGCAGAAGGGACGCTCAGTTTAACGTCCATCCAAGGACGGCACACACATTGATGAATGTCCCTGCAAAACACCAGGATGACAGTTTATAGTTGGGTCGGGATTCGAACCGAAACTAAACACTGAAGAGGCAATTGTGCATACCAGTCGGCCATCTTGCTAGCTCCATGAAAGTATATTTTGAACATGTAAATAAATAATCATTCCAGTTTTTTCGATTTTCATATTGGGCCACCACCTATAAACACCGGTCTTTCGAGGGTGTTTGTTTCTCGAACTACGTCATCATAGTGGCAAACCCTGGCGTACTGTACCTTCGTGACTGGTGTCTGCACATGTGACTGTAACGAGGTAATTTATACACAGTGTACCCAACATATGACGATTGACAAGTGTAAAGTAGACTTTAAGCCGGTTGTCCTCCCGAAATTGATTCCCAAAGGTTCAAGACCTAAAGTATTTTCCCACCTGATGTCATCTGCAGCTTCGAGGGAACACCAAACCACTCCATTTTATCGTCTGGAAGACAATGTGTAAGTGCTGGAGTGATGTTTTGGTTTTCCGATCCACCGTTCAGTCACACTGCTCTAATGGCCATCATCGTTGCTCTAACGTGATCCTTGGATTAGCAAGTTTGAGTACATCACCCCAGGAGTAAAAAAAACCCAACATATGTTTTTTTTTTTCAGTAAGAGACTTGCCAGAACCGAAGCACCATCAAAATGTGATACGACTTCCACTGCAGGTAGTTACCCAACGCACGCCAAGCGAAAAGCGGGGTTAAGCAATTGGTTCACTTCTGTGTAACTGTGTCTGTCTGTCCACAAACATCAGTTTATGATCGAGGAACAACTTCGTCCACCAGACGGCGTCTCCTTGGGTTAACCTGAGGCGGTCCCTTCGGGTGGGTGCCTGGAATGTCCTATCCCTAAGAGAGGATGATTATCTGTCTCTGTTATCATCTGAGCTCAAGCGTTTGAACATTGGTATTGCAGCATTCTCTGAGGTTTGGAGACCAGAATAGTGGCAAGATAATGGCAGTGGTGAACACCTACTATTGGTCTGGTCGCTCTGATGGTTACCATGCCCAAGAGTTGCTGTAGCTGTCCAATAAGGACCCTGAGTTCAAATCCCACTCAGCTGTTGAATTAATACCAGGTGGGATTGACTCTGCCTGTCATCCTTCTGAGATTGGCAAAATGAGTGCAAGCTTGCTGGTATCCTGTGTCGAAGTGGCGATCCGTCCAGGATTGTACCCAATAGCCAAGGAGACTGCTTCGGCAGCACTAATTCTCTGCACAGAGTATGGTCCCAATGGATGGATGGATGGATGGTCAATAAGCTGACTCCAATAATAATTGAGGTAACACCGGTATCTGACTACAGCGTGATGTTCTACCCCCTCACAGATTCCTCGCACATATTGTGAGACTGGGAAGGGTGATCGCCAGGACTGCAACGAGTGTATTATGAGACTAAGGATTCGTCACTCTTGGGTGTCATTTCCCTGGTCTCTGTAGATGTTCCGACTGAGGCGAGTGATCTCACCATGAAACGCATTCTATGCCACGTCGAGTCTGTGGTTGATCAGTGCCCCAGGCGAGATACACTTCTAGTCTTGGGGATTTCAATGCATTGACTGGAAATGATGGATGGTTATGAGATGTGTGTTAGTCCCCATGGGTCTGGAACTGTGAACCTGAATAGCACTAAGTTCCTTGACTTTGCAAGAAGTCATGGACTGAGGGTGTCTGGTTCTTGGTTTCAGCGCTCACAGGCTCTCGTTGGACTTGGTCCCAATGCTGGCGGTGTAGCAAAGTAGATTGACCATGTGCTCGTTGGTCACTGGAGGATGATACAGAACAGCAGGGTCTACCGGAGTGCTCAGTTCCTCAATACCGACCCCAGGCTTGTTGTAGCAACTCTGAAGTTGCAGCTTAAATCTGGAGAATGGTACCATCCCAGCTTAGGCTGGATGTTGGCAAGCTCAAGAATGAGAGGGTAGCTGAGGAGATTGCGAACAGGATGAGTGGGTATTTGGGGGTCTGGTACTTTGGGGAATCCTGAATAGTTGTAGAGTGCCTTCAAGACCACCGTCCTTGATGTTGCCGGTGGATGTCTTGGAATCACCGAAGGGCCAAGAAGAATTTGTCTCTCAAGGGACACTGGATACCATCAACCATAGTTGCAACACCAGGCTGAATGGCAGAGCTGAGCTGTTCAGGGAGTCGAGGCATAAAACTGTACGTGCGCTGAGGGCAGACAAAGAGCCTATATGCGAGGAATCTGTGAGGGGAGAGCATCACCTGTGGTCAATGATTCTGGTCCTGCTTACAGGGGAATTTGTGCATTGCGTTCCTCCAAGCCCGTCCCTCGGTGTACTGCAGTTAGAGTGGAGGGGGTGGCTCTTGACAGAGCAGTCCGAAGTCAAGGGCCGCTGGCCGGTTATTTTGAGCTGATGCACCAGCTATCGAGTTGGATGCCAGGGTTGTTACTGTCCGCGATTGCTGACCCTCCAATCAACTGTGATCCACCTCCATTTGTGGAAAAACATCTGGGGTGAACCGGTTGAAATGGGGTAAAGCTCCTGGGATCTGTGACACCCATGCTGAACTTCTCAAGGCTGGTGGAAATGCTGTACTCATGTCGTTGCATGCAGTTCTGTGCTCTGCCTGGAACACAGGCATCATCCCAACTGACTGGAAGAGGGGCCTTGTTGTCCCTTTCTTGGAAAGGGAAGGGTGATCGCCAGGATTGCACAAACTACCGAGGGTGACGCTGCTCTCAGTGCTGGGTAAGGTCTTTGCTCAAATATTATTGATAGGTTTGCCACCTTCTGCTTGAGCACAGTGCTCAGAGCACTCAAGTTTTACACCAAAGAGGTCAACGATTGACCGTGTCCTTGCTCTTCAGGTCCACCGAACGCAGACGAGAGTTTCGGCAGGGCTGCTTGCAGGCTATGTTGATCTCTGTAAACTTTTGATTCAGTGAATCAGGATGCCCTCTGGAGGATTCCTGGTCTTTGTGGGTGTGCCACCAAAACTGATCAATCTGATGGCTGAACAATACTCTGGTACTGAGAGCGCTGTGAGATGTGGTGATACCATCTCCGACTTATTTCCAGTCGTAACTGGAGTTTCTCTAGGATGTGTACTGGTCCCACACTTTTCAGCAGTTGTTTGGACTGGATTCTGGGAGGATGTCGGAGAGATCAAGCTGCGGTGCATCGTTTGGGAATGTCAAGATCTCTGACCTTGATTTGCAGATGATGCAGTCATCTTTGTGAGACTGGATATCTTTTGGGGGTCCTTAAGTTGCTGAATGAGGAGTCAGCCACTGGGGTTACGGGTTTCCTGGGTCAAAACTAAGATCCAGGCTTTCAATGACATGTTGGATGCTGCTATCTTGCTGCGCCTGTTTGTGGTGAGGATGTTGAGGTCAGGAAGTGATTCACTTACCTTGGCAGTGATATTCATGTCTCCGCTGGCTGTGAGCCAGAGGCCAGTGGATGTCTGAGTCGGGCCTGGGGAGTCATGGATTCACTGAATCATAGGTGTGGCACTGTCGGTACATGTGCAGGAGACAAAAGTCATAGTCTTCAGGTCCTTGGTTCTTCCAGTCTTGCCCTACGGATGTGAGACTTGGACTCTGACCAGGGATCTGAGACGGCGACTTGATTCCTTTGGTACCGGGTCTCTTCGGAGAATCCTTGTCTGTCACTGGTCTGACTTTGTGTCCAACGAGCGGTTGCTGAGAGAGACTCAAATGAGATTTGTTACCTTGCATAGTCGTAAGCCTCAGCTGCGGCTGTATGGACATGTGGCTCATTTCCTGATGCTGATCCTGCTCACCAGATTCTCTCAGCGAGGGAGCCTCATGAGTGGAGGAGGTCAATGGGCCGACCACATCCTCGTGGTTGCAGCAGGTTGATCAGCGTCTCAAGATGGGGATGGGCCAGGCATCTGCCTGGGGGATGGACAGATGGTCCCATACCTACCTGACCTGAACAACTTGATCTCAACTGAATGTTATATTTTGAACACAGTTATACTATAGTTTTTCATACGACCTTGAAAATCATTCTTTTATTTAATTTAATTACATACTTGAACACTTCGTGGGGTGGACGTAGGACATTGTTTGTAGGTCCCATTACATGTCCAGTAAGAGCAAGCAGGTGTATCATATGAGGTGTTCATTGGGTACATCTATTGCTGTGGCTTCTCCAACATCAACACAAAACGATGCATTTAAATGTACTATTTTTGAAAGTGGTTGTCATTTGAGGAAGACCTGGTGATGTTTTTGGGTGACACAAGTACTCAATGGAGTCTCTGTTTAGAGGGACACGTGGCAATTGACGTCCTCGTGTCTGAATGAAGATTTATAAACTTTTTACATGGCTGTTTCAGGTTCAATGAGTGCACTGTCATTGATGCAAGTTGCACGTTCAAACACAATGTTTAGTGTGTGGTGTGCGTGTGTGCGTGCACAGGCTAAGCAAGAGCAAGATGTGGAGATCCCAGTCGGCCATGAGACGAAGGCACTTGGCGGAGAGAACGATGATGAATGGGACACTGACCCAAACTTTGAGGTAAACAGCAAGGCTGAATGCCCTCCAATTGATAGTATCTTTATTTTTATTTTTATATTATCCATTCTACTGGGGTTGCAATTTTGAATGGGTCGCACTTCCTATGCAAGATTCTTGACTGACGGTTCAGGATTTGTAATTTGTTCAGGATAACTCGCAAACTGCTCACGAAAGACACCATTTGGACAAAGCCAAAAACATTGTCCAAATGATGTAACGTCCACCAATAATGCTAGCACCACGGACACTCGGCTTATTGTCCCTCAGATGGATGCACACACATTGATGTGAACATGGGGATGCAGTTTATAGCTTGGTTAGGTTCAAACCCAGCCTAGACAGCTGAGGCAGGATGAGTACCTCTAAGTCTAGCATCCTGCCAGAAGCCATATGCAATAAGCGCAACGGTAAATCATACACGCACATGCACACAGTGGTTGCCAAAATATTAGCACCTTGCACTTTTTCAAATAACTCACATTTTCTCCAAAAATAAGTTTAAATGACAAAAATATTTGGTCTCCACAATCTTTATTCACTGTTAATATTACAGAACTTTTGTTTTCATTCAGAAATTAATATATCCTTTTAAATCAGAAAATAAAAAGAAATGACATTGATAAAATTATTGACACCCTTTACTTAATATTTGATAGCACAGCATTTGGAAAAATACCTGCAGTGAAGCACTTCCTATAGCCATGAAAGAGCTTCCTACATCTCTCGACTGGCAGTTTGATCCACTCTTCTTGTGCAAACTGCTCCAGTTCTCCAATTTGTAGGCTGCTTCTCCAACTGCTGTTTTCACATCTCCCCACAGATGTTCAATGGGATTTAGATCTGACTCATTGCAGGCCACTTCAGAACAGTTCATTGTTTGTCGTGAAGCATTCCTGGGTGCTTTTTGAAGTGTGTTTGGGTCATTGTCTTGCCTCAAGACCCTGATCCGATGGAGACCAGCTTTCTAACACTTGGTTGAACATTGTGCTCCAAAATCCTCCTTGGTGATCTCCTGATTTCATGATGTCATGCCCACATTCAAGCACCAGTGCAGAGGCAGCACAAGAACCCAAAACATCACTGAACCTCCTCCATGTTTGACTGTAGGAAGGTGTCTTTTCTTTGAAGGCTTCATTTTGTTTTTGTAAACATAGAGACAATGTGCTTCACCAAAAGCTCTAAATTTGGTCTCATCTGTCCACAGGACATTTTTCAGAAGGATTTGGCTTGTTCAGGTGTGTTTTGCAAACTCTAGTCGGGCTTTCTTATGTTTCGTCTCGCAGTGGGGTCCTCCTGGGCTCTCACCACCATAGTGAACCCCTTTCATATATATATATTGTGTCATTTGCGAAAAATTATTCTGCCTATTGTGTCTATTGATTTTTAAGTGTACATTTTTGGTATAACCATCATCGAATTAAGTTATAAATGGGATAATCTCAGTTTTTGCATATTTTGCAGTAAGCATGG
>CM068957.1:17957932-17971414 GCA_035128595.1 Eptatretus atami
CGTAAACCGAGTCGCCCCACATCACAATGAAGCTCCTATCAATTTCTGGTCGTTTGGGGCAGTGATGGTTTGATGCCGGAGCATCGACAGTCTGGTCTGGTCGGTTTGAGTGCTGGGTATGAGCAATGCTCGTCAAACGGCGAAAAACTGTTTCCTTCCCGGAGCATATATCGAGCACCTTTACCTTAACCTCCTCCTGGAGCGTCCCAGACCTCCTCTGGCGCTCGGTTCCTTGCCAGAAACCTTCGAAGGTGCCAGGGCGTTTGGGCGCCACTGTGGGCTTGGAGAAAAACGTAGAAATATTCGAAGTTCACAAGCGAAACTTTGTCCTCGTGCGTGTGTGACTGGTCGAGCACCACGCCGTTAATAAAATTTATTTGGGGCTTTAAAAAATAATTTATATTCTTATACATTATTACCGCGAGTACGGAGGGAATCCGCAGAAAAAATTATGTTACGTTTCCAAGGAAAAACCCGCGATGAACCGGAGGGCGCGGATAGGTGAACCGCGATGAAGGGGGTTGACTGTATATATTATGTATGTGGGTATATGTATATGTATGTATGTGTGGGTATATGTATATGTATATATATGTATGTGTATGTGTATGTGTATGTGTAATATGTGAATGTGTGTATGTATGTATGTATGTATTGTATGTATGCATTGGTATATGTATGGATGTATGTATGTATGTATGATCAATGTGTGTAGATAGATGTATGTATGTGAATATATCATATAGTATATATATGTGTGTGTGGGGTATATGACGTATGTGTTATGTAGTATATGTATGTAGTGTTATGTATGTATGGTGTATGGATGTGTGCATATGTAATGTATGTATGTTGTGTATATTGAGGTGCCGCGTCGAGGAGGAAGTGATGAAGGACACATCGGCATTTTGGAGTTTAATGCAATATAGCACTATTTTAAATCCCTTACCACTATCATCTGAGCCTATCATCATCATCTCATTAAAAATGTCGCTTACATCCTCCTCGCGGCGCTCATATGTATGTATGTAATGTATGTATGTATTGTATGTGTGCATATATGTATGTATGTGTGCATATATAATGTATGTTATTGTGTGGTGCATAATATATATAACAGTAGACTAGGCGTAAGGTCCCGGCAGCGTGTAACTCGTGCTTCGCTAAGTCTGGCAGCGTCAAGAAGTCCCGAATTTATCTAATGTTAAATCCCTTTGAATAAAGTCCTGTAAGTCTCATCCTCTAAGTCTCACTTCGGTCTAAGTCGTCCAGAGTTGTTCATTCCGCGTTAATGGAAATCAAGTAAATTACCACGCCTAACTCGTCACACGGAACTCTACCTCGTGAGAAACAGATTTCATGGGAATCGTGATGCGCGCTCATTGGTTTACACTGCCAGTGATAGGCTATTTATAACTGTGCTGCGTTCAGCTCAGCAGCGCGCGTCCCACATGCATCTGAAGAGGTAGACAGCTGCACAATGAAGTCTCTGCGAAAGGAGTAAATGGACTCGAATCGAGCTTAGTGTTTGAGTCCGATCATGGTTTTATATTGGCTTGTTTTGACATCACCAACTCACTTTCAATCGGTATTGAGTGGTAGTATCACGATGACTGTGTGTCATGTAATTTGTGATGTATCACAGTTTTCATTCCATATTGAAAACTCATTTCCATCATTCCAATGAATGAATTCTAACAGCCATTCATCAACATTTGTCGATGGTCATATACCATCACCGATGAATATGAGTTGGTCTTAGCAGTTGTTCATTATCTTTACTTTTGATAAAGTGATTCATGAATTCCATCTTTGCTTGATCACTTTCCAACTCACAATGAACCCCACCTATTGCCCCAGGATTGTGTTTCCGTTTGTACAAAAGCCGGCTTAGAGATTGTTAGCGCCTCTCACACGTAACGTGTCCAGGGCCACGCGCAACTTCATCCTTCACCCCGGCAGTCATCATGAATGTTCCGCCTACGCGTAAGTCGTCACATGTCTCAAGTCGTTCACTTTTTTCTCGGTCCCGATGGTGACGACTTACGCCTATTACTGTATATAATATATATATGTATGAATTATATTTTATTTTTTTTAACAAAATAATGTCAGTGATGTGTGTGGTGTGTGTGTGTGTGTGTGTGTGTGTGTGTGTGTGTGTGTGTGTGTGTGGCGTGCGTGCGTGCCTCTCCATAAACTATAAAAACCAGCAGCCTGAAACTTTGCATGCATACGAAGCACACGCCCAGGAAGTGCAAGAGTGAAAATAGGTGTTTGGGTTAATTAAAAAACCCCTTTTTGAAGATAACTAACAGCCTTATTTAATTATTATCCTTCATCAGGCAACCCTTGGCCCACCTCCTCTTTGGGGTCTTAAAGGTGTTTCCTGGGCAACCTGCTGGGGTCTGAAGCCGCCATTGTTTTGGTCTGCTCAACCACGCCTTGACTTGAACGAGGCACAACTATTTCTTTACGAGTAAAGTTTTTTTTTTCACTTTCCTCACTTCATTATTAATCGAATGCCATTTCATTATAAACTATGAATCGCTGTATACATTTTTTTGTTAGTTACTCTAGTTTTGTCTCCAGACAGCTTGGTTCCGGACGCGTCCGGGTGGTATTATGTCCAGACAGGGTTTGTCGCCGTGGTCCAAGCAGTGTTCTGTCGCGGACGGGCTTGGGTTCAGATACGTCTGGCGGGTGTTATGTCTCCAGGCCGTATTATATTAATATACCGCGTAAAAATGATTTCAGAATTATTTTGTTCCATCGTCATCTGTATATTCATTACAGAATCATTTTGATGAGACAGTATGAATTCGTAATTAATGCTTCTTGCACGTCTGCCTTCCCGTCATCTCCCTGCACACTGAGTCTTTCCTCCCCCACCCCTGCTTTGCTCCACACCCCTAATCGCTATCCCTCTCTCCTTTATTTTCCCCCTCCATCTCCTCACTCTTCCACCCTCTTCTCATTCCCCACCCTCCCCCCCCTCCATTTCTCCCATCCCACTCTCCATTAGTATTCCCGTCATCAAAGTGGCGGTATATTGCTAGTATACTATCTTGGCCAAAAATATGGGTACCCTTGCTACTTTTATTTCAAAAAATGCACCATTCCTCCAGAAAAATTGTTGAAAATGAAATGCAATTTGTATCCACACAAATGCATTTCTTTGGTTTGGCGAGTGGGAACAAACAACAAAAAGGCTGAAAAAATTACAAAATCTCAGCTTATTCCCACAAAGAAATCTTAAAATGGCCCGACAGAAATTATTGCCACTTCTGAAGTTTTTGGAAAATATTAGATTTTCAACAGGACATTTTCTCCTTTACTTTGGATGAACTCACCTGTAGTGAGTTAGGTGCCTGCAAATATAAAAAAAAAAAACACTCATTCAACCATTTTTGAAATTAGAAAAAGGAGTCAATTCTGCTGTTTTGTGTCACTGTGGTGTCATGCAATGGAACATGGAGAAAGAAAAGAGAGAAAAACAGAGAATGTTCTGAGGAGGTCAGATTACAAGATTGTAGCCAAACAATGGACAAACCTCAAGAGCTACAAGTCCATTCCAGAGACCTTAAATGTTCCTGGTCCAACGCGTACGCAATGTTATCAAGGAAGCTTTAAGGACCCATCGCAGTTAGCCAACTCCCTGGACGTGGCCCACAAATGAAAACTTGATCGAAGATATGCAGCGGAAGATTGTTCAAATGGTAGAGAAAGCACACGAATCCAACTGCCAAACAATTCAAGTGTAGGTACGACAGATTTCACCTTCAAACACGAAGGTACGACGTTTTCAACATCACACCATCCGTCGTCAACTCAATGAAAGGGGGGTTCATATGGTGAGAGCCAGGAGGACCCACTGCTGAGACAGAAACATAGAAAGCCCGACTAGAGTTTGCCAAAACACACCATGAACAAGCCAAAATCCTTCTGAGAGAATGTCCTGTGGACAGATGAGACCAAATTAGAGCTTTTGGTGAAGCACATTGTCTCTATGTTTACAAAAACAAAATGAAGCCTTCAAAGAAAGAACACCCTTCCTACAGTCAAACATGGAGAGTCAGTGAGTTCGTTTTGTTTTTGGGTTTTGTGCTGCTCTGGCACGGGTGCCTTGAATGTGTGCAATGACATCATGAAATCAGAGATCACCAAGGAGGCAATTTGGAGCACAATGTTCAACCAAGTGTTGAGAAAGCTGGGTCCATCGAAGTCATGGGTCTTGGAGCAAGACAATGACCCCAAACACACTTCAAAAAGCACCCAGGAATGCTTCACGACAAAACAATGAACTGTTCTGAAGTGGCCTGCAATGAGTCCAGATCTAAATCCCATTGAACATCTGTGGGGAGATGTGAAAACAGCAATTTGGGAGAAGGCAGCCTACAAATCTGGGAGACATGGAGGCATTTGCACAAGAGAGTGGATCAAACTGCCAGTCGAGAGATGTAGGAAGCTCTTTCATGGCTATAGGAAGTGCTTCACTGCATATTTTCCAAAATGCTGTGCTATCAAATATTAAGTAAAGGGTGTCAATAATTTTATCAATGTCATTTCTTTTTATTTTCTGATTTAAAAGGATATATTAATTTCTGAATGAAAACAAAGGTTCTGTAATATTAACAGTGAAATAAAGAATTGTGGAGACCAAAATTTTTTGTCAATTTAACTATATTTTGGAGAAAATGTGTAGTATTTGAAAAAGTGCAAGGGTGCTAATATTTTTGGCCACCACTGTGTGCATGTGCGTGTATGATTTACCGTTGCGCTTATTGCATATGGCTTCTGGCAGGATGCCTAGACTTAGAGGTACTCACCCTCGCCTCAGCTGTCTAGGCTGGGTTTAAACCTCGAACCAAGCTATAAACTGCCATCCCCATGTTTCACATCAATGTGTGTCCATCCATCTGAGGGACAATAAGCCGAGTGTCCTGTGTGCTAGCATTATTGGTGGACGTTACATCCATTTGACAATGTTTTTGGCTTTGTCCAAATGTGTCTTTCGTGAAGCAGTTTGCGAGTTATCCCTGAACAAATTACAAATCCTGAACCGTCAGTCAAGAATCTGCATAGAGTGGCGACCCATTCAAAATTGCAACCCCAGTAGAATGGAATGTAATATAAAAATAAAAATAAAGATACTATCAATTGAGAGAGGCATTCCAGCCTTGCTGTTTACCTCAAGTATTTGGGGTCAGTGTCCCATTCATCATCGTTCTCCGCAAGTGCCTTCGTCTCATGGCCTGACTGTGATCTCCACATCTGCTCTTGCTTAGCCTGGTGCAACGCACACACGCACACCACACACTAAACATTGTTTTGAACGTGCAACTTGCATCAATGACAGTGCACTCATTGAACCTGACAAGCCATGTAAAAAGTTTATAAATCTTCATTCAGACACGAGGACGTCAATTGCCACGTGTCCTCTAAACAGAGACTCCATTGAGTACTTGTGTCACCCAAAAACATCACCAGGTCTTCCTCAAATGACAACCACTTTCAAAAATAGTACATTTTTAAATGCATCGTTGTGTTGATGTTGGAGAAGCCACAGCAATAGATGTACCCAATGAACACCTCATATGATACACCTGCTTGCTCTTACTGGACATGTAATGGGACCTACAAACCAATGTCCTACGTCCACCCCACGAAAGTGTTCAAGTATGTAATTAAATTGAAAATAAAAGAATGATTTTCAAGGTCGTATGAAAAACTATAGTATAACTGTGTTCAAAATATAACTTCAGTTGAGATCAAGTTGTTCAGGTCAGGTCAGGTATGGGACCATCTGTCCATCCCCCAGGCAGATGCCTGGCCCATCCCCATCTTGAGACGCTGATCAACCCTGGCTGCAACCACGAGGCATGGTCGGGCCCCATTGAACCTCCTCCACTCATGAGGCTCCCTCGCTGAGAGAATCTGGTGAGCAGGATCAGCATCAGGAAAATGAGCCACATGTCCATACACCGCCAGCTGAGGCTTACGGACTATGCAGGTAACAAATCTCATTTGAGTCTCTCTCAGCAACCGCTCGTTGGACACAAAGTCAGACCAGTGACAGACAAGGATTCTCCGAAGAGACCCGCGTACAAGGAATCAAGTCGCCGTCTCAGATCCCTTCAGAGTCCAAGTCTCACATCCGTAGGCAAGACTGGAAGAACCAAGGACCTGAAAGACTATGACTTTTGTCCTCCTGCACATGTACCGACAGTGCCACACCTCATGATTCAGTGAATCCATGACTCCCAGGCCCGACTCAGACATCCACTGGCCTCTGGCTCACAGCCAGCGGAGACAATGAATATCACTGCCAAGGTAAGTGAATCACTTCCTGACCTCAACATCCTCACCACAAACAGGCGCAGACAAGAAGCAGCATCCAACATGTCATTGAAGCCTGGATCTTAGTTTTGACCAGAAAACCCGTAACCCCAGTGGCTGACTTCCTCAATTCAGCAACTTAAGGACCCCCCAAAAGATATCCATCTCCACAAAGATGACTGCATCATCTGCAAAATCAAGGTCAGAGATTCTTGACATTCCCAAACGATGCCCGCAGCTTGATCTCTCCGACATCCTCCCCAGAATCCAGTCCAAACAACTGCTGAAAAAGTGTGGGACCAGTACACATCCTAGAGAAACTCCAGTTACGACTGGAATAAGTCGAGTGGTATCACCACATCTCACAGCGCTTCAGTACCAGAGTATTGTTAGCATCAGATTGATCAGTTTTGGTGGCACCCCACAAAGACCAGGAATCCTCCAAGGGCATCCCTGATTCACTGAATCAAAAGCCTTACAGAGATCAACATAGGCTGCAAGCAGCCCTGCGAAACTCTCGTCTGCGTTCGTGAGGACCGTAAGAGCAAGGACACGGTCAATCGTTGACGCTCTTTGGTGTAAAACTTGAGTGCTCTGAGCACTGCTGCTCAAGCATGAAGGTGGCAAACCCTATCAATAATATTTGAGCAAAGACCTTACCCAGCACTGAGAGGCAGCGTCACCCCTCGGTAGTTGTTGCAATCTGGCGATCACCCTTCCCTTCCAGAAGGGACAACAAGGCCCCTCTTCCAGTCAGTTGGGATGATGCCTGTGTTCCAGGCAGAGCACAGAACTGCATGCAACGACATGAGTACAGCATTTCCACCACGCCTTGAGAAGTTCAGCATGGTGTCACAGATCCCAGGAGCTTTACCCCATTTCAACCGGTTACCCAGATGTTTTTCACAAATGGAGGTGGATCACAGTTGATTGGAGGTCAGCAATCGGACAGTAAAACCCTGGCATCCAACTCGATAGTGGTGCATTCAGCTCAAAATAACCGGCCAGCGGCCCTTGACTTCGGACATGCTCTGTCAAGAGCCCACCAACCCTCCACTCTAACTGCAGTACACCGAGGGACGGGCTGGAGGAACGCAATGCACAAATTCCCCGTAAGCAGGACGAGAATCATATTGACCCACAGGTGATGCTCTACCCCTCACAGATTCCTCGCATATAGCCTCTTGTCTGCCCTCAGCGCACGTACAGTTTTTATGCCCGACTCCCTGAACAGCTCAGCTCTGCCATTCAGCCTGGTGTTGCAACTATGGTTGATGTACCAGTGGTCCCTTGAAGACAAAATTCTTCTTGGCCCTTCGTGAGTTCAGAACATCCACCGCAACATCAAGGACGGTGGTCTTGAAGGCACTCTACAACTATTCAGATTCCCCCAAAGTACCCAGACCCCCCAAATACCCATCATCCTGTTCGCATCTCCTCAGCTAACCTCTCATTCTTGAGCTTGCCAACATCCAGCCTAAGCTGGGATGGTACCATTCTCCAGATTTAAGCTGCAACTTCAGAGTTGCTACAACAAGCCTGTGGTCGTATTGAGGAACTGAGCACTCCGGTAGACCCTGCTGTTCTGTATCATCCTCCAGTGACCATCACGAGCACATGGTCAATCTACTTTGCTACACCGCCAGCATTGGAATACCAAGTCCACGAGAGCCTGTGAGCGCTGAAACCAAGAACCAGACACCCTCAGCCATGACTTCTTGCAAAGTCAAGGAACTTAGTGCTATTCAGTTCACAGTTCCAGACCCATGGGGACTAACACACATCTCATAACCATCCTATCATTTCCAGTCAATGCATTGAAATCCCCCAAGACTAGAAGTGTATCTCGCCTGGGGCACTGATCAACCACAGACTCGACGTGGCATAGAATGCGTTCTCATGGTGAGATCACTCGCCTCAGTCGAACATCTACAGAGACGAGGGAAGACACCAAGGAGTACGAATCCTTAGTCTCATAATACACTCGTTGCAGTCCTGGCGATCACCCTTCCCAGTCTCACAATATTGCGAGGAATCTGTGAGGGTAAGAACATCACACTGTAGTCAGATACCGGTGTTACCTCAATTATTATTGGAGTCAGCTTTATGGACACCATCCATCAATCCATTGGGACCATACTCTGTGCAGAGAATTAGTGCTGCCGAAGCAGTCTCCTTGGCTATTGGGTACAATCCTGGACGGATCGCCACTTCGACAACAGGATACCAGCAAGCTTGCACTCATTTTGCAATCTCAGAAGGATGACAGGCAGAGTCAATCCCACCTGGTATTAATTCAACAGCTGAGTGGATTTGAACTCAGGGTCCTTATTGGACAGCTACAGCAACTCCTTGGCATGGTAACCATCAGAGCGACCGACCAATAGTAGGTGTTCCACCTGCCATTATCTTGCCACTATCTGGTCTCCAAACTCAGAGAATGCTGCAATACCAATGTTCAAACGCTTGAGCTCAGATGATAACAGAACAGCATAATCATCCTCTCTTAGGGATAGGAACATTCCAGGCACCCACCCGAAGGGACCGCCTCAGGTTAACCCAGGAGACCGCCGTCTGGTGGACGAAGTTGTTCCTCGATCAATAAACTGATGTTGTGGACAGACAGACACAGTTACACAGAAGTGAACCAATTGCTTAACCCCGCTTTCGCTTGCGCGTGCGTGGGTAACTACCTGCAGTGGAAGTCGTATCACAGTTTTGATGGTGCTTCGGTTCTGGCAAGTCTCTTCACTGAAAAAAAAACATATGTTGGGTTTTTTTTTACTCCTGGGGTGATGTACTCACAACTTGCTAATCCAAGGATCACGTTAAGAGCAAACGATGATGGCCATTAGAGCAGTGTGACTGAACGGTGGATCGAAAAACCAAAACATCACTCCAGCACTTACACATTGCTTCCAGACGATAAAATGGAGTGGTTTGGTGTTCCCTCGAAGCGGCAGATGACACTCAGGTGGGAAAAATACTTTAGGTCTTGAACCTTTGGAATCAATTTCGGGAGGACAACGGCCTTAAAGTCTACTTTACACTTGTCAATCGTCATTATGTTGGGTACACTGTGTATAATTACCTCGTTACAGTCACATTGCGCAGACACCGTCACGAAGGTACAGTACGCCAGGGTTTGCCACTATGATGACGTAGTTCGAGAACAAAACACCCTCGAAAGACCGGTGTTTATAGGTGGTGGCCCAATATGAAAATCGAAAAACTGGAATGATTATTTATTTACATGTTCAAAATATACTTTCATGAGCTAGCAAGATGGCCGACTGGTATCGCACAATTGCCTCTTCAGTGTTTAAGTTTCGGTTCGAATCCCGACCACACTATAAACTGTCATCCTGGTGTTTGCAGGGACATTCATCAATGTGGTGTGCCGTCCTTGGATGGACGTTAAACTGAGCGTCCCTTCTGCCAACATTAGTTGGTGGACGTTAAAGATCATACGGTGTCCTTCGCAAAGAGTAGGCGAGTTATTGCCGGGAAGAGTCGCGAACTTTGTCGAACGTCAGGTCTGGCCAGCCGATTCGTGAAACACTTGGTCAAGCTTCCCCAGCAAATCCTACAAGAACGTGGGAATATATTGTGCCAGTTAAAAAGAAGAAGACACTTGCGTAACAAGTGTAATCGAGCAGCGTACGAACATAGGTACATTGTTCCCCTGTTATGTCGGCTAAATGGAGGAGGCATGGAAGATGGTGTGCACTGTCAAACTAAAAAAAGAAAAATCATTAATTTAAATTGTACAAGTTTCGGGAAAACATACTCCAGATATATAATATTTGATTCCGTTCACTAAAATATATTCACTTATGTATCTGCAAGACAGTCATAAACACCTTTTGTTTTTTAAAGTGGCTCACACCTTTGGGACATGAAAGAAACAAAACAATGGGGACAGTACTTGAACCTCTTCGTGTGGAGTAAAATGATGAAAGGGAAAAACGACGAACGTTAAACGGACACGAACATGGACACGATGTCCAATTAATACATTTTAAAAAACATACACGGTATGACGTCACACCTTCACGGGTTTAAAACCTTGTAATTATGGCCATCATGACGAAATCATCGATATTATTTCACCTTTATCACACTCGTTAAACACCATACAAGATATTATTTGAGCGTTACCTCATATTAGATTAATATATATATATACATATATAATATATATATATATATATATATATATATATAACACATATTATGTATTCAAATAATACTCCACGCAAAAGGAATGGAGAAGTAAACTCGGCGTAAAGACCGGTTTGCCTTTGAGTACTTCTGAAAACTATCTTTATGTGTTAACAGTGGAACACGCCAACGCCTTCCTTCGTGCTCGGTTTCCTCTCCGCGACACGGGTGGGGTCAGCGCAGGATCGGGAAGCTAGCGGTCCATGAGCCTGGAGATGTGATCGACGGGCCAAGCGAGCGTCACCCATCTCGACTGTATGTTTGAGGGTCGACCTTGAGTATGGTCCATGCTCGAATCGATTACACGACGGTTTGGAGATTTGGACAAATGACTGCAATAGCGAGACCTTTTGAGTTTTGATGTGTGTTCACCGCGCCATGACGTCATTGTCCTGACCCAAGCTTGCTTGCTTTCTTTTTTGCTGCTTAATAAAGGTCTCCGGGACACGTCCTTGTCCTCATCCTGATTTCTGCCTGTACATATATATATATATATATATATACACATATAAGTCTAGAGGGTTTTCTGAGAAATGTGAATGTGAGGTGCATTTTGGGTAAAGTGGGGAACCTGAACTTTTTAACATCAAGAGGGTATGCTAAATTCGATTCAACCCGGTCCCCAAGCCGAATTTTAAAGTTTTGTGACCAATTCCAATTAGCATCAACAAAATGGCTGTCCATTGCAATTTTTTGACACGTTCTTGGGCAAGCATTTTATATATCATGTATGTTTAATTATAATATATATACATATATACACAAATTTATACCTTAGATGTATTGACTAATTGTTTATTTTTATTTCAGTGACGATGGATCTAAGTGGTTAGCTTGTGAAGGCCTTTGTCTGTGGATTACACGCTTCTGCATCTGTCACAAGCTTGCAAAACCGTTCGCATCAGAAATGATACCAGTTCTGAAATTTGTTCAGGCTTGTCATCGGCGACTATTGTGGAAAGCTCAGCATGTCATTTATTATCTGCTTCGGCAACAAACGAAAAAGGTTGGCACCAAAATCGCCACAGAGCTTGCAAGGTGAGATTGTGAGCCCTCATACCCTTTTGTATGCCTTTCCTGAAAGAACAAGCTATACTGTACCTTGACCCAGCAATCACACTCCACCCACACTTCCGTTAAATCCAGATCCATCCATATGATCTCCTATAGCCTTTAGAAAGTTCATTGAGATAATAGAAGCCACCAAGGCGTGGGAATTAACTTATGTTGGTATTCTGGAACAGACCACTTAGTCCATTAGTCTGCAGTAGAGTGCTTGGTCCACTGTGAGAACTGTATGCTCCTGTCCAAAATGTGAAGATATTGCCTGCATCTCTTCACAATGCCCATTCTTCACCTCCGACCTCTCACCCCTCGAAAGCCTCGCTGGAAACCCCATGTTCGACGTCACTGTTTGTTTCAGGAAAGCCTCTGTGATCCGAATATGGTAATCGCGCACATAATGACGGTTGGTGCGGAGGTGGCGTTGTTTGCGTAGGATGAGGAGATGACGGTTGTTGTTGTCTGTTCGCGTTGTAGGCGATGATGGTGTTTGCAATGTTTGAAATAAAAGATAGAAAAAGAATAACGGCTACCTCAAAGATTAACAGCCCCGGCACACGAAAATTCCTTTACTACATCGGTGGGATCCTAACCTGAAGCACATACTTATTGAAATAACTGATCTCCGGGAACCTGTATGATGTTTTGTGAATGTCCACAACCGCAAAATATATATATATATATATATATATATATATATATATATATATATATATATTTCATCTACCTCTCTGAGAGTATTTCACCAAGGAAAGCTGAAACTTTGTGATGAAATGAGGGCAGCCACCCTGAAGTTGTGCGATGTGGGCGCGTTCCATGTCAAGTACACATTTTCAGCGAAATTTTGACACATCGTCTCAGATTTCACTCTTTTTTTGTGCAAGTGTTTGTATCCACGTAAAACATTATGTGTCCATTTTCAGACCGGGGGCAAATCGGGGCCCATTTAGCCCCCCCCCCCAAATTTGGGCGCTCCCGTTTGACCCACAATCTTGCAGTGGCCATATCACAGGTTGTAGGTCCGATTTGGATGATCTTTGTATCAAAATGCTCGTAAAAGCAATATCTTTCGAATCACGTAAAGTAAAATCACTCCGAAACAGTATTTAAAAAAGTTATAGTTTGGGGCGCCCTTTGACCTTGGGCCCCCGCCCCCAGCCAAACAGATGATCCCAATTTTTTGTGTGAGAATACCCCTTCATATAACTTCAACACCTAGCATAAATTAAAATGGGATCTCAATGGTCAAGTGTGATGATGGTTTTATTGTTCGGGTCCACATATCACTAATTCTTGATTCGACATTGGGAGACGTTTGCCGTCATCGTCCAATGACGTCACCTGCTGGCAGGCGACTTTATGTCTGAATTGACATCATCATCTCTGGACTATTATATATATATAATTGTTCAATTTCGAAAAATTATTCTGCCTATTTGTCTATTGATTTTTAAGTGTACATTTTTGGTAAACCATCATCGAATTAAGTTATAAATGGGAATAATCTCAGTTTTTGCATATTTTGCAGTAAGCATGGCGACTGAAGATCGAATGGAGTTCCGAATACTGTTGCGATCCGTTCAGCTGCCATAAAACGAAACAACGAAAAGATCTTCGCAATGTCAAATGATATGTTGATGAAATTTTCTTCAAAGGTGAAAAAGATGACAGACTTTGTACTTCGTGCGAAAAAAACTCTCAGTTGTCACCAGAGCGTATTGAAGAATCATCTTCGACCAGTTCAAAATGATCATCAGAAGGTACTATCAGAAGGTACATCAGAAGGCATTGCAGAATCTATTTCGACAGATGAGGACGAGGAGGTTTTTGAGCGAGAAGCAGGAGTTGACCTATTAA
>CM068957.1:17981928-17994789 GCA_035128595.1 Eptatretus atami
ATGCCCTCCATATTCAGTACAGAACCTCGTCTGGACGGAAGCAATTGATTTTTGGTCTCAAAATACCACGTGACAATGTTTACTCTTTGCTTCGTAGAAAACGTCATTTTTCCATGGAATACTTTAGTTATACTCGAATGACTTCTCCAAACATCATTGATAACTCGTGCAAAACAAAACAAAAATTAAGGCAATGACTGAAAGTACAAAGGTCATTTGAAGCAGTTAACCTTTTATTGACACACCCTGTATATCATCTTCACATCATGAACTAGAGGGGGAGCACTCGGTAGAGTGCAAAACCTCCACCGCCAATACTGCTGGGTCACTTAAAGTGACCTGAATATCCTATTCATTGTAGTCAAAACGGATCGACTCTACTGAACCACGATGAATAACTAAACTAGATCGACGCGCTGTAGAATGCCAAAAAAATAAATCGAATTTTTTTGAAAAAGTTGGCAAAATTTGTTGTGTTTTTTTTCTCTTAACAAATTTTTTTGGGGGGGGGCTGGAAATTCACTTAAAACATGTAGAAAATGCAAAGAAAAAATAAAAGATTCAAATGTAATTGAAATTTTTTGAAAAAAAGTTGCAAAATTTTCTCTTTTTTTGGTTGGAAATCACTTAAAACATGTAGAAATGCAAAAACAAAAATTGAAATATTTTTTCAAATGGCCGCCATAGCGGCCATATTGGACTTTGGACCAGGTCCAAAATCTAATGGCATGATCCTTGGACCAGACCTAATCCCCCCACCAAGTTTCGTCGAAATCCGTCCAGGAGTTTTTCCGTAATACTGTTCACAACAAACAAACAAACAGACAGGGGTGAAAACAGTAACCTCCGTCCATCTTCGATGGCGGGAGGTTAACGAGAGGGGGAACACTCGGTAGAGTGCAAAACCTCCGCCACCAATACTGCTGGGTCACTTAAGTGAACCTGATATCCTATTCATTGTGGGTCAAAACGGATCAGACTCTACTGAACCACGATTGAATAAACTAAACTAGATAGACGCGCCTGTAGAAATGCCAAAAAAAAAAAAATCGAAATTTTTTTGAAAAAAAAAAAGGTGCAAAATTTGTTTTTTTTTTCTCCAACAAATTTTTGGGGGGTGGGGGTTGGAAATCACTTAAAACATATAGAAATGCAAAAAAAAAAATTCAAATATTTTTCAAATAAAATCGAAATTTTTTTGAAAAAAGTTGCAAAATTGGTTTTTTTTTTCTCTAACAATTTTTTTTTTTGGTTGGAAATCACTTAAAACATGTAGAAATGCAAAAACAAAAAATTCAAATATTTTTTCAAAATGGCGCCATAGCGGCCATATTGGACTTTGGACCAAGTCCAAAATCTAATGGCATGATCTTTGGACCATACCTAATCCCCCCACCAAGTTTTGTCGAAATCCGTCAGGAGTTTTTCCGTAATACTGTTCACAAACAAACAAACAACAAACAAACAAACAGACGGGTGAAAACAGTAACCTCCGTCCATCTTTGATGGCGGAGTTAACTAGAGGGGAGCACTCGGTAGAGTGCAAAACCTCCGCCGCCAATACTGCTGGGTCACTCAAGTGAACCTTATATCTTATTCATTAAATATGATGTCAACAGTGCTGACAGTTATAGTTCTTTTCTCCAACATTTTTTTTGGGGGGGGTTGGAAATCACTTAAAACATGTAGAAATGCCAAAAAAAAAATTTCTATATTTTTTTTTGGGGGGGGGGTAACAATTTTTTTGGGGGGGGGGTTGGAAATCACTTAAAACATGTAAAAATGCAAAAAAAAAAATTTTTTTCTCTTAACAATTTTTTTTTGGGGGGGGGACCAAGTCCAAAATTTAATGGCATGATCCTTGGACCATACCTAAACCCCCCACCAAGTTTCGTCGAAATCCGTCAAGGAGTTTTTCCGTAATACTGTTCACAAACAACAAACAAACAAACAAACAGACGGGTGAAAACAGTAACCTCCGTCCATCTTCGATGGCGGAGGTTAATAAAGCATCTTACCAGGAATTGGAGGAACCGTCTTCATTTGGCTCAGGAATCGACCCAAAGCGATGGAGGAGGTTTCAGTACCCATGATGCAGCACGCAGGGGCCATTTTGGTTGGCAAGCTAAACAAGCCAGAAAAGGTAACCAAGACCTATAAACAAGACCAAAGAATTCGAGTAACGTAACCTTCCATTGCAGTAAGTCAGAATAACGAGATAAACGGGATAGATTGTGGAGCTACCGATGATATCGTTGCCAGGGAAGTTACCACAGCCAACATGGCGGCGCGCACGGCATTATGGGATATCTCTGAAAACCCTCAGTATACTCTCGTTCCAAGGAGACCTGATATTTCCACTTCCCTCAACTGTAGGACGTCGTGCTCTGGCATGCTGCACCCCCTCCCACATTGACTGCTGGCTGTGGAGATAGCGATAATTTTTATTCAGACACGATGACGTCACAGGAAACGAGCTCAGAACCACACGGCTCAGCGCTGAACACGTGTTCATCAAGATCTGCAATTCCATCGGCGTGCGCACAATGTAAAATCGTCTCGGAATTTACAATGAACATCCTGCAAGTTCGAAAGGGATTGATCCGCCGTAAACGTGCCGGTGATTTAGTTAAAAAAAATTTTTGCCTCACCGTGAGAAGACGGCGCGTGAACGTAATGACGTCATGCGCATCGGCGCACGCTCTCCGGCTGCGCGGGAAACGCTGCTCTCGCCGTATTAGAACACGCAATGGTGCAGCGCCGTAATGACGTCATGACGTATCGCAACACGTAACCCGTGTACAACGTGCGTCGCGTCATTCAGTGTAAACGAGACTTCGCGAGTTCCATCTTCGGGTGAAGGACGGAACCTGGATCTGCGCTGGAGCCTCCGCTGGATCCGCGCTGAAGCTTCCGCTGGATCATCCCCGCGCCCTCTGCGGTCGATCTCTCGCTCGTGTTTGCCGCGCTCGCTGTTGGTGCGTCCCTTCTTCCCCTCCATGTCCGATCAGCTCCGTGTCCGTTCTCCCATTTGGACATTTGGCCCCTCCGTGTCTTTTCGTCTCTCCGCTGTGCATATCCCCCGTCGGTGTTTTGGGTCTTTGGGTCTTTATTTGGGTCGACGAGGAAATTATAAGAACGTTTCATTCGAGAGGATTTACCTCGGAAATGATCACTCGGCCCATCATGACTGTGTCACACCCCAACCCCGACCACATCACCTAACTGGAAGGGCACTCAGTGGACCGCACACCCCACCACGTAATGTCTGATCCACGAGAACATCTCTGTCCCAATACGTTTTTGAAACATCATGCTATATAGTATATACGGTACTATATCGGTTTAGCCTGATCTCTCAATGGTGAAGAATAACTTTAAAAATTAAATAATTCTCCTATCCAGATCCGGATCCGGATCTTCACCAAAATCAAATCACTTCTTCCTCGTCACACACCCAACCCGTCCGCCAAGTTTCGTCCGGATCCGTCCACAACTTGTTGAGATATCCTGCACACAGACAGACAGACAGACAGACGGGTGAAAACATAACCTCCTTCACCTTCGGTGGTGGAGGTAATAATGTCTCAAGTATGAAGCTGGGAGCCGAGGCTCATGAAAACGGACAAAGACGTGTCAAACAGGGGAAGACGTCCACAGCCCTGGGTTGTGCTTCGGCGAGCCAAGAAGAGGTTAAAAAATTTTGTGTAAGGTTAATACACAATGATTGGTATCTCGGGGGGGGGGGGGGGGTGACAAAACAATGAGTCACAAAGGTGCTGATGCAGTGTGTGAGGTGTGACGTAATGGGTCGTATGGCCTTTTCATTCCATGCATCGCCTCCCTGTGTACACGTTTTGAAAACTCACCTCATCCGTCAATGATGTACCGCGCGCGTGTGCCTCCACGGGCACCGACATGGAGGTGGAGGTGGAGGGCGAAGAGTGGGATGCGGACGTGAAGGACATGCGCTGCGAGGCTGAGGCGATCATCAACGACGTGATGTTTGCCGTTCGCTCCATGCGCTTGTCCCGGAGACTGCCGAACGCCGACCACGTGGCCTACCTCAATATAGAGACCAAGGAGGGTGCACGCTACTGTGTGCAACTCTCTGACACAGGACTCAAGGTGTGCTTCACCTGCCATTTCTGATACACACAGCTCCGTCATTGCCTTTGTATTGTAATGTATAGTTATCACTAATCAATGTTCACCTCAACTTACCGGCAGTGTTTTGTTCCTGCTCTGGAACAGCCATTCTCAGGACCTGGAATCGATGATATACGCCGTTCTGATAAACGGAACGTCTTTCAATGTTGACCAATCTTACAGTCTCACCGTGTCGCTCCAAAGGGATCCTCAAACCCAAATATATTTATCTAGGGGAAGCCCTTGGATGAGGTTCAGTCTCTTGAACTTCTAGGCCTCACCATCACCATGCCATCTCCTGGGTCGACCACACAACAAAGCAGGCCTCCAAAAGCAGCTTCCATTGTTCCAAGTGATGAAATAATCACAAGGACTCGCAGTCTATCCAAAGCTCAATGGAGTACTGCTCTCCCCTATTGTGTCCAGGGTATCAGCAGCACATCTGTCTGTCCTGGGTTCTGCAGAATGTAAAGTTCTCAACATTGTTGTGATCACCCACGACGAGGGCGAAGCGCAAAACCTGTTGCTCTCACAATGCAGACAGGTCAGTGGCCGCTATGTTTTTACCACCTCGCCTCCGGTCTCATTCCTTCTGCGCTCTGAGCCCTCAGACCCTCCTCATACAGCTCTTCCAGTAAGTATACATTCTTCCAGTAACCACTTTCTAGTTAATCTCCCAAAATCCAGGCTTGGTGCATAACTCCAGTCCACTGTTGTTCCTATTGTCTCCCAGTTGTGGAATTTCCTTTCAGAGGCTCTTCAATCTCACTCTTCCCTCCAGGACTTCAGGCAGGCAGTGCGCCACCGTCTCATGTCCACCTCAATCTGTCACTCCCCTCCTCATCCCATTTCCACAATATTTTCTACCATCCCCCATTAACCCGTTCCAACCCAACTTCGGCATGTAATACAGGTAGACCGAGCTGACATACTTTCACCTGGCATGGTCTGTGTGTTAAAGGATGGGGAACATGTTTGGTTTGGCTCCAAAACTATCAGAAAAAAACCTCTGTTGGAAAATCTTTTCTCCAGTATATTTTTGAGGTTCACGGACAATTCTTTGGCTCCATTATATGCTCTAATAACTCCGTTTACACACGCTGGTACTATACTTCGGGTGTGGTGGCGAGAGAGAGGGCCGTGCTGACATAGTTGTGTCTTTGCTAAAAGAGGAAACCTTGCTCTTCGCAAAAAGAGAAACGATTTTCCTTGTTTCAGCAAAAAAAAAATTGTTTCAAGGTCGATGTGAGAACGACGTGTGCCGATTCGTCGGTACGCCAGCAAGGGCAGGAGACTTGCTTCATGTTTCTTGCACCGCCTGACCTCCAGGCTGCCAGGTGCTGACCAATTGGGAAGAGGAACTGTTGGATGTCACAAAGAATCTTTGTCAAAATGGCAAATACGTTTTTCCAAAGATTTATAAAACTCAGTTATGTAAACTCGGAACAGAAGTTGATCCAAAATGGTGAGTGGGCCTGCAGTTCCTGACTGGGGGAGCACACAAGATGTCGACAAGAATTATCTGCCGCTTGCACATGAAAAGGAAGTCATCAAGCCAGACTTGGACGCCACAGGCGAAGAGCGGGGTGGCAACCGGCGTGAAAGCCTCGGAATGTACAGAGACAGCCCTGGACTCCAGTTTCAGGGCTTTCATCGATTGCTGTGAGAGAAGCAGCAGCAGCACCAGAGTTGAATCACCAGGTTGAAAATCTCACCAGACAAATAAAATGTCTGATATTTTTTATTTAATTCGGGTTTTTACAGGATCTAAGGCTCGTAGTTGAGCTGACACAACCACATCTCACACACGTGAACACAGACGAATACACGAGACACAACACAGGACTGTTAGACGAGACAAACAGCCACTGAGCTTGGAGGAAGGGCCGTCGCTTCCCGGGACACTCTGGGTAACGGCGGCGTCATAACAAATGGCACTGCCTTTCACCTCATTCTGAGAAGTCTATCATCACATCTATCGGCTGCCATTGCAAATCCAGAACGGTCTCGTGTTATGCACGCCTGCCGTACCGATACCTGGTTAACTGCTGCTAATGAATGACCCACACCCATGATTCATTGACACCTTGCACGCTGTTACCTGCATTGCATCTGTGCTGCCATCTTGCTTCCTGTTTGTGTGGCGCCTCGGGTTTTTAAAACTTTCATCCGGTCTAGCTCCCTCTACTCTCTCAAACCCTCCTGTCCTCCTCGAGAACACACATGTTCATTCTTCCAGTCACTCCCTCCTGGTTAACCTTCAGCTGACTATCACGGTAAATATTGAACTTTGAATGGGATTTGGGGTCTACCTGAACACCATTGGGATTCTCAAAATTCAGGCTCACTACACATCTTTTCCCTCTCCCCCCCCCCAGGTCAGGTCAGGTCCAGGGTGCGGTATGGGAGCATGTGCCGGAGCAGGGGTCACGTCACTTCCCTCTCCCCCCTCTCCCCCCCTCTCTTTTAATGTCCATTCGTTCTCTCGTGTACAAATGTGGCCCCACCGTTGATTTATTTTACCCTCCATCACCTCGTTCTTCCATGAGCCTCAATTTTTAATGTGAAAAAATATCTCCTTTTAAAGAGATTTTTCACAGAGTACACAGACTTATTTTTCATATGCAGCACATCGCTGCAAATCGCATTGTTTGCTGGGAGGCTTGGCTATTTCCACTGATGCAGTGCCCCTTGTAGGTTAGAGCAAGAATTTGTAATTTGTTGAGGTTGGGGGTGGGGGGTGGGGGGGGGCAGCAATAACTCACCTACCCTTCATTAAGGACACCATCTTTACTAAGGTATCCCACTGTCTGCTGGACTATCTTGTTGCCATATTTGCATAAACTTGTTCAGGAGAAATCAAACACTTTAAGTTTATTTTTTCAAAAAAATACATGAATATTGTTTTTCCTTTGCAGACCAGTTTGCTCTTTTTTGATCGACTTTATGCAGAATGTTTTATCTACCGCTCCGCCCAATGTGGTTACGAGCTTGTCATGTGGAATGCTTGTGTATAATGTGGGAAAAAATCACAAGTTGATCGACATTTAGCCTTATCCTTCACCATTGTTACCTCCACCACTGAAGGTAGGAGGAGGTTATGTTTTCACCCCTTCTTTTTAATTGCCGGAATCCTTCGGATTTCGGCAATTATGTTGGTCGGTTGTGTGTGTCATTCTGTCTGTCTGTTTGGTTTTGTGTTTGTTTACCCTGTAGCAGCCACACGTTTCAGCAATCATGACCAAACTGGATACAGACGTCGGCCATGGTCCAACTTAGACACTTGTCGTTTTGGTGAATCTAGGTCAAAGGTCAAGGTCAAGGTCACCGAAAACCGAAATTCTTATTTTCGCAATAACGTCCGCTAAATGGTCGTATCGACTTCAAACCAAATCCAAAATGTGCATCTTCCAATACTGCATCCAACCATATGTCTCATGGATGTACACCAACACCCTCTTAGCGGTCGGGGGTCGAATGTCAGGGGGGATCGGGTCAAAAATGTCAAATTGCGATAAAAAGCCATTTCAAGTCCGATTGACTTCCAAGTTATGATCATAGACCAAACTAAGTGCTATAACTCATTAAACAGTAGCACTATCGACTTATAAGAACCAAATTGATTTCCAGGTTTTTGTTTTTTCAGAGATCATGGAGATGGACACACAGTTATTCCGGCAATTCCTTGCTCAACGAGCAATTTCATTTGTTTGTTTGTGTACAGGATATCTCAAAAAGTTTTGGATGGATCCGGATGATATTTCGTGGACAGGTTGGATGTATGACAAGGACGAACTGATTAGATTTTGGTGAAGATCTGAATCCGGCCGGAACCGACTACTAGAATTTTTTAAGTGATTCTTTCACCATTGAGAGACGGGGCAAAAAATAATATATAGCACGATATCTCAAAAAGTTGTGGACTGATTCAGATGAAACTTGGTGGGCAGGTTTGGTGTGTGACCACGACATATTGGTTCGATTTTGGTGAAGATCCGAATCCGTATCTGGCTACAAGAGTTATTTAATTTTTAAAGTGATTCTTCACCATTGAGAGATGGGGCCAAAAACGATGTGGAGCACAATATCTCAAAAAGTTGTGGATGGATTCAGATGAAACTTGGTAGACATGTTGGGTGTGTGACAAGGAAGAATTGATTCAATTTTGGTGAAGATCCAGATCCAGATCTGAGATTTTTTTAAATTTCTATCGTGATTCTTCACCATTGAGAGATCGGGCCAAAAACGATGTATAGTACATGGTATTTCAAAAATTTATTGGGCCCGATATGTTCTACTGGATCAGGCATTGCGTGGCAGAGCTATGCGTTACACAGAGTGCCCTTCTAGTTATTAATGTTGTGGATACTGTCGATTAGAGGTTTGGAATGATCAATAATCCAGAATAAAACCTCACCTTTTCATGGTAGATTTTAAAATATATATAGTGAGCGCCCCCTTGGATGAGGTTCAGTCTCTTGAACTTCTAGGCCTCACATCACCATGCCATCTCCTGGGTCGACCACACAACAAAGCAGGCTCCAAAAGGAGCTTCATTGTTCAAGTGATGAAATATCACAAGGACTCGGCAGTCTATCCAAAGCCTCAATGGAGTACTGCTCTCCCCTATTGTGGTAGGGTATCAGCAGCACATCTGTCTGTCCTGGGTTCTGCAGAAGTAAAGTTCTCAAACATTGTTGTGATGCACCCCGACGAGGGCGAAGCGCAAAACTGTGCTTCTACAATGCAGACAGGTCAGTGGCCGCTATGTTTTACCACCTCGCCTCCGGTCTCTTCCTTCTGCGCGTCTGAGGCCTCAGACCCTCTCATAACGCTCTTCCGTAAGTATACATTCTTCCAGTAACCACTTCCTCGTAATCTCCCAAAATCCAGGCTTGGTGCATAACTCCAGTCCACTGTTGTTCCTATTGTCTCCCAGTTGTGGAATTTCCTTTCAGAGGCTCTTCAATCTCACTTTCCCTCCAGGACTTCAGGCAGGCAGTGCGCCACCATCCCATGTCCACCTCAATCTGTCACTCCCTCCTCATCCATTTCACAATATTTTCTACCATCCCCTTCTTCGTTCAACCAACTTCGGCATGTAATACAGGGTAGCCGAGCTGACATACTTTCACCTGGCATGGTCTGTGTGTTAAAGGATGGGGAACATGTTTGTTTGGCTCCAAAACTATCAGAAAAAACCTCTGTTGGAAAATCTTTTCTCAGTATATTTTTTGAGGTTCACGGACAATTCTTTGGCTCCATTATATGCTCTAATAACTCCGTTTACACACGCTGGTACTATACTTCGGGTGTGGTGGCGAGAGAGAGGGCCGTGCTGACATGTTGTGTCTTTGCTAAAAGAGGAAAACTTGCTCTTCTTGCAAAAAGAGAAACGATTTTCCTTGTTTCAGCAAAAAAAAATTGTTTCAAGGTCGATGTGAGAACGACGTGTGCCGATTCGTCGGTACGTCAGCAAGGGCAGGAGACTGTGTTCATGTTTCTTGCACCGCCTGACCTCCAGGCTGCCAGGTGCTGACCAATTGGGAAGAGGAACTGTTGGATGTCACAGAAGATCTTTGTCAAATGGCAAATACGTTTTTTCCAAAGATTTATAAAACTCAGTTATGTAACTCAGAACAGAAGTTGATCCAAAATGGGTGAGTGGGCCTGTAGTTCCTGACTGGGGGAGCACACAAGATGTCGACAAGAATTATCTGCCGCTTGCACATGAAAAGGAAGTCATCAAGCCAGACTTGGACGCCACAGGCGAAGAGTGGGGTGGCAACCGGCGGTGAAAGCCTCGGAATGTACAGAGACAGCCTGGACTCCAGTTTCAGGGCTTTCATCGATTGCTGTGAGAGAAGCAGCAGCAGCACCAGAGTTGAATCACCAGGTTGAAAATCTCACCAGACAAATAAAATGTCTGATATTTTTATTTAATTCGGGTTTTTACAGGATCTAGGCTCGTAGTTGAGCTGACACAACCACATCTCACACAGGGAACACAGACGAATACACGAGACAACAACACAGGATGTTAGACGAGACAAACAGCCACTGAGCTTGGAGGAAGGGCGTCGCTTCCCGGGACACTCTGGGTAACGGCGGCGTCATAACAAATGGACTGCCTTTCACCTCATTCTGAGAAGTCTATCATCACATCTATCGGCTGCCATTGCAAATCCAGAACGGTCTCGTGTTATGCACGCCTGCCGTACCGATACCTGGTTAACTGCTGCTATATGAATGACCCACACCATGATTCATTGACACCTTGCACGCTGTTACGCTGCTTTCATTTGCTGCCATCTTTTGCTTCTGTTGTTGTGGCGCCTCGGGTTTTAAAACTTTCATCCGGTCTAGCTCCCTCTACTCTCTCAACCCTCCTGTCCTCCTCGAGAACACACATGTTCATTCTTCCAGTCACTCCCTCCTGGTTAACCTTCGCTGACTATCACGGTAAATATTGAACTTTGAATGGGATTTGGGGTCTACCTGAACACCATTGGGATTCTCAAATTCAGGCTCACTACACATCTTTTCCCTCTCCCCCCTCCCCCCCCCAGGTCAGGTCAGGTCAGGTCAGGTATGGGAGCATGTGCCGGAGCAGCGGGTCACGTCACCCCTCTCCCCCCTCTCTTTTAATGTCATTTCGTTCTCTCGTGTACAAAATGTGGCCCCCAGTTGATTTATTTTACCCCCATCACTCGTTCTTCCATGAGCCTCAATTTTTAATGTGAAAAAATATCTCCTTTAAAGAGATTTTTCACAGAGTACACAGACTTATTTTTCATATGCGCACATCGCTGCAAATCGCATTGTTTGCTGGGAGGCTTGGCTATTTCCACTGATGCAGTGCCCCTTGTAGGTTAGAGCAAGAATTGTAATTGTTGAGGTTGGGGGTGGGGGGTGGGGGGGGCAGCAATAACTCACCTACCTTCATTAAGGACACCATCTTTACTAGGTCACTGTCTGCTGGACTTCTTGTTGCATATTGCATAACTTGTCAGAAACAAACACTTTAGTTTATTTTTTCAAAAATACTGAATTGTTTTTCCTTTGCAGCAGTTTGTCTTTTTGATCGATTTAGGATGTTTTATCATATTGACTTGTAGGGAAACATATAGTTATTAAAAAATCAAAGTAGTTTATTTTGTTAAGTGTTTATTCCGCCCGCCCAATGTGGTTACGAGCTTGTCATGTGGAATGCTTGTGTATAATGTGGAAAAATCACAAGTTGATCGACATTTAGCCTTATCCTCACCGATTGTACCTCCACCACTGAAGGTAGGGAGGAGGTTATGTTTTCCCCCCTTCTTTTTAATTGCGGAATCCTTCGGATTTCGGCAATTATGTTGGTCGGTTGTGTGTGTCATTCGTCTGTCTGTTTGTTTGTGTTTGTTTTACCTGTAGCAGCCACAACCGTTTCAGCAATCATGACCAAACTGGATACAGACGTCGGCCATGGTCCAACTTAGACACTTGTCGTTTTGGTGAATCTAGGTTCAAGAGGCAAGGTCAAGGCACCGAAAAACCGAAATTCTTATTTTCGCAATAAGCGTCCGCTAAAATGGTCTGCTAGACTTCAAACACAATCCAAATGTGCATCTTCCAATACGCATCCAACATATGTCTCATTGGAGTGTCACACCAACACCCTTCTTAGCGGTCGGGGGTCGAATGTCAGGGGGGATCGGGTCAAAAATGTCAAATTGCGATAAAAACGCCATTTCAAGTCCGATTGACTTCCAAGTTATGATCATGAGAACTAAGTGCTATACTCATTAAACAGTAGCACTATCGACTTATAAGAACCAAATTGATTTCCAGGTTTTTGTTTTTTCACGAGATCATGGAGATGTGACAAAGTTATTCGCGCAATTCCTTGCTCAACGAGCATTTCATTGTTTGTTTGTGTACAGATATCTCAAAAAGTTTTGGATGGATCCGGATGATATTTCGTGGACAGGTTGGATGTATGACAAGGACGAACTGATTAGATTTTGGTGAAGATCTGAATCCGGCCGGAACCGACTCTAGAATTTTTTAAGTGATTCTTTCCCACTTGGAGAGACGGGGCAAAAAATAATATATAGCACGATATCTCAAAAGTTGTGGACTGATTCAGATGAAATTGGTGGCAGTTTGGTTGTGTGACCACGACATATTGGTTCGATTTGGTGAGATCCGAATCCGTATCTGGCTACAAGAGTTATTTAATTTTTATAAGTGATTCTTCACCATTGAGAGATGGGGCCAAAAACGATGTGGAGCACAATATCTCAAAAAGTTGTGGATGGATTCAGATGAAACTTGGTAGACATGTTGGGTGTGTGACAAGGAAGAATTGATTTCAATTTTGTGAAGATCCAGATCCAGATCTGAGATTTTTTTAATTTCTATCGTGATTCTTCACCATTGAGAGATGGGCCAAAAACGATGTATAGTACATGGTATTTCAAAAATTTATTGGGCCGATATGTTCTACTGGATCAGGCATTGCGTGGCAGAGCTATGCGTTACACAGAGTGCCCTTCTAGTTATTAATGTTGTGGATACTGTCGATTAGAGGTTTGGAATGATCAATAATCCAGAATAAAACCTCACCTTTTCATGGTAGATTTTAAAAATATATATATTTATATATAGTTTGTTCACAGTCAAGACAAACCACTGAATGGAAGTTTCCTGTTACAGCCTAAAATAAAG
>CM068957.1:17994814-18018380 GCA_035128595.1 Eptatretus atami
TGATACTTTAATACTTCCTACAAATGCTTTATCTACTTTCTGTCCAATGTGGTTATGAATTTGTCACGTGGATGTTTTGTGTGTGTGTGCGCGCACGCACATGCACACACACACACACCACCCTTTGACGTGTCTGTACACATCAGTCATGTTAACCCGGAACATCTGCATGTTTCTGACAATTCTCGTGCTTTGATTTTGATCCCCATTTTCACGAGTACAGAATAAACTGTCCATTCTTTACAATAACTGGCAGAGTACCCACCCTACAGGCGATCTTATTCGAAGCATGCAACAATGTCTTGACGCATACCTATATTGCGGTTGTATAGGCAACTGACAGCTCTGTGTAGGCAAAAAAAAAAAAAGCCATGAAGTAAGGTGCATGAAGCAAAAACATACGTACCTGCACTGGAAACGTGGGACAGGAATGGTGTTACTGTAAATGGTGGAGACTGTAATACCCTCCCCCACCTGGAGGCAGCATGATATGATACACATTGACATGGAGAATTTGTGTCCCCTCCCCCTTCCCATTCCAAACCACAAGCAAGATAAAAACACTCCTATACATTATTTGGGATCATGCTGATCGTATGTAACAAGTGGGTGGAATCAGCCCAAATGTAGGAGTAGTAGTGCGACAACAAGCACACAAACATGATCCGTGATTATAGTGAGGATAAGGAAGAAAGG
Organism: Eptatretus atami; assembly: GCA_035128595.1. Classification (NCBI taxonomy): domain Eukaryota; kingdom Metazoa; phylum Chordata; class Myxini; order Myxiniformes; family Myxinidae; genus Eptatretus; species Eptatretus atami. Next base: position 17,995,511 of record CM068957.1, read on the forward strand.
GGGGAAATGAATGTGAATTTAACGTTCTCTAATTTACTTTCAACATGTTCAAACAGGACAGGAACAACGCAGCATGATTGCGAATGACTTTCTATGCGCTGAAGTTCCTGTGTATATTTGTGAACGTTGTTAAGAACAGGAAGAAATGGGGAGGGAGGACAGAGAGTTGGGGGATGAGGGTGCATGGAGTTGGAGAGGGAAATTGGGAGGGGGGGCATGAGACTTGGGTTTCGTGAGCGGTTGAGACTTGAATAAGAAAGGGGAGGGGTGACAGAATTGGCTTGGGGAGGGGGACAGAGTTGGGATTGAGGGGTGAGGCTTTTGAGGAGGGCCACAGAGTTTGAGTGTGGTGGTAGGGTGGGCAGAGAGAGACAAAGTTGAGAGAGGGGTGAGGACTTGGGATTGTGTGTGTGTGTGTGTTGTGTGTGTGTGTGTGTGTGTGTGTGTCGGGGGGGGGGGCAGGGTTAGGGACCCGAAGTCACATTTTTACATGATTTTACCGAAGTCACATTCTTATGTACAGAAAGATCAAAACACTACCTATGGGTCCCAGAAAGTCCCGTTGGGTCTTTTTAGTCCTTGTGGTCTTTTTGTGTCCTAGGGTCTTTGGATCCTGTAACCTTTGGATCCCGTGGCTTTGGCCGTTCTCGGAATCTTTTGTGTCTTTGGGTTCTTTTCGGTCTTTTGGACCTCGGGAGGTCTTTTTGGATCCTCTTTGTACTTTGGGTTAAGTATTTCAGGTTACATTGTGGGGGACGTCATGGTCAGCGTTCAACCGAGGTGAAGAGCGGATATTACATACATATACATAATCACATACACTTGCTCCATCATATATATATATATATATATATATACACAACACTTATACATTATCTCAAGTGCCATTGACCACATTAAGGGTTGTATGGATAACAGGAACCATCAGCACTCACTTTGCTTCTAATGAATTTGCTAATTTTTCCAACTCTCATCGTTCCCTCTGACGTGCAGATCGTGGCCTACTCCTTCGACGAGGTGACGAAATGCTTGAGACGAAGTGCCACGAGACCATTTATTCCCTCCTCGATTCCGTGAGTCCAGCCTATCGGCAACCTTTGGCACGGCTTGTTGCATCGGCTCGAAGCGTTGCAGCAACAGCAGCAAGAAGTCGACTTGTAACCCCGTTCCATTGTCCTCCATTCCTCCCCTTTGCACACCCTCCCTTGCTTTGTTTTGAACCCATAATGGGGTAGAGGGGGTAGAGAGTTTGTTTAATTTAAATGTTCAAAATTGCTGGTTTTGAGTGACTTTAACCAATCATCCTCACATTTCTTTAAATCATTCATGTATTTGCTGCTTGTTTTTTTTTCTTCCTCAACCTACCAGGAAGACAAACCCTTGAGCATCATTCACTTTATGGGTTGTTACATATTATGTTTGCAAGATAGCAAAATTGAACCCCCTCTGCGGAAGGCCAAGTCGATTTTTCTTTTATTCTTACTCTCCCTCGATGAATGTAGTAGAGTCTTTTAAGGTATTTTTCTGTCTTTAATCTCCTTCTGATAGGAGATTAAATACTCTGTAATCAATATGTATAAAGAAAAAAGAAAAAAGTTTTAAAACCTAGAAATGTATTATTTCTGTTAGACAGACAAATGTGCGAATCTCACAAATTGTACTTTATCTGACCCGAAGCGGCTATCTTCCTCTAACCATCTAATGCAACAGAGTATAGATTTACCACTTGCTTCTTCAACCAGTTTAATCCCTTCATGCCCCGGGTCGACTCGTCACCCCCACGACACGCCTTCACTAACAACGAACCACTGAGAGGTAAACCGGGTTCAAAGACAGGTTGTCATTTTCAACAAACATTCATGTTCCGTCAAGCAAAGATTATTCACAGCCAAGGCCGACAGACCTCGAAAGCTTCGTGCACTTACCCTCGATGGCACTAGATGTGGATAGCCGATTTACTTCTCAGGGCTTCAAAATATGAACTTTCCTTGGAGGAGAATTCATGCGTTTTTTACGGATGCCTAATAAAATAATTAAATGTTGTACATTCTTATGAGGCACGTGAGGGACTTGCTCTTAAAATATAAAAAAAGGGGGGGGGGTACCATGCAAAGGATACACGTGTAATAAGCATTTAATTTCGACTCGATGAACGAAACACTCGCCATACAATAAACAATGCAATACCTCATCGCTGTAACCGACAGCAAGGTACTTCACTGCAGCTACGACAGTCCACCCTGGACCATTGAAGCGTCATTAGACGGCTAATTAACGATATACGCCTTTCAGTAGTATTACGGGATCAAGGGAGGGCAGTTTCAAGCTGTGTTGAACAGTTTCATGTAAAGCCTAGTTTTACGACTTCAGTTGCAACAGAGGGAATCGACTTCTCTGAAGGTCGTCGAGTCACATCGACCGAATTCAGAACCGCATTTGCTTCCGGTGTAACAGCTTTTGTGCTTTTTCAAGGTAGTCGAACCGTTTTCGCCGCATATCTCTCAGTGAAGCGACGGCGATGTCCAAGTATCACCCGGAGTGCAAGAAACACAATCGGTTTGATCTCGTGTTGTTAACTTGCTTGTATTCTTATGTACAGCTTGATACATTGTGTACATGCAATGGAACTGTGCTAAATAATAAGTGGGCTACCACTTCCCTCTGCGGCAAACAACCAAAAATCTCTGTTCATTGTGAGTGTGCAACTACACACCACTCGTCATACAGCGTGTACACGGCACCGCTCCGTGCATTGTACATATGTACATAACACTGCTCATCCATATGTGATACAGTGTGTACACAGCACCCGCTCCATTCATTTTACTCTGCGTACAAGGCACTGTTCCGTCATTCATTGGCGAGTGCTACACCACTCCGCTACGCTCATACATGTGTACATGACGGCACTGTTCCGTTCAGTGTGCACATGGTACTGCTGCACACGCTTGACCTAAATTAACAATTTTACACATTTTACATCCGCAGTTATTAATGAGGGATTTTGCGTTGGATGAGGACGGGACAGATGGGCACGAGTGGAGCGAGCAGTGGAGCAGGTGATCAATACAACCTCCTTTTCAACAGTTGGTTAAAATGTACAAGTTTTACACTTGATTTGCTCAGAAATATTTCCTCAGGCCGCGTAGATCGCGCAACAGTCATCCGTTGCTTGTTTACATTTGCGGTAATGGCTGCACGGAGATATGTTCACGATTGGAATTATCGATAATATAATGCAACACTTGGCTGTGTAAAAACAGATGATCATGCGACAAACTGAATGCTTCACAAGTGTGAGGCCTCACCAGTTGAAAGATCGAGGGCCTCACCGTGAATAACATAAAGTAAATTTTCAATCGAATGAGGGCACCTCAAACTGCTCAGAGGCTGACACCCACCTTTGCCAGCAACATCGGTGAACGAGGATCAGGCAAAGGTGCTCACCAAGTATGGACGTTGGAATAGGCCAAAATCACGGCCACTGAACCCCGGAGTTGCTGCGCCTATTATTTTTTGCGTCAACTTGAAGCCATTGGAAAGAGTCATCGAATAAAAGTAAATCATTATAAGTGGATGCATAAAGTGAGCTACAAAATAAATCTCTCTTTCCAACGTGCTAAATCTACAAAACGCAAAGCATGTCGATTCATGATCCAAAAAACAGCACTCGGAAAAGTGCAAATGTGGTTAGTTAGACTCAGCAGACACGTTTAGTCCGTAACTTGTCCCTTACCCAGGTCTGAAAAGACCTATTGTGGAACCACATCCACGGAGTCGCTTCTCAATCCTCACCAAGTAATTTTCAGTTGGTGCAGTCTTATAGTTGAGCCTCGATCACTAAAAATCGTTCTCTTTGGAGAGGCCGGAGAAATGTCTCATGGACCGTGCTATGGACAACAGGCACGTGAACGATGGACATCGTGAATTAGCAGGAGGTAGAAGAGGAACAAACGACGCAGCACGAAGTCTCATGGGCCGGGCACTGCGCACTTGGAGCCACACGAGGCAATGCACCAGAATGTGCTACCTTTGGACTGTGGAAGGAAGCGACGCAACAGCAGTTTGGTGTACAGATCTGACTTGCACTTCAGCTATGCATCTTCAGGTCCATCGTATTTGCAGAGTAAGATATTTCAGTTGCCACTATATACCATTTTTGCTTTCTGTTGACAGAACAATGAGATTTTCCCACCGTCGATAAAACGTTCGTTCGAAGACAGCAGCAGCGCATCCCGCTCATCTCCATGGCTCCCTTGTGAGGCTATGTTGGTCCAGTTGCATGGCAAATGTCGAGCTTCTTCCTTCAGCCTGTGGACACAATTACCTGTACCAAGCTCAACCATGTTCTGTCACGTATTCATATTCACCTATCTGGTGTTCTGTCCTGAAGGATAGTGTCAGGCCTGCTGAAGCAGTTTCATGGCAAATGTATCTGGTGTGGTTTCATGCCATTGCCTTCCTAACAGGAGTTGTTTCAGGAATTTGCTAATTTGTTCAGGGTGCTGGCGATAGCTCGCCTGCTCTTCGACGAAAGGGCACTGTGAGATCTTTCAACGTCCACGGCCGAGGGACGCACGACACATCGAATTCACCCTGCCTGTGAACGCAAGGATGACAGTTTATAGCTGGGGTCGGAGATTGAACCCATGCGATATAAATGAGTGTGGATGGGCGTACTCAGAAGCCATCCATGCCAGCCCCATGTTCTTTACCATAATGGAGAATTTTAAGGAGCAACAAGGAAATACTCCACCAATGGCCAGTGGAAGCAATAAGGACCATTGGTCCAGAGGCTGTTGACCACATCCCCAAAAAGAAAGGGGAATGGGCGCGCAGAAAACAACGCGTTGATGTGCTCTCTTAGTTCGCAATGCATCCTCGGCTGCCTTCCTCGTTGGCATTCCCTCACGAAAACCTTAGCCAGTCGTGACAGTCCAGCTGGGATGCATCTTAGCAGTTTGCTCGTGTATCGACTAGCCTTGTGGTCAATAAATGGTCATCAATCAAACCCTTTTGTTTTGGGCTCAGAAAATCTATTACTATTATTAATATTGTAACATCTCCTCGTTAAGGAGTTTTGAAGAGGGATGATGCGGAGGGAGGGGGGGGGGTGGTGTTCCCACTGCTCATTAGTAAACAAACCTTTTTATGCAACTCCACGGATGCCTGTCGCCAAGTCCCTCAGCAATAGTTCCTGAGGTCGCTCCGGGAGGTCCCTTCTCGACTTTCAACCCTGTGTGCATGCGGTGAGCAAATCCGGAAATATACACATTCATCAGACATGACCGTAGCGAGAACAAACACAAAGTAACAGCTACCTTTGGTTACTTTCTCCATGCATCAAAATAAATCATTAGCAGACATCTGTAGCCTCCACCCACCTCCCCTCCCTACAAACCAGTTGCCTTATTGTTATCCGACTATGTCAATGAAATACCTGACACCAGGAAGCATGACAATAAGCAGAAATGGGTTATGTTTCTCAAAAAAGGCCAGATACAAAAATAAGACGGAAGCCTCACGTTTGTGCGTTGGCGAGTAGCAAAGCTGATGGTGCATGTCCTGCTGCAGCGAGGCACGTGTGTAGCCTGCAGCTCGGCATAGCGCTGCTGCACTTCTCTCAGACTACGTCCAAACGTTCTTGAGTGTCCGGTCAACGTGTTCTTTCTTCCACCACTTGCAGAAGTCAGCGTGTGAACAATAAATGTGACAACGATGCTATCCCTATTCAACCTATGTACATAAATTGGAATCGAGCAGGTCAGCAAGAGGATAAAGTAAAGCTTGTCAAGCAATTTCCTTCGCAAACTTTTTTAAAGGAGATGGAAAAAAGCAGTCCAGGAAAAACGCAATTCTGCCCATCGTAGCCTCGTTCTCGATTCCAAATAGTGGCTCGCACGCCATACTTGATCGGTTGACAAATGCACATATCAACATCAAGAAGCAGGTCAACGCTTATCAACGATACTACGATATTATGTTTATAAAAAACATTTACAATGAACTAGGTTGTAATTTGGTGTGTATATCATTTAATTTTAATCACCTACGTCCTAACGGCTCTCATTGTTGTTCTATTGACCCAAGGCCTGTCGCGAGGCTGCATTTCTGCTAGTCCTGCCCAAATGGGCCTGCAGCACAGAGACAGATCTTATTGTTGCTTCTATTCCTGAGTCCTATAGTTTCAATCTTTTCTGTATTTTCAGTAGGTTTCAATGGTCAATAATCCTTAATCGAAGTTGATCGTAAGAACGGTTCGTTTTCGTTTTCACTTAACCCACTCTCCAATGTGAATGGCAAAATGAAAGAAAGACGCAAGGAATAGGATTATATTTCAGCTTGGGAATGGACACATATGCATTTTTGGAGATTGGGATTTTCTTTGTCTTGTATATGCAAGTGAACGTTCTGCTTCCAAATTAACTAAATCGAACTTTACGACATCTTACATCGACTTTACACGCTTTCAGCCTGGATGGAAGTACTGCTCTCCTCTCTGGGCTGGTGCTCCTGCCTCTCACCTTTCTTCGCTTCACGCTGTGGAAACCAAGGCATTTAGGATCATTGGTATCTCCACGATGAGGCTGAGTCTTTGGGTCCCTCCTCTTCACCAAGGCAGATCGGAGTTCTTCTTGTTCTTTTACCTTCTCCTCTTCCATTCTTGCCCCCCCCCACGGGCCCCCCCCCGCTCTGTCTGAGATATGTCCCCTTTCACCGACTCTGACCTTTTGACCTCTGAACGATAATCTAATAAGTTTATCTTTACATCTTTAGGTACTTGTACCAGTCTGACTTGATCCCTTTAGCCGTTTAGTAAGTTATTCGCGGTACGAAAACCTATCACAGACGCACGGCGGACGGACTTAGGATGGACGCTGGACAGTTGACAGACAACCTGAAAATCATAATACCTCTGTGGACTCCGTCAGGCAGAGGTTAAAAATGAAAGTGGGCAAGTAAACTATGGCATGTGGTTGAATGAAGGTAGGAAGGTTCAAGTTTTGCAGGCCTTTCAAAATGGTTTCGCAAATGCGGCCTTTACACCGACGGCAAATATGTGAGATCTGTATGCTTTATTTGCCAGAGAGTGCTTGATGAATTCCCCAACATAGACAAAATCCTGCAGCAATTCAAGACGTGTCGTTATGGCAAAACAGTTCACGATCAACTGTTGAAAAGTCTAATGGAGTATTATGGGACCAAAATGGTGTTTGCGAGGTTGGCAAGCTGTTTTTATCTCTATTTTTATTTTATTTTGCTGCACACACGACTCCTCTATCACACAGGCATGCCGATAGTACGAGATAGCTCAGTAGGATATGACGCCAAACTTTCGTGCCATTCACGAACCAACATCACCTCAATGGTTCTCAGGCTCGACCGCAAACACAACATTCTACCTCTGATCATCAGAATGACCTTATTAAAAAATCCTACATCCCATTCAAGCTTGCTCACCTCATCGATTAACCACTACAACGCTTCAACCACCGTCACCACAACGCTATGAACACCACAACACAGTCACCACTCCGGACACCTCACTGACTTGAAGATATCGGGAACCTGGACGCTACCTAACGGAAAACAGATTGCTTGTGTTCGGAACATTTTGCGTTGTTAGCTCAAACGCAAGTATGAGAAGAATCCGTTCATCGCCTGGATAGCCCGACCTGCTCGATACACCCCCTTTGGTGCCAGCGCACGTTCATGGCGGAAAGTGCCCCCAGAAAAGCCTGCGCCCATGTTAATTTCAGGCTCTATCGCGTACGAGTTCGGGGGCGAATTGAGGCCATTTTTCGGGGCCGGGTCCTCGAGGGGCGGGGATAATTATTGGAAAGCGTCGTGCACAATGGGGGCGCTGGGACCCTTCCGACCGTCGTGATCGACTTTGAGTCCATCTCGCCAGAGGTCTATAAATTTACCCTGCAAAGTAGTTCAGTTGAGAGTTCTGGAAGAGCACTTTTGCTCGTCGGCAGACAAGCAGAAATGGAGCAAGCGGAGTGAGTGCTGGGTGGGCTGAGCGAACATGCAGCAGAACGATCACGTTGGTGTAGACCTAGCAGGTGCACACTTACAGACTTTCTCACCTTCATTAGTAAGCTATCTTCCCACACGTTCTTCTTCTTCTTTGTTTTCTGTGTCGTCCGCTAGTGACGCAAAGCAGCAATCGGCGAGGCTAGTCCTGCAAACTTATTTTCAGTAGCAAACCCACAGACATGCACTTCTCCATTTTTCTTCTCTGTACCTCATGCACCCTGCATTTGCACCTCCCCTACCCGCACTAGACATCTTTCAGTTTTCTTCCTCCCTCCAAGCGACTGGGTGAAGCGTGGCCGTTGCCCACAAAGTACATAGTATTGTCGCAACACCTTATACATACTTACTTACTCTTGTGTCTCTGTCTGTGTCTGTGTGTCTTCTCTCTCTCTCCCCCGCTGGCTGGTGATTTAGTCAAGGGAGTGTCATGGCGGATGTGTGGTCTTGGTGAGCTGTTTGATCTGCCTATTTTTTTCACCTTCTATCCCTTTCGCACGTTTTTCACCTCTTTTTCCTCTTTGTTTCCTTCTATTTGATTCATATTTATGCCGCCACCCTCCCTCTTGTTAGACCTGCGCTTTCGGCCTTCCCTCGTGCCGTCGTCACCCCCACCCTGCCCATCTGTACTGTTATTACTGCGGTGGCCTGTTCGGTCCATCTTTATGCCTTCCCTCCCCTTCCCCTGTTTCTTCCTGCATACTTTTCCCAAGAAGAGAGAGAAGAACCACAGCCTCTTTGTGGATGTTTTTTAGTTGGCGGCCATCCCGGCCCTTCAACTGATCGTTTTTTTCTTCACTGTAGCTGTGTTTATTTCCTTTGAGAGACCTGTCTCAGCTCGGGTATTTTAATTACTGCACGAGAGCAATTCACCCTCCCTCCCCCCTTCACTAAATATGACTTTCTATTCGCGATTATGCGGCATTTTGAAGCATTAACCGAAAACTATGGCGTTATCTGCGTTCCGCCGACGACGTCAGCGTTGAGGATCTCGTTTGCTACTGGGAAACATAGTCGGTACTGACAAAGTTCGTGCAGCCTCGCAAATGAACAAACGTAGTGGTAATCTTCGTAGTCTGAGACAGAACTGGGTTCACGAAATCGTGATTGACGGGACTATCAAAGATGACGGACATTTCGTGCTCGTCTCCCCGTCTCGACACACGGCCTTGAGGTCATTATCTCGAACGCCCTCCTCTTCCTGAAGAATCAGCACTTATTCAACTATTCTCGTTATGGTACTTGTGGTTTTCTCAGATCACGAGTTACCTTTTTACGTTAGCTCAGGCGATGGGCGAGCATGTGATGGTCTTTTCGGAGGCAGCTTATGTGGTGCTTACCTCCCTCTAACGCGAAAGACTTGAACATCGTTTTAAACTCAAAATTGATAATCATGATTACCAAGTCTACGTAACCACTGACACCCTTGAAATGTTTCGATGTGGTAATTTCGGACACTTGAAACGATCTTGCCAAAGGCGACTTTTCGGCTTCAAACGATGAAACAAACCTCGTCAACAAGGAACGTCTTCTTCTTCTTCCTATCCTCTCTTTTAAAATAAAGTTTGATAAAAATGACATCATATGTCACTGGTCTGGCAGCCATATTGGATTTAAGCCAAAATAGTTGAAAATCTTCTTCTCTTGAACCACTTAAATCAATGAAAAACTTTAACCAACTCATCAACTATCCATGGGAAATATAGTTTGATCAAAGTGACATCGTCGGTCACTAGTCTGGCAGCCATATTGGATCATAGAATGAAAAAAACCTTCAAAAAAACGAAAGATTTGGCTTGCAACAAGTCCTTCTCAAGACTGTGCAGGGAAAGTATTCGATGAATACCATCTAGTTACACCTGCGACCGTACTATAGAATATGAGGCGCGCACTCAGGAGGAGTGTGTATTAGGGCCATCGGCCAATTTGGAGTTAATGCATATAGCACTATTTTAACCCTTACCCTATCATCCGAGCAGCATCATCATTCATTCATTACAAGGACAAATGTGTCCAAGAGCAGCGTCCTAAAGCTTTTGTCGGCTAAAAAAATAAAAATAAATAAAACACAACAAAACAACTTCCGATATTTTGTCACGTGCCTGATTAAGCCATGGCGAGACCCGTCATAGTGTATTTACGTATTTACGAAATATCGTGTATTTACGAAATTACAATATATTAAATGGAATAATCTTTAAATAGTAATGTTAACTTTCGAACTTTAAAGCAAATATCCGAATATATTTAAAAGTTCATGATAGACGCTCTCAAAGGCACCCTCAAGCGAGGATGTGTACAAGTGCTTAGTATTTAAGGAGATCCGGATCGTGTATATAAAGGAGCCGAGTCCTAATATAAAGGTTTTCTTCACAAGAAGAAGAAGAACAACAACAACAACGCCGAGCTTCTATGAGCAGCGTTCGCTACGCGAGACGCTGCTAAAAAAATGTCGCTTACATCACTCCTCCTCGCGGGCTCATATCTTCTTAGGAATGTTGCCGTCTAAGAGACATCATACAAGTGGTGATAGGGAAAGGCTTCTATTGTATTCGAATGCATATTGGTGTGAAATTCATTCTTATTGGTATCGATTTGTAATTCTGAAAAAGAAACTAAAGTGTGAGTTTGGTTTACCTTTTTTGAAAATCTGAGTTCTTTTGGATATACAGTAGTCAGATAGTATTCACACCCCTCGACTTTTGTCACATTCTGTTGTTACAGGCTGAATTTAAAATGGATTAAATTTTTAAAAAAATTGTCACCGATCTACACAAATTACCCCATGAAGACAAAGTGAAAACATGTTTTTAGAAATTTTTACAAATTAATTAAAAATGAAAAGCTGAAACATCTTGCATTTATAAAGAAGTATTCAACCCCCTGAGTCAATACTTTGTAGAAGCGCCTTTTACAGCGATTACAGCTTCGAGTCTTCTTGGGTATGTCTGTAACAGCTTTGTACATCTGGATTTGGGGATTTTCTCTCATTCTTCCTTGCAGATTTGCTCAAGCTCTGTCAAGTTGGATGTGGAGTGTCGGTGAACAGCAATCTTCAAGTCTTTCCACAGATTCTCAATGGGATTCAGGTCTGGGCTTTGGCTGGGCCACTCAAGGGCTTTCACGTTCTTGTTCTGAAGCCATTCCAGTGTTGCTTTGGCTATATGCTTGGGGTCATTGTCCTGTTGGAACGTAAATCTTCACCACACTCTCAGGTCTTTTGCACTCTGAAGCAGGTTCTCCTCAAGGATTTACTTGTATTTGGCTCCATTCATTGTTATGCCTGGTGTTGGCTTAATGGTTAGGATGGCTGGCTTTGGATCCTAGGGTCCTGAGTTCAAATTCCACTCAGCTGTTGAATTAATTCCAGGTGGGGTTAACTCGGCCTGTCATCCTTCCGAGGTCGGCAAAATGAGTGCCAGCATGCTGGTATCCTGTGTCGGAGTTGCGACCCGTCCAGTATTCTACCCAATAGCCAAGGAGACTGCTTAAGCAGCACCAACACTACACAGAGTATGGTCCCAATCTCCTCCTCCATTCATTGTTCCCTCTATCCTTTCAAGTCTCCCAGTCCCTGCCACTGAAAAGCATCCCCATAGCATGATGCTGCCACCGCCATGCTTCACGATAGGGATGGTGTTAGATGGGTAAGGAGTTGTGCTCGGTTTCTGCCAGACCAAGCACTTTGCATTCAGGCCAAAGAGTTCAATTTTCGTCCCGTCAGACCACAGAATGTTTTGCCTCATGCTCTCAGAGTATTTCACGTGACTTTTTGCAAACTCCAGGCACGCTGTCATGTGCCTTTTTCTCAGGAGTGGCTTCCATCTGGCTACTCCCTCATGAAGCCTATATTTGTGAAGTGCTGCAGAGATTGTTGTCCTTCTCGTAGGTTCTCCCATCTCAGCCAAGGAACTCTGTAGTTCTGTCGGAATGGTCATTGCATTCTTGGTCATTTCCCTGACGAAGGTCCTCTTTGCCCAGTTGCTCAGTTTAGTCGGATGGCCAGCTCCAGGAAGAGTCTGAATATTTCCATATTCTTTCCCTTTCCTAATGATGGAGCTCACTGTTCTCTTGGGAACTTTCAATACTCTAGAAATTGTTTTATACCTGAGCTCACTTTGGAGTGTCGGAGCAAAGGGGTTGAATACTTATCGATTCAAGACATTTCAGCTTTTCATTTTTAATTAATTTGTAAAAATCTCTAAAAACATGTTTTCACTTTCCCATTGTGTGGTATTTTGTGTAGATCATTGACAAAAAATTTAAATTTAATCCATTTTAAATTCAGGCTGCAACAACAAAATGTGACAAAAGTCGAGGGGTGTGAATACTTTCTGAAGGCACTGTATGTCATCATGAAGCTGATTAAATACAAACCCATCATTATTAATTGCTAGTAAATCATCAATGAATCTGAAGATGTGTCCACACCTTCACGCACTTGTTCGTTCATTCTTGCACATGTTGTTGACAGCAGACTCCTACATGTGCAGGAACAAATTTGCAAAGAAAAGGACTGGATCTGAACCCATGGGTATCCCCACTGTCTGCTGTATCTCGTATCTTGTTGCCAAATGTAAAGAAACTGTTGTTTCAGATAAATCAAATATTTTTAAGTTTATTTTTTGAGAAACTACATGTAGATTGATTTTCCTTTACAGACCAGTTTGCTCTTTTAACCTCCACCACTAAAGGTGAAGGAGGTTATGTTTTCACCCCTTTCTGTCTGTTTGTTTGTGTGCAGGATATCTCAAAAAGGTGTGGACGGATCCGGATGAAATTTTGTGGGCAGGTTGGGTGTGTGACAAGGACGAACTGATTAGATTTTGGTGAAGATCCGGATCTGACTACTGGAATTTTTAAAGCGATTCTTCACTATTGAGAGATAGGGCCAAAAATGATATATAGCACGATGTGTCAAAAAGTTGTGGACGGATTCGGATGAAACTTGGTGGACATGTTGGGTGTTAACACGACAAATTGGTTCGATTTTGGTAAAGATCCAAATCCAGATACGAGAATTATTTAATTTTTTAAATGATTCTTCACCATTGACAGGGCCAAAAACGATATAGTACTGTCTAGCATGATATTTCAAATATGTAATGGGCCCGATATGTTCTTGTGGATCAGGCATTACGTGGTGGAGGGTATGCGCTCTACCGAGTGCCCTTCTAGTTTGATACTTTATTACTTCCTACAAATGCTTTATCTACTGTTCTGTCCAATGTGGTTATGAATTTGTCACGTGGGATGTTTGTGTGTGTGTGCGCGCACGCACATGCACACACACACACACACCCTTTGACGTGTCTGTACACATCAGTCATGTTACACCCGAGAACATCTGCATGTTTCTGACAATTCTCGTGCTTTGATTTTGATATCCCCATTTTCACGAGTACAGAATAACTGTCCATTCTTTACAATAACTGGCAGAGTACCCACCCTACAGGCGATCTTATTCGAAGCATGCAACATGTTCTTGACGCATACCTATATTTGGGCGGTGTATAGGCAACTGACAGCTCTGTGTAGGCAAAAAAAAAAAAAGCCCATGAAGTAAGGTGCATGAAGCAAAAACATACGTACCTGCACTGGAAAACGTGGGGACAGGAATGGTGTACTGTAAATGGTGGAGACTTGTAATACCCTCCCCCACCTGGAGGCAGCATGATATGATACACATTGACATGGAGAATTTGTGTCCCCTCCCCCTTCCCATCCAACACCACAAGCAAAGATAAAAACACTCCTATACATTATTTGGGATCATGCTGATCGTATGTAACAAGTCTGGGTGGAATCAGCCCACAACTGTAGGAGTAGTAGTGCGACAAACAAGCACACAAACACTGATCCGTGAATTATAGTGAGGATAAGGGAAGAAAGGGGGGAAATGATTGTGAATTTAACGTTCCATCTTAATTTACTTTCAACATTGTTCTTAACAAACAGGGACAGGAACAACGCAGGCATGATTGGCCGAATGACTTTCTCATGCGCTGAAGTTCCCTGTGTATATTTGTGACAAGAAGTTGGGGATGAGGGTGCATGGAGTTGGAAGAGGGAAATTGGAGTGGGGGGGGGCATTGAGGACTTGGGGTTTCGTGGAGCGGTTGAAGACTTGAATAAGAAAGGGGAGGGGTGACAGAATTGGCTTGGGGAGGGGGGACAGAGTTGGGATTGAGGGGTGAGGCTTTTGAGGGGGGCACAGAGTTTGAGTGTGGTGGTAGGGTGGGCAGAGAGAGGACAAAGTTGAGAGAGGGTTTGAGGACTTGGGATTGGTGTTGTGTGTGTGGTGTGTGTGTGTGTGTGTGTGTGTGTCCGGGGGGGGGGGCAGGTTAGGGACCCGAAGTCACATTTTTACATGATTTTACCCGAAGTCACATTCTTATGTACAGAAAGATCAAACACTTACCCTATGGTCCCAGAAAGTCCCGTTGGGTCTTTTAGATCCTTGTGGTCTTTTGTGTCCTAGGGTCTTTTGGATCCCTGTAACCTTTTGGATCCCCGTGGCCTTTTGGGTCCTCGGAATCTTTTGTGTCTTTGGGTTCTTTTCGGTCTTTTGGGACCTCGGGAGGTCTTTTGGATCCTCTTTGTACTTTGGGTTAAGTATTTCAGGTTACAATTGTGGGGGACGTCATGGTCAGCTGTTCAACCGATGGTGAAGAGCGGATATACATACATATACAATATCACATACACTTGCTCCATCAATATATATATATATATATATAATATATATATATATATATATATATATTTAATATATATAATATACACACACACCTATCATTAATCTCATATATATATATATACACACACACTTATACATTATCTCAAGTGCCATTGACCACATTAAGGGTTGTATGGATAACAGGAACCATCAGGCACTCACTTTGCCTTCTAATGAATTTGCTAAATTTTTCCAACTCTCATCGTTCCCTCTGACCGTGCAGATCGTGGCCTACTCCTTCGACGAGGTGAACGAAATGCTTGAGACGAAGTGCCACGAGACCATTTATTCCCTCCTCGATTCCGTGAGTCCAGCCTATCGGCAAGCCTTTGGCACGGCCTTGTTGCATCGGCTCGAAGCGTTGCAGCAACAGCAGCAAGAAGTCGACTTGTAAACCCCGTTCCATTGGTCCTCCATTCCTCCCCTTTGCACACCCTCCCCTTGCTTTGTTTTGAACCCATAATGGGGTAGAGGGGGGTAGAGAGTTTGGTTTAATTTAAATGTTCAAATTGCTGGTTTTGAGTGACTTTAACCAATCATCCTCACATTTCTTTAAATCATTCATGTAATTTGCTGCTTTGTTTTTTTTTCTTCCTCAACTACAGACAGACAAACCCCTCTGAGCATCATTCACTTTATGGGTTGTCTACATATTATGTTTGCAAGATAGCAAAATTTGAACCCCCTCTGCGGAAGGCCAAGTCGATTTTTCTTTTATTCTTACCTCTCCCTCGATGAATGTAGATAGTACTTTTAAGGTATTTTTCTGTCTTTAATCTCCTTCTGATAGAGAATTAAATACTCTGTAATCAATATGTATAAAGAAAAAAGAAAAAAAGTTTTAAAAACCTAGAAATGTATTATTTCTGTAGAACAGAACCAAATGTGCCGAATCTCACAAATTGTACTTTATCTCGTGACCCGAAGCCGGCTATCTTCCTCTAACCATCTAATGCAACAGAGTATAGATTTACCACTTGCTTCTTCAACCAGTTTAACTCCCTTCATGCCCCGGGTCGACTCGTCACCCCCACGACACGCCTTCAGGTAACAAACGAACCACTGAGAGGTAAACCGGGTTCAAAGATCAGGTTGTCATTTTCAACAACATTCATGTTCCGTCAAGCAAAGATTATTCACAGCCAGAGGCCGACAGACCTCGAAAGCTTCGTGCACTTACCCTCGATGGCACTAGATGTGGGATAGCCCAGTTTACTTCTCAGGGCTTCAAAATATGAACTTTCCTTGGAGGAGAATTGCATGCGTTTTTTTACGGATGCCTAATAAAATAATTAAATGTTGTACATCTTGAGGCACGATGAGGGACTTGCTCTTAAAAATATAAAAAAGGGGGGGGGGGTACCATGCAAAGGGATACACGTGTAATAAGCCATTTAATTTCGACTCGATGAACGAAACACTCGCCATACAATAAACAATGCAAATACCTCATCGCTGTAACCCGACAGCACAGGTACTTCACTGCAGCTACGACAGATCCACCCTGGACCAATTGAAGCGTCATTAGACGGCTAATTAACGATATACCGGCCTTCATGTAGTATTAACGGGATCAAGAGGAGGGCAGTTCAAGCTGTGTTGAACAGTTTCATGTAAAAGCCATAGTTTTTACGACTTCAGTTGCAACAGAAGGGAATCGACTTCTCTGAAGGTCGTCGGGGTCACATCGACCGAATTCAGAAACCGCATTTTGCTTCCGGTGTAACAGCTTGTTGTGCTTTTTCAAGGTAGTCGAACCGTTTTCGCCGCAGTATCTCTCAGTGAAGCGACGGCGATGTCCAAGTATCACCCGGAGTGCAAGAAAACACCAATCGGTTTGAATCTCGTGTCTGTATAACTTTGCTTGTATTCTTATGTACAGCTTTGCATACATTGTGTACATGCAATGGAAACTGTGCTAAATAAATAAAGTGGGCACCACTTTCCCTCTGCGGCAAACAACCAAAAATCTCTGTTCATTGTGAGGTGTGCAACTACACACCACTCGTCATACAGCGTGTACACGGCACCGCTCCGTGCATTGTACAGTATGTACATAACACTGCTCCATCCATCATAGTGTACAGTGTGTACACAGCACCCGCTCCATTCATTTTACACTGCGTACAAGGCACTGTTCCGTCATTCATTGGAACGTGTACACCACTCCGCTACGCTCATACATTGTGTACATGACGGCACTGTTCCGTTCAGTGTGCACATGGTACTGCTGCACACGCTTGACCTAAATAAACAAATTTACACCATTTTACATCCGCAGTTATTAAATGAGGGATTTTGCCGTTGGATGAGGACGGGGACAGATGGGCACGAGTGGAGCGAGCAGTGGAGCAGGTGAATCAAATACAACCTCCTTTTCAACAGTTGGTTAAAATGTACAAGTTTACACTTGATTTGCTCAGAAATATTCCTCAGGAGCCGTAGGATCAGCGCAACAGTCATCCGTTGCTTGTTATACAATGTTGCCGGTAATGGCTGACACGGAGATATGTTCACGATTGGAATTATCGATAAAATAATGCAAACACCTTGGCTGTGTAAAACAGATGATCATCGAATAACTGACATGTTCACAAGTGTGAGGCCTCACCATGTTGAAGATGAGGGCCTCACCGTGATAAATAAAGTACAATTTTCAATCGAATGAGCACCTTCAACTGCTCAGAGGCTGACACCACCTTTGCCAGCAAACGGTGAACGAGGATCCAGGCAAAGGGTGCTCACCAGTATGGACGTTGGAATAGGCCCAAAATCAGGCCATTGAACCCCCGGATTGCTGGCCTATTATTTTTTGCCTCAACTTGAAGCTCATTGGAAGAGTCATCGAATAAAGTAACATCATATAAGTGGATGCATAAAGTGAGCTACAAATAAATCTCTTTTCCAAACGGTGCTAATCTACAAATGCAAGCATGTGATTATGATCAAAAACAGCAACTCGAAAGTGCAAGGTGGTTTAGACTACAGCAGACCGTTTAGTAACGTCAACGTTGTCCCTTCCAGGCTTGAAAAGACCTATTGTGGACCGACATCCACGGAGGTCGCTTCCAATCCTCACCAAGTACATTTTCAGTGGTGCAGTCTTATAGTTGAGCCTCGATCACTTGAAAAATCGGTCTCTTTGGAAGCAGGCCGGAGAAATGTCATGACCGCTGCTAGTGGCCAAACAGGCACGTGAAGATGACGATGTGAATAGCGAGGAGGTAGAAGAGGAAGACAAAACGAGCCAGCCGAAGTCTCATGGGCCGGGCACTGCGCACTTGGAGCCAACGTAGGCATGACCAGAATGTGCTACCTTTGGCCTGTGGAAGGAAGCGGCAAACATGGTTGGTGTACAATCTGGGACTTGCATCAGTTGCAATTCTCAGGTCATCGTTATTGCAAGAGTAAGATTATTTAGTTGCCACTATATACATTTTGCTTTCTGTTGACAGGAAATGAGTTTCCCACCCGTCGTAAAACATGTTCGTTCGAAGACAGCAGCAGCGCATCCCGCTCACTCTCCATTGGCTCCATTGTGAGGCTTATGTGGTCCTGCATGGGCAAATGTCGAGCTTCTCCTTCCAGCCTGTGGCACATTTACCATGTACAAGGCTCAACCATGTTCTGTACGTATTCATATTCATAATCTGGTGTTCTGCCTGAAGGTAGGTTCAGGCCTGCTGAAGCAGTTTCATGGCAAAGGTTATACTGTGTGATGGTTTGCCATTGCCTTCCTAGCAGGAGTTGTTTCAGGAATTTGTAATTTGTTCAGGGTGCTGGCGATAGCTCGCCTGCTCTTTGCGAAGGGCACTGTGAGATCTTTAACGTCCACGGCCGAGGGACGGCAGACACATCGATTCACCCTGCCTGTGAAACGCAGGGATGACAGTTTATAGCTGGGTCGGGATTTGAACCCATGCGATATAAATGAGGTGAGTGCGCATACCTCGAAGCCATCCTGCCAGCCCATGTTCTTTACATAATGGAGAAATATTTAAGGAGCAACAAGTGAAATACTCCACCAATGGCCAGTGAGAAGAATAAGACATGGGTCATGAGGCTGTTGACCCATCCCCCAAAAAGAAAGGAGGGAATGGGGCAGCAGAAAACAGACCGCTTGATGTGCTCCTCTAGTTCCTGCAATGCATCCTCGGCTGCCTTCCTCCGTTGGCATTCCTCACGCAAACCTTCAGCCAGTCGTGACAGCTCCAGCTGGGATGCATCTTGCAGTTGCTCTGTCTCGACTAGCCTGTGGTCAATAAATTGTCACTCATCAAACCCTTTTGTTTTGGGCTCAGAAGTCTATTACTATTATTATTATTTTAAACATCTCCTCGTTAAGGAGTTGAAGGGGGATGTGGGGAGGGAGGGGGGAGGGGGTGGTGATTCCCACTGCTCATAGTAACAAACCTTTTCTGCAACTCCACGATGCTGTCGCCATAGTCCTCAGCAAGTAGTTCCTGAGGTGCTCCGGGAGGTCCTTCTCGACTTTCACCCTGTGTGGCCTGCAGTGTGAGCACAGATCCGGAATTATTACACATTCATCAGACATGACCACGTAGGAGAACAAACAAAGTAACAGCTATCCTTTGGTTAGTTCCTGCATCAAAATAAACTCATGCAGGACATCTTAGACCTCCACCCACCTCCCCTCCCTACAAACCAGTGCCTTATCTGTTATCCGACTATGTCAATGAAATTACCTGACACAGGAAGCAGACAATAAGCAGAAAGTGGTTATGTTTCTCAAAAAAGGCCAATACCAAAATAAGACGGAGCTCACGTTCTGTGGTTGGCGAGTAGCAAAGCTGATGGTGTCATGTTCCTGCTGCAGGAGGCCGTGCTGTGCCTGCAGCTCGGCGTAGCGCTGCTGCACTTCTCTCAGACTCCGTCCAACGTTCTTGAGCTGTCCGGTCAAAGTGTTCTTCTCTTCCACCACTTGCAGAAGCTGCGGTGAACAATAAATGTGACAACGATGCTTCCCCTTTCTAACCTATGCACATACAATGAATCGAGCAAGGCTCAGCAAGAGGATAAAGTAAAGTCTTATCAAAGCAATTTCCTTGCAAAACTTTTTAAAAGGATGGAAAAAAGCAGTCAGAAAAAGGCAATTCTGCCCATCGAGCCTCTTCTACGATCCCAATGTGGCTCGCAGAGTCCCATACTTTATCGGTGCAAATGCACATATCAAGATCAAAGAAGCAGGTCCAACGCTTAATTCAAAATACTACGATATTTGTTTATAAAACACATTTACAAATGACTAGGGTTGTAATTTTGTGTTGTATATTCATTTAATTTAAATCCACCTACGTCCTAACGGCTCATCATATTGTTGTTTATTACCCAAGGCCTGTCGCAGAGCTGCATTTCTGGCCTGTCCTGCACAAATGGGCCTGCAGCACAGAGACAGATCTTATTGTTGCTTCTATTCCTGAGTCTGTAGTTTCAATCTTTCTGTATTTTCAGTAGTTTCAATGGTCAATATATCCTTCAATCAGTTGATCGTAAGAACGGTTTCAGATTTTCGTTTTCACTTAACCCACTCTCCAATGTGAAAATGGCAAAATGAAAGAAAGACGAAGAATAGGATTTATTTCAGCTGGAATGGACACATATGCATATTTGTGGAGAAGTTGGGATTTTCTCTTTGTCTTGTATGCAGTGAACGTCTGCTTCCAAAATAAATAAATCGAACTTACGACATCTTACATCCGACTTACAACGGCTTCAGCCTGATGGAGTACTGCTCTCCTCTCTGGGCTGGTGCTCCTGCCTCTCACCTTTCTCCGCTTCACGCTGTGGAAACCAAGGCATTTAGGATCATTGGTATCTCCCACGATGAGGCTGAGTCTTTGGGTCCCTCACTCTCTCACCACAGGCAGATCGGAGTTCTTCTGTCTTTTACCTTCTCCTCTCCATTCTTGCCCCCCCCCCGCCCCCCCCCGCTCTGTCTGAGATATGTCCCCCTTTCACCGACTCTGACCTTTGACCTCTTGACACGATAATCTAATAAGTTTATCTTTACATCATTTTAGGTACTTGTACCAAGTCTGACTTGGATCCCTTTAGCCGTTAGTAAGTTATCGCGGTTACGAAAACCTATCACAGACGCACGGCGGACGGACGGATGGATGGACAGCTGGACAGTTGGACAGACAACCTGAAAACATAATACCTCTGTCGACTCCGTCAGCAGAGGCATAAAAATGAAAGTGGCGCAAAGTAAACTACTGGCATGGTTGAATGAAGGAGGAAGTTCAAGTTTTGCAGGCTCTTTCAAAATGGTTCGCAAATGTCGGCCTTTCACCGACGGCAAATATGTGAAGATCTGTATGCTTTATATTGCCAGAGAGCTGCTTGATGAATTCCCCAACATAGACAAAATCCTGCAGCAAATTCAAGACGTGTCGTTATTGGCAAAAACAGTTCACGATCAAGCTGTGAAAACGTCTAATGGGTATATGGGACAAAATGTGTTGCGAGGTTGGCAAGCTGTTTTTATCTCTATCTTTTATTTTATTTTGCTGCACACACGACTCCTCTATCACACAGGCATGCCCGCATAGTAACGAGATAGCTCAGTAGCATATGACGCCAAACTTCGTGCCATTCACGAACCAACCATCACCTCAGATGTTCTCCAGGCTCGAACCGCAACACAACATCATACCTCTGATCATCAGAATGACCTTATAAAAATCCCTACATCCATTCAAGCTTGCTCACCTCATCATAACCACTACAACGCTTCAACCACCTCACCACAACCGCTATGAACACCACAACCACAGTCACCACTCCGGACACCCACCACTGACTGAAGATATCGGGGAACCATGGACGCTACCTAACGGAACAGATGCTTGTGTTCGGAACATTTTGGCGTGTAGCTCAACACGCAAGTATGAGCAAGAATCCGTTCATCGCCTGGATAGCCCGAGCGCTCCGCTCGATCACAACCCCCATTTGGTGCCCAGCGCACGTTCATGGCCGGAAAGTGCCCCCAGAAAAGCCTGCGCCCCATGTTAATTTCAGAGCTCCATCGCGTGACGAAGTTCGGGGGCGAATGAGGCCATTTTCGGGGCCGGGTCCTCGCAGGGGCGGGGATAATTATTGGAAAAGCGTCCGTGCACCAATGGGGGCGCTGGGGAACGCCTTCCGACCGTCGTGATCCGACTTTGAGCTCCATCTCCGCCAGAGGTCTATAAAATACCCTGCAAAGTAGTTCAGTTGAGAGTTCTGGGAAAGAGACACTTTTGGCTCAGTCGGCAGTACAAGGCAGAATGGAGCAGGCGGAGTTGAGTGCTGGGTGGGCGAGCGAACCAAGCAGCAGAACGATCACAGTTGTTAGACCATTAGCAGTGACACTTACAGACTTTCTCACACTTCATTAGTAAGCTATCTTCTCACACGTTCTTCTTCTTCTTTGTTTTCTGTGTCGTCCGCTGTGGACGCAAAGCAGCAATCGGCGAGGCTAGTCCTGCAAACGTTATTTTCAGAGCAACCCCACAGACATGCACCTCTCTCCATTTTTCTTCTCTGTACCTCATTGCACCCCTCATTTTGCACCTCCCCCTACCACGCACTAGACATCTTCAGTTTTCTTCCTCCCCCTCCTAAGCGACTGGGAAGCGTGGGCCCGTTGGCCACACAAAGTACAATAGATGTCGCCAACACCTTATACATACTTACTTACTCTCTGTGTCTCTGTCTGTGTCTGTGTGTCTCTCTCTCTCTCCCCCCGCTGGCTGTTGATTAGTCAAGTGGAGTGTCATGGCGGATGTGTGGTCTTGGTGAGCTGTGATCTGCCCTATTTTTTCACCTTTCTATCCCTTTTCGCATCGTTTTTTCACCTCTTTTTCCTCTTTGTTTCCTTCTATGCATCATGATTTATGCCCCCACCCTCCCCTCTTCGTTAGACCTCGCGCTTCGGCCTTCCCTCGTGCCGTCGTCACCCCCACCCTGCCCATCTGTACTTGTTATTACGCGGGTGGCCTTTTCGGTCCATCTTTATGCCTTCCCTCCCCTTTCCCCTGTTTTCTCCTCGCATACTTTTTCCCAGAGATAGAGAGAGAAAGAACCCAC
>CM068957.1:18050338-18066867 GCA_035128595.1 Eptatretus atami
TCCACCTGCTGCAGCAAATTCTGCTTCTCTTGGGCCATTGCCTCAACTGTAAGCTTGAGGCTATCACAAGATGCCTCAAGGTTATTGTTCACAGATAGCAAGCGATCAACCTCAGAAATTAGCTTTTGCTTCTCCTCTTGAACCGCATGCAACTTTTGAGCGAGCTCTTCAACTTCTTTTGTTGCTTCTAAGATAGAGGACTGCAAGATGGAGACTTTATACAATTCTTCTTCATGAGAATTTTTAGCAGAAGTAAATTGCTGTGAAAGAGAATCGATTTCTATTTTTGCTGAAATCAAAGAGTCGTCAAGTACTATCATCTTATTGAGCAACTCAGACTTTTCCTTTGTTAAGGTTGTCATGTTGTCCTTTAGCACTTTATTCTCTTTCAAGGCCTCTTTCCTGGAAATCAGTGCAGCCTGTAATTTTCGGTTGAGTTCTTTTTCTTTGTTGTCTTCCTTCACGATATCATCTGTAGAATGTTTCTGCTGCAGTTCCACCACCTCAATTTGCAACTGCTGGATTTCTACCTCGTGCTGCTGTTGCAGATGTCTGGTTTGTTCCTCAAAGTTTTGAAGCAAAGAGTCTTTCTCAACTATAGATGCTTCCTTTGCATCCAATATCCCATTTTGTTTCTTTACCTGCAAAGCAAGACCATCAATTTCTGAGTCTTTCTGACACACAGTTGCCCGCAGACAGTCTATCTCCACCATCAAGGACTGGATCTCCTGCCTGTCCTGTGCAGAAGTTTCCACACCATTGTACTCTGGAATATCTTTTACTGCAACAGGCTCTTCATTTTCAGTTTTAGTATCCTCAAGCTGTTGAATCAAAGTGCATCGTTCATCTTGAAGACATTTCACTTGTGTCTCCAACTCTTCATAGGCAGTACTTCTTTCTGTTTCTTTTTCTTGCACCACATTCTCAAGGTGCAGTTTCACACTTTCCAACTCTGCTTCTGTTCGTTTCCATCCTTCATGTACCTTCCCCAAGTCATCTTTGAGAGCTGCTTCAAGAGATGAAGCTTCCTTCAGCTTCAGCTGTAGTTCTTCCTCGGATTGACTGAGTTTTACCAATAGCTCAGCCTTTTCTCGACCAAGCTCATTCAAGTCACTTTCCAAACATTCCAAGTGGACTTTTGTCTCAGAAGCATGAGATACAATTTCATCAAAACTCTTTTGTAATGTATCCAGAGACAACTGCTTCTCTTCCAACTGCTGTTTAAGTTTTTGGGACTGTGACTGCGCGGTCTGCAAATCATCTTCACTTCTGTTCAGCTTTTCTGTTTCAAGTTCATGCTCAGCCTCTTCAACACCACTCTTGCATTCTCGTGAACTAACATGCATAGAACCTTCTTTGCTCTGCACGCCACTTTCATACTTCCTTACAATCTCTTCCTTAATTTCCATCTCCTTGTGCAGTTCTTCAGCCTCAGCCTGGTGTTTTGTAATCAAAGTTTCAAAAACCTCTACTTTACGTCCCATTTCATCATCTTTTTTCATCAGTGTTTCCAAGGCTTCGTCTTGTTGCTTCTGTAAGAATTCAACCTTTGTTTGATATTCTGTAATGATTTTATTGAAAGTCTCCTCTTTACTTTGAAATTCTTCTATCCTCCTTGCAGTCTCTTCCTTTCCATCCAACATCTCATGTTGCTCTTGAACTTTCATCTCAAGTTGTGAAATTGTCCTTTCAAACATCTTTTCTTTGTCTTGCAGTTCTTCCACTATGCTTTTCCACTTTGCATCCTTTTGTTCTATCAGCTGCTGTAAATTCTGTGCATTAATATCGTATTCTGTAGATAAAGTCTGAAGAGCCACCTCTTTTGCTTGCAACTCCTTTTCCAAGCTTATTGAAACCTCCTCCCTTTCTTTCAACATTTGCTGCAAATTACGAGCCATAGTTTCATACTCTGCACACATTTTTTCAAAGGTTTCTTCCTGGCTTTTCATTCTTTCTTCCACCTGTCGATACATTTGATCTTTTGTGTCATTCTGTTGCTGTAGGTCTAAAGTGTTTGCATGATATTCTGAAAACATCTGTTCAACCAAGTCTTGTTTATTTTGCAGCTCTCCTTGCACCTTTTTGCATTCCTTGTCCCTTCCTTCTAATAGTTGCTGCAATTCTTCAACCTTGGATCGATAGTCAAAATATGTTCTTTCAACTACTTCTTCCTTGCTCCTCATTTCCTCTTCTAATTTTCTGTACAATTCATCTTTCTGCATTACTTCCTGTTTCAGCTCGAAATTAATTCCTTCACTCTCACTTTTTATTCTCTGAAAATTCTCTTCCTGACATTTCCTTTCATCCTCGATACCTTTAATCACACTGTCTTTTTCATCCATTATCTGCAACAGCTTTTCAATCTTGGCCTGGTGTTCATCGCATGCTGCAGTCACAATTTTATTACTGCCGTCTGTGTCACAATTTACCTTGTCCACGTCATTTACCAATTCGGTGCTATCATGCATCCGCTGCTGTCCTTGCTCTGCTTGTGCTTCTCCTTTTACATGCAACTCACAACGCAACTTCCAGATGACCTCTTGCCGCTCCTCCAGCAGCGACTCCAATTCAAGAATTTTTAAGTTCAGTTCATCCAGTTCTCGAGCTTGCCGTTTTAACCTCTGCTGCATGTCAAGCTGCTCTTTTTGTTGATGTTGCAGCTGCTGGTCTTTCTCCTGTGTCTTTTTCAAGGCTTCCTTACGTGACAGCAGAGCTGCCTGCAGCTTTTTTTGCAATCGCTCCTTCTCATGGGTGGTTAATACTTGCGATGATTTATCAACGGCTCCATCATTTCCTGCACCAATCTGAACGTTCACAACAGGTTGGACAGTGGATGCAACTTTCTGCTCATTTGGTTCTGGGTTAGTTTGGGAATAATATTCGGAGGTCTTCTTAGATTCCATAGTGGACATTAGTTCAATGACTTGAGTTTTTTTTGCTTCCAATGCAGATTTTAAGTTGAAGATCTCTGATGACAAAGATGCCTGACTATTGTTTAACTCGTAGATTTTACCTTGAAGTTCCTCAATGAAACCATCTTTAAGAGAAAGGCTCTCGCTCAGTACTACGATGTCAGATTCTTTATCGAGCAACTGTTGTTTAAACAAATCAAGATGACCTTGTTGTTCAGATAACTGGTGTTGCTCTTTAACCAAGTTCTCCTCCAACTCTCTGGTTCTCCCCTCAGCCATTTTGCAACACTCGTCATGCTGTACTGAAGGTCGATTTTCAAGTTCTTCCACCCTTTGCATTAACTCCTTCCTACAAAGTAATGCAGCATGTAGCTTTTTCTTGATCTGCTCTTTCTCCTTCACCATTTCTGCAATTTTAGATTTTGCCATTGAGTTTTCTTTCTGCAAGTCTTCCATCACAGACAAATCCTTATTTTGGTCTTTTTGCTCTCCCTGTTTTTGTGTCAGAGAGCCACTTGCTTCTTCAGCACGGTTTACATTTTCTTGAAGCTTACCGGTTCCTGAAAGATCCTCCAGTATAGCTTGTGGTTGGGTTCTCATAGCAGCAAGTTGAGCCTGTAAATCAGAAACTTGAACTTCCAGTTCACCTTCCCTGGCTTTTTTCTCAGCAAGGTCATCCTCCAAGCTTCTCGCATGTACTTCAACTGCTTGAAACTGATTTTGCACTTCAGCCAATGAATATTCAAGCCTCTCTGCCTCTTTTTGGGAAGCCAGTACTTTACCATCCTTAGCACTGAGCTCATTTCTGAGACTTTCAAGCTGTACTAAAAGCAACTGTTCTGTAGGCAGAGCCTCTGTCACACGCCGCGCTTCGTCCTCTTGCTGCTCTAAAGCGTGCTGTAACAAAGCTTCACGTGCGCTCAATGCTTCGATTTGAGTCAATGTCCCACGCAACTCCTCTGATTGCCACTCACAGCGATCATGCAAACCTTGAAGCTCTACTTCCTTTGTCCGTGATTCATCCATAGCCGCAGCAAGGCTTTCCCGGAGTTTTTCAGCTTCAGCCTGCATGCCTCGCAACACTTCCTCCTTCACACGCATTCCCTCGGAAAATTCTTCTTCACGTAACGCAGCTTCACATATTTTCTTCTGCAGGGCTTCCAAGTCCAAAAGAATAGCATCACGTTCTTGGATAACACCAAAAGAGCTCTCTTGACTTTTCTTCAAATCCTGCTGCAATTCAGAAACCGCAACAGCCCTTTCCTCATGTACGACCGCAACCTCAGACTGCAGACAAACAAACGCTTCAGCCTGCTCAGACAATTGCCTGTGCATTATCCTAACCTCCTCTTCAGCATGCTCTGCACAATTACGCAAGGCATCAACCTCTCCTTCCAACACCTTCACCTGATCATTCAAGCGAGCAACAACCATTTCAGACTCTGTATTAGGTGATTCCAATGCACAGATTTTTGCATGTAGAATTTCCATTTCTGAACCATGCCTAGATTCTGCATCACAGAGTTGAGTTTCAAGGTCATCCTTTGCCTTCAAGCTCTTGGCAAGTTGAGTTTCAAGATCATTTGCCTTCAAGCTCTCGGCGAGTTGACCTTCAAGGTCATCCTTTGCCTTCAAGCTCTCGGCGAGTTGACCTTCAAGGTCATCCTTTGCCTTCAAGCTCTCGGCGAGTTGACCTTCAAGGTCATCCTTTGCCTTCAAGCTCTCGGCGAGTTGACCTTCAAGGTCATCCTTTGCCTTCAAGATCTCGGCGAGTTGACCTTCAAGGTCATCCTTTGCCTTCAAGCTCTCGGCAAGTTGACCTTCAATGCCTTCCAAATGCAGTTTATACTTAGACTCTGAATCTTGAAGAGCTTGCGCTGCATGGGACAGCTGCTCCTTCAATGCATCAATTTGCATCTCCTGTTCCTCCAGTCGGTTCCTATCAACTGCTGCTCGTTTTTCAATCTCCATCCGAACTTTGTGAAGTTCAACGTCATGCTCATCTACCTCGGATGCCATCCTATCTGACAAGGTGGCTATTTGTTTGTCTTTCTCTTCGTTTGAGGACCTTGAATTTGAAAGCAGCTGATCCTTTTCAGACAAACTAAGATGTAATGCTTCCAACTCTTCTTCAAGAAAAACAACTTTTTCTTTACGTTTGTTAGCTTCAAGAAGGAAAGACTCTCTTTCTTTATTCTTTTCGTTGAGGATGGAAATTTCCTGGTCTTTATATTTTATCGTTTCACGGACACAGCAAAGTTCACTCTCTTTCTCCAACAGATTTTCTTTTAGCTTTGCTACTTCCGTCTCTTTTTCTATACCACTTTGCCGCAAAAAAGCTACCTCTTGTGTTGTCTTCACCTGGTTGTCTTTGAGCAAGTTCGTTTCTTTCAGGTGCTCTTCCAGATTTGAATGCAACAAACAATTCTCCTGTTTCAGTTTAGTTAATTTTTCTTCTTTTGTATGACACTCATTTTCTTTGTCTGCTAGCTTATTTTGCAAAACTTCACCGGAACATGCTTGCTCTTTTATTTCCTCCTTCAAAAGATCAGCGCTTGCCAACTGCTTTGTCACTTGACTTTTCAGCAATGAAACTTCACTTTCCCTCTCTTTTGTATCTTCAGCAAGATGAGTTACCTCCTGTTCCTTGTGCTCAAGATTTTTTTTCAAAAAAACAACTTCGGATCGCACAGTCTCCAAATTGCACTTCTGCACTTCCACTTCCTGGTTCAATAAAGAAAGATGCGTACCTTTATGATGCAGCTGCTCCTTACACAAAACAACCTCTTGTTTTGTTGCTGCGACAGCTTCTTGAAAAACAATAAGCTCTCTCTCCTTTTCAATCAATTGCTCTGTCAAAGATTTGTTGCAGTTGTCCTTCTCACCAACGAGCTCTTTTAGGGCTTCTATCTCTTTATTACTCTTGCAAAGGTGTTCATGCAGATTGAACAACTCTTTCTCTTTGTTCACCAACTCAACCTTCAGCGGTTCCTCCTCACTCAGTGCTTGCTGTTCAAGCAAAGAATCCTGTTGCTCTTTCGCTGCAATCTCATCAACGAGTTTGGCAAGATCCTGACTTTGCACAGAACGGTCGTTTTGCAGAGATATAATAGTCTTATCTTTTTCTTTCAGCAATAACTGCAGAGATGCAAGTTCGTTTTCTTTTAAAGTGCAACTTTCCTTCAGTTTTTTGTTTACTTTGTCGTTCTTCCCTTTGCCTTTAAGTAGCTTTATAGATTTTTCTGCATTTGAGAGTTTAATCTGTGCAGTTTTGACTTCTTCCTCTTTCTCCAACACGTTTTGGTTCAAAAGCCTAATCCGTTCCTCCGACTCGGTCAATGTGATCCGTAAAGACTGGTTATCTTCTTCTCTTTGGACACTTGCTTTCTGCACCCTGTCGAGTTGATCAGCGTTCTCGGAAATTATCTCCTGCAGGCGTTTCTCACTGGATTCTTTTTGACTCAACTGTGCTTTCAACAGTTCATTGTCCTGGTCCCTTTCCTGCAATGATACCTTCAGAAAAACTATATCTTCCCGACCTTCTGATAAGCGTACCGTTTGCTCCTCAATCTCCTGTTGCTTCAAGCAAAGCCGATTTTGCAAATCATTCACTTCTTGTACTTTCTGTTCATTAATACCTGTTAAAGTTCTAACTTCATCTTCTTTCTGAAGTAAGCTCTCTTTCAAAAATTGATTTTCTCTGTCCTTTTCTTCCTTGCTGCTTCTTAAGGCAGAGGTTTCCTTCCTCGTATTCGCCGAAAATTGTTTGATTTCTTCGTTCTTGGTGATCAAAATCTCCTGATATCGGGTAATCTCTTCTTCAGCTCGAGAAAGTCTCTCTTTCAGCTGGTTAACCTCACAATCTCGAGCTAAAAGGCACTGGAGCTCTTTCTCAGAAAATGCTACCCTCAACGATTCAAGGTCATTTTCCGATGACCGTCTCAGCAAAGCAAGCTCAACATTTCTATCCTCGAGCTCCCTTTTCACACTCTCCAATTCCTTACCTTGCTTTTCTTTATCTTCTTTTATGGCAACAAGCAACTGACCCTTCTCTTCAAAACTGTCTTTTAACAATTCAAACTCCTCGATTGAAATACACTGCTTTATGAGTTTAGAATCTTTTCCCTCCTCTCTCTGTGCCTTAATTTGTCCAAGATCAAGTATTTCAGCCTGAGCCTCTTGCACCAATTTAAGCTCCTCTTTCTCGTTTCTGGCCAAATTTCCACCGTCCGTATCAGTCCCTTTCTCAGTCCTGCCTCCCTCTTCCTGCAGACCTTGATTTAAGTGTGGCTTTGATAGTTCTTCAAGGAAACCTCCAATCTCCTTTGGCTTCACAAGACTATCGGTTTGCTCAATTTGTAGTTGCACATGATGCTGCGTCGTGACGATCTCGTTGCATTCTCTCGCTTGGTTTTCCTCCGTTTGCTGGTCAAACTGGCAGTCTTCCACTGCTGGTCCTGGCCTTTTATCACCACCTTCAGTGGAACAACCTTTCTGTGAAACAACACACAATGCCGATTATAAATCACTGTTGGAAGCACTTTTATTTGCTTTCACAAAATAATAATTACTTTAACAATGCATATTTAAAGGACGAGTACACCCGCTCACTATGGGAGCGGCGGGGGAGTCATATTATCCTTATTATTATTATTATTTTTTTTTCTATTGCTTATGTTATTATTGTTTTATAATAATGTCAATATTATTATGCGATTATAATTATTGGTGTTATTGCTTTTGTTATTAGAAATGGCCTTGGAAAAACACCACAATAAGCCTTAACACGGTGTTTGTCCAAGGAGGGAAAATCCCTTGGTGAGGGGGATAGCGGCCTTATACAAATGGCATGAGAAGTTATTTATACACTTTAACATAACATTATAATGTTAGATCAGGTCATTTAAAGGATCAGACCGTGCCTCACCATTCTAAATTCCCTGTAATAAAATTCACTTCCATAAGGGTGTCGGGTGCAATATCGCACATCACAAAAACCCCTTGGGGAGGGGGGATATTTTCTGTAATAACATTAATATTATGTTATTGTCATTATCGTTATTACCTCCGCCATCGAAGGTGGATGGAGGTTATGTTTTCACCCTTGTCTGTCTGTGAGCAGGATATCTCGAAAAGTTGTGGACGGATCCGGATGAAAACTTTGTGGGCAGGTTGGTTGTGTGACAAGGACGAACTGATTAGATTTTGGTGAAAATCCAGATCCGACTACTGGAATTTTTAAAGTGATTCTTCGCCATTGAGAGATCGGGCCAAAAACCATATATGGCATGATATCTCGAAAAATTGTGGCCAGATTCGGCCAAGATTTGGTGGAGAGCTTGGTTGGGTATGTGACAGCCGAAATGATTACATTTTGGGAATATAAAAATCCAGATCTGGATCAGAGAATTTTTCAAGTGATTTTTTTCACCATTGCGACATTTGGGTCAAAAACGACACAGCAGGATTTCTCAAAAAGTTGTGGACGGATTCAGACGAAACTTGGTGGATGAGTTCGTTAGGTGACAAAAACAAGCCATTTAAATTTTAGTTCACGTCCGAATCCACATTCGGCCCATCAGTGGGATACAAAACGTAAACTAATCAGCCTGGCGGAGGGTACGCGCTCCACTGAGTGCCATTCGAGTTACTTTTGTTCTTAGAAGCGGCCTTGAAAAAACGCCACGATAAGTCTTCGCATGGCATTTGTCCAAGGAGGCAAACCCCCTTGGGGAGGAGGGATAACACCCTTGTAAAAATAGCACGATAAGTTATTTATACACCTTAAGGGGAAAACCAAATGCAATTAATTTTTTTCTGAAAACCATTTAGAATCATTGATCACGGTCTAATTTGAAGGAAAAAATGTATTTGAAATTTTTCTGCCAATCACAAAGTGTCAAAAAAATCCCTAGTGTTGATTTTCGATTTTGCCAGTGACATCACACCTTGATACAAAAGGCAGTTTTACATTGAGAAACAGTGCGGGTCGAGCTCAGATTCCGATACTGATTCCATCGTCATAAGCAACACTGATGGTTCTCAGAATGTTTGAAGTGATCAAATTGTGGAGCCGTATCGTTTCAAGCCTTGTGCGAGCGATTCAGACGAAGAAGGCAGAAGTGTTCGTTAAGATGAAAACGCTCGTATCGTGATCACCTCAACTCGGTAAGGTTTGATTTTCTGTTCAATCAACGGCTAAAAAAGGAGGGATTTTGAATTAATTGACAAATCGGTTTATATATTACTCGAGCAGAAATACCCATCATCGCCCAACTGCCCCAGCACATTTGGACATCGTGAACAAAATGGGTGACGAATGCTTTGTCCCACCGTTGCTGGCTGACCAGGTGTCTTGTATATGGTGGGATTGTCCCAATTCATACTTTCCCTGGACACCATTTGTATCTGTGCCGTGTCCCACAGTCATGTCCGTGAGGTGTCGATATTACTCCCCAGTGGATGAGGATGTGGAGGGGGGAGGAGGGTGGAGGGAGGGGTGTGAGATGGTGGTGGTACGTGGTGATGATTGTAGGGGTGGTGGGGGGAGGGTATTGTGGAGATGATGATTGTGGGGGAGGGGGTGGAGGAGGGAGGGTGTGGGTATTGTGGGGGTGATGATTGTGGGGGATGGTGGAGGAGGGGGGTGTGTGCGATGGTGGGTATGTGGGGGGGGTGGGATGGTGGTGGGTATTGTGGGGTGATGGTTGATGGGTGGGGGGGGGGGGATATTGGAGGAGGGGCACCCTGAAAGTTTTAGCATCCTCGATCAAATCCTCTCGGAGTAGATGATACATACATAATTTCTCTCCACTATAAATAGATGGTGGTTCATTTGATTGTTGAAATTAGTGTGATATCTATATATTACTAAAACTCTCATCTGTATGTATGTATGTATGTATGTTCCCGAAATACAGCCAAAACGGTACACGATAGCGCAAATAAATTCGGCCCATCTTACTCAACATTCTCCTGCGGTGTGCAGTGTCAAGTTTCGTTCAAATCGGGCAACGAAAAACATTATTAAAAATCAATTCCCGATTCAGTCGTCAAATACTCTTCGGGAAAATTTGATCAATGCAAACAACATCAGCGGTATAGTTCGCTGGAGCTATCTTTATTTTATTTTTTATTTTTTAAATGATTTTTTTATATCAACCGCTGTCACAAGGGGAACCCAACGGGTTCACGGGTCGTCGAGTACATAATTATTTTTCACGTGTTCTTGTGGTAACTGCCAGGCAATGGCAACAGGTGTTTGATTCACCACTCAAATAGTCCGTGTACATGTGCTGGTAGCTGGGTAGAGATGGTCTTACAGTTTCGAGTGACGGCTGTTTCTTCCGCTTAATCGTGGGTATGGCATCCTCTCTCAATCTTGGAGGGTAACCACAAGATCTAGCCATCTCTGGAACATTTTACAGAGCACTGTTATGAAACAACAATCACAAAACCAAATATTTTGTCGGCCTGATCCATGCTCGGCTATTTCGGACAAACCTTGTACAATTTCTGGTAACCCTCGGATCTTTCGGCCGTTAATGTAGCATGAAATCATCTCGGTTTGGATTACGACAACCACCAAGGACGCATTGACTCGGCATATTTGTAGAAATTCGAAAATTATTCGCCGTTTGAGTTCAATCGTACGGCGATGTAACCCATCGACAATACGGAAGCGGTGCTCCACTTCATGGTGAAACGTCATGGCTAATCGTGAAGAAGGAAATGATGATTGTCTTTTAATTGCAAAATTACCGACTTTATAAATCGGAAATCGGAAAAAGACATCATATCTATTTTGTAGATGATCAAGCGATAGATTCCCCTTTAACATGAAGTTTGTCCGAGGCAGAAATCCCCATTGGGGAGGGGGACAAATTACATCGCCACAACCTCTGTCATGTGACCCTTATTCCCCCTGGCAAGTTTGGTTGAGATTGGATAAGTAACAACCGAATGTATCATGTTCAGACAGAGACAGACAGACAGACACCAAGTTGCGTATTTTAATATGACACTGAAGATTAGCTCTTTCATAACTTTGCTTTAACAAATCCCGAGTACAATTTATATAGTATCGCTCACAATCAGCATTTAATACCCTTGTAATGTTATGGTTTGCTTCATTTACATAAAATAAACTACTTAATTGCAGAACAACAGCAGTTCTTCAAACCATCAAGAAATATTGGCTGCAGACAATCTGTCAGACAGACTTCCTGAACATTTTTCAGTCTCAATATCCCATGGTGATGGGAAATCATAAATCAAGTGAGATAAGCTACACACTGATGGCCCAACTTCACAGAAATCTTGATGGATAGGGGTAGCGTTAATTATCTACACGCACGCACAGCACGCACGCACGCACACAACACACAACACACACACACACACACACACACACACAACACACAACACACCAGCACCAGTGCTACTGAAGCAGCTTCCTGAGCAAGCATTATACTGGGTGGTTCGCCATTGCCTTCCCAGCAGTAGTTAGGGCAGGAATTTGGAATTTGTTCAGGGTGCCGGTGCCAGCTCATCGGCTCTTTGCGGAGGACTAACGTGGGCTCTTTAACGTCCACCAACTAATGCCGGCAGACAGGATGCCTGTTTAACGTCCATCTAAGGGACGGCACACACATTGATGGATCGCCCAGTCTGTGAAACACCGGGATGACAGTTTATAGCTGGGCCGAGATTCAAACCCAGGCTAGACAGCTTAGAGCCAAGTGTGCGTATCTCGAGGCGCTCGTGCCAACCCGTGAGCTTCACCTGACTAAAGCAAGTACCTTGCAAGTATTCACATTTGCCAGCCAAAGCCTTCGCGAGCACTTTTTTAAAGCAACAGCTCTTACTGTACCATCGATGAACTCTACTCCCTCCCAAAATTTCTGTCGTTCCAAATGAGTTTCAAAACAAAGTTGTTGTACTCATCAGGCCGACAGGAAAGCCAGGCCCGTGTGAGGATTATTCACCTTTGCTTGCGGACTCCACCAAACACTTATGGGGATAACGAGTTTCAATCACACACAGTGTTCTCATTGAGGATGTGGTTTTCCAGTCATGACAACACAGTGCCTCCGTAACAAATGTTTATCACCACGAGCCGCGACTAAACAAGGAGTTGGTTAGATTACGCTTTCGTACATTTCCCCATTTTCCAAACTAGTTGAAAAGGAAATAACAAACGCAACACAGAAAGCAAAAGGCAGAAGTAAAGTCGGGAAAAAAAAAGCGAAAGAATAATCCAGGCAGCAGGGTTTTCAAGCATACACGTAATCGTTGCTGCGTACCAGAGAAACAAACCCGCTGCTGGAGCGCCACCACTGTGCCACGTTGACAGCACAAACTACTTTAGCGGAGAATGACAGAGGCAACACTGTGGGAACCCGAACCACCACAGTCCAACAAAAACGAACAGTATAAACAAGTTTCCTTCCTTTTTCAACAATATTGTATGAATCTGTTAGCTAATGTAAAAGCTCAAGTTGAAAGTTTCGAACTTTTTTAATTCCCCAAATCATCCAACGCCCCACCCCCTCCCCCCAAACATTTTTCCTGTGGGTTAGGTCGCTCAGAAATGAATCGCTTAAGGGGTAGCACACACACTCAATCACAAACGATAGTCGGACAAAAGACTTAAAAAAAAAAACCAAAAAAAAACCTGTGGGAGATGATATCCAAAGCACATGACAAGTCGAAGATTACCTGTTCATCTTCGGGTGACTCCAAAACAATCTTCTTCTTCGATTCGCCATCCGGTCGTGGTGAGTGAGGCCTGCACAGCAAGTGGAGGCAAATGGAATATGGAAAGGAAGCTGGAGCTGATGAGATAAAAAACAATACTCAGCAAATTCAAGAAGAGCTGGACAGACTAGGGCTGTGGTCGACTGACTTGAGAGCAAGCCTACATTCACAAGTCAGGCATAAAGCCATCAGCAACTGCAGAGGCTGATAAAAAAACAAGGAAAGAAAGAAACTCCATGTTCAACACACCAAGGTACACAAGACCTTAGGATACAAAAGCCAGGGCAACAATATAATGTGTTGAACCAAGAGCGAAAGCCAACCTACATGACACCAGCCAGTGATTTAGAATAATGGAAAACTAGTCTTTGAAAAGATGAGACAGTTGGGCAAGAGAAGGGGGGAGCTCGTATAAAGAGCTCAAGCCAAAAGGGTTCACCTCCATCGCTGTTAGAATACCTCTCTCAGCATTTGGTTGAGAAAATTAAACAGTATTACGATGAGGAATAATGACTGTGGTGGACTGACAGGATGGCCGAGAGGTATGCACACTCACCTCCAAGTGGTCCGGCCTGTGTTCGAATCCCGACCAAGCGATAAACTGTCATCTCGGTGTTTCACAGGCATGTTATTCATCAGTGTGTGTACCGTCACTTGGATGGGCGTTAAACCGGGCGTCCCGTCTGCCAGCATTACTTGGTGCATGTTAAACATCGCACGGTGTCCTTTGCAAAGAGTAGGTGAGCTATCGCTGGCACTATGAACAGATTACAAATTCCTACCCTGACTACTGCTGGGAAGGCAATGGCAAACCACCCACTATAACCCTTGCCGGGAAACTGCTTCGGCCAAACTGAACCTGCCTTTGAGCAGAACACCAGAATATGAATACTGTATCGCATGTGCACATCAAACAAGGACAAACATAATGAGGTAAGGCTGAGCCATGCCATAATGTTTGCTCCTTATACCCCTCAACTCTGACTCTGCAACTGGACCAGACGGCATCACAAATGTGTCCTAAACTCCTGCTCTGCTGCTCTTGCACATCCATCCATCCTTTGTCTCTGTCTCTGTCTCTGTCTCTGTCTCTCACGCACATACACACACAAGCACGCACGAACACACGCACACACCACCCAATCATTTGCTTTTGGTCATCTTCCATATGCTTGGAAATCCGCCAACATCACTGCACTCCATAAAAAATGTACAAGAACAGATCCCCTTAACTACAGACCGATCAGCTTATTTCCAATCATCAGCAAGGTCTTGTGATCAATCATCATAGTTGATATGAAATCCTTCATTTTCTCCATCAACTTCAACTGCGATCACCAATTTGGATTCCAACCAGGTCACTCTACCTTGGACATGCTGCTTCTACTCACCCAACAATGGATGAAGGCCCTCAATGACAGAAATGAGATCAGGAACATCTCTCTCTGGGGCTATCTCATGCTTTTGATACAGTCTGGCATCCTGCCTTACTCTCCAACTGTCTGCCAATGACATCAAAGGCCAAATACACAAACGACTTACTGACTTCCTCTACTCTCGTCGCTAACATGTTGCGGCTCTCAACTGAATCCTTAGATTTTCTCTTCCTGTCAAGGCTGGAGTTCCCCAAGGCAGTGTTCTGGGCCGAGTCCTATTCCTGATCTTCATAAATGATCTCTCTGACTCTCTGGAAAATCCCCTTTACCTATTTGCTGACGAGTCCACCCTCTGCCTTGACATCCCTTGTCCTTTAGACAAAGAGGCTGCAGTCTCTTCGCTCTCTTCAGACCTTGATTAAAATCACAATCTGGTCAATACTTGGAATATCTCTTTCAATCCTGACAATTCTCACACTCACCCTCTCTCTCTGAAAGGACCGTCTGGCAAACCCTCCGATCTACTTTCTTAACAATCCTCTTACTCCTGGGTCTCACGATCAGCCATGATCTCTCTTGGGCAAACCACATTTCAAAAATGGCCTCCAGAGCCAGCCGTCGGCTAGGCATTCTCCATCGTACAAAGTCCTTCCTTGGCACACTTGAACTCCTTTCCATCCACAAGGCCTTCATCCACAGCTTCATGGAGTACTGCTCTCCTGTCTGGCTCCCATGCCGCACACCTTGCTCACAGTGACGCCGTGGAAACCAAGGCCTTCAAGATTACGGGAATCGCCCACGATGAAGCTAAGTTGATGTGCCTATCACTTTCACATCGCAGACAGGTTGCTGATCTTCACCGCCTTCACTCTCTCGTCTTGCACCCTCTGCTCTTTCCATGCTTTGTTCCCCCCAGGTTTCTGCAGGGCGCACGCAGTTCACCATTAACCCCCTTCTGGTGAAATTACCTAAATCCAGGATCACTGCTCACCTCCACTCATTTGTTCCTCTTTTTCCCACCTGTGGACCCAACTTCCACATGCTGTTCAATCTCATTCTTCCCTCCAAGTCTTCAAAACAGCTGTTCACCATCATCTCGGATAATCCCCAATCCAAAACCATGATCTTTTCTACCCTCGTTGATCCCCACCCTGAGCCCCCCTCCTTCCAAGTTTCCAGTTTTTTTTCTTTACTGAGAGTTTCCTTCTGTATCTATCTTATCCACCCCATGCATCCTCTCCTGCCCCACATTCCTACCCACAACCATTGTTTGCCAAAGCCTTCCTCTATCTTGGCCTTTAACTGTGCTGTGGTGTCGTCGTCGTCGTCCCCCCCACCCACCGTTGTTCCTTCTGTACTGTTACATCCTGATCTGTTCAATTTACTAGTACAACCTCTTCTTGGAGTCTCGACGATGCATAATTTTTTTTTAACTACGAGGTAAAATCTTTGGTCAAATCAAACAAGTTTACAGAAAAAATGATGTTTTTCCATTTTTTAAGAAGGCAAAGACATCCATCCTGTGTTCATGTTATACAAGCGTCATATGCACAGTTCGGTGACGTAACAAAAACATGGAAGCAACCACGTGTTTTCAGGTTGTACAACAGCAGTAATGAGGTCAAGAATGAAATAAAAATGTGTCCAGATGTCAAACAAGGTGTTTGAATACTTCCAAGATATAAAAACAAATCAATAACCACATTCATAGCTACAACCATGTTCGTAGCCAGAGAGAGCCAAAACCTGTCTTGTAAAATGTTGAGAGTTTTGTCTCTATAAACGTTACGTAAAAGAATAACTTGTATGGTCCGATTTAGCTTAGGCCTAAGTCACATTTGGCACGGCGGCCGTAGGGTCTACAAAATCTACGGCCACTAGCAATTATAGGGCGGCCGCAGTATTTCCACGGTCACACAATGTCGCATTCACATATGTTTTTATTTTTCGGGGAGCTGCACGGCGTATTTATAAATTGTGGAGACCGAAAACGTGGGGGTGCCATACGGTCTTTGATTTGATGTCGCACGGTGACCTTAGGGCGTCCCTGCGGCGGCCATAGAATTTTCAAGGCAGACGCAAGGTAGCCTCAAGGTGCCCGCAAGGCGACCGCAGGGGGGCCCTAAGGCGAACGTGCGACCAGACGGACGGTAACGAGTGGGTATATATACCAGTTCTTTTTTTACTGAAATAAAAATATAAGTTTGGAATATACCAGTATATATAACTAAATATACTATAACTATAATATATATATATATATATATAACTGAATATACCAGTTCGGAGTACCATGGTCCCCCAGAATCCGAACGCCCCATTGTTTGAACAAATTGGAATCCGAACAATTTTTTCGAGAAAATTTTGCCCTAAAAACCGAACACATTTTCAAAAACCGAACACAACGTGGCGTTCATGTTTGTTCACGCGTCTCCCCCACCTGTTCGACGTGCATCTTCGCGCTTTGTTCATTCAGTTCGTC
>CM068957.1:18081193-18100473 GCA_035128595.1 Eptatretus atami
TTAGTTCACGTCCGAATCCACATTCGGCCCATCAGTGGGATACAAAACGTAAACTAATCAGCCTGGCGGAGGTACGCCTCCACTGAGTGCCATTCGAGTTACTTTTGTTCTTAGAAGCGCCTTGAAAAAACGCCACGATAAGTCTTCGCATGGCATTTGTCCAAGGAGGAAACCCCCTTGGGGAGGAGAATAACACCCTTGTAAAAAATAGCACGATAAGTTTATTTATACACCTTAAGGGGAAAACCAAATGCAATTTATTTTTTTTCTAAAACCATTTAGAATCATTGATCACGGTCTAATTTGAAGGAAAATAATTATTTGAAATTTTCTGCCAATCACAAAGTGTCAAAAAAATCCCTATGTTGATTTTCGATTTGCCAGTGACAACACCTTGATACAAAAGGCAGTTTTACATTGAGAAACAGTGCGGGTCGAGCTCAGATTCCGATACTTGATTCTATCGTCATAAGCAACACTGATGGTTCTCAGAATGTTTGAAGTGATCAAATTGTGGAGCCGTATCGTTCAAGCCTTGTGCGAGCGATTCAGACGAAGAAGCAGAAGTGTTCGTTAAGATGAAAACGCTCGTATCGTGATCACCTCAACTCGGTAAGGTTTGATTTTCTGTTCAATCAACGGATAAAAAAGGAGGATTTTGAATTAATTGACAAATCGGTTTATATATTACTCGAGCAGAAATACCCATCATCGCCCAACTGCCCCAGCACATTGGACATCGTGAACAAATGGGTGACGAATGCTTTGTCCCCACGTTGCTGGCTGACCAGGTGTATGTATATGGTGGGATTGTCCAATTCATACTTTCCCTGGACACCATTTATCTGTGCCGTGTCCACAGTCATGTCCGTGAGGTGTCGATATTACTCCCAGTGGATGAGGATGGGGAGGGGGAGGAGGGTGGAGGGGGGGTGTGAGATGGTGGTGGGTATCGTGGGGGTGATGATTGTAGGGGTGGTGGGGAGGGTATTGTGGAGATGATGATTTTGGGGGGGGGGTGGTGGAGGAGGGAGGGGTGTGGGTATGTGGGGTGATGATTGTGGGGGATGGTGGAGGAGGGGGGTGTTGCGATGGGGTATTTGGAGGGTGGGGGGGTGGATGGTGGTGGGTATGTGGGGTGATGTTGATGGGTGGGGGGGGGGGGATATTGGAGAGGGCACCCTGAAAGTTTTAGCATCCTCGATCAAATCCTCTCGGAGTAGATGATACATACATAATTTCTCTCACTATAAATAGATGGTGGTTCATTTGATTGTTGAAATTAGTGTGATAATCTATATATTACTAAAACTCTCATCTTGTATTGTATGTATGTATGTTCCCGAAATACAGCCAAAACGGTACACGATAGCGCAAATAAATTCGGCCCATCTTACTCAACATTCTCCTGCGGTGTGCAGTGTCAAGTTTCGTTCAAATCGGGGCAACGAAAACATTATTAAAAATCAATTCCCGATTCAGTCGTCAAATACTCTTCGGGAAAATTTGATCAATGCAAACAACATCAGCGGTATAGTTCGCTGGAGCTATCTTTATTTTATTTTTTATTTTTTAAATGATTTTTTATATTCAACCGCTGTCACAAGGGGAACCCAACGGGTTCACGGGTCGTCGAGTACATAATTATTTTTCACGTGTTCTTGTGGTAACTGCCAGGCAATGGCAACAGGTGTTTGATTCACCACTCAAATAGTCGTGTACATGTGCTGGTAGCTCGTAGAGATGGTCTTACAGTTTCGAGGACGGCTGTTTCTTCCGCTTAATCTGGGTATGCATCCTCTCTCAATCTTGGAGGGTAACCACAAATCTAGCCATCTCTGGAACATTTTACAGAGCACTGTTATGAAACAACAATCACAAAACCAAATATTTTGTCGGCCTGATCCATGCTCGGCTATTTCGGACAAACCTTGTACAATTTCTGGTAACCCTCGGATCTTTCGGCCGTTAATGTAGCATGAAATCATCTCGGTTTGGATTACGACAACCACAAGGACGCATTGACTCGCATATTTGTAGAAATTCGAAAATTATCCCGTTTGAGTTCAATCGTACGGCGATGTAACCCATCGACAATACGGAAGCGTTACTCCACTTCATGGTGAAACGTCATGGCTAATCGTGAAGAAGGAGATGATGATTGTCTTTAATTGCAAAATTACCGACTTTATAAATCGGAAATCGGAAAAAGACATCATATCTATTTTGTAGATGATCAAGCGATAGATTCCCCTTTAACATGAAGTTTGTCCGAGGCAGAAATCCCCATTGGGGAGGGGACAAATTACATCGCCACAACCTCTGTCATGTGACCCTTATTCCCCTGCAAGTTTGGTTGAGATTGGATAAGTAACAACCGAATGTATCATGTTCAGACAGAGACAGACAGACAGACACCAAGTTGCTCTTTACTCTTTCATATTAGCTCTTCATAACATGAAGATTAGCTCTTTCATAACTTTGCTTTAACAAATCCCGAGTACAATTTATATAGTATCGCTCACAATCAGCATTTAATACCTTGTAATGTTATGGTTTGCTTCATTTACATAAAATAAAACTACTTAATTGCAGAACAACAGCAGTTCTTCAAACCATCAAGAAATATTTGCTGCAGACAATCTGTCAGACAGACTTCCTGAACATTTTTCAGTCTCAATATCCCATGGTGATGGGAAATCATAAATCAAGTGAGATAAGCTACACACTGATGCCCAACTTCACAGAAATCTTGATGGATAGGGGTAGCGTTAATATCTACACGCACGCAGCACGCACGCACGCACGCACACACACACACACACACACAACACAC
This sequence comes from Eptatretus atami, assembly GCA_035128595.1. Taxonomy (NCBI): domain Eukaryota; kingdom Metazoa; phylum Chordata; class Myxini; order Myxiniformes; family Myxinidae; genus Eptatretus; species Eptatretus atami. The sequence continues at coordinate 18,084,030 of CM068957.1, forward strand.
ACACACACACACCACACCACACAACACAAGCACCAGTGCTACTGAAGCAGCTTCCTGAGCAAGCATTATACTGGTGGTTCGCCATTGCCTTCCCAGCAGTAGTTAGGGCAGGAATTTGGAATTTGTTCAGGGTGCCGGTGCCAGCTCATCGGCTCTTTGCGAGGACAACGTGGGCTCTTTAACGTCCACCAACTAATGCCGGCAGACAGGATGCCTGTTTAACGTCCATCTAAGGGACGGCACACACATTGATGATCGCCCAGTCTGTGAAACACCGGGATGACAGTTTATAGCTGGGCCGAGATTCAAACCCAGGCTAGACAGCTTAGAGCCAAGTGTGGCTATCTCGAGGCGCTCGTGCCAACCCGTGAGCTTCACCTGACTAAAGCAAGTACCTTGCAAGTATTCACATTTGCCAGCCAAAGCCTTCGCGAGCACTTTTTTAAAGCAACAGCTCTTACTGTACCATCGATGAACTCTACTCCCTCCCAAAATTTCTGTCGTTCCAAATGAGTTTCAAAACAAAGTTGTTGTACTCATCAGGCCGACAGGAAAGCCAGGCCCTGTGAGGATTATTCACCTTTGCTTGCGGACTCCACCAAACACTTATGGGGGATAACGAGTTTCAATACACACAGTGTTCTCATTGAGGATGTGGTTTTCCAGTCATGACAACACAGTTCCTCCGTAACAAATGTTTATCACCCGAGCCGCGACTAAACAAGGAGTTGGTTAGATTACGCTTTCGTACATTTCCCCATTTTCCAAACTAGTTGAAAAGGAAATAACAAACGCAACACAGAAAGCAAAGGCAGAAGTAAAGTCGGGAAAAAAAAAGCGAAAGAATAATCCAGGCAGCAGGGTTTTCAAGCATACACGTAATCGTTGCTGCGTACCAGAGAAACAAACCCGCTGCTGGAGCGCCACCACTGTGCCACGTTGACAGCACAAACTACTTTAGCGGAGAATGACAGAGGCAACACTGTGGGAACCCGAACCACCACAGTCCAACAAAAACGAACAGTATAAACAAGTTTCCTTCCTTTTTCAACAATATTGTATGAATCTGTTAGCTAATGTAAAAGCTCAAGTTGAAAGTTTCGAACTTTTTTAATCCCCAAATCATCCAACGCCCCACCCCCTCCCCCCAAACATTTTTCCTGTGGGTTAGGTCGCTCAGAAATGAATCGCTTAAGGGGTAGCACACACACTCAATCACAAACGATAGTCGGACAAAAGACTTAAAAAAAAAAAACCAAAAAAAAACCTGTGGGAGATGATATCCAAAGCACATGACAAGTCGAAGATTACCTGTTCATCTTCGGGTGACTCCAAAACAATCTTCTTCTTCGATTCGCCATCCGGTCGTGGTGAGTGAGGCCTGCACAGCAAGTGGAGGCAAATGGAATATGGAAAGGAAGCTGGAGCTGAGAGATAAAAACAATACTCAGCAAATTCAAGAAGAGCTGGACAGACTAGGGCTGTGGTCGACTGACTTGAGAGCAAGCCTACATTCACAAGTCAGGCATAAAGCCATCAGCAACTGCAGAGCTGATAAAAAAAAAAAGGAAAGAAAACTCCATGTTCAACACACCAAGGTACACAAGACCTTAGGATCAAAAGCCAGGGCAACATAAATGTGTTGAACAAGAGCGAAAGCCAACCTACATTACACAGCCAGTGATTTAGAATAATGGAAAACTAGTCTTTGAAAAGATGAGACAGTTGGGCAAGAGAAGGGGGGAGCTCGTATAAAGAGCTCAAGCCAAAAGGTTCACCTCCATCGCTGTTAGGATACCTCTCTCAGCATTTGGTTGAGAAAATTAAACAGTATTACGATGAGGAATAATGACTGTGGTGGACTGACAGGATGGCCGAGAGGTATGCACACTCACCTCCAAGTGGTCCGGCCGTGTTTCGAATCCCGACCAAGCGATAAACTGTCATCTCGGTGTTTCACAGGCATGTTATTCATCAGTGTGTGTACCGTCACTTGGATGGGCGTTTAAACCGGGCGTCCCGTCTGCCAGCATTACTTGGTGCATGTTAAACATCGCACGGTGTCCTTTGCAAAGAGTAGGTGAGCTATCGCTGGCACTATGAACAGATTACAAATTCCTACCCTGACTACTGCTGGGAAGGCAATGGCAAACCACCCACTATAACCCTTGCCGGAAACTGCTTCGGCCAAACTGAACCTGCCTTTGAGCAGAACACCAGAATATGAATACTGTATCGCATGTGCACATCAAACAAGGACAAACATAATGAGGTAAGGCTGAGCCATGCCATAATGTTTGCTCCTTATACCCCTCAACTCTGACTCTGCAACTGGACCAGACGGTCCAAATGTGTCCTAAACTCCTGCTCTGCTGCTCTTGCACATCCATCCATCCTTTGTCTCTGTCTCTGTCTCTGTCTCTCACGCACATACACACACAAGCACGCACGAACACACGCACACACCAACCAATCATTTGCTTTTGGTCATCTTCCATATGCTTGGAAATCCGCCAACATCACTGCACTCCATAAAAAATGTACAAGAACAGATCCCCTTAACTACAGACCGATCAGCTTATTTCCAATCATCAGCAAGGTCTTGTGATCAATCATCATAGTTGATATGAAATCCTTCATTTTCTCATCAACTTCAACTGCGATCACCAATTGGATTCCAACCAGGTCACTCTACCTTGGACATGCTGCTTCTACTCACCCAACAATGGATGAAGGCCCTCAATGACAGAAATGAGATCAGGAACATCTCTCTCTGGGGCTATCTCATGCTTTTGATACAGTCTGGCATCCTGCCTTACTCTCCAACTGTCTGCCAATGACATCAAAGGCCAAATACACAAACGACTTACTGACTTCCTCTACTCTCGTCGCTAACATTGTGCGGCTCTCAACTGAATCCTTAGATTTTCTCTTCCTGTCAAGGCTGGAGTTCCCCAAGGCAGTGTTCTGGGCCGAGTCCTATTCCTGATCTTCATAAATGATCTCTCTGACTCTCTGGAAAATCCCCTTTACCTATTTGCTGACGAGTCCACCCTCTGCCTTGACATCCCTTGTCCTTTAGACAAAGAGGCTGCAGTCTCTTCGCTCTCTTCAGACCTTGATTAAAATCACAATCTGGTCAATACTTGGATATCTCTTTCAATCCTGACAATTCTCACACTCACCCTCTCTCTCTGAAAGGACCGTCTGGCAAACCCTCCGATCTACTTTCTTAACAATCCTCTTACTCCTGGGTCTCACGATCAGCCATGATCTCTCTTGGCAAACCACATTTCAAAATGGCCTCCAGAGCCAGCCGTCGGCTAGGCATTCTCCATCGTACAAAGTCCTTCTTGGCACACTTGAACTCCTTTCCATCCACAAGGCCTTCATCCACAGCTTCATGGAGTACTGCTCTCCTGTCTGGCTCCCATGCCGCACACCTTGCTCACAGTGACGCCGTGGAAACCAAGGCCTTCAAGATTACGGAATCGCCCACGATGAAGCTAAGTTGATGGCCTTCACTTTCACATCGCAGACAGGTTGCTGATCTTCACCGCCTTCACTCTCTCGTCTTGCACCCTCTGCTCTTTCCATGCTTTGTTCCCCCCAGGTTTCTGCAGGGCGCACGCAGTTCACCATTAACCCCTTCTGTGAAATACCTAAATCCAGGATCACTGCTCACCTCCACTCATTTGTTCCTCTTTTTCCCACCTGTGGACCCAACTTCCACATGCTGTTCAATCTCATTCTTCCCTCCAAGTCTTCAAAACAGCTGTTCACCATCATCTCGGATAATCCCCAATCCAAAACCATGATCTTTCTACCCTCGTTGATCCCCACCTGAGCCCCCTCCTTCAAGTTTCCAGTTTTTTTTCTTTACTGAGAGTTTCCTTCTGTATCTATCTTATCCACCCCATGCATCCTCTCCTGCCCCACATTCCTACCCACAACCATTGTTTGCCAAGCCTTCCTCTATCTTGGCCTTTAACTGTGCTGTGTGTCGTCGTCGTCGTCCCCCCCACCCACCGTTGTTCCTTCTGTACTGTTACATCCTGATCTGTTCAATTTACTAGTACAACCTCTTCTTGGAGTCTCGACGATGCATAATTTTTTTTTAACTACGAGGTAAAATCTTTGGTCAAATCAAACAAGTTTACAGAAAAAATGATGTTTTTCCATTTTTTAAGAAGGCAAAGACATCCATCCTGTGTTCATGTTATACAAGCGTCATATGCACAGTTCGGTGACGTAACAAAACATGGAAGCAACCACTGTTTTCAGGTTGTACAACAGCAGTAATGAGGTCAAGAATGAAATAAAAATGTGTCCAGATGTCAACAAAGGTGTTTGAATACTTCCAAGATATAAAAACAAATCAATAACCACATTCATAGCTACAACCATGTTCGTAGCCAGGAGAGCCAAACCTGTCTTGTAAAATGTTGAGAGTTTTGTCTCTATAAACGTTACGTAAAGAATAACTTGTATGGTCCGATTTAGCTTAGGCCTAAGTCACATTTGCACGGCGGCCGTAGGGTCTACAAAATCTACGGCCACTAGCAATTATAGGGCGGGCCGCAGTATTTCACGGTCACACAATGTCGCATTCACATATGTTTTTATTTTCGGGGAGCTGCACGGCGTATTTATAAATTGTGGAGACCGAAAACGTGGGGGTGCCATACGGTCTTTGATTTTGATGTCGCACGGTGACCTTAGGGCGTCCCTGCGGCGGCCATAGAATTTTCAAGGCAGACGCAAGGTAGCCTCAAGGTGCCCGCAAGGCGACCGCAGGGGGCCTAAGGCGAACGTGCGACCAGACGGACGGTAACGAGTGGGTATATATACCAGTTCTTTTTTTACTGAAATTAAAAATATAAGTTTGGAATATACCAGTATATATAACTAAATATACTATAACTAATATATAATTATATATTATAATATATATATATATATATATAACTGAATATACCAGTTCGGAGATACCATGGTCCCCCAGAATCCGAACGCCCCATTGTTTGAACAAATTGGAATCCGAACAATTTTTCGAGAAAATTTTGCCCTAAAAACCGAACACATTTTCAAAAACCGAACACAACGTGGCGTTCATGTTTGTTCACGCGTCTCCCCACCTGTTCGACGTGCATCTTCGCGCTTTGTTCATTCAGTTCGTCGGTGGAAGTCCTCGTGAAAGCATCTCTCGTGTGTCGATCGATACTTTACCTCGTGTTTTCACCTTGATTTGTGCTGTTTTTTTTTTACTCATCTTGTGTTTTAATTGATAAAAAAAAGCAATCCGACACTTGGTGTGTGACGGACTGTCGGGCAAGGATTTAATTTCACAGAAAAAACCGGATGTAATTTGGAATATCCTGATATACCTCAGCCCGATGCGTTTAATGAAAGTGATTGTGGTTCTGGGGCATCATGTTTGATGAGCTGCCCTGGGGGGCAGCGCTCTCGCAAAGTGCGCGAGTGATCGGAACCCAGGCCGGAGCACGGCACTTTCCGGACCTTTGGATGTGGTGATTGTACCAGTTTACATACAATACACCGCACCGAAGGTCATTTACTCATCTTATTTTACCTCTAAACATGGGAATTTCAGTTGAAAGTGTCTTGATTTTCTTGGGGTCCAGGAACGGATTAATTCACTTTCCATTATTACTTATTGGGAAAATAGTTTGGAATCCGAACTTTTTGCAATCCGAACAGCCTCCTGGAACGAATTAAATTGGGATTCTGGGGGCACCACGGTATAGGCAACCACCTATACTCCGATCTCTAGCGGTAGCCATGGTGACGCACGGTCGACGCAGACTGCCACGGGGCCGTACGTAGGACGTACGGCGGGCGTAGGGGAACCGTGCGTCGACCCTGCGTTGCCCGCAGGTAGTCACACAGACCGCAAGGCCACCGTACGTTGAACACAGGGACGCCTTAGGACTACCCTACGGCGACCGTGGAAATAGTGCGGCCGCCGTAATTTTTGGGGGGTTGCAAAATTCATTTTCATTGATAAGAGCCTACCGCAGCCACACGAATAACGCAAGCCCACCGTACACCCTACGTACGGTTGATGTGGAACACATCTACGTCACAGCTTGGCTTGTCGAATTGCTACGGCAACGTAGAAATGAAAAAAAGTTATAACTCCGCGCTATAATTCCACGGCACCCTACGGCCTGTAAAAGATAGCCATACGGCTAGGGCCACTCTGAGGCACCTCAGAAACTTGCTGGCCGCCACACGTTTCTGTCAATTCAGGGGGGTACGGCCGCCGTATCCTAGCCGTAGAGCAAATGTGACTTAGGCCTTAACACGGGAGGAATGTTGTAAAAATCTCATTCCAAGTCGAAAATGTTCATGATAACAAATGGATAAAAACAACAACTGTTGTGTCAGAAGAAGATGACACAAAGAGTCTTCTGAAACGTTTATCACAATTGAAGGAAGTTCGTAATCGGAAGAAGAGAACACTTTGTAAACGAGATTGATAGGGAGAGCAATGGTAAGAACTCTAGAAGAAAGATGGATCAAACTACAGCCTGTGTGGCTCATCATGTTTTAATTTTGTTGGGATAGAGGGGTACACGGACATCGTTTGGCAGGACAACGGCTTGATTGGATGGTGGTTGCACATACAGTGCCGATAGAAAGTCTATACCCCGTTTCAAAATTTTCACCTTTTGTTTCATTGTAGTCTGGAATTAAATTGCATTAAATCAGATTTTTACACCTTTATTTACACATCGTAACCCACAACTTCCAAGTCAAAAAGAAATTCTACAAATTTCAGAAAATTATTAAAATACAAAACTAGAATATCTTGATTGGATAAGTGTCCACCCCCTTATAATACCAATTGTAAATTAGCTCAGGTGTAACCAATCACCTTCAAAATCACACAGCAAGTTAATTGGCTGACACCTGTGCTAAATTGTCATGATTCTGATTATTTCAGAAAAAAAGATCAGCTGTTCCTGTTATGTTTCCACTGCTGGGTAGTGCATTTCACAGCAAGACTCAACCATGAGCACCAAGGAGGTTTCAAAAGACCTCCAGGATAAAGTTGTGGAAAGGTACAAATCAGGATATGGTATAAACATACGAGGTCCGTCAAAAAGTAACGGGATTGAGCCTGCTGTGTGCTCCACTTACTCAACTTGAATAAGCGGGTTGCATCACAGTCTTTTGCAACATTCCAGCAATATATATATATATACATATATATATATATATATGATTGGTGATGGTTGACTGCACTCATTGTGTGATTTTTTACAGGTCGTGCTTTACACGTTGTCTCGTCTGAGTCATCGCGCTATGAGTCTGTGAGCAGAGAGCCAATCTGAAGGTTCTTGCCAAGCTTGGTAAAACACCTTCCGAATCCTTCGCAATTGCTGCACAAGTCTACAGGGAAGAAACGATGTCACGTACACGTGCATTTGAATGGCACAAGAGGTTCAAAGAGGGACGGGAGGAGGTTGAAGACGATCCACAGTCTGGAAGACCTTCAACTAGCAAAACGGCGAACAACATCAAGCGTGTGAAGCAGAAGGTGCACGCAGATCGTCGACTCAGAGTGCAGATGATTACTGAGGAACTTTCCATCAACAAGGACACTGTCTGGAGCATTATCACTGAAAATCTCGAAATGCTCAAGGTGTGTGCAAAGATGGTCCCCAAGCTGTTGTCCCAGGACCAGAAACAGCAAAGAGTCACTGTCTGTCAAGACATTATCGAGCGCCCGAGGACGATCCAGACCTGCTCGGGAGAGTCATTACTGGCGATGAATCGTGGATATTCGAATACGATCCCGAGACCAAACGGCAGTCGTCAGTTGAAAAGTCCGGCATCACCAAGACCAAAGAAAGCAAGGATGTCGAAGTCGAAGGCAAGGTGATACTCATCGCGTTTTTTGCATCAAGGGCATCGTCCACTTCGAGTTTCTACCACAGGGTCAAACAGTGAATCAATACGTGTACAAGGAGATCCTCCGGCGCCTCATGAGATCAGTCCGGACAAGAGGAGGATCTGTGGGAGAACAACACCTGGGTGCTCCACCATGACAACGCCCCTGCTCACAGTGCCCTGAGCATCTGACAGTTTCTGGCGAGAGGAACGTGCCAACTCTGGAGCAACCCCCGTATCGCCAGACTTGGCCCCTTGTGATTTTTTCCTCTTCCCCAAGCTCAAGGGGGTGATCAAGGGACCCGATTTCCTGATGTGGAGGCCATCAAAAGGGCCGTGACGACGGAGCTCCGGAGGATTCCAGAAGAAGCCTTCCAGGGTGCATCGCCAGCGTGGAAGAAGAGGATGGATAAGTGTGTGAGACTGGAGGGAAACTATTTTGAAGGGGACAAGCTGTGATTTCAATTTATTTTTTTAAATAAAATTTCTGTGAAGTCAGTCCCGTTACTTTTTAGACAGACCTCGTATTTCAAAGGCCTTGAATATCCTTTGGAGCACAGTCAAGACAATCATTAAGAAGAGAAGGGCATATGGTACCATTAAGACCCTGCCTAGATCAGGCCGTCCCTCCAAACTGGATGACGATGCAAGGAGGAGAGTGATCAGAGGCCACCAAGAGACCAATGACAACTTTGAAAGAGCTACATGCTTTTATGGTAAAGACTGGTCAATTTGCACATGTGACAACAATATCCCAAGCACTCCACAAATCTGGCCTGGATGGTAGGGTGGCAAGAAGGAAGCCATTACTCAAAAAACCCAACTTTAATCCTGTTGGAGGTATGCAAAAACCCACTCCGGAGATTCAGAAGCCATGTGGCAAAAAGTTTTGTGCTCTGACAAAACCAAGATGTAATTTTTGGCTTAAATGCAAAACGATAAATTTGGCACAAACCCCACACAGTACATCACCCAAAGAACACCATCCCTAATGTGAAGCATGGTGGTGGCAGCATCATGTTATGGGGATGTTTTTCTCATCAGCAGAAACTGGGGCACTTGTCAGGAGAGAAGGGAAAATGGATGGTGCAAAATAGAGAAAAATCCGAGAGGAAAACCTGCTGCCCTCTGCAAGAAAGCTGTAATTGGGACGGAAGTTCACCTTTCAGCATGACAACTACCCGAAACACACAGCCAAACCTACACTGGTGTGGTTAAGGAACAAAAAGATAAATGTCCTTGAGTGGCCCAGTCAGAGCCCTGACCTACATCCAATGGAAAATCTGTGGCATGACTTGAGGATTGCTGTCCATCAACGCTCCCCACGCAACATGACTGAGCTTGGGCAGTTTTGTACAGAAGAATGGGCAAATGTTGCCCAATCAAGGTGTGCAAAGTTGGTAGAGACCTATCCCAACAGACTCACAGGTGTAATTGCTGTCAAAGATGCTTCTACCAAGTATAAACTCAGGGGGGTGGACACTTATCCAACCAAGATATTCTAGTTTAGTATTTTTAATAATTTTTCTGAAATTTATAGAATTTGTTTTTCACTTGGAAGTTGTGGGTTACGATGTCTAAATATAGGTGGAAAATCTCTGATTTAAGGAAATTTAATTCCAGACTCAAAGGCAACAAAAGGTGAAAATTTTGAAAGGGGGTGCAGACGTTCTCTTTGGTACTGCAGCTGGGGGAAGCGATTGTGTTGTCAGTGAGAGGATCTCATCAAAAGGTGAAAGTGCCATCAGTGTTTACCCATGGAGAATCTTATAACAAAGTTATATGATGATTGGATGGAAAATGTGGCTGGTGTTCCAAAAAGTCTGTTTTCTGTAAGCATGGGCTGCAGGATGTTTCACATAAGAGGAATAAACGGCCTCAACCTCACTTTGCTCAACGGAATAAATAAATCTAATAAATAGGATTAATCAGATGTCTGTTTGTCTGTCTGTCTGTCGTGTTTTTTGCAAGGACCGCTGGACTGACAACCACCAAATTTGGCACACAACCCAAGTCCAATCCGGGGATTGTCCTCAGGTATTTTCATCCACCACATGAGCCTTTAAAGATCACTTTTCTGGCTTTCATGTATATGTAATCTCATTGGTTAACACGTATCACGTGACATACAACATGGTCAAATGCCAGCACACCAAATTAATCGAGCGGTGTCTTCCACCCAGTGGCTCACTGCACAGCTGGCCTGACTCCACGCTAAATTGGAACCGAACTAAATCTCATAAATAAGATTCATCGGATGTCTGTTTGTTCACGTTTTTTTGCAAAGACAGCTGGACCGACAACCACCAAATTTGGCACACAGACCAAGTATATTTGTCCTCAGCCATTAAATTTGTCCTCAGGTTGTCCTCACTATATTTTCATCCACAACCTCAGCCTTTAAAGACCCCAAAGAACTATAAGACCTTTTTTTTTTTTTTACATGCTTGAGAGAAGACTTTCCACATGCTTGGAAGATAAGACCCCTTAAGACCCTGAAGACCCAAAGACCAAGAAGACCCTTAAGACCATTTCATTTCCCAAACACAATTAAGACACTTTAAAACCCCGAATACCACAAAGGCCTTTGGGCCCAAAGACCCTTAAAGCCCCCTTCGAGCCAGAAGACATTGAAGACCCTTAAGACCCCAATGACTGTATAAGACCCTTAATACCCCTTTACCCACTGGTGTTCTGGCTCTTCTGCCCCTACACAGTTTCCCCCCTCACCGCCACTCGTCGGTTCTCCTGCCCCCGATCCGCCTGCCCCATGCTCAGCCCTGCTGGCTCTCCTGCTTCTCCCACTTCTCAGTACCACCTCCCCCCCCCAAACCCAGGCAACGCCGGGTAACCCTGCTAACAGTTAATTAAAAACAACCTAGAGATGTCCCTGCCCCACTGTTCGCACTCCCGACATCTCCTTACACTCCCCATTCTCCTTCCTTTTTGAAGACAGCCCAAGCCCGTCAAAATAAGGTGACATCAAAGGTATGGGATTAGCAACTCAATTGGAAAAATAATTTTGTGCAAATGATGAGTATTAAAGGACCTAATGTAGGCCAGCAGCAAAAGGGAGCGATGACAAAAGGCGACCCTCAGTAACCGCTCGTCCTCAATGAGACAGAAAATATGAAGAACGAGCAGAAGAGCACAATCGTGGCCATGGAGCAAAATGCCGAAAGAAGAGGAGGGTGCCACAAACACCAGTGCCGTACAGGGAAACAACTACTCTATTTACACATACCGCATGTTTATTCACCCTTGTCATTGTCAATAACTTCCATTACCAAGAGATCAAAACCAGAAAAAAGAATGAATCAACCTTAGTATAGCAACATTACCATGGAAACAAAAACAAAGTGATAACAGCGTCACATGACAGGCCTTTGAAGCCACATCATTAGCAGATGTACCTGCAGTGTGTGCATGCCAAACTCCAGTAACGAGCACAGGTTTGAAAAGGCTCAAGGGTGTTACTCATCACTACAAGATTTTCTACATTCCAATTTGGACGCATCATACTCTGTTACAGCACGTCAGTGTTGCTGAAAGCAGTTTCTTGGAAAGGGCTATACTGGGTGGTTTGCCATTGCCTTCCCAGCATTAGTTGGAGCAGGAATTTGTAATTTGCTCAGGGTGCCGGCGATAGCTCACCGACTCTTCTCGAAGGACACAGTGGGGTCTTTAACGTCCACCAACTAATGCCGACAGAAAGACACACACACACACACACACACACACACATTGATGAATCACCCTACCTGTGAAATACCGGGACGACAGTTTATAGCTGCGTCGGGATTCAAGCCCATGTTAGACAGCTTAGTGCAGAGCTTCCACATTACACAAGTCCAATACTTATCCATTTTCAATGCAACTATGAAATGACAATGTAGTAACTTCACTTATCAAGTCATAACTTTGTAAAAGTTACACCGATCTTGATGACAGGGTTCTGTAATCATGATCAATTCCTAAAAACAAACATGTTCATCACATGAACATTTAAAAACCACAACATTGGGAATCTTTTGACCCCTCCAGGAAAACTCCAGAAGTGATTCCATCTCAAGCCAGTTATAAACGAGCAAAAACATCGGGGCAATACCCCTGGGCGCTCACCTGGTAGCGGCTCGATAAGATAACCAGGGAACCACTGGTAGGTAGGTATGGATGATGCACAAAATATGTGACACAGAAGAAAGTAAATACCTATGGATTTTGTTTAATGCCGTAAGTAAAATTTGGTACATCATGGGTGACGAAGGTTGTGGTCGAGTTTCATCGGAATTGTGTGTGTAGTTTGGATAAGAAAGGCAAATACCTATTTTGGGGGGAGAAACCCCACCCCCCCCCCACCCGTAAACTCCCTCCTTAGACCCCTCAGACACCGCAATTTTTTTTTAATGCCGTGAACAAAATTGGTACATCATGGGTGATTAAGGTGTCGTAGTTGTCAGTATCCTCCTCCTTATCTCCAACACCACTGTCCTCCAATCCACAGCCCTGTCTCTGTAAGCCCAATTTAGTATCCTCCACCATGTACCAAATTTCTGACTCCAACTCACCCCATCTTGCCCCTCACATCTTCCCTCTCCCATCACCCCCCTCACCTCGCCTCCTCTCACCAACCCCCTTTTTCTGCCATCTCCCAGATTTCCCCTCACCTAGTCTCCGCCCTTGCTCAGCTTCCTCCCTGCCCCCATCCCCTCTCCACACTGATAACAGTGCTTCCTCCCCTCTCCTTAACTGTGTGGACTTCAAACATCTGAGGTTTCTGCTGCACCTGACAGATCTCTCAACCCAGGCTGCTGCTGCAAAACCAGACATCTATGAAACAGAATCTTTCCTCCCACAGTACATCCCAATACTCATTAATATCTCTTCCTGGCTATTGTCTCCAACAGTGTGATCGGCGTAAACGCCATCCCGGCACCGGAGTTGCGATTTACATCAACATCTCCATTTCTCACTGCCCTTGTACTGATTTTACACCTCCCAAGCCCCAAAAATACCTTTTGCTGCAACTTCCCCTCCACTTCCACCTCTTGCTTTTGTGTGTGTTGTACCGTCCTCCAAACAGTAACAACGCCATTTACATCTCTCTCAGACAACATGGACAAACTTTCAACCATTCCTCCAAACACTCTCTTCCTCATATGTAGAAATTTCAACTGTCACCATGCCAATTGGCTGGGTGTTGCTACCTCTCTCACCAACCGTGGCACTTCAGCAAAGGACTTCTGTGACTCCATCGGACTGACTCGATCTGTGAACTTTCCCACCTGGATTTCTCCCAATGGCAAATACGCCCTTCTGGATTTGGTAATGACCAACTTTCCTGCTAATGTCTCCTGTTATTCCTCTGCTCCAATTGGCTTGTCTGATCACATGTTTGTGAGAGCCAACATCTCTCTGGCTATTTTCAGAGAGCTGCCTCAATGCCGGCAAGTCTGGTAGTTCACTCAAGCAGAATGACAGGGACTGCAAGCAGTCATCTCTCTTGAAGACTGGTCTCCCACATATACCGCCCCCGACGTTAACTCGGTCTAGGAATTCTTCCACAGAAACCTGCTCTCTCTTATGCACAGATTATGAACTCTGTGCCTTTTTCACCTGAGAAAGCCGAGAGATTTCTAAGCACATCCTGTTTCTGCTCTGTTCACCCTATCATTTACCATCTGCTTGGAAGTCAGCCAAACTCATGAGATTACATTAAAAAGTTGCAAAAACTGATCCCCTTAACTACAGACCTATCGGCATATTTCCAATCATTAGCAAGGTCATGGAATCCATCACAGTTAACATGAAATCATTCCTTTTCTCCAATAATCTCATCTTTGATCACCAATTTCGATTCAGACCAGGTTACTCTATCTTGGACAAGCTACTTCTACTCACCCAACAATGGATGGAAGCCCTCAACATCAGACATGGAATCAGGGCAGTCTTTCAAGACATACATTGCTGTGCAAAAGTGGTATACATTTTGCTTTTTTCTACTCTGATGCAAAAAAGAAACAAGAACTTTGTGTTAAATGCAAATACACCTTTATGAAAAAGTCTTATTCAAATAACCAAATGCATACAATAGTGCTGGGCCGATATCGGTATCGGTAATCGGCACAGATCGATGTCAGCAATTTTTTGGTAATCGGCATCGTGAGTGATTGTTGATTACCGATTAAAACCTTGAGTAGCTTTCACCCTTGTTTTGGGTGAATTTCAATAAACAAATTTTTTTCAAACAACGTTGAATTATAGACGTTTCAAGGAGATGTGCATTATTCTTTATAACCAGATGTCAATCGTCGTCGTGTGACGGGAAGAAAAAAAAAAATTGGACTGCGGGACCTGTAGCTTATCTGAGCCCTGGCCTAATGCTGTAACCCAAATTTGGTAGCATTCTGACCGGTAGGTCTAGAGAGGAAGATTTTTGAAAGAATTTATGTGATTTTTCCCAAAAATTTACCAAGTCTGCGATTTTGACGCACTTCCGGTCGAGTGATTGGTATGACCTCCACAATTTACCATCACGACCCTTTCCTAATGTTGTAACCCAAATGTGGTAGCATTCTGACTGGTGAATCTGGAGAAGAAGATTTTGGAAGAAATTTACTAAGTCGGCTATTTTGACCTACGTAAAGTCACGTGACCGGAACGAGCTTTGCAATCCCCGTTACCAGTCAGGAGTGGAACGTTGCTGCCAAATGTCAGAGAAGGGATTTGAATTGTATCGATTCAGTCACTCAATAATGTCAATCGTGGGCATGGAACCAATCTGGAACGGTGTGCACTTCATGTGTGTAAAATATGTTCAGATGTCATTATTTACCACTATATAAACGGCATCGGTCGACTATTATAATAATTATTATTATTATTAATTAATTTATTTTTTATCGGTAATTGGTTACAGTCAAATTTTCTCATCGGCCAAGAACTAATATACAACATACCTTGGTATAAACTCATAGCGAGTCTGTCCACCCTTTTCCTTCAAAATCAATGAAATTATTTGAAGGACACTTTCAAAGAATTTTGTTATAAACTCTTGTGGAATGGTGTTCCATGCGTCTTCCAAGATCATCTAAGTTGCTGGGATTCTTTTTTGACTTTTTCTTTGTTAAAAAAAAATAGTCCCACACAGCTTCAATTATATTGAGTTCTGAGTTTTGAGGGGACCATTCCATGTGTTGAAGGACTACAGCTTCCTCTTTCGTTTGCACATAAGCTTCAATTATTCCAGCTGAGTGTTTTGGATCATTATCTTGCTGTAAGATGAAGTTTCGACCAATACGTCTTGCACCACTGGGAATAGCATGATGGATTAAAATTTCTCTGTATCTTGCTACAGGTACAACAATCAATCTTTAGCAATTTTCACTATTTAAGGATATGCACCCCCAAACTTTAATTGAACGTCCTCCATGCTTAATTGTTGGTTTCAAGCAAGGCTCTTTACGAGTTTGTTTTTTTTGTCATCCAACAAGACTGTCTTCCATTCGATCCAAACAACTGAAACTTTGATTCGTCTGTCCAAAGCACCTTTAAACCATTGTCCCATAGTCAAATTCAATTCCTATGTTCTTGTGGTTGTGCATATTTTAATTTTGTTTGCCTTTCTTACCAGAGATTTTCTAACTGCAACACATCCTTGAAGTCCTGATTTCAAGTGGCATTCATATTGCTGAGGGATGGACAACACGTGAGCCTTCTGCCAGTTTTGTAGTCAATTCAACACTTCAACGGGTTTGTCAATTACAGATGATGTTTCTCTGTACTTCTCGATTACACTGTGGGTACAGCGCCAAACCAAGTGATGCGAGCTATTCCACGACACTCAATGTTTTCCCTTCTTTATGAAGAAACAACTTTATGGTGATCTAATACTGAAATTTTTGACCATTTTGTTTTAAGTTAACAGTTAATCCTGATAGATCTGTATTCTGCATTACGAAAAGTGGGTTTTTAGCTCCATGTATGTTAACGGCGATAAACACCTGACAGCGAGTCATCAATTAGATTTGATTGGTAAATGTGATGGATTAGCTACCACACTTCTTCTGATGTTCTCGTTGAGTTTAATTTGAGGAGTTGTGATCACAAGTTTTTGAAGATATCTGATCAATTAGTGGGGGGCTTAGCCCAATATTCAAAAGAATTGTGCATTTTGTGATACAAGCACCAAATTTGGCACAAATGTACATTAATATGTTGCGAACATTTTCAGATATTGGGCCATTGAATTCTCTCTTTATGTCCGCCATATTGGATTTCAAAATGGCCGCCACTTGAAATCTACATTCTTATTATCTCTGGACGTAATGCAGCTATTGACTTGATTCTGGTATCTAAATGTATGTTTTTGGGGCAAGGAATTCCAATGGTACCATTTTCAACTTAATATTATCTATCACAGTCGCCCCCTTGCCACACTACTACACTAGATTTCCCCCTGTCACTAGCAGCATCAAGAAGTCGCCTGTCCCAGCTGCTAAAGTGGCGTCATTGACCAGAGGAG
>CM068957.1:18100879-18113160 GCA_035128595.1 Eptatretus atami
ACTCATTCCTGCGAGCATCCCATGTCTTGCGCACAAGAAGAGCACATCAAGTGACTGCAGCAGCACTGTATACCCTGCAACACCGTGCCTACAACCACTACTGTCTGGGAGAAACCAGGGATGCAGAGGACCTTCCGAGTTTAAAACGGGTGCCAGAGAGGAAAAACATCCCAGTTTCACATACTGGCAAACCGTGCTGGAACAGAACGTGGGTCTAAGTGTATGTGTGTTCCTCAGGCAGGGATCGTTAATGAGTACCGATGCTCTGACAGTGACGGTCCCCTGGTTCCCATGCACTGGATCACACCCACTATGCTAGGTGGATACCAGTGCACCTGAAGGACATGGCCGAACTCACCATCAAACACCCAGATGTAGCCAGGAAATCAGGGAAAGCCACTTCACCGTCAGAAAACACAGAGGGTGGTTCTCTTCAATCCCGATTGACCAGGCACATTAGCAGAATAATCCTGCATCAAAGGAGACCGGTGGAGCAAGTGGCTCACGACAACACCATGCCCGATCGCTAGTCGGACCAAAGCAACCAGTATCGGGGGGAAAACCAAGATGAACCAACACTGGAGATGGCAAACAGCAGACACACATCATCATGATCAGACGCCAATTGTACAGGCCTCATTTGTGAAAGATGTTCGCTCTCTCGTCGGTGTCATAGAGGAGATGGGCAACCCATTCGAGGAGGAGAGTCAGGATGTAGTCAAACTGGACACAAAGGAGATCGCAGACGCTGCTGTGTGGAGACCGTGATGAATGCCAAGAGGATTGGCCAAGAGCAGTTCGAGGCTTTCACCAGAGAGTGTCTGTTGGACAGAACAAAGGCAGTGGACGCACCCATTCCTCGTAACAAGCTGAAGGTGTTCAGCACTTCCACTCCAAGAAGCCAGAGCATAGGTCAGCAACAGCTCGCCTCCATCAAGAATGACCGTGAACTCTTCGCACCCTGTACATTGGCTGCCAGACGAGGGATGGAAACCTTGAGGAGTTCTTTTGTCACGAGAATCAGGCATGTCCTCCTGCATTGTCTGATGGTGGAAGCCTCTGCACGGTACCAAGAGTGATCTCCTCACATGCTTGGAAGAAGTCTCCGACGCAAAGACAGAGACTCCTGTCACGACCTGTATTGTGCTTGATGGAGCAGCCATCGTCCAGATGCTGAACCGGCTGCATCAAAGACCTTTGAAGAGTATGCACAACAGATCTTCATCCCATATTGTCCACGAAGCTGCAAACAGTGTCACGCCTGGATCTGGTCTGGGATACTTACCTTGCTGATTCACTGAAAGGTAGTACACGTGCAAAGCGGGGACAAGGTGTGCGGAGACGTGTGGTGGCTGCGCAGCCATACAGGAACTGGCAGAACTTCCTACGAGTGGACAGCAACAAGACCGAGCTGTTCAGGTTCTCTCAGCAGCTCTCATGGAATGGTTTGCCAGGAGGACAAGCAACTCGTCATTACTGATGGAGAGGCAGTGCTCAGCAAGCCACTACTGCCAGATCTGACCTCACTCGCCCATGTAACCATGAAGAAGCTGACAGTCGGATGTTGCTGCATGCATCTCACGCAGTCCAGCATGGACACCATGCAATACTCATCCGGACTGTAGACACCGATGTTGTGGTGCTGGCAGTGTCCCTGGCACAGGAGTTGCAACCAGAAGCAAACTGTGGCTGGCATTCGGAACAGGCCAGAGTTTCCGATACCTAGCAGCACACGAAATAGCAGCTGGATTGGGAGCAGAGGAAGGCTCGTGCACTGCCAATGTTCCACGCTCTAACTGGATGCGACACTGTGTCTAGTTTTCATAGACATGGCAAGAAGACTGCGTGGGCAGTCTGGACGGTACTGCCAGAACTCACTGAGGCGCCTGCTGTGCTGTCCTCTGCACCTCGTGACATACCAGACGATGCAATGCGCATCATCGAGAGGTTCGTGATCCTGTTGTATGATCGAACCAGCAAATGCACAGACCATTGACACAACGCTTCCGGCACTATCACTCACCCTCATTCCCTCTGACTCTACAACACATGCTCATCCGACTTCATCTGGGGTTCTGACAGAATGGCAAATCATCACTTGACAAGGCCAGGAGGAAACTCTTCGCAAGGAAGAACAATGTGCAGCTCATCCCTCCAACGAAGGCAGCTCTGGAGGAACATGTCAAGAGGGCAGTGTATCAAGGTGACATGTGTGTGGGGCAGATACTGCTGCCAGCACCAGAGCTCCCTCCACCAACCAACTGGGGTTGGTCAAGGACTGGAGAAGGACAGTACACACCTTACTGGACCAGGCTAACTGAGGCAGCTCACAGCTGCATTGAGCTGGTTTCTTGCAAGTGCAAGAAGAAGGGTGTGTGAGGCGCTGCAAGTGCAAAAAGGCTGCCTTCAGTGCACAGCCCTCTGTGTGTGTGAAGGGGACTGCACATGACGATGAGTCAACAACATACATGTACTTGTGGCATGCTGAACTTGTTAACATGACACTGTTTATGTACACGTATCTTCATAGTACCGGTATATACCTAGCCTCAGATACCAGTACACCTAGCCTCAAATACTAGACCATGTAGCATGTCAGTATTATACCTAAGACATTTACAGAACTAGACAATTCTTTCAAAGTATTGTGTTGAATCCAATATTTGCCGAGATAATTTCCAAATAAAATTATATAACAGACTGTGATTGATAGTATTAAGTTGAAAATGGTACCATTGGATTCCTTGCCCCCAAAAACATACATTTAGATACCAGAATCAAGTCAATAGCTGCATTACGTCCAGAGATAATAGCAAATGTAGATTTCAAGTGGCGGCCATTTTGAAATCCAATATGGCGGACATAAAGAGAGAATTTCAAGTGGCCCAATATCTGAAAATGTTCGCAACATATTAATGTACATTTGTGCCAAATTTGGTGCTTGTATCACAAAATGCACAACAGGTTTGCTATGCTGCTACACTAAATGTGAATGAAAGATTCCTAAATGACAACCTTGGTTTCTTCTCACCCAAACCAAGCTGTATTTATAACAGTCAGCATTGTTAAAATGATAGAAAACACAAGTGGAGCCTTTGAGTAAATTCCTGAATGTGTCTAAGATTTTTGCACAAAGGTGCACCTCGAGCATTCAATACAATCTGGCATCCCGCATTGCTCTCCAAACTCTCTGCCTTATGGCATCCAAGGCCACCTCCACACAAGGCTCACTGATTTCCTCTTCTCTTGTTAAAATAAATAAATAAACAAATGAATGAATGGCTCTCACAGGATCCTTTCATCTCCTCTCCACTCCACATCAGGATGGAGTGCCCCAAGGCAGTGTTTTGGGCCCATTCCTATTCCTAACCTTCATCAACAGTCTTTCTGACCCTCCTGAAAAATCTTCTGCTGAGACATACCTCATCCTTCAGCCAAGCAGGCTGCAGCCTCTTCCATCTCTGCAGACCTGGATAAAAGCACAAACTGGTCACACACTTGGAATATGTCTTTCAATCCTGATAACTCTGTCTCTGTGTCTGTCTCTCTAAATAGACCGTTTGGTGAACCTGCCCAATCTACTTGCTTAACAAGCAATCCTCTGAAAGAAGTTCAGTCACTCAAACTCTTGGGTCTCACCATCAGCCATGATCATTCTTGGGCAAACCATTTTTCCAAGTTGGGCTCCAAAGCCATTCACCGACTGGGCATCCTCCATTGTACAAAGTCCTTCCTTGTGTTACGGATCAGTAATATACAGTGCCTTCAGAAAGTAGTCACACCCACTGACTTCTTCACATTTTGTTGTGTTACAGCCTGAATTTAAAATGGATTGAATTTAAATTTTTTTGTCACCAATCTCCACAAAATACCCCACATTGACAAAGTGAAAACATGTTTTTAGAATTTTTACAAATTAATTAAAAATGAAAGCTGAAATGTCTTGCGTCAATAAATATTCAACCCCCTGAGTCAATACTTTGTAGAAGCGCCATTGGCAGCGATTACAGCTTTGAGTCTTCTTGGGTATGTCTATCAGCTTTTCACATCTGGATTTGGGGATTTTCTCCCATTCTTCCTTGGAGATTTTTTTATTTTTTTTTTTGTATACCTTGTCGAGGCTCGTATGAGAGCTAACACACAACGCACATCAAGGGGGCATGAGACAAGAGGGGCGGGAGTGGAAGTGACAAAACAGTGGGGAACAGACACATTAGGTGATCTGTGGAAGGGAGAGGGATGGGGATGGGACGGGGAACATGGGGAAGAGAAGATGGACATTACGGGGACTTTCAGGAAGGAAAGCAGGGGAATTGAAGGAAGTGGGCTTGGGTGGATTATCGGGGGTAGAAAAGATCGAGGATTTGGATGGGGGATGATAAGAGGTGGTGGTGAACAGCTGTTTTGAAAGCCTGGAGGGAAGAATGGGAAAGAATAGAGTGAGGGAGTTTATTCCAAAGGCGGGAAAAAAGAGGAATGAAGGAGTGAAGGTGAGCAGTGGTTCGTGATTTTGGTAGTTTTACCAGAAGGGGGTTGTTGGCGGACCTTGGGCGCCCTGTGCAAATGTGGTGGGGACAAATGGCAGAGAGAGCAGGGGGGGCAAGGCTGGAGAGGAGTCAGTAGAAGACAGAAAGACCACCGACCAACCTGCGGTGATTGAGTGAGAGGCCCAAAGACTCAGCTTCATTGCGGGAGATGCCGATGATCCTAAATGCCCTGGTTTCGACAGCGTGAAGCCGAGAAAGGTGGGAGGCAGGAGCACCAGCCCAGAGGGGAGAGCAGTACTCCATCAGGCTACGGACAAAAGCTTTGTAAGTGGTCAGGAGCTCAAGAGGTCCGAGGAAGGACTTTGCACGACGGAGGATTCCCAGTCGGCGACTGGCTTTTGAGGCGAGGTTGGAAATGTGACTTTCCCAGGAAAGGTCATGGCAGATAGTGAGACCCAGAAGCTTGAAAGAAAAGACTTCTTCCAGAGGATTGTTGAGAAAGTGGATGGGGGGGTTTTCTAAACGGTCCTTTCGAAGAGACATAGTGAGAGTGTGAGATTTGTCTGGATTGAAAGACATGTTCCATGTGTTGGACCAGTTTGTGATTTTATCCAGATCTGCAGTGAGCGAAGAAGCTGCTGCTTGCCGGTCTGAGGGATGACAGATGGTACGGCAGAGGGTGGAGTCATCGGCAAAGAGATATAGAGGATTTTCCAGAGAGTCGGAGAGATCATTGATGAAAACCAGAAAAAGAACAGGGCCCAGAACGCTACCTTGAGGAACTCCAGCCTGCACAGGAAGAGGGGATGAAAGAACTCCATTTAGGGCGACACGTTGACTGCGACAGGAGTCCTGTCTTTCTCAGGAATTTCTCAGGAATTCTCAGGAATTTCCTCAAGCTCTGTCAAGTTGGGAGGGGAGCGATGGTGAGCAATCTTCAAGCCTTTCCACAGATTCGCAATGGGATTAAAGTCTTGGCTTTGGCTGGGCCACTCAAGGACTTTCAGGTTCTTGTTCTGATGGTACGATCATCTTCGGTGGTGGTACGTTCTGATGCTTCGGTGGTACGAAGATCACCCTCTGAGAACTCGCAGCGCGACTGGCCAGTCAGGCATCACTCCATGTGCACTTATTAGGGCAACAGAGCCTGCTTCGAACATGATTACAAGACAAACATAAAGTTATACCCTGCTGGGGTTTTCCATAAAGAAATGGGTGCATGAGCTAAGATGCTGACTTGAAAGTCGAGAGTCAATTCAAAACTGCATTGAAGCCTGTCATGAGTAACTTTGAGGAGTTTCAAATCATTGAGAGTATCATATGTAACTTAGGGATATTTTAAAATCATTGAGTATTTCTTTTAAAATCATTGTGATGTAATCTTATTAAATGGTATTTGTGTTTGAAGAGTAGACAGTAGGGATTAATACATTAATTATTAAATATCCTTCTGTTTTGTGTCGTATGCTGGTTTCACCCGTTAAACAATTGACGGGACAAATTGTGGTCCACAAAGCTTTTTCACCACGCCATCCATCCAGGTAACTGGGGCACTCGCTTCGGTGTACGGAAGCAACACGTAACACTTGGCACACCTGAACTCCTATCCACCCACAAGGCCTTCCTCCGCAGTTTGATGAAGTACTCTCTCTCTCTTTCTGGTCTTGCACCCTCTCTCCTCTCTCGGTGCTCCCAGGTGTCTGCAAATAACCCCCTCCTGGTGCAACACCCAAAATTCACACTCACTGCTCACGTTATCTCATTCGTTCCTCTTTTATTTTTTTCCTGCCTGTGGAACAAATTTCCTTGATCTTTTCAATCTCACCCTTACCTCCAAGACTTCAAGACAGCTGTTCACCACTATCACGGGTCATCCCCCACCCACAACCATGATCCTTTCTACCTATAAGAACTCTCCACAAATAATCTCTTTCCAGGTTTCCAGTTTTTCCTTCCACTTCTGTGATTGAGTTTTGCAGCTGTATCCATCTTATTTACCTCTTGCGTCTTCGTCACATCGCTAATTTCTTCAAGTCTCCCTCAACCCTATTGTTGGTGTGTCCCCCCCAACACCCTCTCCAATGTTTTCATTCTGTTACGTCCTGATCTGTTCTCTGTTCTAGCTCCTCCACCAGTCTGTCTCGACACTATGCAAAAAAAAAAAAAATAAAGGAATAAATCGACCTATTTTTGGTGAAAAAGGTGGAATATGGAAAAATGGTAGAAGTCCAAGTGGCCAAGTCTCCCTCTGTCTTGGCCTTCAACTTCAGTGTACCAGCTCCTACATAAGCCTAGACCATGGATACAAAAAAAACCAGAAAGAAAGTCTTTCATATATAAAAATAAGTTGGTTTCAAAGGATTAGGAGATGCCACAGAGGAAACCAACAATCAGAAATGGGACAAAACCATCGAGGTGGTCAAACCATCTTTGTGGACACTAACCCAGTTTTAATGATTAACAACAGAATGCAATACACATTCCAGATGACCATTACTCTGTAAATTTACAAAGGGTAGCAGGCCAGCTCGTTTGGTGGTGAGATTTTATGGACTAGATTTCACTAAAACCATCACCTGCTGCATGCCACCAGGGGGACCTGTATCGAGAAAACGTGCCATCCTTACAGCTTGAGGCATTAAACCAGCTGTGCTGTTTGTGTGCACTTGAGTGTTGATGTTGAGCATGCCGTGGGGCATTTCATAAAAGGAGGCCTTTGGGGCAGTACCCTGGGCACGCTCCATATTCCTTGAGCAAGTCAAGCGTCATGCCCACCTTCGACATTTGTCTATAACCACCACAGTGAGCACATGAGGCCCCTCAAAGATCAACCTCAGATCAGATGTACGAGTTTACACCTCATCAAATCTTTACAGACATATATATCGCACCCATTTAATTTGCGTCTCCAAACATAGGATACTTGGTTAACTTATGCACAGCTCACCTCCAAAACAGTCTCAGGAATAAAAGCACAGCACAGTAGTTTGTGTGCAATTAAAGAGTGATCAGTCATTGGATAAAATCGACAAAACCCGAATGCTTACCCGTCCACTTCCTGGCTGAGACTGAACACCAGCTGTTTACTCCTTTCAAGTTCAGCCTGGGTCTCGGCTAGTTGTAACAGCAAGCCCTGCAGGTCGACCTGCAATCAGAAAATGTATTAATAAATCGAAATGTAGATGGTTCAATAACTCAATCCTTTAACGTGGAACAAAATACAAGTTCTTCGAATGCAAACAGCATACATGACAGAGATCATTTGCATGTGTGTTGGGCGGTCCTCCCAACCTGGTTTGGGTGGTTGGGCGGTCCTGGGTAGTGTACGAGTACAGCGGGACGTCAATGCTAGTTAGGCCAATGGTTTAAAACATGTCTGATTGTGTAAAGTTTGTGGAGGTGAGTTATGCAATGTAAAAGTTTTGTGTAAAAGGGGAACAGGTTATAACATTGGCATAAGTCTTCAAACTGGATGAAATAATCGCTGAGGTGTGAGAACTTTCCAGTTCCTTCCGGATTTAGAATCACCTGGAATATGCAAGCTTATTGGAGAAGGAAACACCTTCGTAGACAGTCTATCTTGGAGAATATAAACGGAAAGGAGAAAGAAAGGACACTGAGGTCCTGAGTGGTTGTGTGTGGTGATGCGTTCCAAATAAATTAACGGTTGGAAGACTTTCGCCTGCTGTTGTGGATCAATCAAATAAAGAACCATCACATCTCGCTCGAGTGATGTATGTCATGTGTTCTCGACAACGTCCAAAATGGAACTTGATTTCAACTGAACACTAAAAAATAAAAAAATAAAAAATGGATTTCACTTTTTTAAAAACGATTTCAACTGAAAGGTTCGTGCGACATCGAGTTTCTTACACCATTTGTTTTGGTTCAGGAATTAAAATAAATCACTTCCGGTACCAAATACGAGGCCGTGGCGAAAAGTTTCAGTAAAGAAGACCTCTGGACACGCTCTTGCCAAGTTCATGAGGCAGAGAAATCAAGAGAGTTCATTGAACACATCACCCCACACAGTCTTGAGAGAACAATGACATGGGCTGGGTCTGTGAGCGGCAAATTTGATTGGTCGAGAAGTAAAATGCCATAATATTTTGTCTAAGTGCTGCTAAACGAAGAGTTTTTGAAAGTGTGAAAAGGCGATTTGTGTTCTACAGCATTCAAACAGATAATAATTCAACTGAAATAAAATAATGATTTTAAAGGATGTAGAAAAAAAAAATTCCAGAAGTTTACGACAATTGATGCAGTGTCTTTTACACATCCTATTTAAAGAGCAGGTTTTGGGTCGCTGATGACTTCGCGTGATTCGAAGGTTGTAATCACATTAATAATCGTTGGGCAATTATTTTCTTACATTTGAAACTCAAAATATGCTAAAATTAACTTTTAAGTCAAAACTTTTGTCAGTGATCGAAAAACAGACTGGAATTTACCGAAGATGCTATGACGTCACGTTCTCCGAAAACTTCGTGAACATTCGGAAACAGCGTGTAAACAATGGCGAGATGCGAATCAGAGAGTGATTTCAGCGGCGATGAAATTGAGTGTTTTCATTCTGATATTGCCGAGGACGAGTCGGAGGATGATGGGAATTTATACTATGGAGTTTCTGGCCCTGAGCCATATAAATTTGAGCCACCTACAAGTGCCAGAAAACGCCCTATTTCGTGTACAAGTGGCAGAACTGACTGCCTGGCAGTTCACACTGACAGACTCCACCAGACACATTGGTTTGTAGATTTTCATTTTCTTGTTCGATACATAAAATAATGTAGTTTGATTCGTCTGTGACTTGATATAATAATTTTTAACCCTCTAGTCACTCAAGAGTCAGAAATATAATGAATCAATAATAGACCCAAATATATTATACACTGTAGCCTTGGCGTTGAAGTCTTTCTGACAGCTGAGCTTGACCCCAGCGAAAGTGAACAGTTAAAACAAACCCCATCTTTCAAGAGACTGTTGTGGCATATAAATACCACAACATGTTTAGCCTCATTGGGAAATATTCCACCAAATTTAGAAAAAAGTGGAAAATTGATCAATTTTTTACAATTGAAATGAAATAGCCCAATTTGCTGATGCTGTTAAAAAAGTAATTTAATCAACAATAAGTTGATTTGTTGAGAAATTTTTTCATGCTTGTGTTTTCAGAAAGTTTATTTATGTGTTTTTCCATGTTCTCTTTAAGATAACATTTCAAGGTTTTTGTCAATTAACTCAACAATTGATTCTGTGACAGAGCAGTATTGGAGAACTTGTCAACAACAACTCATATTCACAGAGTGGTATCAGATGTGTTTATGCCTTCGTAATCTCGGCTGTGAAATGGTCACCACAAATGACAAGTCTATCCAAAGGGTCCTCTTTCACCGTTTTCTTGGAGGAAAATTCACGCCCGTTTTGTTTGACAAATCTTATCCACTGCCGGCGAATGTTTGATTCTTCGGGATCGGTGGAGCGATTACCCGTTTCCAGCCATTTTCACAAACATGGCGACACCGTACGAGCATGATGTACAATATCAAATAACTTTGTCTACAATAATTCAAAAATAAAAAGGATAATATAGACAGTTGCAAGCTCAAAAAAGCGAAAGAACGGCCGCTGAACTGGACACTTCTTCATTGAGCGAGTGAGCGTCCGCTTTGTTTTGGAGAACGTGACGTCACCATCCATATATGACACGCGGCTGTTTTTTTCAACAGCCTCGAGAAATAACAACTTCGGAGTTAAATTTCATAAATCTTCCCAAGAGTTAGGCAACCACAATAGTTTGCATCGAACTATTTAATGCACATATAATTATATTGATAAATTTTTCAGACATGTTTGGTGACCCAGGGGACACGGGTGCATGGTTTGTATGACTGCATGCTGTGGTCTTGCGTAGTCCCCTTAGGCCTTAGTTATTTTATAACTTGGTTTACGCAGTTCTTCAGCTAAAATGTAGGGTCGGTAGGTCGAAATATAAATATAAATATAATTCAATTTTTAGAAATTATATATTTTTATGATTTTTTTTCGGATGTTCCATGGAAAAGACAAGGGCAGGTGGGGGGGGGGGAATAAATATAAATCCCGACCAGGAGGATCTAAGAAAACATTGAAGATGGAAAACCATTCAAATGCAGGATGCCATTGTTCACTGTATTATCTGATGTGAAAAACAATAAGAAGGATTAAAACTTGTTTTTACAATATAGTCTGGCATGTTTTTCTTATAGAAACCTGTTGGATCATCAAACAAATGGAAACAATGCTGAGAAATTACTGTCCAAGTCGTAGATGTGTGCGTGCACACCAGTGCATAGTGCTGGATATGATTAAAAAAAGGTGTCTACTCGGAGTCAACACGCTCAAAACGGTCAATCAGAGCCATAACCAGCTTAGTTTTCAGTGGGCATCTGATCGTACCGTCTCCCCATCCCCATGAGCACATCAAAGGCTGATTTCTGGTCCGTTGAAGGCTGAATATCAGCATCACGCAGGGAAACTTTGACCTACTTGGCACCGAAATCTTTCAATACGAACAGCAGTGTACAACTTTCGATGGAAACAAAATCGGCACGATCGAGAGTAGCGTCCCTGCTGCTGCACTGAATTGATGCAATAGTTCGGCCAGAATATTCGTCGTCAAGATGTTGCGTGATTAAATCACCAATACAGTCACTCGAATTTATACCGCTGACATACTTCTTAACAACTCATGGCTCGCAGACTTCCTCTCCTGTCGCAGTCACCGTGTGCCCTAAATGGAGTTCTTTCATCCCCTCTTCCTGTCCAGGCTGGAGTTCCTCAAGTAGCGTTCTGGGCCCTGTTCTTTTTCTGGTTTTCATCAATGATCTATCCGACTCTCTGAAAATCCTCTATATCTGTCTGCTGATGACTCCACCCTCTGCCGTACCATCAGTCATTCCTCAGACCGGCAAGCAGCAGCTTCTTCGTTCACTGCAGATCTGGATAAAATCACAAACTGGTCCAACATGTGGAACATGTCTTTCAATCCGGACAAATCACACACTCTCACTATGTCTCTTCGAAAGGACCGTTTAGAAACCCCCCCCCCCATCCACTTTCTCCACAATCTCTGGAAGAAGTCCTTTCTTTCAAGCTTCTTGGTCTCACTATCTGCCATGACCTTTCCTGGGAAAGCCACATTTCAAACCTCGCCTCCAAAGCCGTCGCCGACTGGGAATCCTCCGTCGTGCAAAGTCCTTCCTCGGCCCACCTGAGCTCCTGACCACTTACAAAGCTTTTGTCTGCAGCCTGATGGAGTACTGCTCTCCCCTCTGGGCTGGTGCTCCTGCCTCCCACCTTTCTCGGCTTCACGCTGTAGAAACCAAGGCATTTCGGATCATTGGCATCTCCCGCAATGAGGCTGAGGCTTTGGGCCTCTCACTCATTCACCGCAGTTGGTCGGTGGTCTTTCTGTCTTCTACCGTCTCCTCTCCAGCCTCGCCCCCCCCCCAGCTCTCTCTGCGATTTGTCCTCACCACATTTCCGCAGGGCGCTCAAGCTCTAGGGCGCTCAGGCGCTCAAGGCCAACAACCCCCTTCTGGTAAAACTACCAAAATCAGAATCACTGCTCACCTTCACTCTTTCATTCCTCTTTTTTCCCACCTTTGGAATAAACTCTCTCACTCTATTCATTCACATTCTTCCTTCCAGGCCTTCAAAACAGCTTTTCACCACCCCCATCCAAATCCTCGATCTTTTCTACCCCCGAATAATCCACCCAAGTCCACCTCCTTCAAATTCCCTGCTTTCCTT
>CM068957.1:18113299-18148764 GCA_035128595.1 Eptatretus atami
ATGATGTGCGTTGTGTGTTAGCTCTCACACGAGCCTCGCCAAGGTAAAAAAAAACTTTAAAAAAACAAATAAAAATCACTTTCGCCCCAGAAACAACAGTCAATCTGAATCACGCTGGCCACTGCTCAGACGCCATGACTGAAGACGACTGCGCAGCTCGGTTAAAGGTGACTCGGCTTTTGGCGCGCGCGCACGAAATTATATTTTGAAAATAAATGCCGACGTTTACATTTCAGGTTTTGAAACTTTTGCACCTTCGGCGGAAAATGTATAAATATAAAAGGCTAAAAATGTGTTTTTTATTTATATTTCATTTCGGCAAATATACCGTCGGCGGATCCGTAAACGAAGTTATAAAATAACTAAGGCCTTACCAATGTTGTATCACGTAGTACCTGAGCAGTGGCCGGTTCAGGGCCTGATGAGGTGTGGGCCATGGCTGCAGGGTGATGCTGGCGCAGATCTTTCAGCTGTGCACGAAATACATGTCTCTCGGCCTCCAGCCTGCCGTGCAACTCTGCTCGCTCAGCACTCAGCCTAGACAGGCTCTCCGAGAGTGTCTGGTGGACAAAAGCCGGTGAGGATGGAATAAGACATTAAAATCAATTTACCCATCAAAGGCTTTTGTCTCCTACCATGAGCAACCCAAAGATGACGTTTTACTATTTATTAATGAACAAATATTAACAGCAATACACAAATAAGCATGCTCGTCGGTCGTCCCTAAAGCACCCAATTCCACTCGATTTGGACGTAACTTAGTCCTTTAAGATACAGTGGCAGCATTTAGCACTGCATTGTGAAACAAGTTTTTGAAGGTAACAGAAAGCTGACTGCCCCATCCACATGACAGACACAAAAGATAGAGTGGTATCCTTTAGAAGAACTGACCTTCAGGCATAAAAGTAAACCATCTCACCGTATTAGGATATTTCCAATACTACAACATTGTTTGTCCCATTAACTTGTAGGGAGCTTTCAACAGATTTGATCATATTACAAGCACCAGCACATTTTACGAATAGAAGAAGCTGGAAAATGAAACACAATAAACTGTTCAATCATTAATGGAAATGAAAAATTACCCAAAAGAGTAGAGTTTTGTACAAAGCACTAGTAATGGTTTGCCATCGACGCAAGGCCGAGATCTGCTACGTACTTTGATCTTCTGATCTCGACCATCAATTTCTTTTTGCAGCATGTCGACCACCTGTGTGCGACCTGCGAGCACCTCCTCATTCTCCTGGAGCTTTTGCTTCAAGGACTTCAGCAACTGCGGTGAAAACACCAGTCACCGAAAAGCCAATCGGCTGAATCCGAATGCCATGATGGACACAGTATTTAGCAATAACAGCATGGAGTTTGGTGCAGAAATAGTGTGGAAATGGAAGTTGTATTGCAGGTCAAAATGAGGAACAGAAAAATCAAATGGGATGCAATGCTATTTGGGCCCGTACAATCTAAATAATGTTTTACAGAAATATTGGGAAACTTTTGATCCCACCGACAGAGTCCTCAAGTGCATTCAAACCTGAATGAGGGATTAGCAAGCTTGCTGCACAAGTTTATGATGACCAAGAAAAACACCACATTCACTATTTAACGCATATCGTCAGTTCTGGACATCTATGACGCCATCACACATTCAAAAATAATAATAACTGAAGAGGGCAGTCCGTTTTATTTCAGATAACATTAAAACAGCTTTACTGAGGAAATGGCTGAGGTATTTTTTAAAATAATAATAATAAAGGTCACAGTGCACCTGTAACAGCAAAATCCAGAAATTTAATGGTTTCCAGGAATGAGCGAAGCAACAAATTAAATATATAAATATGTAATAAAAACAAATTAATAAAAAACAAAATAACTACATATCACAAAGCGATTGCCAAAGGTAACCTTCCTCCCGGTGCCCCACGATCCAATGATTGGAATATTATGATTATATATATATATATATATATATATATATATATATAATATATATATATATATAACACAGGGTGTCCCAAAAAATGTACTCACTCTTTAAATGATAATAAATGCGTTGTTTATTGACTTAGAAACAGATTAATGGTTAAATGTATAAATGGATAAATGCATGTTTACAAATGTTCAAACTGACGACCATCACGTTCCAAACACAGCCGATAACGCGGACCAATGGATTCAACAGCGTTACGAATCATTCATTTGGAACTGCAAGACATGTCTTTCAATTTCCTCTTTCAGCTCAACGACTGTTGCTGTTTTGAGCCGTAAACCTATCTTTGAGATATCCCCATAAAAAGAAGTCCATTGGAGTGAGGTCTGGGGAACGCGCAGGGAATTCAACACTACCTCTTCGCCCAATCCATCTGTTTGGAAAAGTTGCTTCGAGATAGGCCCTTAATACGGTGGTAGTGGGGAGGTGCTCCATCTTGCTGAAAGTAAATCTCTTCGTACCAAATATCTGTTCGACACGTGGACCGACGGATTCCTGCAGCAAGTTTAAGTAACATCCCAGTGACAGTTTGGTCAAAAAAGAATGGCCCTAGGATGCCCAATGCTGATATCCACACCACACAGTAACCCCTGGTAAAGGTTAAATCGCCGTGTTCCACGTACACATGCCCGGATTTTCAGCGAAGCCAGTAGTGCAAATTGCGTCGCGTTAATTGAGCCATTTAACTTTTGAACAGCTGGCCTCATCGCTCCAAACAATGTTGCGGATGAAATACTGCATCTTCTCGCATTTGCCAGGTATCCACTCTCCAAAAATTCAGCTAATCCCGGTCAGGTATCGTCTCATTTAGAGCGTGGATTAATGCTTGCAAATGTAGAAACTTTCCACATTAACTTCGCTTCACAAGTCGAGCCGACTGAGCACTACAACTGCAAACACAAACAGACGGTGCGCAAGTTGATTACTCTTCTACCGACAACATCCTACCTGCGAATCCTACCGCATTCAACGGAAGCCCAAGACTCCGTTCGTACACGCAATTTCCGCCTTAGAGAGATCGCAAAGGCTTGGAAAAGGTGTCCAACCTTCAGAATATTCCCTTATCGCCACGGGTGCGACTGACGTGTAATAGCACCAATGCGTCTCACTATACCCTGAACCATACCTGACTGGACGTCATGGCCACAGTACCCTGTACAATGGTCTAGGAATTTCCAACCATATCACTCATCGCGCGCGCCGATCAAGCGAGCCAGCTCGAGCGTGCTCGCTCCGCAGTGCGTCGCCGATCTTTAGAACTGACAAATGATCAACTCCTGAAAGTAGAATAACTGGCAGCTTCCAATAGATCTTACTATCGGCCATTGAGACTCATATACCGACATACAATCTCTCCACTATCTCCAACAAACACCTAGCCTCGCTACAAGACTCATCTGCCCATCAACCCCAGCACTTAATTCCTACCATGGTCAAAATATTGATCCTGAACCAACACTAAGAAACAATTCAATATGCAGATTCATCCGTAGAACAGCCAAATGAGAACGAGCGTACACACAGCTACTATCATATCTTGAGGCACCACACCCTGTGAACACAACCACACCAACAACCCGACAACGCGCACATAATAAACGCTAGCTATATCAACCTCCCACACACACCCTACACATAACTAACAAATACTTACTACATCACACTCAACCAGTCCAAGTCCTACCTTAGATACACAAACCAAATGACTAAAAAATAACAACATATCCCATAACCGCTCACGCAACCCCAGACAACAACATCCAAACCGGCACACACGCCCGACCGTACCACTACCATACAAAACCATACCGCAAAACCAAAACACCCCTCAAACCCAAAACCAACAACACCGAACTCACAATACAAGCGTTAGCTCCAACAGACCCACATAACCATCAAAACCATGAACAAAAAACCCACTACGTACGCCAACCCGCATAAACCCAACACCCAACAACACCACTATACTGACTCAGCAACCCTACACAACTGGTTCACCACATGCTTCACCAACCACGCGCCAGAGCCGAAAACAGCAACCACCTCTCACAGCCAATCCTCCTACCCGTCTAAGTTATAGCCCTGCACGGAGCCACCACCCACACAGCCTGACCACTTCATAGGAGGCAGATACCAAATCACTATCGGAAGGTCTCTCTTTGTCTATTCCTCAGCATTTACTGGAAACGGATAGGCTTTATGCTGCCGTAATCCTCAGAGACAGGTCATAAGTTGAAGGTGCCTTGACACGCTCACCTCAATGTTTCTCTACCACAGACGCACAGTGCCACGGGAAACTCGTCCACTAATGGAAGAACAATCCGACTCCACTAATGCCAAACCGCAGGCGAACACAGACCAAAGCGCACACAGCCTGAAACCCGAGCGCGACACAGAATTATCCTCGCCACTCGCTTCCTCATCCGCCCATCGCTGCTGAATCAACGCCTCATGCTCCCAGACACACTCTGCTAGACAACGCATCTTCTCACTCTCTGCAGAACCGAACCCCGCTTGCACAACATAGCGGCCACTCAACCGCTACGACCGCCATACAGACAGCCAAAATGAAGCAGCCACGAGACACCACTCACCTCATCAGAGTACGAGAGCATACTTACAGACACCGAACTCTACAGTCATGAATAGCTGCCCCGACACCAACCGGCACATACTCTACAACAGACCAACGTTCATGAGCAGATCTATCAGCAGTTAGCTGTTGCCGTGCGCCGTGCAGTTCGAGAATTCAAATAACAGGAGGAGAATGTGTATGTTAAAAAGTCAACCAATACGAACATTTTGTATTTCAAAAAACCCTAGCGTTTTAACCATGAAGCCTTTTGTTACGATTAATACGCCGGCGCACTATTCGAAAGCCTTTTTTTTTTATGGAAATTTTATTTTTTTTATATATATATTTTTTTCATTTTAATGGAAAGCCACTTAGCGCATCCTGAGCTGAATGTTAGGTCTATATGTGTGTAAAGTTTCATCAAGATCGGTTCACTAGTCTAGGAGCTTATTGGTTACAAACAAACAGACAGACAGACAGACAAAACAGACAGAAGGACTGCCATTTATATAGTAGAATATATATATACTGGAAAAATATTAAAATATATATATATATTATATATATTATATATACATTATATATATATATGTATTGTTGTGGGCCGGGAGTCGGTGACGAGAACGACCGTTATGGTGGGGAAGTTTACGCCATCTCCCACCAGACTCCCTGGAATTTATAGGCCGTCGCTCCGGATAACTCCGAAGCCGGCGGGTCGATTAATCGACCGTGAAACGCCAATATCTCACCACGTGGCGTAGGGTTAATTGTCTAGATCCAATATACCTAAATAACCACGCAGTTGGCTACCGGGGATTCACGCCCTCAGCAAGTCTTTCTCGAACCGGGTCACTCCACCGACTGCAGTAGAGTTCCAACTAGCGACTACAACTCCGGCTCGGTTGCAGCCGAGCGGAAACTGCCAAAGCCATGCCGGCTAGGATTAACGGATTATCGGGATGAAACCCCGTCTGAACTCAGACCCAAGCCACGCTGGACAAATAAAGAAAGGACGGAAACAAGCTGGGAACATTTCTAATAATTTATTTACAATAAAAGCAAAAAGCAGGAGAGGTGAGACTTATCGCGAATATGCAATGCAGTATTTACAATGATGAAATAAACACTTAAAGAATTTTACTTATAGACAGGCCCACACGCAGACATACACACAAAAAAGAAAAGAAACCTCGGAGTTCTTTATTGGAACTCCTGAAGCTGGCCGGCCTCGGTGTGGTCTCGTGAGGTTGTGGAGGGAGTGTGGTGGCGTTGGCCGCGTCCGAAGACGGGCTCGGTCCTACCCTACGGTCTCCCCCTAACATATTGCCTATGCCTGTCCTTGTCCATACCCACCCCCATTCGGTTGTCACAAAAAAAATACTAAATTTAGACTTTTTTTATATTGGTTCACGAAAAAATATTTTCACGAAAAAATAAGTGACCACTATATCGTTATTGGTGTCTGTCTGTCTGCTCTGTCTGTCTGTCCAAAGCATAGCTCCGTGGGTTTTCATCCGATCCTGATAAATTTTGGTGGGAGGATTATATCATGATCGAGTTGTGTTTTCCTGAGAATGGGCGTGATGCGCCCATTATGGGCGTGGTGCGCCATTATGGGCGTGGTGCGCCCATTATGGGCGGAGCCACGCCCAAAAAACATGTTTTTAGGGGGTAGCCGATTTCAATTTGCATCTTCTCCTAGGGGTTGTCGAATCTGACAGGGGTTTCGGTATTTGGTTAGCCCAATGGCACCTGCATCGCCCCACGGAGCTCGATTTTTCATTTTCGTCCCAAGGTCAAGGTCACAAGGTCACGAACTTAGAAAATTGCAAATTTTGACATAAAAATCCATCTTCTCCGAGGGGGTTTGGCGAATCTGGCAGGGGTTTCGGTATTTGGTTAGCCAATGGCACCTGCATAGCCCCACGGAGCTCGTCCCAACGTCAAGGTCACAAGGTCACGAACTTAGAAAATTGCGAATTTTGACATAAAATCCATCTTTCTCCGAGGGGTTTGTCGAATCTGGCAGGAGTTTCGGTATTTGGTTAGCCCAATGGCACCTGCATAGCCCCACGGAGCTCGATTTTTCATTTTCGTCCCAAGGTCAAGGTCACAAGGTCACGAACTTAGAAAATTGCGAATTTTGACATAAAAATCCATCTTCTCCGAGGGGGTTTGTTGAATCTGGCAGGGGTTTCGGTATTTGGTTAGCCCAATGGCACCTGCATAGCCCCACGGAGCTCGATTTTTCATTTTCGTCCCAAGGTCAAGGTCACAAGGTCACGAACTTAGAAAATTGCGAATTTTGACATAAAAATTCATCTTCTCCGAGGGGGTTTGGCGAATCTGGCAGGGGTTTCGGTATTTGGTTAGCCCAATGGCACCTGCATAGCCCCACGGAGCTCGTCCCAAGGTCAAGGTCACAAGGTCACGAACTTAGAAAATTGCGAATTTTGACATAAAAATCCATCTTCTCCAGGGGGTTTGTCGAATCTGGCAGGAGTTTCAGTATTTGGTTAGCCAATGGCACCTGCATAGCCCACGGAGCTCGTCCCAAGGTCAAGGTCACAAGGTCACGAACTTAGAAAATTGCGAATTTTGACATAAAAATCCATCTTCTCCGAGGGGGTTTGTCGAATCTGGCAGGAGTTTCGGTATTTGGTTAGCCCAATGGCACCTGCATAGCCCCACGGAGCTCGATTTTTCATTTTCGTCCCAAGGTCAAGGTCACAAGGTCACGAACTTAGAAAATTGCGAATTTTGACATAAAAATCATACGACCGCCCAAACTTTGAGAGCGAGGATGACAATATTTTATGCATAATCTTGAGGTCATTCCCCACCTAAAGTCTTGAAACCATTTTGCTCATCTCGAACACCTTTCCCGTGGCGCCCCCTTCAAGTTTGTTTTTACGCTGATTTCATCAAAGTATGGATAATAATCCGAGGAGTGCGAAATGCCATATAGCCTATATGACGTTATATTGTTCCTAGAATGTTCCAGAGGAAGTTTTGCACCAAAGGTCATAATCCTTGACCTTTGACCTTTAAAGTTCACAACGGTCAAATTTTCAAAGTTGTGGGAATCAAACCGGGTTTGACCTTCTTCGATGAACCAACTCCAATAAGCTATAGCACGTACCCCGTTTCCTTATTTAATGTCCACAGCATTGTTTTGTGACCTTTAAAGGTTATGCAAAGTCAAATTTTGAAAGTTTGAACGAAACCGGGTTTTCGACATTTTGCAGCTAATAACCCGTCACTCGTACCACATCATGTTGATCATTTTTAACTTGGTCAAAAATTTCACATTGTCTCATCCTTGACTTCTGAAACAATCTACATCGTCAAATACCGCTCGTGAACCATTGTCGCTTCAGAACTTGTTTACACCTATAATGAGTAAATTGGTAATACAAAGAGAAAAACAAAGAAACAACAAGAGCACTTGGAGATGAGACAAAAGTAGCACAAAGTGACCTGAAGAATAAGAATAATTAGAGATTAGATATATTACACTCATTCATAATATATCACACGAAGTAGGGAGTAAAAAAAATAAAAAAATAATAAAGTGTGTGAGGTTTGAGAAGTTAAACATTCCTGAGCACCTGTTCCATATCTGCGCCGGCATCTACACGGCTCTCCATCTGGAACAGAGCCTCCTCATGCTGACGCACAGATTCGTGAAAGGCAGCTTCCTTGTCATGCAAAAAGCTCTGAAGTTTGTGCACCTACAACAAACCACATTCCTTAATTGTGACAAAACATTTACAAACATCCCCCAAAACACCTTCATAAATAGTATATTACATTACACAAAGCCTCATGCAACACCTGCATCACAAGTGGGGTGTCACATGACACATGAGGGCATGTTGAAAAGAAATGCCTCCTCTTCTTTTTCTCAAAAACAGTTAAAGATATTCGAATGAAACAAAGCACACAACACACATCAGTTCTTCCCGCCACTGGGGGCGAAGTTTCATGATTCTGACACGATGTCTGTGCTACGTTAGTCAAGATAGCAGAAGACAGCATGACATTGTCATGCACTCGACATTATTTTCAACACACCCTCATTTTTATTACACAAGGAAATATGGCGGTAATGGTGGTCAAACCGGCTCATCCTGCACCTCTGTCACCCCATCCTTCCCACCGCTATGCAATTTTGTGGCCACGTGACGACAAATCAATTCAACCATAAAAGCTACAGGAAAAGCATGGTTCACCTTTGGGTAAGCATGGTTCACCTTTGGGTGATCAAGAGAAGCAAAAGCATCTCGAAGAATAAAATTAATTTTCCTGCATCGAAGAAAAGAGTACGACATGTGTATGAAAGGGTTATAAAGAGTTCCACTGAGAAAGCACGTCTGGTGGAATGGCACA
Organism: Eptatretus atami; assembly: GCA_035128595.1. NCBI lineage: Eukaryota > Metazoa > Chordata > Myxini > Myxiniformes > Myxinidae > Eptatretus > Eptatretus atami. Next base: position 18,122,254 of record CM068957.1, read on the forward strand.
AAGTCATTTCACTCCAGATCACTGAAACAATAAATTCCCTATGAAACAATTCCCAAAAACGAAAACTAACTTGGGGTTCATGGTGTACTTGTACTCAAAGCACAATACTATCGACGCAAGCATGGTTATCATGTGCCGGCGATTAGCCCTTTGATCGCCGATGGGACTTGAAAAGTCTCGCGCAGCTACCCAAACACTCACCCCCAACCCCCGTTGCAAGACATTTTAAATTTAGACTTGGTATTGTTCCTGAAACCCTGATATTGATTCTGCCTGGGAATACTTTACCAAAAACATACTCTCTCACTCAAGCACCAGTGTATCCCATCTCATCCATGGCTCTGCCATCCCTCCTCTCGGCTCTGCTACACCGAATCCTGTGGCAAGGCAGGTCATGTCAAACAGCTTGCATTCTCAACGTGGAAGGCTCACCTGACCGAGAGAAACTTTAGCCCGCTCCGTAAAGCTCGCAACAGGTGTCCCCATTCTTAAGAAAGCCAAAGAACAAAATCTTGCAGCTGGACTCTTCAACCAGTCTCCTTCCTCGAAGTGATAGTGGTTTCTTTTCCAGTCCAGTATTTTTTTGTTTATGTTCTTCCTCCACAAATTCCTTCATCTAAAATGTCCTCAGCATAGATTCTGCTCGAGACAGGACAATGCCTCAATGGTACGTTTGTTGCCTTTCAGCCCTCCTGTCACCTTGCTCTTCGCCAAACCTCGATTTTGTGAGCAAATATTTTGCCGCCCCTGCCCGAAAATAAAATTTTCATCTGCTGCCCAGTTTTGACGACATGTATCCCTTTCCATATGAAATGGACATTTCTCAAGTTTCCCAAAAGTAAATCTAAATAATGGGCATCTCAAGAACACCATGTTGTCCCATCACAAGTACAACGGCATCTCTGCAGTTCTAAGTTTTCAATCACGTCGCTTGGACCTCTGAGGTTTTTTCACCACTTTTTCTTTCATTCAAACAGCTTGGATCCCCACACCTGCACCCCTCCCCCCTCCCCCCACCGTTCCACCTCCTTCCCCCTCCCGACTTGAAATAGCTTACCATTCATATGCAAAGAAATATCAAAAGCAAAGTCAAGTTTTATAAATGCAAGAGTGTGGGAGACCACTTAAAAATGCAGGCCACACAATCCTTCATCCCAGTCAGGAGAAATCACATCACATAGTCTGCAACTTCGTGGTCCAAATAGGTATAAACTTCAGATCTTTGATCACTCAAACATTCCACAGCCATCTACTGACAGTGTAGGGAATCACACAACTCCGCACCTCTTTCCGATCATACCTGTTTGTTTTTTTCCCCCAGATTTTGTAGTCAGTTCTGTCATACAGTTGATTCTATACTATAACAGTCTCATGCCACTACCCAACCATTCCTATTCTCCACCAATGGAACCCTTTCTTCCACTCTCCCCGTCAAGGCTGGAGTACCACATGGCAGTGTTCTTGGCCCCGAATTATAATTCCTAATCTTCATCAATGATCTCACCGACATAAAATCATTCCTTTTCTCCAACAGCGTCTTCTCAGATCACCAATTCGGTTTCAGACATGGTCACTCGACCTTGGACATGCTGCTTCCACTCCCCCAACAATGGATAGAGGCCCTCAATGTCAGACATGAGATTAGGGCTGTCTCTCTGGACACATCTCAAGCATTTGATACAGTCTGGAATCCTGCCTTGCTCTCCAAACTCTCTGCTTATGGAATCCAAGGCCAACACAACTCTTAGATTACTGACTTCCTCTACTCTCGTAGCCAAATTGCGCCTCTCAACGGAACCCTTTCATCTCCTCTCCCTTTCAATGCTGGAGTACCCCAATGCAGTGTTCAAGACACCACCCTATTCCTAATCTTCATCAATGATCTCAATGACTCTGGAAAATCCTCTTCATCTCTTTGCTAATGACTCCACTCTCAACTGTGAGATCCCTCATCCTTCTGACAGACAAGCAGCAGACTCTTCCCTCTCCTCAGACCTTGACACAATCACAAACTGGTCAAGCCCTTGGAACATGTCTTTCATTCCTGAGAAATCAATCTCCAATCTCCAAATCTCACCAACACACACACATACTCACTCACAAAGGACCGTACTGCAAACCCTCCCATCTACTTTCTCAACAACCCTCTTGAAGAGGTTCACTCACTCAAACTCTTGGGTCTCACTCTCAGCCTTGATCTTTCTTGGTCAAGTCACATTTGAAAATTGGCCTCCAAAGCCAAATGCCGACTGGGCATCTTCTGTCATGCAAAGTCCTTCCTTGGCACACCTGAGCTCCTATCGACCTTCAAGGTCTTCATCCGCAGCTCAATGGAGTACTGCTCTCCCCTCTGGGCTGGCTCCCCACCTCACATATTGCTCAGATTGATGCTGTGGAAACAAAGGCCTTCAATATCATTGGAATCTCTCACGATGAAGCAGTCCACCAGCAACCCCCCTCCTTGTAAAACTGCCTAAATTCAGAATCACCGCTCACCTCTACGAATTTATTCCTCTTTTTCCCACCTGTGGACCCAACTTCCACACCATCTTCAATCTCATTCTTCCCTCCAGGTCTTCAAGACAGCTGTTCATCACCATCTCAAGTCATCCCCTATCCAAAATCATGATCTTTTCTACACCCGTTAAACCACCCTGCACCCATCCCAAAATTATGCTTATGTATCCATGTTGTCCACACTTTACGTTCTCCCTTACCCCTCGGCGTTAACTGCATCCCTTGTTTGTCCATCTCCATCTGTACTTTCTCCCACCATCCTGTTGTTGGCATTTTCTCCTTTCTCCGTCTGTTCGCTTTGTTGTGTTGTGATTTTGATCTGTGTGATAGCTCTTCCATGAGCCTAAAGCATGTATATATATATATTTTTTTCTTTTTTTTAAACCATTAAATAAACATTAAGGCATTTGGCTCAGTGTATGTCACCATTTTTCTCAGAGATGGCTGAACGGAACATCATCAAACTTTGTGAATGGAGAGGTGAATGTTGCATATAGTTTTTGTAATGTTCACTTGGCTGCACCTGGTTAGGTTTGAGAGTAGAGCAGTAGCAGCCGAAACCAGAATCCTATCCAGGTTCCTCCTGATACGCTAGTGGTGTGTTTGGTCAGTTGTTTGATTTCGGAGGTTCATGTTTGTATGCCGGGGAGTGTTTTAAGGGGGGGGAAACCCTTTCAAATAAAAATATATATTTTATTGCTCTAAGCCAAAGCCTTTGTAGCTATGTGAAAGGTAATATTAAATGATCCCCGACCCCATTCCTTAGTGGGTGTAGGGTAGTGTTTTAGGCCCCCCACAAAACATAGACCAGGCAACACCTGGCAATGCTGGGTACCCCTGCTAGTAAGAAATAAACGACAGACCAAGAACAATTTCCAACGGGTGACGTCGCATGCCGAAAAACGCCAATATTTCCGATTGTGATCACGATTGAAGGACGGTCTATTTTTTGCGGGCAATTTACGTGAATTGAATGTCAATTTGGTTCAGTGATGGACTGAAGATTATAATCAAACTAAAATATGGTATCTGTCTGTCTGTCTGTCTTTTTCACCATGATAGATTCGGTCGCTACTTGTTCAATCTCAACCATACTTGACAGGAGGACGAAGGGTCACACAATGGAGGTTGTAGCGACTTAATTTACCCCCCTCCCCAAGTGGGTTTTCCACCTTGGGCGAAATCCATGTTAAGGTGTATCGATAGCTTATCATGGCGATTTTCCAAGGTCGTTTCTAATAAGAAAAATAACAACAGCGAGAATTGCTTTGCAACACATGTCCCCTTACCGATGCGATATTTTCTTCGAAGTACAAAAAGGGAATAACTCTGTGAAAAATTGACGAAATGCCCTGGAACTCAAGCTTGCAGTTTTGTAGCTTATCATAATAAAGCCATGTACCAAGTTTCAGTTGAATATGTTAAAGAGTATGGGGAAAAAAAAATATCTGAAAAACCACAGGTAGGATGGACGGAAGGACAGACAGATGGCGAGCAAACCTATAATCCCCTCCGGTGAAACCGGTAGGGGACTAATAACAACACGAATGATAATAGCATAATATTAATGTTATTACAAAACAGTATTAATTCTAACAATATCCTCCCCACCCCAATGGGGTTTTCCTTGGACAAACACCGTGTTAATGTGTATAAATAGCTCATCATGGCATTTCGTGGGGCACCCCTACCGGAGGTAAAAAATATATATTTATAAACACGTACGAGTACCTTTTAAAACAGCTGCTAGTGCTGTCTAACACGAAACTGAAAGGGAGGAAACACAACGTTCTTGAGGCATTAGATGCTTATCGCGTCCCACAGAGATTAATGGGCCCAAGCAGAGATATACTGCAATCTATATACCCCAGAGAGGATAAATAACATGAACCTTCCTGCCACTCCCATAGGGAGCGGGTGTACTATGAAGACAAAAGTTCAATATTTGCTGAAAGAATATTGTATCAATTTGGCATTTTAAATTAGCATGATCAAAAATATAAAATAAATATCAGTGTGTCAGTCAGTGTGTGTGTGTGTGGTGTGTGTGTGTGTGTGTGTGTGTGTGTGTGTGTGTGCACACATGGTCACCGGGCACTACTCCGCACGAAGACACAGTTCACCTGCACGCTCTGTCACTCTGCTAAACACGCACATCAAAAAAAAACATCCTATTCTCCTTTGTAATCACTGATCGATGGATCAAAGTACAAAGTATGGGCCCCGCAATTTTTTTTTTTTATTACTATTTTTTTTTGTAAACACGAGATCGATAGTTTCCCCTTTTTTGTGATCTGCTTTCATTTAGGATGTTATTTTTGGGAGGGAGGGGCATGAGCAGGAGGAGGTGGGAGGGCCAGGGGAGGAGTATGACGAGGGAGGGGAAGAGATGGGAGGACAAAGGGGAAGGGGTGTGGTGGGAGTCGAGAGGGAGGGGGGATGGGGTGGGAGAGGAAGATATTAGTCTTGCTTGCGCGCGCCACTGTTGGGCGGGAACCTCGCCGCAGTGGCAGGTGCGAGGCACACCATCGGCCCATCCTATGCAGTGGCTCCAACCTGTTTTGAAACTTTGAATGGGTAAGACTTTGAATGGTCCAGAGGGAAGGGGTGGGGTGGGAGGTGTGAGAGAAAGGGTAGGGTGGGTGGAGGGAGGGGAGGGGAATGAGTGGGGTGGAAATCCTGGAGGGAGGGAAGTGGGGTGGGATGAGGACCTGGTACCTTTGCTAGTAAATAAATAAAGGACTGCATGAGCCAGATTAGTCGGGGATTCAGACCTCAAAATAAGAAGTTGAACTACACACCACTCAATATAATGCACAGACCTTATGTTTTTTGATAGATGGATGTCTCTAGTAATATAATTAAAAGGTCTGCCCAGCCAAAGCTCTTGCGAAATTTAATTATTCGGCAAAAGATGACCCCATGTGTGTCGTGAATGAGCAACAAAAATACGATATTGACAAAGATTACATCTTCTCCTTGTGGAATCATCGAAATAAAGATATGTAAACATTATTTACATACATATTAATTCAACTATGTATAGCGTATATAAACAATGTTCACAAGGTTTATAAATTGAGAAAATTAAAAACAATCAACAAAAATTGTTTGAAAATACATTATTTTACTTCGATTTCAGTATTTGTATCACACATTATAGTCCATAATGCAGGTACCCACTCGACATATACATGATATAACAATATAATTGATGTCAAAATACGTTCCTAAAAAATACCGTGAATGTCAAATCCGCGAATGTTGGGGCATTGTTTCAAATGGGAAAATGGGGGATCGGTTCCCAGCGGTTCATGATTCATAAAATAAAATCAAAAATCGTGAAAAACAGCAAAAAAAAACCTGTGAATACACCGGCGAAAAAGGAAAATCAACAAACAAACAAAAAAACAGCGAATATGCAAAGCATCGTGCCGCAAATGTAGGAACACGTCACATTTTATGAACCGCTAATGTCGGCGTCTGACAGTATATCAACCCCCCCTCTATTTTAATTTTTGTCCCTGCATATTCTCGTGATTTAGCAAATGCATGTTCTGCGACTCATTTGACATTTATATTTATATTGTAGAACAACTTACATACATTAAATTTACAACGAAAAATCATATCGTGAAATAACATGATTAATACAGCATATTTATTCGGAATTTTGTATATTTATCTTTCTACAAGCCAAGTTTGGCCAACTAGCAACGATTCTTCAAAATACAAAAACACCAATTAATGATGTTACTATTCAAAGCAAAACATATTTAATCACTGTCACTGTCTTGCAAATTCTCCAACCTGCCACACTTATTCGCATTGGCGGCATACGTGGAGGCAACCACAAACTTTACTTTCGCTTTTGCACATGAACGACAAACGCATTTGCTCTTTATGCAACAACAGCACTTGCTCTGTTTTGAAATGGTGGCTTTGATTATATTTGTCCATCATAATTGGCACCAGTGTACCATCCAAATGAACAAGGCCAAATGGCAATGCCTCGAGGAGTATCGGATCAGACTTGTGCGCTCTTTTACTGACTGCTATTTCAGGCAATCCTCGTAGCATATGGAAGTGGAAGGCAACTTCCGTTGGTGGTAGACTGCATAGATCACCCTTTGTTGCGGCAAAGGTGTGTTCGTAATTCATTAAAATTACCTTCAAAATCATGTATATTGTAAAGCCCCTTGAAGAAAACCTTTGCTGCATTTTGAACTTCTGTATTGACATCTCGATCGCTATTTGATTCACCGTACTGTGCCAAAGCTTGCAAGATAGAAACATTCTCAAGGGAAAATTTCATTGCACGTTTCTTGCTGCGGTTAAAACGTGTGCACTTTGCAGGACTGAAGTGACTAAAGATGGATCAGCGTTGCACACACTGGCTAGGTCAGCAGCAATTTTGTGACGGGGCAAATACACGTGACTTGTCAAACCACAGCTCGTCTAAGAAAGGAACGCGTGTTCTGTAGTACAAGGCCATCAATAGCACATCTGTATCTGTGGCCTGAACAACGACACTCTGACATCCATAATTGTGTACACAGAATGCAACATGTGTGAAGATGTGGCTAGCAGCCTCTTCACAAGCTGCGCATGATAGCCCAGGGAAGCTCGAATGGGTCATTTGACATCAACAGAACAGTTCTACCAGGATCAAATAACACACCCTTAGTATCAGCCTCATTCCTGTTGGTAATGTAGCGTGATGCTTGATGCATGACTCTCTAACAAGGAAGTTCAGAAGGCCTGCCCTGTATAATGGGTTGTTGATAAAAGGTTTCTCTTCATGAGGGATTGTTCCAACATCTTGGATCTCATGCTCCGCTCTTCACCTGGCCCTTCTCACGTCTGAATCTTTCCTCACTTTTCAAACTTTTGTTGAGGTCAACATCATATCTGTCACCAACAAAATTGAGTCACAGTTAGCTGGCATCAAAGCAAGTATCTTCTCTAAACACTTCGTCTGAAGTTCACCAAACGTTATGCAGCCAAGGTGTTGATATCGTTGACCAAATTATATTGCGTCGATGACGAGCACCGTTTGAAGATCTGAGGGAGTGGGGTTATTTTCTTCGGCCCATGAATCACCAAGGTGATTCTTCTGTTGTAGATTTTATATAAACAAAGTTACGACTCTCCAGTCTGTGAAGCAAGCTGAATTAACAAAATGTGTTAAAATGACAAATAACATAAATAAAAACTTATCTTAAATGTCGACTTCCATGGATGTTCTGAAAAATAAACCCAAGTAAAAGTTAAGAACATGTCATGGTATTCTATTTATCAGCTATGGTTTAACTTGTCGGAAGAATTCACTGCAATAAATAGTTATTCAGCAAAATAGTCATCACCATTTCAATGAGGACACCAATAGACAAATGTTGAATAAAATCAGCAATTTAAATCAAATCGGGGTATAGTTCATACACAGTATGAAGAGAGTCTCAAGTTCATCTGTTCATCTTTTACAGTGTAATCTATGCACGGGTCATCAGAGGTAATTTTGACATCAATTATATTGTTATATCATGTACATGTTGAGTGCGTACCTGAGTTATGGACAATAATATGCGATTCAAATACTGAAATCGAAGTAAAATAATCTCTTTTTAAAGAATTTTTGTTGATTTTTCTTAAACTTCTCAAAATTTATAAACTTTCTGGGCATTGTTTATATACGCTATGCACAGGTGAATTAATATCTATATAAATAATATTACATATCTTCATTTCGATGATTCTACAGGAAAAACATAATTTTTGCCAATGTCATATTTTTTGCTCAATCATGACACATGAGATGACCTTTTGCCCAATAATCAAGTTTCGCAAGAGCTTTGGCAGAGAAGATCTCTTAATTATATAACTAGAGACATGCAATCAAACAAAAAAAACATAAGGCCTGTAAATTATATTGAGCGGTGTATAGTTCATCTCTCAAGAGCAGCCTTTTTCAGGTCCCCCACTATATAAAAGTCTCACCCACTATTAATTGCTACAGGTGGTTGCTTGAACTACTTGTTGGGACGATCTAACCAATGCAGATGGTTAACAAATAATTCGCAACAGACCACAACAAATGCATTACAAGGAAATCAATAGCTTCATTTATAATGAGATACAATAATGATTTATTATCAATGTACATCTTATGGTGGTAACTCATTAGGTAAATGTTTATTTGGCTCCTCCAATCCTAACAGCCAGGAAAAAAACAACACCCCAGAAGGTATTTTAAATATTTACCATTACGTAACAAGCCTTGACTGAAGTCCCTATAATTTAAGACCATTTATTTATTGGGGAAATAATGTGCAAACATTGCCTTTTTCACCAACCAAAACAGCCGACATGCTGTGAGATTACCCTCTAAAGTTTCTCTCAATAAGCAACCTTTTAATGAGATGTGCTTACTCTGCTTGCTCAAACATAACCATTAGTTTTTCGAAGTTGGCCATGAAAAACAGGAAGCTAAATGTGGGGGATGAAGAAAAACAACAACAAAAAAATAATATGCCAAATATAAAGACACCTTTTATAATCAACTGCCAGGGGTACCTGTTGTTGCCCAGCATTTGTCTGTGTCTGTGTCTCTCCTCCTCTCTCTCTCTCTTCCTCTCTCTCTCTCTCTCTCTCTCTCTCTCTCTCTCTCTCTCTCTCTCTCTCTCGCTCTCTCTATGGATTTATCTAAAAAAAAAAAGAGTACAAAATATAGCTGTTTTAAATTGTGTGTTACTTCATGAAGATCTGTATGAAATCTATTTAATCCAGATGTTCATGTTGATTTTAAAGATTACTGGAAGGGACTGACTTTATTACATGAAGAAAAGTGAAAGTAAAATGCAAAAAAAGCAATCAGCAGCTCTTCAAACGCAGCGCGGTAAACGGCCACCGCAAACGGGAGACAGACTAATGCATGGACAGACACCACGGTTCGCAATATAGATAAGGATGGCAGGGGTACCGCGCGAGTTACCCAGTGCTGTTCTCATCCTGTCGACATTTTGAATAAATAAAAATTTTTATTCTTTTTTTTTCTATTTTTTTTTGGGTGCCAAAAGCACTTCCCAACACTCACTTAGGAATGGGGTCAAGGATCATTTAATATTACCTTTCACATCACGACAAAGGCTTTGGCACAATCGAACGATTAAAAAAAAAATATCCACTTTTATTTTTTATTCCAAAGTACGTAAAACACTCCCTGGCACTCACTGATGAACCTCTGAAAGTTTGACAAAGATCCGTTTGGCCATCTTTGAGAAAAATGGTGACACAGACATCTCTCTTCCAGTATAGATTGGAAAATAAACCAATGAGCATTTGTCCATTTTCTACCCGCATTCCATCACCCCAAAGACTTACCAGGATAACACAATCATTGCATTAAAGATGGAAAATAATTATAGAACATAGAAAAATACTCCCACCGCTCCCTCCCCTCTCCGCCCCACAATCCGATTCACTCGCACAAACCGTTTCCTCGTAGGCCTCTTGTCGCTGATGCCAACCATGTCGCTCCCGCTCAAGCTGTTCTTGTAGCAACCCACGTGCCTCCTCCCCACCTTCCACTTGCCTCGTCAGGCCTTTGATCATAGCGGCCTGGTCGCGCACCTTCGCTGTACTCTGCATCAGCTGCACCTTCAAATCCTGGAAAGCAAAAGTGCGCCACAGTGCAAATAAGCAATGCATAATGCTGCCCCGGGTATTTTACACGCCGATAATCTATGCTATAAAAGGCGCCGTGCACGAGTGCATCCAGCCTAGTTCCACCCACAATTTCAACCTGAAAAATCATATGACCGCCATGTTGGTGCTTTCTGCTATGCAAAGTCAAAGACATCTTCGGACGCATCGTATTCACAATCGCCATGCCCCAATAACTGTGTCGCATTCTCTCAAGCAGGGCTTTCACCACAGAGGTTATGCAGGTCTTTGCTATTATTTGACTATTTTCTCTTAAACGACTCGACCTGGGACCATAAACCCCACGTCCTTACAGGGGTGCAAATTAACATTTTTATCCACCGGCCAGCAGGGCCGGTGACTAGAAAAAGTTACCGGCCCAGCAGAATTTCTACCGGCCCGATAAAATAAAGACAAAAGTAACAAATTTGATATCAAACACTTTTAATTACTCACATGAGTGAGTTTGATGAGTGGGTTGGTTGGATGAGTGAGTTTGATGAGTGAGGTTGGTTGGATGAGTGAGTTTATGAGTGAGGTTGGTTGGATGAGTGAGTTTGATGAGTGAGGTTGGTTGGATGAGTGAGTTTGATGGATGAGGTTGGTGGATGAGTGAATTTGATGAGTGAGGTTGGTTGGATGAGTGAGTTTAATGGAGGGAGTTTGCAGAATGAGTGAGTTTGATGGAGGAGGTTGGGTGGATGAGTGAGTTGGATGGATGGATGAGTGGTTTGATGAGTGGGGTGGGGGTGGGGGATGATGCAGGGAGAGGAGGAGGTTGTGGGTGATGGGGGGACCTTTTTGTGTGGTGATGGGGGGGCAGGGGGTTGTGAGTAGTGCTGGGGGGGGGGCATTTTTGTGGTGATGGGGTGGTTGTGGGGTGGTTGTGGCTGATGGACGATGGGGGGGGGGGGTTGTGGGTGATGGACGATGGGTGGAGGGGGGGGGTTGTGGGTGATGGACAATGGTGGGGGTACTACTCGTCCACCCAACATCACATATAAACTCACTCATTCACCTAACCTCACCCATCAAACTCACTCATTAACCCAACCTCACCCATCAAACACTCATTCATCTAACCTCACTCATCTAACTCACTCATTAACCCAAAAGCCTCATCAAACTCACTCATTCACCTAACCTCACCCATGATGAAACTCACTCATTCACCCAAATTCACTCATTTAACCAACCTGGGCATGAGAAAATGCGTCCAAACCGTCAAATCTCACGCAATCACGCGATTTGTAACGAGATGAAAACAGAACAAATGGCCGCCACAGATTACCGGTGATTTCTACGGATTTCTGCGGACAAAAACAGTAGTTCTAGTTGAGAAAACTAGTAGAGAAGCTAGTACAAATTGTACAAATAACAGAATCACGGTGATTTCGCCAGCCGGGCAGGTAAGGCAGTATTGTGTACCTGCCCAGCACAAAAGTTAGGCGCCATTGGTGACCGGGCAGCCGTTAATTTGCACCCCTGCATTATAATGGCCTTTGTGGAGGACTTGCCGGAATCTCGAGACATTGTGAAAGAAAACGTCTGTCATTATTTACTTTTAACGATGTGTATACATACATCAAGAAGAAGACAATTGGTTTTGGGTCTAATGGTCACTTAAGAATTGCAATTCCATGGGTTTTCGCATATCTCGCCGGATTGTGAGTTGGATAAGTGACCATGATGGGCCATGACAAGTAGGAGCTGTTTAAATCGCAGTTTCTATGAAGTCGGTGATAGAATGATTTGATAAAGAAAGCGTTAAATATTCCGCTGTTTCAAAGTGGGAATGCTCGTTTGCTTTTCTGAGCGGGGAGGGGAGTGAGGAAGGGAGGACAGAGTTGGGGCTGGAGGAGGGTTGGGAGCAAAGATGGGACAGAGTTGGGTGGAGGAGGTTGAGGGGGGTGAGAAGTTGGGGGTAGGGAGAGGGGGATTGAGGACTTGGAATGGGAAGTGGATCAACACCTTATGGTTGTGAGGGGAAGGGAGAGGACTTGGGGTGGGAGAGCAAATATGAGACAGAGATGGGAAGGAGAGGTTGACGCTTTGGGGGGAATGGAGGAATTGTGGTGGGGGCACGGGTGAGAGTTTGAAAGCTTGGAGTGGGGAGGGATTGATGCCCGAGGGTTGGAAGGGGTGAAGACTTGGGGTTGGGCGGTGGAGGTTGAAGTCTTATGGCTTGTGAGGGGGCGGGGAAAGGACAGTTGAGGACTTGAAGTCACATTTTTCATTGCGCAGATGTTCCGCGGGTCCCTGCTAGTTTACTATAAACCAAACATTGAACTTGTCACTTCACTGACAGTAGTTGATCGACATAACTTACATATGTTACAGTACAGTAATGCAGTTTATTGACAGTCAATATTTGCATTTTTTCATTCCAGAAGCATTTTGTTCGTGCTCATCCAGCGTTCGTTTTAGTAATACGCACAATTATTTGCTAAAAAAAAAAAATATATATATGAACTTTGTGTACATCTCCATGGATCAGACGTTACGTCATGTATTCCCCCCCCCCCCCTACCCAAGTTGCAAAATACAATTCTCATCAAGTCGTGAATAATACACTGCCAAAAAGGCCGAGTTTAGCGCTGGAGATAATGCCGTAATGACGTAAAGCGGTCTTACTACACCGCCATCTTATCAATCAATCATCCCAACACCAAGTGTTTGGCATTCAGCCCATCGCCTACGGACGTGAGATAGTCAGATATATGGGTTGTGGTGTCAGATGAACTCAGCAAAGCGACAGGAAGGATTGAGTGCCGGACACTAGGATCATGTGCACATCCGTTGAGGCCTAGCCGAGCGCTAGATGTAACGCCGTAATAACATCCCAGCAAAAAAGAGCGTGACAGACAGACAGACACTCAGAGACATGGACACACAGATAAATCCAGCTACTTTAATACATATATTACCACAGAAATGCAAACTTGCACACAAAATGTACTTCAAAACAAGTCTTTATGCTTAAATATCTCAAGAGTTAAAAAGTATTTTGAAAACAAAGTGAAATTCTCCAGGGGGAAAACTCATCAAAGGCTGTAGGGGAGATGCAAACCAAATCGTATGCAGCAGAACAGACCTAAATATCATCCAATGGCGTCGTAAACTCAATCGTTGCAAGTATAACGAAGGATGTAAATAAAATAAATCGGCAAACGGCCCAGAACATCCGAGGACCTGCAATTCCTGCAGCTCTGCGCTCGAGGTGACCGGTGAAGCACCAGCGACCTGCAGATGCACAATGAAGGCCTCCTTCTCGGCCAGCTGGCGGTCCCGCTCGGCCAGCATGGCGTCCATCTCAGATCCACGCAGACGCTGGGATGCCAACCCAGCTTCCTGGGGTCATCAAATAGTTATATAAACCTGCGCGATGCTACAAATCACACTTTAATGCATTTCAGGGAGAAACTGCAGGCCATGACAATGGTTCTTGGAAGGAACCAGGAGTATCGCTTCATACCGCATTTGCTAGTTGAGTGCGACACTGTGCGAGTGCTGCCTCCAGCTCATCGGCTTTACGCCGCAGCAAACGAACCTTGCCTCGACTCGCAGCCGCCTGTTCACCCTCACCGTCTACACCCTGGCATGAGACAAACACGATCGTTTTACTCTTAAATGAACACTCTCAAGAAATGCCATTACTATTCCTTGGAAAAACTTTGTTTCCTGCAATGGTAGACAATACATTTGTTCATTTTCATACTCTTAAACAGTAGACCGAGCCATTGGAAATATGTTTGGATTTCCTGAGGTTTTTTTTCTGCAATAATCTAAGGCTCTTCGTGATCCTTGTACATAAATGACGTGTTAGGCAAAGATATCAATAGACATCAATGTACTTTTATGTGAATCACAAGGACATTAGTGGACAAAGGACAAGCACGTTATGGTATATGGGATTTTAACCTCAGTTGCATGTACATGAACCACCACCCTTCTGTCATCCTCCATCGTAACCTATGACCTCGATTAGCACCATTACCCTTTCCTAACCCAACCCTCTTATTTGACCTCAGCATCTCTCAATTATCTCTGCTGGTTGTGCCCAATCGTTTTTCCACTACCCCAAAGCTAATTTGACGCTGCTCTTCCTGAGCCTCACTCTTGTGGATAAAAAAATAACAAACCCTCACTTCCCTGCATCATGAGCCAGAGGTTCAGATGGTAATAATGACAGGTCAGCCCAACGGATTATCTCAATGATAAAGGCTGACTATATCAGCACAAAAGATGTCGACAACAACCACCACCACAATTATAATAAATTGGGATGGTTCACATACAGCAAATGTAACTACAGGAGTCATGCTGGTGGGAAATGTACGATCAAACATACACAATGTCAAAGGAAACAATGATCTGACTGCACACCGCAAATTATCAAAACCTACAACCAATTAGAGTTCCATATAAGCGCCTTACCTTCCCATAGTCGTCGTGCTGAGTGCTGCCATCAGGCACGGAAGACACAGACTGTCGGCGAAACTCCTCCAGTTGAGCAGTCAGCGAAGCCACACGTGCCTTCGACTGGAGCTTCACTTTGGAAAGGCGAGTCTCAGCAGCATCCCGCTGCTCCTGAATGTGAAGCAATGTCACACCAGCTGTGATTGATAAACGTGGCAAACCGAATACAATACACCTATTAAAATGCCAATATCCCAATCCTTCTCAGAATCGTGAAACCACGAAATCATATTCCGATTTTCCATCATCAAAATCCAACATTTAATTCTGATTCTCCCAATCAAAATCCAAAAGTTTTTATTCCGATTCTGCATCATCAAAATCCCAAAATCTCAATCTGACGTCACCAAAAATAATTTCAAAATGTCGGTCTGACGGTACATTTTAAAATCCCAAATCTACTGATCAAAATCCCAAAATCTCAAACTTTTTTTTCCTGATTACACCTTTATATTTTTATTTAACATTAGGATCAAGACCTAAACTAACACTTAAGAGAAAATATATAATCAAAGCCTCCAATCCCAAATGTCTTATCGAAGTAATCCCTTTTAACAACTCTCTCTGGAAGCTATAATGGAACGGTACAATCAAACAAATGACCAAGTATCAGGAGGAACCAAAATAGACAAAGATGGAGCCATCAGGAGGAAACTGGATAGGATTCAGCTTTTGGATACTATTCCTCTACCCTCAAACCCACCCACGTGAACCTTATTAAAAACCATTTTCTATATTCACCCCTCCATAGACAAATAAAAAGAAAAAGAAAGAAAGATGGTAAAAACCAAACACAAACCAGATTATCTATCTTGGCACAGTGTTCCTATTTTGTGCCGATGGCATGGAGGTTGCTGCCTGTGGTGCTGTTCTTCAGTACAAACCTTGAGGTTGCTCAGCTCCTTGTCCTTTTCACGAACAAGTTCTTTGAGTCGGACCACCAATTGCTGGGATTCAACCAACTGTTCGCTCGTCTCATCTGACCAAGGTGAGTCAGGAGCACCCGGAGCACCGCCACTGCGCTGTGGCTAATGGGGAAAAATAAAGAAATAAAAAACACAAAGCACACAACAGTGCAATGTTTAACATCTTTTTTTCCTTTTTTTTGTATACATAGTCAAGGCTCCTGGAAGAGATAGTACCACTACACTGAACGGATCAGGACGCAACAGGACAAAAGGAACAGGAGAAAGAGTGGGAAAACACCAACAGCAGAACCGAAGGCCAAGACGGGGAGGCAGACAAACAATGGGTGTGGGGAGGAATGGGGGCAGGAGAGGATGCATGGAGTGGACAAGATAGATACAGAAGGGAACTCTCAGGAGGGAAATCTGGAAATTTGGAAGGAGGGATTGGGGTGGGGTGGGGGTAGGGGGTGTTTACGAGGGTATAAAAGAGTATGGTTTTGGATTAGGGACGATCAGAGATGGTTGTCAACAGCAATCTTGAAGACCTGGAGGGAAGAATGAGGTTGAAGAGGATGTGGAAGTTGGTTCCACAGGCAGGAAAAAAGAGGAACAAATGAGTGGTGGTGAGCAGTGATCCTGGATTTTGCAGTGATCCTCAAAAATCTCCTCAAAAGGATTCGCAGATTCCAATTTGTCCTGCATTTGCTCAATTTTTGCTGCGATAAGACACCACACACATCTTGGTAGCGAACGATGTCATTTGACAAGTCTACAGCTGCCATAAAGCTACGTACAATGAGCCGTACACTACCACCAATTGATAATTCTCAGTGTCTTGAATAATCAAAATAATATTACAGGATGTCGGTGCTATCACTTTTTGGACCCTTTTGGTGTGCAACAGCTCAATAGTGTAATTCAGTTTTGATCGCGAGTGCCATGATCGATGTGCAATTCCTGTTGCTTTTTAGTTCGATTTCTTCTTCAATTTTCAACTTGTGTTCATCTCCAGATGTTTCTTTTTCTACCCTAAATGAATTAAGCGAAGGATATAGTGTTCTTCTGTGAGGCAGCCATGTGCTGGTCGCATGAGAATAAGCAAAAAATAATAATTTGCTAAAATATCTGTCAATGAGGGACGTGCAGTGAGTGTAGTGGGTGAAATTCTTTGAAAGAGAAAAGCAAGAAATTATTAAAGTGTTCTTCGTGCATACAATGCTGATTATTGGCACACACGCACCGTACCTGCACCTTCCTTCACTGGAAGACAGGTAATTAGCTGAACAGACCTGAATGTTGCTTAAGCAAGCTAGTCGGGGTGCTTTTCTTTCCTGTGATATGGCATCAAAAACTGGAAAAGGAAAAAAATCCTCCATAGTGAGTTATGCTTCCGATGTTCATTTTACATTAAATTGTGAAAAGCGTAAACTTTTAGGGTGAAAATATTGTTGCGGTTCTACGAAACTGCCACTCCGCAAGGCAAATGCACCCAACATATAGTGGTCCGCAGGCAGTTATTTCATTAGTATGCATTTCAGAGAGCCCTTCCCTTAACATCTCGTGGGTTAATGGGATAAAATGCGTTGCGAGAGAGGATGTTGAGGTCGCGGAGAGATTCACTTACCTTGGCAGTGATATTCATGTCTCTGCTGGCTGTGAGCCAGAGGTCAACAGACATCTGGGTCGGGCCTGGGGAGTCATGGATTCACTGGATCATGTGGTGTGGCGCTGTCGGTACCTGTGCGTGAGGACGAAAGTCCGAGTCTTCAGGTCCTTAGTGCTTCCAGTCTTGCTCTATGGATGAAACTTGGACTCTGACCAGGGATCTGAGACGGAGCCTTAATTGCTTTGGTACCGGGTCTCTTCGGAGAATCCTTGGCTAGCGCTGGTCGGACTTTGTGTCCAACGAGCGGTTGCTGAGAGAGACTCAAATGAGATTTGTTACCTGCATAGTCCGTGAGCGTCAGCTGCGGCTGTATGAACATGTGGCTCATTTTCCTGACGCTGATCCTGCTCACCAGATTCTCTCAGCGAGGGAGCCTCATGAGTGGAGGAGGTCAATGGGCCGACCACATGCCTCGTGGTTGCAGCACGTTGATCAGCGTCTGAAGATGGGGATGGGCCAGGCATCTGCCTGGGGGATGGACAGATGGAGGCCCCTGGAGTACCGGCGGAAAGTGGACGCAGCGACGCGCTGCTCTGGTGCATGCTCCCATACCTGACTTGACCTGAGAGTATTTTACTGGAGTTAGGTCTTTAATTCCATTCATCGAGTTTAATTTACTTTGCACACACGACCTCTCCTTCAAGCAAGCATGCATTCCACAGAAAGAACGGTGACGTTAACAGAGAGCTCATGTGCAGCAGCGCAGCGGCCCGTTCAAACTGCCATTCCTCAATGGACGCTTCATTTCAGACTCCTCAGTACTCAAACCACAATGTTAAAACCTTCTTACGACTGCCACATCTTCCTAAAAATCCTCACAATAACATATGCTTGACCTCTTAAGCACAAACGCTTCCTCACTACAAATGCTTAAAGCACCTCACCACCACCATTCCAACTGCTTCAACCTCTTCACCACAAATACCACAGCGGCTTCCCCGACCTCACTACAACCACTACGAAATGCTGCAATCACAGTCGGTACCCAGGACGCTCACCACAGTCATTTAAGGATGCCAGGGAACAACGGACATAACCCACCGTGATGGATGCTTGGGGTTGGAACAGATTGGCCTATAGCTCGGAGCACAAGTATGTGCTAGGGTATGTTCAATGTCGTCTGGGTAGCCCTGGCGCTCTGCTAAATAGTGACCCTCATTCGAAGCCCAGTGCACGTTTGTGGCCAGAGAGCATTCCCAAAAACCCGCAGCCCATGTTCATCTTGGAGCTCCGTCGCATGGCCGGGTTCAGGGGTAAATGAGACCATTTTTGGCTTCCAGGCTTGGTGGGGTGGGGCTACTTCTTGGGGAGGCATCTGTGCACCAATGGGATTGCTCGGATACACCAACAGAGCGTTTTCTTCCATTTTTGGCTCCTCCTTCACCCAGGCTCTATAAAAATAGCTGCGAAAGAATCCTTGAGTCAGTCAGTCTCCGCAAGAGGTCAGAATCTTCTCCTCGGTGTGAGGCACCTGGACCAGGAGGAGAGTCCAGACCGACCTGAACAGTGGCGCGAGGGGAAAGGCGGAGCGAAAGCGCTGAGTAGGCGGAATGCTAGACGACAATCGACGTAGTAATTACACATACAGATTTTCTCACACACCACGTTAAGGTATCATCTCACACATTCCCTCTCCCATCTACTGTCTCGTCTGCTGTAAACGCACAAAACTAAAAGAGCAACTACAGATACACACCTCTTCACTCTCCCGATTCTGCATTACATTTGCATCTCATTACACTTCATTTTGCACCTCCTCACTCACACACCATAAACACCCCCAGTTTTCTTCCCTCCTCCCCCTCGTAAGCGACTGGGTTGCGTTGGTCCATCGTCCACGCCAGGTATTCAAGAAGTCGTTCACACCTCAAACTTTCATCTCTCTCGCCACTCTGATTTCCTCAGGTGCGTGTCTGATGGCACCTGTTATGTAAGATTAAAGATAAGATTGTAAAAGTTTAATTTCGGTTTAGCTCTGCCCTGTGTCTTCTCTTTGAAAATGAATGCATTTATTTTGCCACACCTCATCAATCCTTGCTTTCCCCTGCTGTACACCTTGCTAAATAAAACCCTTTATTATTGTGCCACATGACCTTCATCCTCTCTTCCTGTCCAGGCTGGAGTTCCTCAAGGCAGCGTTCTGGGCCCTGTTCTTTTTCTGGTTTTCATCAATGATCTCTCTGACTCCAGAAAATCCTCTTTATCTCTTTGCTGATGACTCCACCCTCTGCCGTATTTTTTGTCATCCCTCAGATCGGAAAGCAGCAGCTTCTTCACTCACTGCAGATCTGGGTAAAATCACAAACTGGTCCAACACGTGGAACATGTCTTTCAATCCTGACAAATCTCAGACTCTCACTATGTCTCCCTGAAAGAACCGTCGGGAAAGAGAGGAAAGAGAGGGAAGAGAGGGAAATAAGAGAGAGAGAGAGAGAGAGAGAGAGAGAGAGAGAGGAGAGAGAGAGAGAAGAGAGAGAGAGAGAGAGAGGAGAGAGAGAGATAGAGATTAAAAAAGGTCCAAGTGGTCTCAAGCTCTAAATGGTCAAGGGTCAAATCTGTCTGAAGGGTGTTAAGGTCTGAGGGGTCTCAAGGGACTTATGCTTGTGTAAAGGTCTTTTTTTGTATACATTGTCGAGGCTCATATGAGAGCTAACACACAACACACAACAAAGAGGGCAAGAGACAAGAGGGGTGGGAGAGGGAAGGACAAAACAGTGAGGAAAGAGGGACATTAGGAGATCTGTGGAAGGGAGAGGGATGGGGTGGGGAACATGGGGTAAACAATGAGGATGAGTCTGGGAGTTCTAGGGGTCAAAAGGGTGTCAAACGTCTGAAGGGTGAAGGGATCTAAAGGTGTCTAAAGTGTTAAAATGGTCTTAAAGGTAAAAGGGGTCTAATGGGTCTTGTGGATCTTTTGTGTCATCTGGGGCTTTTGTGTCAACTGGGTCCTCAGGCAGGATCTTATGGGGTCTTAAAGGGTATTCATCGGTTGAAGGGTCTCAACAGTCTAAAGGGTCAAAAAGTACATTCCAATAGTACGTAATTAATAGACATGTAGTCACGCTGCTTCATGGATGGACTGAACTGTTTGGTTTTCGTTTTCCTTCAAAACTTAAAAACATCAATATTTATTTGTAATTGCGTGGAAGAGAAAGGTGAATGAGTAACACTGAAATCAAAAGGAAATTTAGAAATTGTAATACCCTCTGCCTCCACCACAAGGTGGTGCAACAAGGTACACATTTACATTGAGAATTTATGCCCCCCCCCCCACACCCCAGCGTGAGGCTGCAGCCACAAGTAGCCTATGTTATCCCTTACACACAGTTGTATTTGTACCCTGAGTTTGGAGTTTGTAAAACTTAAGAAATGTGGCCGTGCATGAGGAACAAATATAGACAGATAGACAGCCACAGAGAGAGACAATGGTGCATGTATGTGTGTGTATATATATATATATATATATATAATATTGTTGCGAATTCGCGCCCGCCGGCGTGCGAACGGCCACGTAACTCGAATCGCGGCACGTCGCCCACCGGACGGACAATTCAGTCGTGACCTCTCGGAACAACGCCGGGAGCTAGTCACGGGTGGGGTTTAACCTCACCACGATCGTGCCAATTGCCCACCCGCGCAGGATAGGGTTGCTCGCCAAATTCGATCTACCTAAGTACCTGCGCGAATGGTCGACCGGGCGATCGTACCACGCCACAGGCCGCCTCCGGACACGAACCGCTTAAGCGGTCCGTTCCGTGCTGCAGTGATAACCGAGCGGTGTATCGTCGGCCTCGACGGTTCCGATTAATTACCGGGCGTATTAAGCCCACTACGAACCCCTTACGTGAAGCAAGATGGAGGGTCAATAAAAGAGGAAAAGAGACAAAGCAGAGCGGTAACAGTTCAATAAGCAAGCATTTTTATTCACACACACAGACAAGCACGTATATACAGCCATACAGTCAAAAATGCACATATAACAGTTAAAACAATTATGCACAAAAAGCAAATGTAACAAAAGAAACAATGCAGAGCTACAACCGAATACGCGTACACACGGCAACACTTAAAACAATACTACTTGAGCCAGACTGGCGCCACCCACAGACATTTGCACAAAAACCCAAAAAGAAAAGAAAGAAAGAAGTCGCGACTTCCTTTTATGGCTGGTGAGTCCCTCTCCCGCGACCGTGGAAATTCGCATTACACCATAAAGAGTCCTCAGGTGAGATATATCGGTAAGTTCATGTGTAGTTAGCCCAAACCCGTTGTATAGAGGGAATATGTGTGATTCATCGGGCTGCGACGCTTTGAGTTAGCCATTTTTCTTTCTCTATTGTTATTTTCGACCATTAAGCCGCCAACAACGCAAACAGCCACGACCTTTACTTCACAACTCCATCCGCAAACATCGCTTCACCGCCATTCCAAACGACGCCCGCCAACCACCAAACCACCACAGAAAACCCCCTACCACATTCGCCTATCTCCTTCTCCAACCATCGACCACCCCACCAGTCAACACCAAACGTCGTGCTGTCCAGGGCCCGTTCGGCGATTGGTGCCGAACGCATCGAGCCGCGAGCGGGAATGGCAGCCTTTCCGAGGGAGAAATTCGGATCAGGAAGGCTTCACGCCCCCTTTTTCTCCGTCCTATGGGCGAGCGTCGGGCGGTATGGCCCCGCCTCCAAGCGCGATGAACGTGGATTCTTTACGAGAGGAATTCGGATCAAAAGGGGTTCACGCCCCCTTTTTGCCGCACCAATGGCTGAACAGAGGGTGGCGTGGCCCCGCTCCAATCGCGTTTTGATCCTGAAATTTGCATATAGGCTCCTCCTGCGGCCTATAAAGACGCGAGCATAAGGCGACTCGCGGAGTTCGCGCGGTTGAGTTGCAGGCGGCTGGTCGGAGCAAGTGAAGAGTTCAAGTTCGAGTCAAGTGAAGACGGCGTTCGGCAACGAGGTTGCGGTGTGGTGGTCGCTCGTCTCGTCGCGGGGTCCAAGCCAGCCAGCCATTCCCCTCTCCCTGAGCATCAGCAATTTCCCCCCCCCCCCCCATCCGCGCTGAGATAGTGCCGGGGGGCCCCGTTCCTCCCCCACCCTAAACGTGGTGCCAACAAAACTGCTTGCGCGGAGCACGCCGGAGAGGCTCGCCGACCACGCCAGGGGCACGGAGTCGGGGCGCAGCGGCGCGGACATTACGGCTTGCCCACCATCGCGACACGAGGACGCGGTAAGACCATCTCGGTCTCGTGGACCTGGCCGCTCCTCCAGGCTCACGCACATTTGGTCCACGGACCTGTCTGCCTCCTTGCCTGTGAGGGTGGCTTTCTTTCATTTGCTTTTTGTATGAGTGATGTGGCGCCAAGTCCCGACAAGTAGAACTGTATAAGTGTTGTAAATATTTCCCTTTTATTCGGTCGTATTGCATTTGCTTTTGTTGCATCTTGTCTTGACTGTAATATACGTGCCTTCCGTGTTTCCGTAATAAATGTGCATTGCTTGTTGAACTGTTTCCGCTTTGCTTCGTCTCCTTCCTTTTATTGAATCTCCATCTTGCATCTACGTAGGGATTGTAGTGGATTTCAACATCCCGGTAATTAATCGAACCGTCAAGGCCGACGATAACTCCGCTCGGTTATCCCTGTAATCGGAACGAACCGCTTAAGCGGTTCGTGTCCGGAGTCGGCCTGTGGCGTGGTACAACTCCTCGGTACGCTACTCGCGCGAGTACTTAGGTAAATCGACCATTCGGCGATCGGACCCTATTTCGCGCGGGTAGAATGCGGACTGAGTTGTGGTGAGGTTAAACCCCCACCCGTGACTGGCTCCGGGCGGTAGTTCCAGAAGGGTCACGACTGAATTGTCTGTTCCGGTGAGCGAGGCGGCCGCTTTTGGCTTCACGCGGTCGATCGCACGCCGGCGGGCGCGAATTCGCAACAAATATATATATATTATATAATATATATATATATATATATATAATATATTGTTACGGTGTGGAAATTCGCAATCACCAGAAAGGTCCTCAGGTGAGATATATCGATAAGTTCATGTGTAGTTAGTCCACACTGTTGTTCGAGGGAATATGTGTGATTCATCCGGGCTGCGACGCTTTGAGTTAGCCATTTTTCTTTCTCTATCGTTATTTTGGACCATTAAGCGCGCAAACACTCAAACACCACCACCTTCGCCTCTTTACCTCCACAACTCCATCCCGCAAACATCGCTTCACCGCCATTCCCAAACGACGCCCGCCAACCACCAAACCACCACAGCAAACCCCCACTACCTTCGCCTTTCTCCTTCCACAACCATAAACCACCCCACCAGTCAACACCGAACGTCGTGCTGTCCAGGGCCCGTTCGGTGATTCTTGCCGAACGCAGCAAGCCACGAGTGTGAATGCGTTCCTTTTAGGAGAGGAAAACGGATCAGGAAGGCTTCACGCCCATTTTCTTCAATCCAATGACTGAGTATCGGGTGGCATGGCCCCGCCTCCGAACCCGCTGTGAATGCGTTCCGTTTAGAGGAGAGGAAGGATCAGAAAGCTTCACACCCCTTTTCTTCCATCCAATGACTGAGCATCTGGTGGCATAGCCCCGCCTCCGAACCCGCTGTGAGTGCGTTCCTTTCGGGAGAGGAGAAAGGATCAGGAAGGCTTCACGCCCCTTTTCTTCCATCCAATGACTGAGCATCGGGTGGCATGGCCCACCTCCGAACCCACTGTGAATGCGTTCCTTTAGGAGAGGAAAACGGATCAGGAAGGCTTCACGCCCCTTTTCTCTCCGTCCAATGGGCAAGCGTCGGGCGTGTGGCCCCGCCTCCAAGCGCGTTTTGATCGCGAATCTGCATACAAGCTCCACGCCCGGTCTATAAAGACGCGAGGACAACGCAGCTCGGTGTGCAGAAAGGGGTGCAGAAGTGGTGCTCGTCGAGTGAAGACGGAGGTCGACGTGGTGTGCAGAAAGGGGTGCAGAAAGTGGCGCTCGTCGAGTGAAGACGGAGGTCGACGTGAGGTGCAGAAAGGGTGCAGAAAGTGGCGCTGGTTAGAAGTCGTGGAGTCTGAGACGTGTGTTTGCGGGGATCGGACGGCGAAGGGGACGGAGCTCGGAGTGGAGGTCGAGGACGAGTCGCGGAGTGGAGCAGGGACGCAGAAGAGGGCTCAGGGGCGAGAGTTCGCCGGAGTCGGTGCGGTCCGGGACCCGCTAGCGGGACGGAGCGTCCGCCATTCCCTCTCCGACCCCGAGCATCAAAATTCCCCCCCCCATCCGCGCTGAGATAGCGCGCGGTACCCCGTCCGTTCCCCAACCCAACCGTGGTGCCTGCGTGACGCACGCCTGGAGGAGCTCACGACCATACCAGGGGCACGGAGTCAAGCGCGTTACGCGGACATTGCGGCTAGCCCGCCATCCGCGCACGAGGGCGCGGGTAAGACCCCTTCGGTCTCGTGGACCTGGCCGATCACCCAGGTCCCACGTTCATTTGGTCCACGGATCTGTCTGCCTCCTTGCCTATGAGGGTGGCTTTCGTTTTCTTTGCTTTTTGTGTAAATGTATGTGTGGCGCCAGTCTTGTAAGTAAACCCGTATAAGTGCTTGTACATTGCTTATTCGGTAGTAACTTGCATATTGTTCTTGCTTTGACTGTTATATGTGCATTTTCGTATGACTGTAAATACGTGCTTGTCTGTGTGTGTAATAAAATTGCTTTTGAACTGTTTTCTCGTTTCGTTGCGTCCTTTCCTCGTTGAAAGTTCCATCTTGCACCACGTAAGGGATTGGTAGTGGGTGTAGACACCCAATAAATAAACTGAACCGTCGAGGTCGACGATAACTCCGCTCGGTTATCCCTTTAGCACGGAACGAGCCGCTTAAGCGGTTCGTGTCCGAAGTCGACCTGCGGCGTGGTACAACTCCTCGGTACGCTACCCGTGCGGGTACTTAGGTATATTGACATTCGGCGATTCACGACGCGTAGAATGCGGACTGGGTTGTGGTGAGGTTAAACCCCACCCGTGACTGGCTCCTGGCGGTAGTTCCAGGAGGGTCACGACTGAATTGTCCGTTCCGGTGGGCGACGCGGTCGCCATTCGAGTCAAGCGGCCGATCTCACGCCGGGCGGGGCGAAATTCGTAACAATATATATATATATTTATTATTTTATTAAATATATATTACGAGGTGTGTTCAAAAAGTATCCAACCTTAATTTTTTGTGCGCAAACAAATGAAGCTAGGGAGGCGTGATTTGGTGCACGTATGTAGGCGATCCTAATTCGTATATGTGAATATTTTCCGCCTGCAGAAGCTGTCAGTCGCCGACAGACCGCCGATGAGTGAGGAAGTGTAAGTGAGCGCCGTCGGATTTTCGTTTTTGAAAAAATGACGGATCACTGTGGTCTCATCGCCAGTGATCACTGTGTTGAAGAAGTTGGGATCGCTGTTCACAGTCTCCAGCATGTCCTGTGCGATCTCCAAACGGAGTTGCTTCTGCTCGATCGTTCGCAGCTTTGGCACGAACTTCGCTGAGATTCTCCTTAAGCCCAATCCTCAGTCGCAATGGAATGAACGGATACAATGCTGACGCCCGCCTCGTCTGCAAGTTCTCTGATCGTGATTCGACGATCCTGCATTAGCAGGGTCCTCACTTGGTCAATGACGATCTCATTTCGGGATGTTGAGGGCCTACCAGAACGTGCTTCACTTTCCACTGATGTGTGACCATCTTTGAAGCGGTTGTACCACTCTTTTATCTGTGTGGTGCCCATTGCTTAGTTCGCGAAGGCCTGTTGAATCTTGCGGATCGTTTCCACTTGGGAATCGCCAAGCTTTAACAAAATTTGATGCAGTAGCGTTGTTCAAGTTTTTCCGTCATTTGGTCAAAAACGAAAATCCGAAGGCGCTCACTTACACTTCCTCACTCATGCGCGGTCTGTCGGCGAATGACAGCTTCTGCAGGCGGGAAAATATTCACGCATACGAATTAGGATCGCCTACATACGTGCACCAAACCACGCCTCCCTAGCTTCATTTGTTCACCTGCACAAAAAATTAAGGTTGGATACTTTTTGAACACACCTCGTATATATATAAAAATAAATGACCGTTTTTACAGCCATTTTTCCCTGCTGTGCAGGGGTTGGGATTTTTCTTGAGGCAATGTTTTTATGGCCGGATGCCCTTCCTGAAGCCAACTCTGGTCGCCTCTTACGACACACAGGGATATGGTACACCTATTCTA
>CM068957.1:18167779-18186605 GCA_035128595.1 Eptatretus atami
AGCAAAAAGAGGGGGGTGAAATAGGGTTGAAGCAAGTCAGAGGTTCCCACGGCCTCTCAATCAACGTCCAGGTGATTCCATCCAGCGCTGTACCTACCTGTCCGCCGAAGCAGAGTGACACTCGCCTTCACAAAATTCTTCATTCTGCTTCAGCCTGTGAAACTCCAGGACGGTAGTTTACAGCTGGGTCAGGATTCAAACCCCAGGCTGGAGAGCTTTATAGAGGAGAGTGTCCGTGTACCTGTAGGCTATCCTGGCAGCCTCATTATACTTTAAATGGGATAGCCTATCAATGTTCCCATTTTAACCTTCGGCTCATGATGCAGAGAGCCCCAGGTTCGAATCCCAAAATACCAAAATGCGTTTGTACATTGTAAGTCATGTAAAAAGTGCATTGATGTCTACTAATGTCTTGACCTACTTGTTCAAGGTCCATGCACCTTAGACCACCGTGGAATGATCCTTAAACGGCCGTTTGATAATAATCAACATTCAAACCACCATATAATATATTATCATTCCCCTCTTTTCGCGATCCCTCAACCCTGACCGCCATGCAACACACGGTTATTACACGGCGCCTTCCTGACCAGGTAAATAGCCCAAACACCTCGGCGAAGGTCCACCAGCAGGCACAACCCGGCCGAAATCAAGGAAGGATGACGAAGAGCCTCCAACTCTTGCCAGCAGCGGAAGTTACCTGCACGAGGACGTCACGCTGAACACGAGGGGGCGGAGCCACGCCGTGCATGACGTCACTTCCGTAAATAGCTCCAACTCTCACTCTCCCGTCAACATGAGCTTTCAGCTTTCTCAAAATTACAAGCAGTTACGTGTGTATCGGCTCTGTATCCCGTTGATAATTGTGTATGTTTAATTAGCGCTTTTCAACGTACGTTCAATTATAGTTTTTTAGGTAAAATTGCAGTGGCGGCTCCAGCAACTATTCGGGCGGTGTATAAATAACGATGCGTGTTTGTGCAAGTGAGCGTACGTACATTTTGTCGTAAAAAAATTAACGTGCCGTATTGTGTGTTTACATTACTAGTGCGTGCCCGTAGGTGCAGCTTCGTTCCTTCACTCTCGTAAACGCGACTGGATTTGGGAATTGTTTCAATAACATCGGACCAACCGTATCATAAATGGCCATAACTTGGGAAACACCTGGGAAACATACTCAGGTCCCAAGCGTCAATTGTGACGTCATATCAAACGAAGAAGAAGAAGAAGAATTGTGACGCCCCCTCTCTCTCGCCCCCTCTCTCGCCTCCTCTCTTGCCCCCACTCTCTCCCCTCCTCTCGCCCCTCTCTCTGTAAATGTATTCACAAATGTCTACCAAGCACAACAATTAATTGAAACCTTGGGAAAAAAAACAGCTTTCAAACCCTTGGGAAACAGCTGTTTCCCTTGGGAAAATTCAAACCTTGGGATTAATTAATAATTTGAACAATTAGTTTAAACCTTGGGAAAAAACGCTTTCAAACCTTGGTAAACACTTGGGAAACAGCTGAAACGGATGAAGAACGATATCAAACCTTCAAAAGGCACATACTCAGGCACATACCCCCCCCCCCCCCCAGAGTGGAGGCGAGAGAGAGGGACGAGAAGAGGGGGGGAGAGAGGAGGGGGAGAGAGGAGGGGGACAGAGGAGGGGCGAGACTAGGGGGAGAGAGGGGGGCGAGAGAGAGGGCATCACAATTCTTCTTCTTCGTTTGATATGACGTCACAATTGACGCTGGGACTGAGTATGTTTCCCAGGTGTTTCCCAAGTTATGGCCATTTAAGATGATACGGTTGGCACATAATATAAAACCGCCAATCCAGTCGTCGTTTACGAGAGCGAAGGAACGAAGCTGCAAATACTGGCAGAACCTACGGGCACGCACCTACCGGGCATGCACCGACGGGCCCGCACTAGTAATAATAAATAAACATTAATTGTGACGTCATTCGTGATGTCATAGCACTGTGTCTTGTCATTGGTTGACAGATAAATGGCCGTAATTGGGAACCGCTTATCCGATTAATATCAAACCTTGAAAAGGCACATCCGCGTCCCCAGCAATATCTGGCAAGTTTCAATCAGATCGGACCGTCAATCGGGCAAAAAAAAAAGAATAATAATAATAAATAAATAAACATTAATTGCGACATCATTCGTGACGTCATAGCACCGTGTCTTGTCATTGGTCGACAGATAAATGGCCGTAACTTGGGAACCGCTCGTCCGATTAATATCAAACCTTGAAAGGCACATCCGCAGGTCCCCAGCAATATTCCTGGCAAGTTTCAATCAGATCGGACCGTCAATCATGCAAAAAATAATAATAATAATAATAATAATAATAATAAATAATAACATTATGTGACGTCATTCGTGACGTCATAGCACCGTGTCTTGTCATTGGTCGACAGATAAATGGCCGTAACTTGGGAACCGCTCGTCCGATTAATATCAAACCTTGAAAAGGCACATCCGCAGGCCCCAGCAATATTCCTGGCAAGTTTCAATCAGATCGGACCGTCAATCATGCAAAAAATAATAATAATAAATATAATAAATAATAAATAAATAAATAAACATTAATTGTGACGTCATTCGTGACGTCATAGCACCGTGTCTTGTCATTGGTCGACAGATAAATGGCCGTAACTTGGAACCGCTTATCCGATTAATTCAAACCTCGAAAAGGCACATCCGCGGGTCCCCAGCAATATTCCTGGCAAGTTTCAATCAGATCGGACCGGCGGTCGTCGAGAAACGGCGGTCGCATACAGACACACATACAGACAGACAGACAGACAGACACACACAACAACACAGAGATTGCTGGAATTTTAGATAGACTAGTGCGAGCCCGTAGGGGGGCCCGTAGGTGCGTGCCAGTATGTGCAGCTTCGTGCCTGCAGTATCAGGTCCCAGCTAATTTGGACGTCATATCAAACGAAGAAGAAGAATTGTGACGCCCCCTCTCTCTCGCCCCCCCCCCCGTCTCCCCCTCTCCCCCCTCTCTCCCCTCTCTCCCCCCTCCTGTCCCCCTCCTCTCCGCCCCACCTCTCTCCTCCCCTCTCTTCCCCCTTCCCCCCTCTCTCCCCCTCCTCTCTCCCCCCTCTCTGCTCCCCTCCTCTCTCCTCCCTCTCTTGCCCCTCTCACCCCTCCCTCGCCCTTCTCTCTCCCCTCCTCTCTCCATTCTCTTGCCCCCCTCTCACCCCTCTCACCCCCTCTCGCCCTTCTCTCTCCCCCTCCTCTGTCCCCCTCCTCTCTCCCTACCCTCTCTTGCCCCCCTCTTCACCCCTCTCTCGCCCTTCTCTCTCCCTCCCTCTCTCCTCTCTTGCCCCCCCTCTCACCCCCTCTCTCGCCTTCTCTCTCCCCCTCTCTCTCCCCTCTCTTGCCCCCCCCTTTCACCCCTCTCTTGCCTTCTCTCTCCCCTTCTCTCTCCCCCTCCTCTCGCCTTCTCTCTCCCCCCCTCCTCTCTCCCTCCTCTCTTTGCCACCCCCTCCTCTCACCCCTCTCTCCCCTCTCCCCCCTCTCTCTCCCCTCCTCTTCCCCCCTCCTCTCTCTCGCCCCCCTCTCTCGCCCTCCTCTCTCCCTCCTCTCTCCCTCCCTCTCTTGCCCCCCCTCACCCTCTCTCGCTTTCTCTCTCGCCCCCCTCTCCCCCTCCTCTCTCGTCCCTCTCTCTGTAATGTATTCACAAATGTCTACCAAGCACAACGATTAATTCCAACCTTGGGAAAAAACAGCTTTCAACCCTTGGAAACAGCTGTTTCCCTCGGGAAAATTCAACCTTGGGATTAATTAATAATTTGAATAATAATCAAACCTTGGGAGTTTGGCACATACCCAGGTATGGCACATACCCAGAGAAAGACACATATCCCAGTGTCGATTGTGACGTCAATACCAAACGAAGAAGAATTGTGACGTCAATCCTTCAAAAAAATTTTTTTAATTAAATAAACATTAATTGTGACGTCATTCGTGATGTCATAGCACCGTGTCCTGTCATTGGTTCACAGATACATGCCGTAACTTGGGAACCACTCGTCCGATCCAATATCCTGGCAAGTTTCAATCGGATCGACGGGTCGCGAGAAACAGCGGTCGCAGACAAACAAACAGACAGACAGACACACAGAGATTGCTGGAATTATAGATAGACTAGTACGTGCCGTAAAAAATTAATAAATAAATAAATAAATAAATAAATATTCAAACCGCGAGCAACAAACAACAACCACACAGGCCGTTTCTTCACTCTCGCGTGCCCGTAATGTGTGACCCGGAAGTGCATATTATTCGCAGTTACGATTATTCGCAATTTAGTTGTAATAACAAATTATTCAATTAGCGCCAAAGTTTTTACTTTTCGAATGTCATCGCAAGGAAAAACAAAAAGAGAAGAGAAGAGAGAGAAAAAAATTACTTCCTGGTTCGGAGCATACCAGCTCACTCTGATGTTACGAAATTTATACACCGTCTAATATGAAACGATCATATTGGGCATTGTGTTTATTATATAAATGCGCATAAGAAATCGAGAAATTATTAGAATACACGAAGTCATCACTCTCGGAGCCCGTACGTTGTAACCCGTAATGGGGAACGCGGCTGAGGTCCTTCCCCATCGCCAGCACACGCACAAACGTGTCCTGTTATTGGTTGGTAAATAAATGGCCATAACTTGGGAAGCACTTGTCGATTAATATCAAACCTTGAAAAGGCACATCCTCAGGGCCCAGCAATATATCTGGCAAGTTCATCAATTAGATCGGACCAGTGGTTGTTGAGAAACGGGGTCGCAGACACACACACACACACACACACACACACACACACTAACACACACAGACACACACAGACCACCCCACACACACACACACACACACCCACACACACACACAACACACCACACACAACACACACAGACACACACACACACACACACACACCACACACACACACAAACAACACACACACAACACACACAACACACACACACACACACAGATTGCTGGAATTATAGATAGATAGATAATAAGCCGTTTGATGAATGAAACTTGACAGGTGAACTGTCCAACCGTCCACCAGCTGTGTGACGTTTCACGCCGATTGTTACCATGACGACTGACGGATTTATTTATTTACTTATTTATTGAAGAGGATTAATTTTGTTGTTTTGTCCTAAAAAAAACAAAAACCGACAGCAGGAGTGCGTGAGAGAACTCTTGTGACCGGATGTGCAGTATGTATACCTGCATTGCACAATTTGTTTATATCCCTTAAATCCCTTGAAACACAAGTAGGTTTATGTCCGGTAATCAGGTAACTTGGGTCATCGCACCTGTTTTTTTACCGTCATGTAGGTCTACCTGAACATTTGTTGAAAGCAACCACTGACAACGTTGACAGTAACTTGTAATTTTTACATAGTTTGTAGTTCTGGTTTTGTTTTTAACGTGTTAAAGTTCTGTGCCATTGATGCAGTGCCCCCGTTACCAGGAAACTGGTACTCAATTTTGACGACCTCAGAAGGATGACGGGCTGAATCAACCCACCTGGTGTTATTTCAACGGACGACGGGGGCTTGAACTCAAGACCCTAAGATCTTCAGCCAGCCAGCCACCTGAACCGTTAATCCAACACCAGGGTTATAATGGAAATAATAGTACAACAAGCCGGGAGGCGACGATGGTTCGCGCCTCGTGGGCATTATTGAACAATGCCACGATAGGTACACGTGGGACGTCCCTCATACAAAAAGACACAACTAGACCATGATATCTCGCTTGTGTCCAAGTTTCATCAAGATCGCATCAAACGTCACGGAGCTATGCTCTGGAGAGAGTCACAAACAGACAGACAGACGCACAGACAGACACACAGACGCAACAAAAATAGTGGTCACTGCTGGCACCCACGAACCAATTAAGGAAGGTAGGACACAAAAACAAAGCCAGTTGGCCCTGTACTGCACTACCTCTTTGCATGAAACTTCACAATGATCAATCTTTGAGATGTCATCCTACAGGTGAGATCTCAACGTCAGGTATATAAACACTTCACCCGCAGGTAAGTTCTCTCGACTTGAACCAATGCCATCTCTGCAGCCCCAGCGGTCCTCGCTCCTAATGGACCGTAGTAGAGCTAAACCTGAAAACTCATCCCGATCCAGACTGCGCATGGGGATCCAGAGCTCAGGTCCGATGGAGTTGTGCGATGTTGCAGCGACGATCTGACTCAAAGTCACTCCAGATGATGCCCACTTTTGAAGCCCCTCACCACACACCAGGCTCCATGACGTAATGATCGAGGGGCTAGTTCAAGTCGACAACAACCGAATGTCATCCGAATGAACCGTGACATGTTCAAAACTAGGGAGTTCATGGGACGGGTCTTTTCAACTCTTGCTTTGCTTTTCCGAGCACTATCGATATTTCCTACGAGTCGTGATTTAGTCTGAATCCCGAAATTTCCGTGCGCTGCTGAGAGAGGCAACGGCAAATTTGATTGGCTGGGATGGCGTAAAATAGCGTAATACCGTATTTTGTCCGAGTAATGCTAAACTAGAAAATTTTGGAAGTGCCAACAAGGTGATTTGTGTTCTACAGTGTTTAATTACACAGTTCAGTTGAAATCCTTCCAATAATTGACAGACCGATGTTTGTGTGTTTGTTTGTCACGCTACTCCTACACTTCTGGGCTCATTACATCCAGACTTGCTACAGAGGATCAGCATGATCCCAATTAATGTATAGGGGTCCTCTTATCTTTGCCGGTGGTCTTGAGGGGGTGAGGGAGGTAGGGACGCAAATTCTCTATGTAAATGTGTATCGTGTAGCACCACCTCCAGGTGGGAGAGGGTATTACAAGTCTCCACCATTTACAGTCCTGTATTCCTGTCCCCACGTTCTCCAGTGCAGTGAGGTGTTTTGAATTATCAGCCATTTTCCTCTGCTGAGCAGGGGTTGGCTTTTTTTTGAGGCAATTTTGTTTTTTTATGGCCGGATGCCCTTCCTGACGCCAACCCTGGTCGCCGCTTACAACACACAGGGAAATGGTACACCTATTCTAACCGGGGCATACACCGGGACCGGTACACTGGTACTCATTTCGCCGACCTCGGAAGGATAACAGGCTGAGTCAACCCCCTGGTGTTAATTCAGTGGCCAACGGGGCTCGAACTCAGGACCCAAGGATCCCAAGCAACCACCCTAACCACTAAACCAACACCAGGCTTGTGTTTTGAATTATATGCAGTAGATATGTTTTTGCTTCATGCACGTAACCCTGGGTTTTTTGGGGGGTTTTTTTGCCCATATAGAGCTGTCAGTTGCCTATACACCACCCAAATGAAGGTATTTGTCAGAAGAACGCGTCGCATGCTTCGAACAAGATTGCCCCTTATGGCGGGTTCTCTGCTAGTAAAAATAAGTTTTAAAACACAAACAAAAAAAAAAATTCAGAAGTTTCCTGCCGTTGTTGCACCTTCTTTTACACTACCTTATTTAAGTTAGTTTTCCGTGCCTGTTGTTTGTGTCATTTATGACGTCCCCCCAAAAAACAGCACATTTCTTGTTTGTTATGATTTACAATTCTGTTTGACTGCCAGACAGACAGACAGAGTGAAACATATCTCATTCCTCTTTGCACATGCGCGATCTGGATGAGATTCCGTCCAATTTGCCAAATTCAGTGCCAAAGTACTGCTAAACTGCAGGTTATCCACAAGGAAACTCGACGCAGGAGGACGAGGAGGCCATTTGGCTCATCTTGCCTGTGCCGCATCTGCAGCACGAGACCAATTTTTATCTGTCAAAACGATGCAATTTCATCGGGGGAATGGGGGGGGAGGAATGTGGGTGGATGAGACAATGTGGAACATCCAGGGATACCACGAGGGTGTCAAAAGAAAAAAAAGGGAAATATATTTATTTTAATTATTTTAATTTAAAAATGCATTTTCATTTTTGGGGTTATTTATTTATTTATTTTTTTATGGGGAAGGAGGGGGAGTGGTGGTAGTTCTTGGGTGACAAACACAGAACATCAACCACACACCACCCCTTTGACGAGACACCCACACGGCACTCCGCACAGATGCACACAATCACCCATCCATATTCGAGCCAACTAAAAGTCCTGCCAACATCCCTGTGACACCCCTATATCCCCAATACTTACAGATACCTATCTGTTGTATCCCGACGGATAGACCACACAAACACGTGGGACCAGAGTTAACACGACTCGTGTATTACAGCCAACAGCAACATGGCGGAATCTCAATCCTCAGTGGGACAGGTCATATGACCTGTGATCTGCTGGTGAAACACGTGACTATGCAAACACAACATATTTCCCCCCCTCTTCCTCAAAGGTTAAACATTACAGTCTCTGTTATTAGGGGCTCAATGACAATTAAGCTTATCAGCCAATAAACCAAAATATGACCGATGATGTCCATGAATTCAAGTGTTGGAACCTGTTCAAGTTCACATAAAATCAACTTCAAATCACTGTTTGTTTTCAAAGTCAGATAGGTATCTTGGAGGACGTCACTGTCACCTTGGACGTTGAGGTCATTGTCTGGTCAGATCTGGATGAGGAGTCGGAGTATCAGGCGGGTTAACAGCGTCAAAGTTCCCATCTGAATCCAAATGGGGATGACCGGCATGGTGGGGCCTCACACATCGTGGGGAATTCCAATGAGAACCATCTTCGAGCACGAAAGTATTTGGACTGGCTTTGCTAACAATACGTTGTGGCTGTGATAGAGATGATGCCAATTTGTGCTTATGAATTGGTCGCTCAGTTCGGACCCATTCACCTGGGGTCAGGGTAGAGTGTCTACCTTTGCAGCATCGGTCTGTCATTTGTGTACTCTTTTACCCATTGCTGTTTTTCGAGAAGAGCACTTGCTAATCCTATGTTAGCTGTTAATGTCTGGATTGGTTTCAGAGCTTCCAGCGGATATCGGGAGTTGGCGGCCTATCATCATTTCAGCGCTAGGGTACGCTGTGTTAGATGTGGTGTTGAGCGGTAAGTCTGTAGAATGGTTCGAACTGCATCCTTGAATGTCTTTCCATCTGTCAATTGAGCGGTGAGACCTTCCTGTGGGACGATGCTCTCTCCCGGAATGCTCCAACAACGTTTCAAACTCATACGAGACGAATTGCGGGCCATTATCAGTTATGATAACTTCAGGGAGTCTCCATTCGTAAAGAGCTCGCCAAGAATGTTGATGATAGTCGTGGACGTCACGACTGGGGTTACAGCAATTTCTGGACACTTTGAGTGCAGGTCATGGACTACAACGAGCAACATTTGGTCGAAGGGAGCAACATTTACTTGACCAAAGATGTCGACTTGAATCTGGCTCCATGGTTTCTCTGGCCAAGGTTTTGGTTGGAGCAGTGGTTGCATTGGTTTCGAAGATTTATCATTTAACTGCACATGATTCACAGTCCCTGATGTACTCCTCAATACATCGGTCAATACCTGGCCACCAGACCGAATCTCGACATCGTTGTTTTGTTCTACCGATGCCTGGATGACCCTCGTGAGCCATATTCAAAACATTCCTCTGAAGAGTCCTGAGAATTACAGCACATAAGCCTCTGGACACACAACAGTCATTGAACACAGAAAATTCATCCTTGAGTGTGAAGTATAGTTCAAGTTCACGTGTAGGTGTTTGGCGAGGCCAACCATTTTGGATGAAATGCCAAACTTTCTTTCGAGTAGGGTCCTCTGTTGAAGCATTCTGTAACTTTGCTGCTGTCACAAAGTCGTCCAAGTGTATTTCCATAACATTTGAGTCTTCAGTAGTTGTCGTTACATCTGGGTTACTGTCGTCGACAAGTCTACTGAGCATATCCGCAACTTGATTCTTGGATCATGTCACATACTGGACATCAAAGAGCGATGCTTTAATATGGACACCACCACCAGAAGGACATTAATCCGGAGCACCCTCTGATAGTATCAGTTGTTGGTGGACATTAACGAGCTCACGGCGACTTATTACGGGCACCCTGAACAAATTACAAATTCCTTCCCAAACTCTCTCACCCACTTGGCAAGTGTGTCAATACTCCAATGTGAGCTGAGGGAGACCTTCGGCCTGCAGAGGATTGAAAAAAGGCTGTTGATAATGGTGTTGTTGACGATACCACTCCAGATATCTGCATAGTAGCTCACCTGGAACGTAGTTCCGGGGAGCTTATGGGATGGCGCATAGTCCGTCCGTCCGTCCGTCCATCCATCCACAAATACTTGGAACTTCTTCGCTGAAACTGCACATATGATTTTGATGAAACTTCACCACAACCTTCATCATCCAGTACATATCAAAGTTTGTTCACGGAATTTTTAAAAGTCGGACCCGAAGGGTGTCTACAGGGGGGTTGCCCCCCAAAATAGGTATTTGCTTCCTTCTCAAAAACGACACACAATTCTGATAAAGCTCGACGACAATATTCATCACCCACGATGTACAAAAGATTGTTCAAGACATTTAAAAAAAATCAGGGTCTAAGGGTGTGTAAAGGGTGGGGGGGTTGCCCCCCCGGAATATGTATTTCCTTTCTTCGCCAAAACCACACACAATTTCAATGAAACTTGACCACAACCTTCATCACCTGTGATGTACCAAAGTTTGTTCATCCATTCCATCCATCCATTGGGATCATACTCTGTGCAGAGCGTTGGTGCTGCCTAAGCAGTCTCCTTGGCTATTGGACACAATCCTGGACGGGTCGCCACTCCGACACAGTATACCAGCAAGTTGGTACTCATTTTGCCGACCTCTGAAGGATGACAGTCAACCTCACCTGGTATTGATTCAACATCCGAGTGGGATTTGAACTCAGGATCTGGAATCCAAAAGCCTCATCACCTAACCATTAAGCCAGCACCAGCTTAAAGTTTGTTCATGGATTTTAGTGGGGCAACTTAGCTAATATAGGCATAACAATTGTGCATTTTGTGAGGAAAGCACCAAATTTGGCACACTAGTAGCCTATCATATTATGAACAGATTGGATATTGGCCATCTCAAAATTTTTGATGGCAGTGGAAAATGGCTGCCAAGCCATCAGCGGCTGAATTTGAGATGGCCAATATCCAAATCTGTTCATAATAGTTAGGCTACTAGTGTGCCAAATTGGTGCTTTCGTCACAAAAGCACAATTGTTATGCTATATTTAGCTAAGTTGCCCCACTATTTAATAAATTAAGGTCGAAGGGGATTTACGGGGGGGGGGGGGGAGTTGTCCCCTAAGATAGATATTTGTAACAACATTGGTTCATTGGTACGTTTTTCTAATTCCGTCCCACATCGACTTCCTCCTGAGTATCCTTATTCTACCAGGTGAGCACCCAGGGTATTGCCCCTGTTTGTTTTTTTTAAGATCTCTTTCTGCTTTGTGTTCAAGTCGTATAATTAATTAATCAGAACAATGAAGTCTTTCATCCAAGGTATTATTACCTCTGATATCGAAGGTGGATTGGGGTTGTTTTCACCCTGGACGTCTGTCTGTCTGTGAGCCGGATATCTCAAAAATTAGACGAAACTTGGTATCTCCGGATACAAGTTGGGATTCAGACGGATATCTCAAATTCAGATGTGCGGATTCAGGGGGAAACTTGGTGGATGGGTTGTGTGTGTGGTGTGTGTTGTGTGTGTGTGTGTGTGTGTGTGTGTGTGTGTGTGTGTGTGTGTGTGTGTGTGTGTGGTGTGTGTGTGTGTGTGTGTGTGTGTGACAAGGATGAATTGGTTCGATTTTGGTGACGATCTAGATTCATTTATATTTTTTATTGATTCTTCACCATTGAGAAATGGGGCCAAAAACGATATATAGCATTATACTTCAAAAGTTGTGAGGATTATGATAACTAGGTGGACGAGTTCGGATAGGATGATAGAAAGCAGATTATTTGGTTCAGTTGTGGATCAGTTCCGGCCTATCAGTGGGATACAAAACAAACTGTTCAGCCTGGCGGAGGTATGCACTCACGCAGTGTCGGTCTCGTTTCAGTAGGTCTCTCAAGGTCTGCAACATCTCCACAAATCATTGGGATGAAAGATCTTTATCGCAGAGAATGGAATGTTTCCAACCATAAACTACACCTCACCTTAACCCGTGGTTTGTGGCTTTGGGTCCAGGCTAAGCGGAACCTTTTAAAGTTTATTTTTTTAAAACTTCAAATTATTGCTCTTTAACATCTGCAATGCAAATGAACTTCTGATATTTGAATCTCCATTTCACGTATTATTCATTTTCTTTGTGAAGGAAATGGACCTCTGCCATCATGCCATTTTTCATTGTTTCTCATGTGGTACAATGTTAATGTCAGCCACATCATCATTTGTGATATGCATCATCACATCTTATTCCAACAAAAGGGTGTCGTGAATTCATTCCATCACCTCTTATTGCGTCTCTTGTATGTTTTGCAATTACTCTTCATCGAACTACTCCCACTTCTTAAACAGCTTCAATTATTCCAACATAATTTGTGGGGTCGGCGGGGGAACAATTTGGGGCCAATTATTTCTCGAACCGCCTTGTCAGGTCTGATATTTGACTGGAGGTGATGTGGGCAGGAATTTATAATTTGTTCAAGGTGCTGGGGAATACTAGGCGACACTTTGCAAATTATACGGTGAGATATTTGACGTCCACAAACTCACAGTAGCAGATAGGACACTCGGATTGACGTCCACCTGTGGGACAGGTGCATTTTGTGATGCAACGCGCTGCCTGTGTAGCACAAATATAGCAGTTTAACGTCGAGAATCGAACCCAAGCTAGACAACTCAAATGTGAGTGCGGTACCTCTGTACTGTCCTGATGAACTCGTATAACTGTCGCTCTTTATTAAGCTTGAACCATTATTGTTTAAAATAAAACTCCCGCACATACTTAGGAGCTTTCGCTCCGACGTAGAAAAGGCAATCTAACTCATTAATATTGTATAGTCATTTATTATAATATGTCAATTGTCAAATACACTGATAATCCAGAACGGCTTATGTTCCATCAGGATCCCAGCAAGACAGGAAGTTTGTACTCGGAGTGTTTGATTCCAAAGGAATACGACGGCAGTTGTCGATGGGTCGCTGTCACCTGCACCACACACACAATGAAAATGATTGCATGGTATTTCTTCTTTGGTTGAATAGTTATTGAAACAACCCCCCTCCCCCACCCACCCCCGATGACGGTCATCATTTTGGCAAATGATGCTGATCATTGATAAGCTGGCAGATGTGGACCGAGGTAGTACGTACCTTTTCGGGCCTGTAAGTTCCTGGGCCTGGATTCATATTCATTTGCTTTGGTCCCTCAAATCGAGGCTTCATCGTATACTGTGGGAATTTGTGTTTGTACACGTCCATACTTGGTATGTTGTGAGACGCTGGACCTGGGGTCTGTGGGTGGTGTAAAAAGTTCACACGGCTCAATGCTCTCCCGAACAAAAGCCAATAGGTTTTACTTTTCACGTGGAAGACACAAACCTTTATCATAAGGTCGAATATACCCAAAACATATCCAGCATAGGTGCATGGATCCAGAATGGTCTGTTTAACATTCCCTAGTAAGCACTCAACTCAAGATGCTGGTGTGTAAGTTTCAAATCCCCTTATATTGTGTTTATTTGTTTATTATCATTACCTCCGCCACCGAACGTGACGGAGGTTATGCTTTCAAACCTATGTGTCTGTTTACCTGTGTGCAGGATATCTCAAAAAAGTTATGGACAGATTCGGACGAAACTTGGTGGACAGGTTGGGTGTGTGACGAGGACGAATTAATTAGATATTGGTGAAGACCTGGATCCGAGAATTTTTCAAGTGATTCTTCACGATTGAGAGATCGGGCCAAAAACAATATATAGCATGATATCTCAAAACGCTGTGAACGAGCTATGACAAAACTTGGTTGGATGAGTTGGGAAGTTGACAAGAACAAGCCGATTCGATTTGGGTTCAGGTCCGGATCCAGATCTGACCTATCAGTGGGACACAAAACGTAGACTGTTCAGCCTGGCGGAAGTATGCGATCTACCGAGTGCCGGTATAGTTTCATTATCTACTAGCAGGGGTACCCAGCGTTGCCTAGTCTTTCCTGGTCAAGTTTGCCCCCGATCTATAAACGTGGGTGCCGTTCAGGAAGAAGAAGTACCGCCAACTTTGACCGCTTCCAGAAGAGGTTTATTAACCTCCGCCATCGAAGATCGGAGGTTACTGTTTTCACCGCCTTTGTGCTTGCTTATCTTGCCAAAACGAAGTTTTTGCAAGATATGTTAGTCAGTCTGTATGTTTTTTTTTGTTTTTTTTGTTTGTTTGTTTGTTTTGTTTGTTTGTCTGTAATCATGAAAAAAAAATTCTGCGACCACAGTTTTCATTGGAAATTTTTGTAAACTTCGCATATCAGAGGGCCTATGGAGGTCCCTTTCAGGCCATAAAATTTTGAAGGTCAAGTCAAAGTCAAGGTCACTTTTTCGCAAATCAGTTGTAATCGACAAAACCCTCATTTTTTGAGTAATTTTGATCGGATCGTCTTCAAACTTCATGGGAATATAGTTCATCGGTCTGGCGCTCAGCTGATTAATTTTGGTGGCGATTGGCCTTGACCTTCATGGTTAACGCCTAAGGTCAACATTTGACCCCAAGTCAAATTTTCAAGTTTTAGGAACCATATCGTGTAGTACCTCAAATTGAACACCTCGATGAGTGCTTTCTAGTATATCAAGCTTGAGACATTATGACGTGATTTGGTGGGACGTTTTGCAGGCAAACGCATATTTTCATGGTTACTCTGTAGAACGATTCTCATCGGAATCTCTCGTAGGCAGATATTCCTAAAGGAGTCGCTCCTGGTAATAGCAGCTCTTTGCTTCACCTCAGTGTGACCTTAAAGAAGTCACACGTGGTCACCTTTTGGCAAGATACGGATCACCCTACGGGTGACATTGGTTTTTTGTTTGTTTTGTTTGTGAACAGTATAACGGAAAAACTCCTTGACGGATTTCGCCGAAAACTTGGTGGGGGGGTTAGGTATGGTCCAAGGATCATGCCATTAAATTTTGGACCTGGTTTCCCCCCCCCCCCCCCCCCAAAAAAAAATTGTTAGAGAATTTTTTTTTTTTTTTTGCATTTCTACATGTTTTTAAGTGATTCCAACCCCCCCCCCCAAAAAAAATTGTTACCTCCCCCCAAAAAAAAATAGAGAATTTTTTTTTTTGCATTTCTACATGTTTTAAGTGATTTCCAACCCCCCCCCCCCCAAAAAAAAATTGTTAGAGAAAAAAAATTTTTTGCAACTTTTTTTTTCAACAAAATTTCGATTTCTTTTTTTTGCATTTCTACATGTTTTAAGTGATTTCCAACCCCCCCCCCCCCCCCCAAAAAAAAATGTTGGAGAAAAGAACTAACTGTCAGCACTGTTGACGTCATATTTAATGAATAAGATATAAGGTTCACTTGAGTGACCCAGCAGTTATGGCGGCGGAGGTTTTTGCACTCTCCGAGTGCTCCCCCTCTAGTTTGTATTGTATTTTACCATACGTATGTGTACTTGAATATAACTGTCATTAATCAAAAAGGCTTCAGCAATCAAGAGCGATTTAAAATTTTTTAATTCAATTAATCGAACTTTTTTCAAAATTGTTCCAAAAATATTGTTGCCTAAAACACTCCCTGGCATGCACTGATTAACCTCTGAAAGTTTGACGAAGATCCATTCAGCCATCTCTGAGAAAAACGTCAACACAGCCAGACAGACACACACAGACAAACAGCTCTCTTAGAGTAGAGATTAATATCCTTGTAATTCACGCAAAAGTACAATGATGTTTCTCAATGTCCTTATCCTACACATAGCATATGCCTACCTATACGCTCCTCCATGATCTTGCATCACGAAAAAGAAGTGAAACAATCACAGAAACTGAAAATAAAGTTTAACCTTCAATATGAATACCAGAAAAAAGCTTACATTTGGTTGGTTCTTGTAAAAGACTCCAACGCTACTGCGCCCAGTGAAAGAATACATGGGTGCTGAAGTTTTGTCGACAAGTCCGTGGCCCAAGACCGGTGGAAGGATGAAGTGGGCTGGACCTAAAAAGAAGGAAAATGCCGAGATACAAACATATCACCATAAGTCCTTTATTTTGTAATATAAAGGGGTTTTGTGATAAGCACAATACTATAACATTTACTCAATTTTTTGAATTTGTGTTGGCATGATTCGTGTTTCCCATCGGAACCAACAGCTCGTGATTTCTGGAACCTCGCTTCAAATCCCATGTGTTATTTTTATTTATCCATTGTCTACTCCTGTCATTGTAAAGAATGTGAGATGTGATTTTTTGAGCAAGCTCCACGATGAGCCTTATGATCAATGTAAAGATACTGATGATTAACATAACCTAAATCCCAAAAGTCTGCAAAATTTAGCACAAAAGGACATTCATGAATCTTTCATTGGGACTCAAGGGTTATAGTATTCGTTTATTGAACTTTGCACTATAAAGAAGAATCATTAGTTAACTGTAATGGCAACGAAGGAAAATTACACATCAAGTTACTCCAGCGATTCGTAACAATGAGAGAAAGACAGAGTTCTATCATCAGATGATTCTTCTATCTCTTCTTCTTTCATTTGCAGCACAAGGCTATGGTGAAGCATCATTGGCTGAGGGTGTGGCTGTGCCACTGATGTAATGCTCTCTGCTGTTTTGGGTGGGAATGTGTAATTTGTTAAAGGTGCTGGAGATAGCTCGCCTGCTCTTTGCAAAGGACACCGTGAGATCTTTAACATCCACCAACTACTGCTGGCAGAGGGGACGCCTGCTTAACCTCCATCCAAAGGATGACACACACACACACACACACACACACACACACACACACACACACATTGATGCATCACCCTGCCTGTGAAACACCAGGATGACAGTTTCCTCAAAACTCATAACATGAGCTATTCTACTGATTACATGCCATGATTTCAGCAGGACTCATCAAAGCTTTGGTAGCTTACTGCAGTGCTACTCCGACAGTTGAGAACTTGGGTGGAGCCAAAAGGACACCATGACAAACACCAAGACCTCTAGACTCCTCTTCGGGTCACAGAATATTCTGTGACAGTGACAGTCACATGTATGAAGGACAATACCCTGCAGTACATTATATCCTGTGCCATCATGGGTGCCTCATCCCATCAAAGGTCGAAGTTTGCATCTTCTCCTGGCAAGTTGGCTTGGCCAGACTTGGTGACGTATGGTTAGTGTCTGCTCTGTGTCTGAGAGCAGGATATTTCAAAAAGTTGTGAACGGATTCAGACGAAACTTGGTGGATAGGTTTGGTGTATGATGAGGAAGAATTGCTTTGATTTTGGTGAAGATCCAGGTACTACAATTTTTTTAAGTGATTCGTCACCGTTGAGAGAAAGGGCCAAAAACGATATACAGCACGATATCTCAAAAAGGTTGTGGATGAGTTATGGCAAAACTAGGTGGAAGAGTTGGATAGGTAACAAGAAGAAGTAGATTAAATTTTGGTTTAGGTCTGGGTGCAGGTCCGGCCTATCGGTGGGATACAAAGCGTAAACTGTTCAGCCTGGTGGAGGGTATGTGCTCTACCGAGTGCCAATCTAGTTACTGTATAAGTTGTGATCATTGACATGAATGTGAAATATTTCACAGTACCTTTTGCAAGAGTAGGTCCTTATAGTGAATACTTTCAGAATTATTGACCCCAGCACTACTGCAAAATTTGGACATGACAGAGGTCCGATGCAAGATATAACAGATCAATTATTTAACATTTGGAGGAATG
The DNA here is from genome assembly GCA_035128595.1 of Eptatretus atami. Lineage (NCBI taxonomy): Eukaryota > Metazoa > Chordata > Myxini > Myxiniformes > Myxinidae > Eptatretus > Eptatretus atami. Next base: position 18,185,630 of record CM068957.1, read on the forward strand.
GATAATCATGCAACTACGGTATAAGGATATCACAAACCCTGTTACCTGGAGTGTCACTGCATAATTTTACTTCCTTTTTTCTGGCTAACATGCTGTATGACGGTGCGGTCGGGTAGACAGAATTCATTGCACGTTCTGGCTTGTGAGAACCTGTAAAACGCACACAACTTGTACTGTCTGTCATTCCAGCTCTTTATACTGGTTGATAGCATATCCCTGGCTTAAGTACTCAGTTTCTTAACTTTCACTAATCATTTGATGTACAGGTTAATTTATGAAGCCATAAACAAATGATGTGCACTTGGTGGGTAAAGGAGTGGGGGTGGAGGTGTTGCGATAATTCCGTAAAGCTCTGTGTACACCAAGCACACACACACGTAACATGTACAAAAAGGTTAAACAATCCGGAAAATTGGGAAGTTCAACCAAAACAAAGAATCTCATCCATCACATTTCTTTACATGTAATATAAGTTGGTTGTGTTCTGTTCTTGCATATGGCAGCTTGGCTGCCAGGTAGCTATCATTTCTTGGAAGCATGGCTGTGCTGCTGATGCTTTGCCCCTTTGCCAGTACAATGGTACCCATTTTGCTGACCTCAGAAAGCAGACAGGCCGAGTCAACCCTACCTGGTGTTAATTCAGCAGCCAACATGGCTCAAACTCAGGACCCTAAGATCCTAAGCTAGCCACCCTTGCTGCTAAGCCAACACCAGGCTATATAAGTTGGTAAAAAAATAGAAAGAAAAAAAATTCGAAATGTATTCGTTGAGCAATCAGCTTAACATTGTCTTTGAAGGACAGCTTGGTAAAGAAAGAAACACATATTAAATCAGCTGTTCCACTAGCCTCAACCTCTGTATAAAATGGTCCATCCATCCTACCACTACACCCTCCTCCAAAGATAGCTTTAAGCCCCTGTCACACCTTGACGATTTAGCCAGCGTATGGCAACGTATCAAAATTTATCTAAAACGC
>CM068957.1:18225904-18246833 GCA_035128595.1 Eptatretus atami
GCGTTGTGTGTTAGCTCTCATACGAGCCTCGACAAGGTGTACAAAAAAATAAATAAAAACTGCAGTTGGAAGCTGTCCGGGGCTCGGTGACGATCCTGAAAAGAGTCCTCGGAACAAAACTTTGAGAACAAGAAAACTTCAAAACTTGGTCAATGAACGATGATCCCTTACTGAAATGGAGGTGGATACTTCGATACCTGGGCGGACTCCGTTCCACCTTCTAAACCCCGCATATGGAGATAACAACCAACACACACACACACACCACACCAAACAACAGGGAAACACACACACACACACACACCCAAACACACACACACACATACACCCAATATAAATAGGATAGATGGTTCAAACACCGAGTACAGCACTTTGTGTATTCGAGTTCTCTTACAAGGAACTTCAACAGTTAACGCAGTCGGCCATTAGGCCCATCAAGGCCTGTGCTGGAGTTGCCAACCTATGGTAATTGTTTGTCCATGCTCCATGACGTTAAGGCCTAAGTCACATTTGCTCTACGGCGAGGATACGGCGGCCGTACGCCCTCTGAATTGACAGAAACGTGCGGCGGCCGCAGAGTTTCTGCAGTGGCCTCAGGGTGGCCCTACGCCGTATGGCTATCTTTTACAGGTCGTAAGGTGGCCGTGGAATTATAACGCGGAGTTATAACTTTTTTCATTTCTACGTTCGCCGTAGCAATTCGACAAGCGGAAAAAAAAAAACTGGTAAAAAAAAAAATAAATTATTAACCCATTCGTTACCGTCCGTTCGCCTTAGGGCCCCCTTGCGGCCCCCCTGCGGCCCCCCTGCGGTCCCCCTTGCGGCCCCCCTGCGGCCCCCCTGCGGGCACCTTGCGTCTGCCTTGAAAATTCTATGGCCGCCGCAGGAATGTCCTAAGGTCACCGTGCGACATCAAATCAAAGACCGTACGGCAACCCCACGTTTTCGGTCTCCACAATTTATAAATACCCCGTGCGGCTACACGAAAAATAAAAACATATGTGACTGCTACATTGTGTGACCGTGGAAATACTGCGGCCGCCGTATAATTGCGAGTGGCCGTAGATTTTGGAGACCCCACGGCCGCCGTGGAAAATGTGACCTAGGCCTAAATAATAAATACAGAGCGTTAAACAAGGAAGCAGCACGTACCATTTAAAAAAACATCTTTGGGATGACTCGTCAGGGTTAGAACTACCGACGTCCCAGACTCAGCAAATCATCATTACCATCATTACACCGCCGACTCTTACAGTTGTGTCACAGACACCATGTTCATTTCCTTATAAATTTATGTATATTTCATGCAAATTCTGTGTTGATAAGGCACGGTCTTACAGGTCACTGTTTACCGTGCCATCGTGAGCCTATCGTCATTCAGACAAGTTTCTCATCAAGACGAACCCACAATATTGGTTCACGAAAAAAATAAGTGACCACTATATTCGTTATTGTTTTGTGTCTGTCTGTCTGTCTGTCTGTCCTGAGCATAGCCCCGTGGGTTTTGATCCGATCCTGATAAAAATTTTGGTGCGAGGTTTATATCATGATCTAGTTGTGTTTTCCTGAGAATGGGCGTGGTGCGCCCATTATGGCAGAGCCAGCGCCCAAAAAACGTGTTTTTAGGGGGTAGCCGATTTCAATTTGCATCTTCTCCGAGGGGGTTTGTCGAATCTGACGGGTTTTGGTATTTGGTTAGCCCAATGGCACCTGCATAGCCCATGGAGCTCGATTTTTCATTTTCGTCCCAAGGTCAAGGTCACAAGGTCACGGACTTAGAAAATTGCGAATTTTGACATAAAAATCCATCTTCTCCGAGGGGTTTGTCAAATCTGGCAGTGGTTTCAGTATTTGGTTAGCCCAATGGCACCTGCATAGTCCCACGGAGCTCGATTTTTCATTTTCGTTCCAAGGTCAAGGTCACAAGGTCACGAACTTAGAAAATTGCGAATTTGACATAAAAATCCATCTTCTCCGAGGGGTTTGTCAAATCTCACAGGGGTTTCAGTATTTGGTTAGCCAATGGCACTGCATAGCCCACGGAGCTCGATTTTTCATTTTCGTCTCAAGGTCAAGGTCACAAGGTCACGGACTTAGAAAATTGCGAATTTTGACATAAAATCCATCTTCTCCTAGGGGTTTGTCAAATCTGGCAGTGGTTTCGGTATTTGGTTAGCCCATGGCACCATAGTCATACCCACGGAGCTCAATTTTTCATTTTCGTCTCAAGGTCAAGGTCACAAGGTCACGAACTTAGAAAATTGCGAAATTTGACATAAAAATCCATCTTCTCGAGGGGTTTGTCAAATCCACAGGGTTTCAGTATTTGGTTAGCCCAATGGCACCTGCATAGTCCACGGAGCTCGATTTTCATTTTCGTCTCAAGGTCAAGGTCACAAGGTCACGGACTTAGAAAATTGCGAATTTTGAGATAAAAATCCATCTTCTCCTAGGGGTTTGTCAAATCTGGCAGTGGTTTCGGTATTGGTGACCCAATGGCACCTGCATAGTCCACGGAGCTCGATTTTTCATTTTCGTCCAAGGTCAAGGTCACAAGGTCACGAACTTAGAAAATTGCGAAATTTGACATAAAATCCATCTTCTCCGAGGGGTTTGTCAAATCTGGCAGTGGTTTCGGTATTTGGTTAGCCCAATGGCATCTGCATAGTCCCACGGAGCTCGATTTTCATTTTCGTCTCAAGGTCAAGGTCACAAGGTCACGGACTTAGAAAATTGCGAATTTTGACATAAAAATCCATCTTCTCCGAGGGGTTTGTCAAATCTGGCAGTGGTTTCAGTATTTGGTTAGCCCAATGGCACCTGCATAGTCCCACGGAGCTCGATTTTTCATTTTCGTTCAAGGTCAAGGGGTCAAGGTCACGAACTTAGAAAATTGCGAAATTTGACATAAAAATCCATCTTCTCCGAGGGGTTTGTCAAATCTCACAGGGGTTTCAGTATTTGGTTAGCCCAATGGCACTGCATAGTCCCACGGAGCTCGATTTTTCATTTCCGTCTCAAGGTCAAGGTCACAAGGTCACGGACTTAGAAAATTGCGAATTTGACATAAAAATCCATCTTCTCCTAGGGGTTTGTCAAATCTGGCAGTGGTTTCGGTATTTGGTTAGCCCAATGGCACCTGCATAGCCCCACGGAGCTCAATTTTTCATTTTCGTCTCAAGGTCAAGGTACACAAGGTCACGACTTAGAAAATTGCGAAATTGACTTACAAAAATCCATCTTCTCCGAGGGGTTTGTCAAATCTCACAGGGGTTTCAGTATTTGGTTAGCCAATGGCACCTGCATAGTCCCACGGAGCTCGATTTTCATTTTCGTCTCAAGGTCAAGGTCACAAGGTACACGGACTTAGAAAATTGCGAATTTGACATAAAATCCATCTTCTCCTAGGGTTTGTCAAATCTGCAGTGGTTTCGGTATTTGGTTAGCCCAATGGCACCTGCATAGTCCCACGGAGCTCGATTTTTCATTTTCGTCCAAGTCAAGGTCACAAGGTCACGAACTTAAAAAATTGCGAAATTTGACATAAAAAATCCATCTTCTCCGAGGGGTTTCTCAAATCTGGCAGTGGTTTCGGTATTTGGTTAGCCCAATGGCACCTGCATAGCCCAGGAGCTCGATTTTTCATGCTCAAGGTCAAGTCACAAGGTCACGAACTTAGATAATTGCGAATTTTGACATAAAAATCATACGACCGCCCACAATTTGAGAGCTAGGATGACAATATTTTTTATGCATAATCTTGAGGTCATTCCCCACCTAAAGTCTTGAAACCTTTTGCTCTATCTCGAACACCTTGCCCGTGGCGCCCCCTTCAAGTTTGTTTTTACGCTGATTTCATAAAAGTATGGATAATCCGAGGAGTTGAAATGCCATATAGCCTATATGACGTTATATTGTTCCTGGAATGTTCCAGAGGAAGTTTTGCACCAAAGGTCAATCCTTGACCTTTGACCTTAAAGGCCACAAAGGTGAAATTTTCAAAGTTGTGGGAATCGAACCGGTTTTCGACCTTTTTCGTCAACTCCAATAAGCTATAGCACGTATCCTGTTTCCTTATTTTAATGTCCACAACATTGTTTTGTGACCTTTAAAGGTCAAATTTTTAAAGTTGTTGAACAAAACCGGGTTTTCCACATTTTTCAGCTAATAACCTGTCACTCGTACCACATCATGTTGATCGTTTTTATAACTTGGTCAAACATTATCACATTGTCTCATCCTTAACTTCTGAAACAATCTACATCGTCAAATACCGCTCGTGAACCATCGTAGTCTCCAGACTTGTTCAGCTTTTGCCTTCTTTTTCGAGACTCCGCCCTTCACCCGCTAATTGTGGTATGGTACGACATTGTGGTGTGCTAATGACAGTCCTCATCATAATATTTTTCGAGACTCCGCCCCCTGACAGGAGACTCCGTCCTCATTCCTCGGTGTCCTCATTAGTAGTGCCACCCGCCAATGACAGCCCTCATGAACAAACGGCGGTGTACCACGTGACTTTTCGGAAACGAGAAGGGTTTCCTAGAATGAACGTCTGGGATCTCGCATTTGTGTCCCCACCTTCCACTAAGTGTATCATCCTCGTGTAGCAGTCGGATCTGCTGCTGACCTGGGATCGTGGACCCGAGACAACATCTGCAGCATTCGGTGAGTGATCTTCGGTGAAGATCCAGCAAACGACCGGTCACATGTTTACAAAGAGGACGGCATTGCGTAATGAGTGGTTCGCACTTATTTGTGACGTAACACGGCTTACGTGATATCCTCCGAATGGTGGCAAACTGCGGCGATCCATGGATTGTTTGTACTGTAGAACGGATACATCTGGCGTCCCGCTTCAGCGCTGCACAACCTGTCGAACATCTGCAAAGATGAGATTACACCGACCTGGGGAAACCCTCACCCTTTACACGGGGGAACCCCCTCCCCCCTCCTTACCCCCAATCTTCCCCTGCCCATCGATTGCCCGACACAGTCGATTTACACAGTTAAAGCTGTAACTCAAACTTGCAAACAGTTTCAACGTCGATAGAGACAAAGATTAATAACAAGGTGACGTATTTCCTGTTGCTCGAAAGACAGGTATGACATTGTGGTGTAGTATGGTATGACATTGTGGTGTGGTATGATATTGTGGTGTAGTATGGTATGACATTGTGGTGTGGTATGGTATGATATTGTGGTGTAGTATAACATCGTGGTGTGGTATGGTATGACATTGTGGTACAGTATAACATCATGGTGTGGTATGGTATGATATTGTGGTGTAGTCTGACATCGTGGTATGGTATGACATTGTCCTCTGGTATGACATTGTACACAGATATGGGAGGTATCTCAATCGTACATCTCAAGCCCTCAATGCCGAATGTCCCAGACGTGTTCCTTCCAACTCCTCTCTCCTCCCAGCCTACCTTCTTTCGTTTCCCCCATTAATCTCACACCTCGATCTATTCTCAATTATATCTGTTATCATCTGGGCCAATATGATGGTGCAGAAGTAGCGCACTTAGCATTGAGCTGTCTGGTTTGGATTCCACTCCCAACCCGACGATAAAATGTGTGCTCCGCAAAGGAGGGTGTTGCATCACAAAGTCCGGCATCCCTCGAATGTACATTAAGCCAGGTGTCCCATCTGCTGGCATTAGCTGGGGGACATCAAATATCCTACAGTGTCTTTTGCAAAGAGTTGGCGAGTTATTGCCAGCACCCTGCCCAAATTACAAATTCCTGCCCAAATCACCTTTGGGCGAAGCTTGGTGACATCATCTAAGAGGTCACCAAGCTTCTTCCGAAGCCGACGTCATTTTTCAGAAAACGTGCATCTCAGGAGTTGTCCTGCCCCCATGACTTTGTAATGTTTCCCACAACACTGCAGACCGTGTTCAAGCTGAAACCACCATGGCTGCTGATTAGTATCATTATTATTATTACTTTTCAGATAGGACTGACATTATGATAATATATATAAAATATATGTATGTATATGTGTATTATATATATTATATGTATGTATATATGTGTATATGTGTAATATATATATATATATATATGTTGCGAATCACGCCCACCGGCTGCGAACGCCACGTGACTCGAATCGCGACCGCCTCGCCCACCGAAAGGACAATTCTGTCGTACCCTCTCGGACTAACCGCGAGCCAGTCACGGGTGGGCCTTTCGCTCACCACGATCGTGCCAATCGGCCACCCGGTGGATAGGGTTGTTCGCCAAACTCGACCTACCTAATACCCACGCGGATGGTAAACCGGGCGATCCACCTCGCCGCAGGTCGACTTCGGACACGGACCGCTTAAGCGATCCGTTCCGTGCTATCGGATAACCGAGCGGTTATCGTCGCCTCGACGGTTCCTGATTAATTATCGGGCGTCCCGCGCCCACTCAACCCTTTACGTGAAGCAAGATGGAGACCCACAAAGGAAAGGACGCAGCGAAACGGGGAACATTCAACAAGAAAGCATTTTATTTACACACACAGATAGCACACATAAAGCATGTATTTATAGCCACAATTATCAAAATGACACATATATCACATAAAAAAAGAGTTAACCGAATACGCGTACACACCGCCACACTTACACAGTCATTTTCGGACACGGCGCCACACACACACGTTCACACAGAACCCCAAAAGAAAATGGAAGTGCGACTTCCCTGAGTGTCGCGTCCTTGGCGACCGTCTCTCGACGTGGTCCCGTCTGGCCGTGACTCCCGCTCGAGCGTGGTCGGCGAAGCCTCTCCGGCGTGCCTCGTGCCTGCTCTGTGGGTCCCCCGACGCCACGGACCGAAGCACCGACTGAGTACACCACCCAAGAGCACACCGAACAGGACCAGAAAAAGAACAAGGCGAGACGAAGCAGGACGAGAAGAAGCACCAGTCACGAGGAACCGAGACAAGAAGCTCACTCAGGAGGATCCGCCAGCGCCACCGCCTCTATACTCCCGGCGCCACGCCCTTTCTCCGCCCCGCCTGCTCCACCCCCCTTCGAGGCGCTTCGAGAAAAGGGCGTCCCTCTCGTTCCCCCCTCCCCGCCCTGCGGGCAGGAAAATCCTCCTGCGCCGCCAGGAAGAATGGCGAAGGAAACAGGCGGGAAAACCCCCGCGCCACCGTTGTGCCTTCTTTCTCCTCCTTGCGTTCGACGGTTTCCAACGCGGAAACCGTCGTAGTGTGGACCGTGGAGGATGCGTTCGTCAGCGGGTGGGAGTGCGAAGATGTGTGGTTTGTTTGTGAGGGTAATTGGAGCGCGTGGCGTTGTTGGCGTAGTTGGTGTGGTTTGTTTGCGGGGAGGTTTGTCGTTTAAAATAACAATAGAAAAAGAAAAACGGCTATCTCAAAGGATCACAGCCCGAATAAATCACATTATTCCCTCTAAACAATGGTTTGGTAACTATACATGTACTTAAAAAATCTCACCTACCGACCTGAATGGTGATGCAATCCACAGCACTAACACTATCTTCTTCTTCTTCTTTCAGCTGCTCCCGTTAGGGTTGCCACAGCGATCAACCGTCTCCATTTCGCTCTATCCTCCACATTCCATTGACACTCCAACCACCCGCATGTCCGCCCTCACCGTATCCATGAACCTCTTCTTGGCCTTCCTCTTCTCCTCCTGCCTGGCGGTGCCATCTTCAACATCCTTCTCCCGATATACTCCGCTTCCCTCCCTGCACATGTCCAAACCATCTCAATCTCGCCTCTCTCACTTTGTCTCCAACCCTCCTACCTGCGCTTCCTCATACACTCATTCTATTCCATCCATCCTCGTCACCTCCCAACCCCCAGCCGCGATAATCGCACACCAAATCTTTAACCTCTATACTCACCTCCTAAGACTGCCGCCTATACACTGTCTTCCCAGAGTCCAACCCCTACCAAACCTCATAACAAATAAAAACTTAGCTCGATCTCAACTACCTCGATCTTTAATATATAACAAATTCCCCATTCACTTAATGCAGACACCACTTCTTAGTCACAATAATATCACTTCCCTGACAACTTTCTTCATCCAACCCACTCACATCCTGCACTAGCAATCTCTCTTTTCCACATTCATACTTCCCACACTTCTGTTAACTTTAGAAGACAAGTTGATTCTCCACAAGCTATTATAAATAAACACCATTACCCACCCTTCTCCCACCTCATAACTCCTTAATAACACACAAAAATTCATACACCAACGCCTACATACCACGCAACCACTCCACATCTCATAATTCAACGCACAGAGCCATATATCACAGATCTCATACCCTGTCCTACTGATACCGATACAATTCCCCTTCTACTTCCATCAGCGTAATCACATCCACCTCTCGAGGCTTCGCATCATTTAGACCTGACCTTCCACTACTCTCACCTACAGAATCCATGAATCATCTCATCCCAAATCAATAAGTCCATGAGAGACTCCAGTCTATCTCGCTCTTGTCAACCTGTCATCCAATAATCACCTTGCAAAAAAAGCAGAGCTCACGAGTATCAAATCCATTGGTGCAACCACACTTTACCCTTTAAAACGGCCTTTATCCGTCTCTACCTACAATACTGCACACCTACACACATTATTCATCACGTACTACACCTCGTATAACATATACCTGCATCACATCAGCATCTCTCACATTACTACATCCACCCACTCCCCAAACTTCCATCATACAATACCACAACATCCTCTATTGCACCCTATCATCAAGCTTTCCCCAATCACACAATAATCAACACATGTAACATCCTACTCCTTTACCCTTAACTTACTCCAATCAAAACTATCTCTCAAAAGCATAACATCGTCCATCACAGATCACGTATGCTCACGTTCCTGGATAAACCTCATATATTATTAATTGTTCTGCATTCACAAACGCAACCCATCTCCTCAATACTAATATTATAGCATCAACACTACTCTTATCCCCAAAATCTATTCAATGGTGCTGATTAATAAATTAAACCAACATTATCACCTCGTAATTATTCCAGCTCTGCACAATCACCCACCTGATCGAATAGTTATCTTGAAAAATCGAATACCCAGTACACTCTAATCCTCCACTCCCATCATCCATCTTCACAAATTTCCAAGACATTTATTAACCATATCATTCTTACCAACAAACCCCACTGCCATCGATCTCCTAAGACTTCCATGACCCTCCTACTAGGTCAACATCTGCACCTGCCTTACCACTTTTCAAGCTTCTTCATAGCAAGTCCCACTTCATCCTATACTATTTCACCCATTTACCTATCCATATCTCCACCCATCTTCCACCTTGATGGTGCTATATATATGCGATCATAATATGTGTATAATATGATAATATATAGCTTATAATGTTATCATTGTACTAGATGTTTATCAGATATTACTAATATGTAATATTCTAATTATAAATATTTATATTTTATATGTATATATGGTACTATATAAGTATATGTATATTTTAACTCATGTATTATACTAATATATGATACACTATATGATATGCTTCATTTAACCCTTGCGATTGTAATATTCATATATTTGTATAGATACACAATCAATTACTAGATGAAAACCAACAATATGTTATATATGACAACTATGATATATATAATGTCCTCAAATATATATTACTAAAACAAATAAAATAAAAAAATCAAAAATAAAAAAAACAAAAATCATAAAAAAAAAAATGAATTCAATACAAATAAATATATATATAAAACCAAATGAAAAAAAAAAAATAAAAATAAAAATCAACAACAACAGAAATAAAATAATAAACAAAACAAATAAAGATGATGAAAAAAAAAAAATCAAAAAAAAAAAATATAAAATTGAAAAATAAAACAACAAACAAAAAAAAAATCAAAACAAATAAAACTAAAAAAATCAAAAAATAAATAAAAATAAAAAAAAAAAAATAAAATAAAAATAAGAAATAAAAAAAAAAAATAAAAAAAATAAAAAAAATACAAAAAAAAAACAGAAAAACAAAAAAAATAAAAAAACTGAAAACTAACACAAAAAAACAAAAAAAAAAAAAAAAAAACACCACACAAAAAAAATAAAAAATAAAAAAAATAAAATAAATATCAACTAAAAGACACAAAAATAATACTGAATCAAAAAAAAAGATTAATTTTAATAAAAAAATGAACAAAAAAAAATAAAAAAAAAAAAAAACAAAATAAAAATACAAAAAAAAAAAATAAAAAATAAAAAAAAAAAAAAAACAAATAAAAAAATAAAATAAAAATAAAAAAAAAAAATAAAAAAATAACTTATAAATTGGATATAATAATATATAAAACACAACCTCAAACTACATCACCACAATACATAAAAAATGAACTAACAAAAAAAAAAAAAAAATAAAAAAAACAACAAATGAAATACAAAAAAAAAAATAAATATCACATATAACATACTACATACAAAATGATAATAAATATTTTAATATAGTAAAAATGAAAAAAACAAAAAAAAAAAAAAAAAAAAAAAAAAAAAAAAAAAAATTAAACAAAAAAAAAAAAAAAATAAAATAATGAAAAAAAAAAAAAAAAACTAGAAACCAAACATATAAAAATAAAAATGAAAATAATAAAAAAACAACAAAATAAAAAAACAAAAACCCAAAAAAAAATAAAAATGAAAAAAAAAAAAAAAAATAAAAACAAATCGAAAAAAAAAAATATAAACAAAAAAATAGAAAAAAAAATCATCAAAAAAAAAGAAAATAAAAACAAAAAAAAAAAAAAATAAGAAAAAAAAAAGAAATAAATATAAACTAACATAAAAAAAAAATCAATACCTGAAAAAAAAAAATATACTAAAAAAAAAAAAAAAAAACCAATATACATACAAGATCATAATGAAAAAAAAAAATACAATATTACAAAAGAAATAATAAATAAAAAAAAGACAAAAAAAAAAAAACAAAAAAAAAAAAAAAAAACACCACAATAAAAATAAAAAAAAAATGAAAAGAAATAAAATAAAAAAAAAAAAAAAATAAATAAATAAAATAATAGAGATAAAAAAAAAAAATATCAATAAAAAAAAAAAATAAAAAAAATATAATAAAAAAAAATATAGTAAATAAAATATAAATAAATCAATAACCAATGTATAATCTATATTTGTTATGAATTAATATATAATCTTATATGGTATATATATATATATAGTATGTAATATATATATGATGTATTGTGTGTTCTATCAATATATATATATATATGTATGTATTGTATATATATATATTATATATTATATAAAGTGTATGAATTTGTGTAATATATATATGTGTATTTATTTGTGTAAATATATATATTATATAAATATATATATATATATATTGCTCACTGCAGCTGCGGGTTTTACATTCTGCTCAGAGAGGACCGCAACAGCACAGGTAAGTGAAGTATCCCGAGAGTTACCCTTTTGTGCATTCTAGTTTGATAACAGCATTGTATTGATTAGTGGAGCTCAAAGGTCTCTCACCTCTGAGTCGTCTCGTCTGATTGCTAAGATTCCTGATGGGATAAAGAAAAACAAGAATGAGATAAGTACTGTGCTCAGAAAATTGACGAAGCACCCTATTTTGTGTTCCCATCTGGCCACTTCCCTCATGAGTCTGACACCCAAGTTTAACTCCCGTATACAGTGTCAGTACGAATTTCCATGTGAGATACACTTTGGTTATATAAATGACCGTCACACGTGACGGTAACGAATGTTGCAAAACCAACACCAATAACCTTTACAGTTTACACATTAGAACAACGACTAATATGAGTAATACCCACTCCCTCTAGGCCAGCGGTATAGGTCAGATTTTTTGGTACTTAATCAACCGGCTTGACACAAAGCTACAAGAGGTTCCTATGAAAGATGGGGATCTCAGTAACTCATTTTGCCCTGTTGTCCTCATTTTTTGGTGTGCGGCCCATGAAATATTACACCTGAAGGATACCCCATTAGAAAATTTTGACCATTTCCGAAAATCAGTGAATTAGCCATAACTACAAAGCAATGCGCCCTATTTTTACATGATTGGTATTGAAATGTGCAGAATGAACAGGGGAATAGTACTAGTTACTTAATGGAATACTTCTAGAATAAATATATTGTACATTTGAGTGCTTTTAATAGAAAAAGACGTAATTTCCGGACCGCTAACTTCGAAAATCATCAACTACAGAAACAACATCTGCCAATTGTCATATTTTTTCTTTATTTTATATGTGTTCAGTTTTACATATCAAATATATGAGAATATTTTGAAACAAATTTCTACGAGCAAATTATACGATATAGTGACTGAAGTTTGCACAAGTGATGTGATAACTATATGTTACACCAATACACATTGTTCTACGAGAAATGAACTAAAACATATATTTTGAGCGAGTGTCCTCGATATGTTCAACCATCACTGTCCGTGTAATTTTGGTCACCATGTGACAGTTCGTTGCCACACTGCCTGTCACTGGTGGCACACGTCATGCACTCGTTAGTGCAAGGCAAACTGTCTTCTGAGCAGCTGCACCTGTTGATACATGGTTCACTACACGGCATGAACACACAAGACCATCTAACATCTCCGCTGATGTGGGTCCATCAAATAATGTAGGATGCAGCACACCTTCTCCTTTGTACCATCCACAACCTCTGGTGTGGGAATTTCTGGATTTGCCAGGTGGGCATTCATCCACACTCGGGTTTGGTGAACGGATCTCTTCACATGTTCGAGAAAAGCTGGTTCGGACGGAGGCAACTTATGCACTGGGACATCTTTGTCGCTGCGAGTTCTCCCGAAGATCATTCAAATTTGTGTGTGCATCCATACATTTCCTTGAGAATCATACATGGCATGACTAAATGTCTTGAAGGCAGCCACTGCCTCCTGGAGATCGTCAGTGGCGAGGACTTCGAGTGTGGACCATTATTCTGAAGATGCAGTGTCTTCATAGCTTTCCATGCTTTCTTTTTACCATAGCCGAAGAATGCTGATACAGAGTCGCATCCTGTCAGGGCATGAAACGCAGGAAGCCGGGTAACATTTTCTGGAAGCAAGCTGTAACATATCTGATGGACCGGGATAAGCTTGCATCCTGCTGATGTTCTTTTCTCTATCCATATTTCGGCAGTGTCCCGCAACTGTGGAAAGTAGTGGACTGCTAAGACAAGCACATCAGTGTCTGCTGATTTGATTGTAATGGACCACGCACATTGTTACGTCTGAACTCATCATCGGCATGCTTCACATGAAGAAATATCGAGAATCTGCCTCTTTCTGCATTGATGCGAGTACTGTCATGATACATTCCTGCAGATGAAAGGCATGCTGTAAGCGAACCATCAGAGAAGCCACACCAAATAGATCCGCTTTCTTGGTGATCTGAAAGTTATTTTGCTGCTGGTGCATGTTGCGTGACGTGACTACAGATGAAGTGTGTCAAGGTGGATTTTGTTTGATGATAGGCCATGAATTTCGTCCATTGTGGTACTGGGCGTCCAGCAATTACTTGGTAGCGTGTAGGAAGAGGGCTCTTTGTTCTTGTAGTTTATGGGAAATTATGTGATTTCTGAAATGGTCAAAATATTCAGACGGGTGTATCCTTCAAATGTGAATATTTCATGGACCGCACACCAAAATATGAGGACAACAGGGCTAAATGTGTTACTGAGATCACCATCTTTCATATGAGACCTGTTGTAGCTTTCTGTCAAGCCGGTTGATTAAACTCCTAAAAATAGCCCTTATCGAGGTTTACCGCTGGCTACCACTATAACCATGCACTTTCTCACTATAACAGCACCTTATCCACAATAACCACAGACCTCCACTATACCACGCACCTCCCACTATAACCATGCACCTTCCCCACTAATAACCACGCACGCTTCCCCACTAAACCACACGACGCTTCTCCACTATAACACCATGCACCTTCTCCACTATAACACAGACCTTCTCCACTATAACCATGCACCTTCTCCACTATACAACCATGCACCTTCTCCACTATAACCATGCACCTTCCCCACTATAACCATGCAGCCTTCTCCCTATAACCAGGCCACCTTCCTCTCACTATTAACCATGCACCTTCTCCCTACTATACCACAGACTTCTCGCACTATAACCATGGCATTCACACCTCACCTTCCTAACCTGCACTTATCCATGCAGGTACCGGTTCTTTACTATGGAGCTTGAATTCATGGGCACAGGGCTGATGACCTTGGCTTCTACCTATTGGTCAGCGTGCACTTGGTTTGTGGAGAAGTGTTGTTGGTTATACGTGGAGAAGGTGCAGGTTCGTTGGGCCCGAAAGGTCATGGTTATAGTGCTAAGGACTTATATGGGTTAAATAAAACCATGTGGAGAAGTCCATGGTATAATGGGGTGGCTAGGTTATAGTGGAGAAGGTCGCAGGTGGTTAAATCACTTCCCCACTATAGTGGAAGAAAGGTTGCATTATGTTATGACAGTGGAAGAAGGTTACTGCATCGGTTTCTTCACACTTATGTGGACGCAGAAAGCGCTTGCTCTCACACTATAATACCATAGGTTTATGGCACTGGGGACATTCGCCGTGATGGTCTCATAAGCTGGGATAGGGACAAGATGTGCATGGCGTTCCTTCTCATAGTTCGGCAGACTATGAACCATGTTGCAGCCTATTCGGTCCTCATAGTGGAAGGTCATATGCATCGGGTTTATTATATGGAAGAAACGATGGACTGGCTTCCTACTACGTATGAAGATCATATAGTGGAAAGGTCTGTGTGCATCCATTAGTCGCCGGAATGTGCGTGTTATAAGTTGTGAGACCGATAAGGCAGTGCTTCATCGGACTTATATTGACCATTGGGCACGGCTTGCTGCTGCGCACTAATAATCATGTGCGAGGATCCTAGCTAACGGAGTGGTTATTGTGTTGGCACTCAATCACGTTAGTACGTGGTTTAATTCAGCATTGGAGGACAACACTTCTATGAGCAATTGTAGTGCACTGCTTAAATAACCATGCACCTTCCACTATAACCATCACCTTCCCACTATAACCACAGACCTTCTCACTATAACCATGCACGTTCTCCACTATAACCATGCACCTTCTCCACTAACCATGCACCTTCCCCACTATAACCATGCACCTTCTCCACTAAACCATGCACGTTCTCCACTCTAACCAGCACCTTCCACTATAACCATGCACGTTCTCCACTATACCAGCATCGTTCTCCACTATAACCATGCACGTTCTCCACTAACCATGCACCTACACACTATAACCATGCACGTTCTCCACTAAACCATGCACGTTCTCCACTCTAACATGCACGTTCTCCACTATAACCATGCACGTTCTCCACTATAACCATGCACGTTCTCCCACTATAACCATGCACGTTCTCCACTATAAACATGCACGTCTCCACTATAACCATGCACGTTCTCCACTAACCATGCACCTTCTCCACTATAACCATGCATCTTCTCACAGAACCATGCACGTTCTCCACTATAACCACGCACCTTCTCCACTATAACACTGCACGTTCTCCACTATAGCCATGCACGTTCTCCACTTAGCATGCACCTTGCCATCATGCACTTCTCCATAGACATGCACGTTCTCCACTAACCATCACCTTGCACACTATAACCATGCACCTTCTCCACTAAACATGCACGTTCTCCACTAACCATGCACCTTCACACTATAAACCACGCACCTTACAGATTATATCGTGGGTAAACTAAAACGTTTAGTTTGTGAAGGAGGTGAAAAGCTTGGCAAATGTGGTTTC
The DNA here is from genome assembly GCA_035128595.1 of Eptatretus atami. Taxonomy (NCBI): domain Eukaryota; kingdom Metazoa; phylum Chordata; class Myxini; order Myxiniformes; family Myxinidae; genus Eptatretus; species Eptatretus atami. The sequence continues at coordinate 18,241,771 of CM068957.1, forward strand.
GAGAATGCCACGGAAACAAATGGATTACAAGAAAGAAGGCAGAGGATATTAGAGGTTGAAAAACAAATGCATTATATTATTTACTTTTGCCAAGGAAGGTGGACGCAGCTTATGTTTTCACCCCTGTTTGTCTGTCTGTCTGTTTTTTGGTGAACAGGATATCTCAAAAAGTTATGTATGGATTCAGACAAAATTTGGTGGACACGTTGGGTGTGTGACAAGGACGAATTGTATAGATTTTGGTGAAGATCTGGAATCCGAGCATTTTTTTTTTAATGATTCTTCACAATTGAGATGACAGAGGGCCAAAAATGATAGATAGCATGATGTTTCAAAAAGTTATGGACGGATTATGAGAAAACTTGGTAGATGAGTTGGGTATGTAATAAGGACAAGCCAATTAGATTTTGGTTCAGGCTATCAAGTGCAGATCCAGCCGATCAGGGTGATACAAAATGTAAACTGCTCAGCCTGGCAGAGGTATGCACTGTACTGAATGCCATTCTAGGTACCCCTGTGAACGCAAAGTGAAACACAATTGATTCACCTCTGTCTGTCTGTCCACCAACGTCAGTTTATGATTCAGGAACAACTTGATTTCAACTGAATGTTATATTTTGAACACAAATTGGAACATGAATCAGAAAACAAACCTGAAGTTTATCAGAACTTTGGCTTTGAATTTGTCCCGGTTACACATGCGCAGAGAGGAGTGAGATGATGTCTTTACTCTGTCTGCCTGTTTGGAAATCAAACAAAATTGAAAATCATTCCAAACAGGAAACTTACTGTTTTTAAGGACGTTATAAAGGACACCAACAACAGGCACGAAAACTAATGTCACATGCTCGATAAGGTGATGTCTAAGACACTGCAGCAACGGCGGTAAACTTCTGGAATTGTTTTTTAATCCGACCTTTAAAAATTTGTTCAGGGTGCCGGCGACAGCTCGTCCACTCTTCGCGTGGGATCTTTAACGTCCACAAACTATTACGGGCAGATGGGACGCCCAGTTTAACGTCCATTCAAGGGATGTCAGTTTATTTGCTGGGTCGGGATTCAAACCCAGGCTACACAGCTTGGATGCGAGTGTGTGTACCTGTAGGACATCCTGCCAACCTCGTTTATTTGGTAATCTTGGGACTACTGGGGATAATAAATACAAAATAAGAAGAGGGAGTGAGTTAAAGGGTTAAAACGTGCACGAGAAAGAACAGAGAAACAAAAAAATGGAATTGAGAGAAAAAGAATAAATGTTGTTGGAATAAATTGTATTTATAATTGTTGTTCTTTTTATTGGCAGCCTCGGTTTTGTGTAATAGTGATAGCGTCCGGTCTGCTCTGAGTCGAGGAAGATGGTGGTCAAACCCAGGCCGAGTCATAACCAAAGACCTTAAAAACGTGCTGTGCTGCTTCCTTGCTTGATGCTCAGTATTTAGCCCTTTGAACCCTGAGCTCCTTGGACTTTCAGCTCCCCCACTCTGAGTTTCCTGGAGAAAAATCCGGCCGCTCAGGTCGATGGAGGTTTTAATAGGGCCGTAAACTGGCACTCGGGTATATAGGAGGTTTGAATTAGTGGCCGGTAAACTGGTTGCTTGGGTATATGGAGGTTTTAATAGTGGCCGTAAACTAGCCGCTTAGTGATGGAGGTTTTAATAGTGGCCGTAAACTAGCTGCTCGGGTATATGGAGGTTTGAATAGTGGCCGGTAAACTAGCCGCTCAGGTGGATGGAGGTTTAATAGTGGCCGGTAAACTAGCCGCTCGGGTGATGGAGGTTTAATAGTGGCCGGTAAACTACTCGCTTAGGTGATGGAGGTTTAATAGTGGCCGGTAAACTAGCCGCTCAGGTGATGGATTTGAATAGTGGCCGGTAAACTAGCCGCTCGGTGGATGGAGGTTTTAATAGTGCGGTAAACCGCGCTCGGGTATATGGAGGTTTTAATAGTGGCCGGTAAACTAGCCGCTCAGGTGGATGGAGGTTTGAATAGTGGCCGGTAAACTAGCCGCTCGGGTGATGGAGGTTTAATAGTGGCTGCCGTAAACTAGCCGCTTAGGTGGATGGAGGTTTTAATAGTGGCCGGTAAACTAGCCGCTCAGTGATGGAGGTTTAATAGTGCGGTAAACCAGCCGCTCGGAATATGGAGGTTTGAATAGTGCCGGTAACTAGCCGCTCAGGTGGATGAGGTTTGAATAGTGGCCGGTAAACTGGCCATCGGGATAGGAGGTTTGAATAGTGGCCGGTAAACTGGTGCTTGGGTATATGGAGGTTTGAATAGTGGCCGGTAAACTAGCCGCTCGGTGATGGAGGTTTTAATAGTGGCCGGTAAACTAGCCGCTCGGTATATGGAGGTTTTAATAGTGGCGGTAAACTAGCCGCTCGGGTATATGGAGGTTTTAATAGTGGCGTAAACTAGCCGCTCGGGTATATGGAGGTTTTAATAGTGGCCGGTAAACTAGCCGCTTGGATATGGAGGTTTTAATAGTGGCCGGTAAACTAGCCGCTCGAGTATATGAGGTTTTAATAGTGGCCGTAAACTAGCCGCTCGGGTATATGGAGTTTTAATAGTGGCCGGTAAACTAGCCGCTCAGGTGGATGAGGTTTTAATAGTGGCCGGTAAACTGGCCGCTCGGGTATATGGAGGTTTAATAGTGGCCGGTAAACTAGCCGCTCGGTATATGGAGGTTTTAATAGTGGCCGGTAAACTAGCGCTCGGTATATGGAGTTTTAATAGTGGCCGGTAAAACTAGCCGCTCAGGTGATGGAGGTTTTAATAGTGGCGGTAAACTAGCCGCTCAGGTGGATGGAGGTTTTAATAGTGGCCGGAAAACTAGCCGCTCAGTGGATGAGGTTTTAATAGGGCCGGTAAACTGGCCACGTCGGTATATGGAGGTTTTAATAGTGGCCGGTAAACTAGCCGCTCGGGTATATGGAGGTTTTAATAGTGGCCGGTAAACTGGCACTTGGGTATATGGAGGTTTTAATAGTGGCCGTAAACTAGCCGCTTGGGTATATGGAGGTTTTAATAGTGGCCGGTAAACTGCCACTGGGTATATTGAGGTTTTAATAGTGGCCGGTAAACTAGCCGCTCGGGTATATGGAGGTTTAATAGTGGCCGGTAAACTGGCCACTTGGGGTATATGGAGTTTTAATAGTGGCGCGTAAACTAGCCCGCTCGGGTATGGAGGTTTGAATAGTGGCGGTAAACTAGCCGCTCAGTGGATGGAGGTTTAATAGTGGCCGGTAAACTAGCCGCTCAGGTGGATGGAGTTTTAATAGTGGCGGTAAACCGCCCTCGGGTATATGGAGGTTTGAATAGTGGCCGGTAAACTGTTGCTGGTATATGGAGGTTTTAATAGTGGCTGGTAAACTAGCCGCCGGGTATATGGAGTTTTAATAGTGGCCGGTAAACTAGCCGCGTTGGGTATATGGAGGTTTTGAATAGTGCCGTAAAATAGCCGTCAGGTGGATGGAGGTTTTAATAGTGGCCGGTAAACTAGCCGCTCGGGTATATGGAGGTTTAATAGTGCCGGTAAACTAGCCGTTCAGGTGGAGGAGGTTTTAATAGTGGCCGGTAAACTGCCACTCGGTTATAGGAGGTTTATAGTGGCCGGTAAACTAGCCGCTCAGGTGGATGGAGTTTGAATAGAGGCGGTAAACTGCACTCGCGGTATATTGAGGTTTGAATAGAGCCGCGTAAACTGGCCACTCGGGTATATGAGGTTTGAATAGAGGCCGTAAACTGACTCCAGGATTCAAAGGGTTAAAAGGATAGAGCTCGTATAAACAACCCAGGAAAGCAATGAAAAACCACCGAGTGTGACCATCGCTAATATACTGCTCTGGCAGCACCAACTCTCTCTAAGAGTATTGTCCATCGAAATCAAAAATTATTATTATTTATTATTAATCATTATTATTATTATTTAGAGAAAGTTCAAGCAAATGTCACTTTGGTCTGCTTGGGGTCATCCATTTATTATGTACGTAAGTGGGTGGAATTGGCACCCATTCCACCCCCCCCCCCTTCCCTGATGTAATTAATAAATATATGCTACGGTTAAGTTTGGGTTTGGGTTTGGGTTTGGGTTTCCGTTAGGTATCACGATGCTCTGTCGTTGTCCCCTTTCCATGTGTGTGTGTGCGTGTGTTCTTTTTTAATATAAATAATCCGACCTTGGCTTTAAATAGTCATTTCCACCCACGAGCAACCACTGACGACACTCCACCTGCGCAATCTACAAAAAGCTCCAAATGTCCTTCATCTAGAAATATCACCAATTGTTCACAAACTGTGGCTTGCTCATTACGTCTGCAATCAAAGGGCTGGCTTCCAGTCTTACAGAACAGACTCATTCTGATTCCAGGTCATCCTATCAGACCGTCCAGCGTGCCCTGCAGTTCAGCAAGCGGTTAAAGTAGTTCATGGCCGGTGCTTTGGGTTTAGACATAAGCTGTGTTAAAGATGAACCATAACATCAGGAAGCGTGACCTTATATTGTCACAATCGTCTTGATCTTATGCGCGTTATGACTCCTGTGATTCCAGATTTCAAGCTCATGACCTTCGTTCATTGATTGCATTTGTGTGAAGTGTGCAAGGAGCCTAGCTGAGACTCTTGCTGTAGAAAGACAGCAAACATGTTATGACATGCGGTTACGAAACGGCCTGTTAAAAGGGAAATGGGAAAAGAGAAGTTACTAAAAACAAGACAGGCTTACTTCGGAACTCCAAACCTAGAGCCTTCTATTCCTGTGAATTTCCACCATCAAAATAATCCATTCTGAGAAGGTGTGAGATCTGTGGCCACGATTGTGAGCCCCCTGAGAAGTCAAACGGGCTCTCCCACATCCAGGATCAAAGGGACCTGGAGGAATCTTTGGAGGTCAGTGGACACACTTTTGGTGTTAAAGGCATTTCTGAACAGATCAGGATTTGAAGCTGACACTGATGTTTGTTCGCTGGGATTGAAGAGGGTTTGAAATGGGAATGTGTACTTCGGTCTCTCTTTATCAAAAGTCGTATCATCATTTGGTGTGGCCCAATTTAGTTATCGGAACGGGG
>CM068957.1:18246843-18260551 GCA_035128595.1 Eptatretus atami
GGCAAGTCTAACCATCACTGATGAGCTGTCATGACGTGATGGACACGGATCACCACTTCTCTGGAGTGCACATTTGATCGTTTGTTTGTAACTCAGTCTCAGTTACACAGAATGACGATGTTAGGTGGTAGGCGGGTGGTAGTGGTTACAGTGCTTTCACTACCTTTATTGGAGTGTCTGACATGCTAAGGTGCACACAGACATCCGGTACACTGTGTTATGCACGACACCTTATTTGCTCGCCGTACAAGGGATCTCTGAAGACCTAGTTCGCGCAAAAGTCGCGTGAAGACTTGCATTGGATTTTATAAGGGAAATTCGGCAAACGCTTGGCTGGTCCTCGGTTTCTATTTCCATCGGGAATGTTGTTTTATGTTTTTCCCCTTTTCCCTAAAATGCAAACTCTACTTTGTCCATGTGCGACGATGTCATCATGGAAATGGTCACTCAGGTGTGATGTGGACCCAGCTTTGAAGAGCAGTAGATGTAATAAAAGTGATGTACGGTCACTTCAATGCGTTTAATGAGAAAAACAGGCTGTAGGTCTGTTGAGAGTGAACTGGTACGGGGTAACGTATGCATGTGGGCATTGGGGGTGGTGTATGGGGTAACGTATGTACATGGGTATTGGGGGTGGTGCATGAGGTGACGTGGGCATTGGGGTGTTGTATGGGGTAAGGTATGCACGTGGGCATTGGAGGTTGTGTTTGGACCGGTGCACCATGGTGTGCACAAGGACCTATATATATAGTATAGTGAGGGCTTTGAGAAAAACAAAGTACAGCCATATTTGCTGGGCCATCTGGGCCTAGATAGATTAAGCTATGAGGGGCGGCTGAATGAGACAGGACTTTATACATGATGAAGGAGGTGATTGCGAGTGAATATGATTGAGTTGTTTGAGACAATGAAGGATATACTGTATGGAGAATACGTGCAGAAGAATTCTTCAGCAGAAAGGACACCGGCAGGACCTGGGGTCATGGACCAGTCATTGCTTGAGAGTGAAGAAGAGGAGATGAGAGTTCTGACGACATCCTGGCAAGGGACTGTCACTCAGAGAGTAGTTAAGACATGAAATGGTCTACCTGGAAAGGTAGTGACAGTGGAGTGGGTAGATAAGTTCAAATTGGAATTCGCAACAATCGGCGCATTGCCGAACACAAACAGACAAGACAAATGAGACTGCAGGACGCAATAGCGGGTATAAGGTCCAAGTACCACAAGGAACTTGTATCAACATTGTGCAGGAATTTCGTCTAATTGCATGTTCATACTGCTTGTAGATAGGGTATCCCCTTTACTTGCTTAATAATATGATTGGTAATAGAGAGAATAAAGAACATGCAATATTTGGGTAGAATACTCAGGTCGTGAGCTACAGGTCGGGGGTGGGTTATTGTTTTTACTCAGTAAATATGTTTGCCTCTAACCTCAATGCCGCTGTAAGCATGAAAAAACCAGGCCTCTGACAAAGGCCTGGGGTGGACTAGAGTTGGACAAGATCAAAATGATGAGGGTGGTTCAAATTTGATGTGGATCATTGCTCATAAAAGACGATCGTAAGGCATGGAGTACATTCATCATTTTTGAGGGATTTTCCACGCACTTCCTGCTATAATGCACTTGCTGAAAAATCAAGATGGTGGTGAGTTAGGGAACAAATACGTATAGTGGAACAGCAAATAATAAAAAATTTTATTCATGGTCAACAAAATCATCAAGCCCATTGAAAGTTGCGATGAGCTGCAGCACGCACGGTATGGTAAATAATTGGTGACATGGAAGTTTCCTTCCTTCCTTCCTTCCATACAAGTGCTGCTTCATCAGGGCGAAGATTACCGCACTGAGGTTGTGCACAGGCATGGAACGGCACCGACACAACCATGATACCAGTCCACTGGTACTCATTTTGCTGACCTCGGAAGGATGACAGGCTGAGTCAACCCCACCTGGTGTTAATTCCGTGGCAACGGGGGTCAAACTCAGGACCCTAAGATCCCAAGCCAGCCACCCTAACTCAGGACCCGAAGATCCCAAACCAGCCACCATAACTCAGGACCCCAAAATCCCAAAGCAAGGCCACCCTAACTTCAGGAACCCGAAGATCCCAAACCAGCCACCTAACTCAGGACCCAAGATATCCAAACCAGCCACCCTCAGGACCCAATATCCCAAACAAGCCAACCTAACTCAGGACCCGAAGATCCAAGCCAGCCACCCTAACTCAGGACCCGAAGATCCCAAACCAGCCACCCTAACTCAGGACCCGAAGATCCCAAACCAGCCACCCTAACTCAGGACCCGAAGATCCCAAACCAGCCACCCCAAGACCAAGATCCCAAACAGCCACCCTAACTCAGACCCGAAGATCCCAAACCGCCACCCTAACTCAGGACCCGAAGATCCCAAACCAGCCACCCTAACTCAGGACCCGAAGATCCCAAACCAGCCACCCAACTCAGGACCCGAAGATCCCAAACCAGCCACCCTAACTCAGGACCCGAAGATCCCAAACCAGCCACCCTAACTCGGACCCGAAGATCCCAAACCACCACCTAACAGGACCGAAGATCCAACCAGCCACCCTAACTCAGGACCCGAAGATCCCAAACCAGCCACCCTAAATCAGGACCCGAAGATCCCAAACCAGCCACCCTAACTCAGGACCCGAAGATCCCAAACCAGCCACCATAACTCAGGACCCGAAGATCCAAACCACCACCTAACTCAGGACCCGAAGATCCCAAACCAGCCACCATAACTCAGGACCCGAAGATCCCAAACCAGCCACCCTAACTCAGGACCCGAATCCCAAACAGCCACCCTAACTCAGAGACCTGAAGATCCCAAACCAGCCACCCTAACTCAGGACCCGAAGATCCCAAACCAGCCACCTAACTCAGGACCCGAAGATCCCAAACCAGCCACCCTAACTCAGGACCCGAAGATCCCAAACCAGCCACCTAACTCAGACCTGAAGATCCCAAACCAGCCACCTAACTCAGGACCCGAAGATCCAAACCAGCCGCCTAACTCAGGACCCGAAGATCCCAAACCAGCCACCCTAACTCAGGACCCGGAGATCCCAAACAAGCCACCCTAACTCAGGACCTGAAGATCCCAAACCAGCCAACCTAACTCAGGACCCGAAGATCCCAAATCAGCCACCCTAACTCAGGACCGAAGATCCCAAACAAGCCACCCTAACTCAGGACCCAATGATCTCAAACCAGCCACCCTAACTCAGGACCCTAAGATCCCAAACCAACCACCCTAACTCAGGACCCGAAGATCCCAAACAAGCCACCCTAACTCAGGACCCGAAGATCCCAAACAAGCCACCCTAACTCAGGACCCGAAGATCCCAAACAAGCCACCTTAACTCAGGACCCAAAGATCTCAACCAGCCACCCTAACTCAGGACCCTAAGATCCCAAACCAGCCACCCTAACTCAGGACCCGAAGATCCCAAACAAGCCACCCTAACTCAGGACCCGAAGATCCCAAACAAGCACCCTAACTCAGGACCCGAAGATCCCAAACCAGCCACCCTAACTCAGGACCCGAAGATCCCAAACAAGCCACCCTAACTCAGGACCCGAAGATCCCAAACAAACCCACTAAACTCAGGACCCGAAGATCCCAAACAAGCCACGCTAACTCAGGACCAAAAGATGCCAAACAAGCCACCCTAACTCAGGACCAAAAGATCCCTAACAAGCCACCCTAACTCAGACCCGAAGATCCTAAACAAGCCACGCTAACTCAGGACCAAAAGATCCCAAAACAGCCACCCTAACTCAGGACCAATAGATCCCTAACAAGCCACCCTAACTCAGGACCCGAAGATCCCAAACCAGCCACCCTAACTCAGGACCCGAAGATCCCAAAACAAGCCACCCTAACTCAGGACCCGAATATCCCAAACAAACCACCCTAACTCAGGACCCGAGATCCCAAACAAGCCACCCTAACTCAGGACCAAAAGATCCCAAACAAGCCACCCTAACTCAGGACCAAAAGATCCCTAACAAGCCACCCTAACTCAGGACCAAAATATCCCAAACCAGCCACCCTAACTCAGGACCAGACCCTAAGATCCCAAACCAGCCACCCTAACTCAGGACCCTAAGATCCCAAGATAGCCACCCTAACTCAGGACCTTAAGATCCCAAGATAGCCACCCTAACCACTAAGGCAACACCAGGCTTGGGCTTGATTATTTACAAAAGTCCAAATGATATCTAATCCACCTGTAGAGTTGGCACATGTCACATGCAAAGGATAAGAATATTGTAAAATTGGGTACATAACAGAAACATAACCGAATGGAGATTTTGTTTGAGAATAACAGTTTCAGTCTGGCAAAGGACCACCACAGGGCTTTGACCACCACAGGGCTTTGACCACCACAGGGCCGAAGCGAGATAAGTGCCAAGTTTTACGAAAGATCTTTTTCGTTGAGAAGATAGTGGACGGAGGTTATGCCACTGAAGGTGGACGGAGGTTATGTTTTCAGCCCTGTCTGTCTGTCTGTCTGCCTGTGAGCAGGATATCTCCAAAAGTTATGAATGGTTTTGGCCAACACTTGGTGGACAGGTTGGGTGTGTAACAAGGCCGAAATTACTAGATTTTAGCGAAGATTTGGATCCGGATGTGGATCCTTTAATTTGTTTTTTAAACTGATTCTTCACCATTGAGTGATGGGGCCAAAAACTATATATCGCACAATATTTCAAAAAGCTGTGGACGAGTTAGGACAAAACTTGGTGGACAAGTTGGGTAGGTGACAATAACAAGCCGATTCGATTTTGATGTGTGACAAGGACGAATGGGAAACAAAATGTCAACCGTTCAGTCCAGCGGAGGTATGCGCTCTACCGAGTGCCATTCTAGTCTTCTTTCTAATGGAGGTTTAAAAAAAAAAACTCTACTCGCTCGTTTTATCTACAATACTACTTCCTCCCACAGCATGAGTGGCTCCAAGCACAAGCCTCGGTTGGGTCCCTGGCTCATCGAGCAAGTGAATAATGGACAATATGAAGGCTTGCACTGGCTTGACGTCAACAAGATGCAGTTTCAAATGCCCTGGAACCAGACCTCAAGACAGGATAGGAGTACCGGCCGCTGCATATTCCAGGTGAAGGAATGGTCTTTTACTGATTTGCCAAAAGTGTATTTTGTCAAAAAGGTGATTGTCTCGGGTCTCATTAATTTTTCTTTGTCTCCTAGGCATGGGCAATTGCCACACATAAGTTCCAAGAGGGCAGGGACGTACCAAATCCACCAAAGTGGAAGACCAACCTACGCTGTGCTCTCAACAAAAGTCAAGACTTTCAGATGGTTAAGGATTGTTCCAAGGACTCACCCCCGTTCAAAATATATGAGATCAAGCGATCTAACGCAGGTGGGCAGTGCCGTAGCACATGGGCATTGTATTGATACAGCTTATGCAGATAATCATGGCACTGTCTTGTCACATCGGTGATGGAGCATGATGTGTTATCGTAGTCGAGCTTTGCAACGTGTTAAGTATCCCCATTTCAGAAACCGAGTCGAAGCCCTTATGTCTGCATTTGGTTTCTCCCATGGGTGTGGATTCATTATTGTGTCGCCTCCAAACTGTCTAGCTTGGGTTGGAATCCCGACCCAGCTATAAACGATCATCCCAGTGCTTCACAGTCAGGGCTGTTCATCAATGTGTGTGCCGTCCTCCGGATGGACGTTAAACTTGGCGTCCCGTCTGCCGGCATTACTTAGTGGATGTTAAAGATCCCACGGTGTCCTTTGCTAAGAGAAGGCGAGTGTTCACCGGCACCATGAACAAATTACAAATCCCTGCTCTGATCTACAGAGGGAATTGCATCAGCGGTCCAGCCGCGCCCTCAAAGATGCTACCCCGCAGCCTTAAGCCACATACGAAAGAAGAAGAAAAAGTGTTGTGGTTTTTGTGTCAGTTTCATCTTCACGCAAATTCCCCATACTTCAATTTCTCCTGAAATTCCATTTTCCTTTTGCTAATAATATTAGTTGCTTATAAAGAACGAGGCTCATATTCCGAGACTATAGATAATAGAGTCCGATGCAATCCCTGATGTCATGATTGTCATTCAGACTCTCTTTTTCTCTTCTCTTTATCCATCCAGTGTCTTGAGTGGAGGAACTTGTATTATACTCCCACGTCCTGTATTTCCATGAAGCGTTCTAAACCTTACGCAATCATTTTCTGATCAGAAAGTGCACAGACTTTGTTCCTTTCGTGCTAGATGGTGGGCGAGTTTGTGACGAGGACGACATGGAGATGGAATGCACTGACCAGGAAAGCAGCCCTGAGCTGATTCCTCCAGGTGTCGAAAACAGCATCTCTCCACAGCAGATGGTACATCTCTCCTTCTAGATCATAGTGCTGGTTGCTTTGATGGCTTTGGTAGCCATTAGTTGTGCTGTAACGATTTCTCGTGTTTATGCCCATCAGGATCACTTGTACAACCTGGATTCTCTGACCCTGATCGGCAGTAATAACGTGGGTAAGTCAAATCATCAGGACAGCTGTTCCAAAATGCCAGGTGTGTGTGTGTGTGTTTTATACATTGATCCAAGGCTCATGGAGGAACTTGTACATAAATCTCATGAAGATCAAAGACACGTGTACTTTTACATTTATGACATCGGCACATGGCAAAGCACCTTAATAAAGCACCAATTACCAGTGTACTTTCACATGAATTACATGTGACCTACTTCACGACATTTCCCCTGTAGGATGAATTCAGACACAAATGCACAAGGCAAAACGTAGCAAAGGATGACTGCACATGTTCTAGGCACTGTAGAATTCCTGAACAGATGAACAACTTTGTATCAGTACCACCAGCTGAATATTTGCATTTGCTTCCCATTTCAGGAAGCAATCACTGCCTGGCATCCTGGGAACCAGAGAGTATTATGTACCCAGCACAAGCTCCTTCCCCTGTCAGATCGCACGAGATGGGGTCTGATTGTCCATTAGTTCTGCCCAATTCCATTCCCCTGCAGCAGCAGGAGCTGCCGCTACTTGCTCAGGCAATGCCGCAGGTTGTACCGAATGGAAGGTTTCTTGAGGACCTTTCTTCACCAACGATGCCTCCAGGTATGAATATTTCTGGACCGACTGTAGGTCAAGGTCAGAAATTCTGTGTTTAACAAAATATATAAACATACAGGGTGAGTCTTAAGTCCCAGGACATGGTTTGAGCTGCTTATGCAAGATTTGTTACCTCCGCCACCGAAGGTGAAAAAGGTTATGTTTTCACCCCTTTCTGTCTGTCTGTCTGTTTGTTTGAGTGCAGGATATCTCAAACAATTGTGGACGGATTCGGACAAAACTTGGTGGACAGGTTGGGTGTGTCGCAAGGATGAATTGATTCGATTTTGTTGACGATCCGAATCCGAATATGGATACGAGAATTATTTAATTTTAAAGTGATTCTTCACCATTGAGAGACAGGGTGGTACTGCATTGCACCATCACCCCCAAAAACGATATAGTACTGTATATATAGCATGATGTTTCAAAAATGTAATGGGCCCGATATGTTCTCATGGATTAGGCATTATGTGGCGGAGGTATGCGCCATACCGAGTGCCCTTCTAGTTTGTACCATGTATTTATACTTGTTGTGACAATGCTCTGTGGTGGTACATCAAAGCTAAGGTTGCAGAACATTGCACGTCATCTGTTGATGAACTGAAACAACGCATTCAGGAAGCATTTGGCACCATAACACGTGGTATTTAGCGTCGGTTTTCACACGGCACGTGGAGAGAAATTATCTTGTGCCGTGACAATGGCGGACGTCGTACAGATGCACTCGATATCGAAGGAGGTATCGTAGTTATTTTAATACTCTAATATTTTATTATTACTCCTGTTATTATGTATTGGCTGCTCTTAGAGCACCCTTATTCTGGACATTTCCATCTGTCTGTCTGTCCGCGAAACTTTGGTCAAGCCTAGGGCTAAACCACTCAACCGATTCCAATGAAATTTGGTAGGTAGGACCAATATTTCTGGGAATCGTGTGCTTTCGAATATGGGACCCCGGGCCCTAGCAACGGCATAGCAACGGCCCTTTAAAGTGGTCAAAAAATCGAAAAAAAATATAAAAAATCGAAGCTTAGAGTTCTGTGCGCAATCTATCTAGCTCCCTTCCTGCCAACTTGCAGCCCTAACAAAATATATTTGTAGGAGGAGATAGGTTTTGGGCGAGTACATGTCGAACATTTCAGAAACGGTTAATTGCGAATATCTCTAAGAGAAAGAGTCTAATTTGATGAAACTTGGGTGAAATGTGTACAATGTGGCTAGCATGTACACAAAAATGAATGGTTGCTATGCACACCTCCGTTGCTTAGCAACAGCTAATATACTTTATCGTACATCATACACTTATTGTGGACTGTACAAAAAAATCAATACCTCTGAAACTGGACCTCGAGGGACCTGTTTTTTTTTGTGCCAAGGAGAATGTCTTACAGCATCATATAAAAAAATAAAATCTTTAGCGAATAGATAAATGGAATTACAGGGCTGCCATTTGTTAGAGTCTCTTTGGAAACATACCTGAAATTTCACAAGGCGGGTTTCTGGGCGCAAACTAAGAGGGCTGTGATAATCATATTTATTGTGCTAAATGATTGATAGCATGTACATGAATATCGGCTAGTCGCGTCGGCCAGCTTTCCATCTAGAGCGAGCAGCCATGTCGCCTACCGGCTTGTTTTTTTCTTTCTGTGGACCATTTTATCCCGAGATGACCCTCAAAAATGTTCATACCGATCGGATGTGGCGTTCTACATCTGCAATTATGACGTCATAACGAGGGTACCTATGGCGTCATAAAAAAAAAAGCCATGCTCATTCCCCATGAGGAGTACTTGCTATGTGCCAAGTTTCATTTTTTTCCTTACTGCGGTTTCAGAGATACAGCGGTCCAACGTTTTTCCGTTTTTCCAATATGACTGCCACACCATGTAACCTATGACGTCGTAATTATCATTAAAACATTCTTCATGAGTCGTCGCACCGATGTTGAAAATTTTGTATCAATCCAACGAGCGGTTGCAGAGAAAAACATGAAAGTTCTGGGTGGACAAACAGACAAACAAACAGACCCTAATGCAATACCCTCTCCTTTGGCGAGGGAAACTAGAATGGTACTCAGTAGAGAGAGCACATGCCTCTGCCAGATTGAACAATTTACATTTTGTATCCCACTGATAGGCCGGATATGGGTCTGGACCTGAACCAAAACCTAACTGGCTTGTTCATGTCACCTACCTAACTTATCCACCTAGTTTTGTCATAACTTGCCCACAACTTCTTGAACTATCAATATATCATGATATGTACATCTATATACATGTACAGTATCGATATCGTTTTTGGCCCTATCTCTCAATGGTGAAGAATTACTGAAGGAAATTAAATTTGAGTATCCACATCCGGAGCTTCACCTCAATCGAATAAAATTGTACTCGTCACACACCCAACCTGTGCACCAAGTTTCATCCAAATCCTTCCATAACTTTTTTGAGATATCATGATATGTATAGTCTTTAGCGTTATCTCTCAATAGTGAAGAATCAGTTAAAAAAATTCTCGTATCCAGATCCGGATCTTCACCAAAATCTAATCAATTCATCCTCGTCACAGACCCAGTCCACCAAATTTCGTCTGAATTCATCCACAACCTTTTGAGATATCCTGCTCCCAGACAGGGTTGAAAACATAACCTCTGTCCGCCTTCGATGTCAGAGGTAATTAAATCCAAGTTATATTTTTGATACATCCCAACACCTTGGACACCAATCTCACAGCCAGTAATCCCACAGGAAGTGAACTGGAGATCACGGTGGAGTATCGTGGCCGGCGCATGCTCCATACCGTCTTGCCACGAGAGCAGGATGGCTGTCGCCTGTACACCGGCTCCCTGCTGCCTCATAATAGTATACATTCTGGTATCCTAGGTCCACAATCCTACCTACAGGTGAGCATGATGGGGTACTATCATGTGGCTCTTAACCTTCTTCACAGTCCTTTAAGCAATGTGATATTCAGCCTCTGTTGGTGCACCCCACACTATGGAGTGTACCGATATTTTTTGTCAGGAAGTTGCAGTCATTTACATTTTATAGATGTGAAGTAGTAGGTGGGTCCGGGTGTCATAATGTTATTTAGCGAACATGCTTGTTAAGGAGCCCAAAGTTGCACAGCTTTTGTGCTAAGAAGCATCAAACACCTTCATTAACAACTAATGGCCCAATAATGTGTGTGTTTGCCATCAGCCAATCTCCTTCTTCTTCTTAAGTATGGCAGCTTGGCTGTCGGGTAGCTATCATGTTGTTGGGGCACGACTGTGCCGCTGATGCTGTGCCCCCATACTAGTGCAATGGTACTCATTTCACTGACCTCAGAAGGACGACAGGCTGAGTTGACCCCACCTGGTGTTAATTCAGTGGCCAACAGGGCTCGAACTCAGGACCCTGGGATCCCAAGCCAGCTACCCTAACCGCTAAGCCAACACCAGGCTTCCGGCATCAGCTAATGAGCGGGTCCCGATGCATACATCGGAGATAGGATGAGGCATATGCTGTATGTACATAGTATTCAGGTCGTTTAATTTAGACATTCTCACATATATGCATATGGCTACAAATAGATATAGGCTCATGGAAGAGTGAAAGTGGGGTAGTGATGCAACAAGTAGATGCAACGAGTGAGGGGATGGATGAACAGGAGAGAGGAGAGGGGAAAACCAGTGACCTACTTACCAGAAAGCTTGAGTTAGGGGAGGGGTGAAGGTATAGAAAAGATCAACCCCCTTCTGGTGAAACTCCCAAAATCCAGGATCACTGCTCACCTCCACCCATTTGTTCCTCTTTTACTCCACCTTTGGAACCAACCTCCACATTCTCTTCAATCGCATTCTTCCCTCCAGGTCTTCAAGACATCTGTTCAGCACCATCTCAGATTGTCCCTAATCCAAAACCATGATCTTTTTTTACCCTCATTAACCAACCCCTCACCCCACCAAAGCCCTTCCAAATTTCCAGTTTTCCCTCCTGAGAATTTTCTTCCGCATCCATCTTGTCCACCCAATGCATTCTCCCCTGCCACCCAATCCTCCCCACACCTATTGTTTGTCCGCCGTCCCTCTGTCTTGGCCTTCGTCTCTGCTGTTGTAGTTTCCCCCTTTTCTCTACTGTTCATTTTGTCCTGTTGCGTCCTGATCCATTCAGTGTACCAGTCCTAGTTCTTCCACGAGTCTCGACAGTGCATAACAAAAAAAAAAGATGGAGATTGACGATGAACTGAGATGGTGATGTACTGCCATTGTGAAGCCCTGAAGGGAAGATTTGGATTGAACAGATTGAGGAAGGAGGTTCTTCAAGTGAAAGGAAGGAGGTTCCTCAAGTGGGAGAACCGATGAATAAAGAAGTGGAGATAAGCAGTGAATGTGGATTTTTTGGAGATTCATGAGGAAGGATGAACTGGAGGAACTTGGGAGATATGGATGAATGAAAGCGCAGAAGAGGAGTGTTCGAAAAAGAGAGGCCACCGAACCAGTCTGTGATGAGAGAGCAGCAGGCCATGTGCTTTTGCTTCTTTGTGGGAAATGCTAATGATGTTGAGATCTTTGGGTGTTATAGCAAACAGGATGGACAGGTGTGAAGCAGGACGCCAGCCCATTGGGGAGATCAGTACTCCAATGAAGTTTGGATAAAAGGCATTGTAGGTTGTTAGAGGTTCAGGCTCACCAAGAAAGGACTTGGCAAGACAGAGAATTAGAAGTCTACAGCTGGCTTTGGAGGCCAGGCTTAATATGCATTTGACTTTGAAGGTCAGTTGTCCAGGAGAGGTGGCCTGGGATCCCAGTGGTTGGAGTAAACAGGTCGTTTAACCAAATACTAGTGAAACAGGACTTGTGTCACAATGTTGGTTCTTCTTCATCCTCAGTGTGAAGTAGATGGCTGCGGGTGGCAACATTTGCTGGGGGTGCAGCTGTGCCATGCATGCATTGCTCTCTGTAGGTTAGAGCAGGAATATGGAATATGTTCAGGTTGTCGGTGATGGCTCACTTTCTCTTTGTGAATGAAACACACGCACACCCTCTATTGAAGTAGGAATCATGAAATGTTATCAAAATAACATCTCGTTTGTTATTTAGACACAAGTCATTCATTATTGGGTTTACTGGTAAGCTGCGAGGATCAGGGCATTGCAAGCTTTTTAGAAGGGGGTTCTGAATTCTAAACTGAGGTTGGAGGTTGAGTCTGCACAGCAGGTTGAGGCTGTGCTGTTGCCGACAAGATGTCCGACATAACCGTTGCGGACGATGCGTTGAGCACAATGTGTAAGTCGTGCTTGCAGAATTCACCGGTAATCGGATGCATTTTCCTGTTTGTCATTGCCAAAGTTCTCAAGTATTCTTTGATGCTTTTACAACATTCACAAAGATTTTTCTGAAAATTGACAATGAGAGAAAAGAAGGTTCGATCGATAAGGGTCGGGAGCTGCACACAAATCCTAAAAGAGCAGTGTGCGGCTCCGGAGCTGCAGATTACTGACCCTCGTTCTCGGCTACCTGCCAGTCCCACAATGTTGGTAGTACAATACTCAATCTTTATCAATATAATTTAAACACTTTACCCAGAGTATCTCAACCCTATCCTAAAAAGAAAACAAACAAGTAGCGTTACATTCAAAGTACACCACCCTCATGCCAAATAAATATATAAATCCTCAAGCGTGCGACATTGCCGGGGCGCCTTTGGTGCCTGGGCAATGCCGCTGTGCAGTACGTGGAGACAGAATTGGGAGGGAGCGGTGTACTTCTGAGGTGAATATGTACAAATGATACTTACTCGCCATGTCAGCATATGGTGATGGATTTGGAGTGAGCGGTGTGCGACAATTGATTGATTCAGTGATTAATTGTGTAATTAAAATAAATAATAGTTGTAAAATAATTAATTTCTCAATCAATTGTCTAATAGCATACCTAAACCACCACCGTTTCATCCGAATCTGTAACTGTTTGAAAATTAAGTAATTCATCGAAAAATGAATAATTAATCGATTGATTAATAAATAAATCAAAAATGCCCCTTATAACAAAATCACTTGTTCACTGTCCTGTCCAAATATCAGTTTCCTCGCTCAAAAGGTGCCTGAGATGTTGCCCAGACGAGAAAGAAAATAAATAAGGAATTAATAAATCGATAATAATTAAGTAATTAATAAAAAAAATAAAAAATACCGTTTTTGCCAAAGCAAATCTTCACTTTTGTCCCCAAATTTCAGCTTCCTAGTTCAAAGGATGGCTGAGATATCGCCCAGACAAACAAACAAACAAATGAAAAATCATTCATAGAGTGACAACTTGGAAAAACGGCACAAAGTAGAATGGCCCTCGGTAGAGCGCATACCTCTGCCAGGTGGAACGGTTCACGTTTTGTATCCCACTGATGGGCTGGATCTGAACCAAAATCCAATCTGCTTGTTCTTGTCACCTATTCAACTTATCCACCTTGTTTTGTCAAAACTCGTCCACAACCTTTTGAGATATCGTGATATATTTAGTTTTTGGCCCGATCTATCAATTTACAAATTCGGCCTGTGTTGACCTTTTGACCTTAAAATTAATTGGAAGTTGAATTCAGT
>CM068957.1:18277825-18297894 GCA_035128595.1 Eptatretus atami
TGTAGACGTTATCCTTACAAGCTCCCCAGAGGGAACAATCCAGCGGATTGAGGTCGGGGCTGTGTGGAGACCATTCATTTACCATCCGCAAACTGAGAACTCGTTTTCCGAATTGTTGACTCAGAAAGGCAATTGTTTCGTTGGCTGGATGCGGGGTAGCACAGTCTTGGATAAACCTCTGTCACCGGAGGGCTGCAGTGCTCATCGATTCCTTCAAGTCTTCATAAAATGCGATGACATCGCCCGTAATGTATTCTTAGACTGATGTAACCGTTCTTGTCTTCAAACCAATACGGCCCAAACACACCTCTGTAGCTGACAGCCCACAAAAGCAGTGACTTTCTGACCCTTAAGCGACTTCTCTTCAACCTCATCTGGACGTTGATTCCCCAGAAAATTGTTGTGTGAATTGACAGCACCATTGATATGAAAGTGTGCCTCGGCACTAAAACCACACATCGTGAATCCAGTTTGGTTTTTCCTCCATCTTCCGCTGCAGCATCTCACACGTCGCCACTCGTGCTGCTTCATCCCCATCGGTCAATTTATGGGCTGTTGTGATGTGGTGAGGAAAGAGGTTTAAATCTTGTTTCATTATTCTTCTTGATACTGCTGGAAGTGAGACCCAGTTCAGCCGATCTTTGTCGATGCGATTTCTCCGGACTTTGCATGACTGACTCACGAACTCGTTCCACGTTTCCTTCACACCGTACACTTCTTGGGTGACCGGACCTTCCTTTTTAATGTTGAGAATCGTCCCTTCATTTTTGAACTTTTTCACAAGTTTCCAAATGGCTGGCTTGCTTGGCTTGTTTCTGGGATGCCTCTCCATATTCAGTACAGAACCTCGTCTGGACGGAAGCATTGATTTGGTCTCAACATACCACGTGACAATGTTTACTCTTTTGTCCGTAGAAAACGTCATTTTTCCCATGAAATACTTTGGTTATACGCGAATGACTTCTCCAAACATCATTGATCACTCCTGCAAAACAAAACAAAAAATTAAGGCAGTGACTGAAAGTACAAAGTACAAAGGTCATTTGAAGCGGTTAACCTTTTATTGACACGCCCTGGTACATGGCGTACAAATATGCAATGAGATATTTGACAACATTGGCCAAGAAATGCCAATTTTTTCTTCTTTTGACACGGAAACGATTGGAGCACTGTCTTGATGATGAATAAACTGATGATAAATGAAATAACACGGAGATGCACCCACAAGTTGGAAATACCAGGCAGGCTTTGATGGGTCATAATGGCTCCTGCATTTACTTCCTTGTAAGGGAAATATTACTGCCAGGGCCTTGTAAGGAAAATAATTTTAGTTCTTGCATGCAAATGTGCCCAAGAGAGAACTTAAGCACGTGAGAGCGGTGTTTGAGTAATACGATAGTTACCTCTGCCTTCGAGGTGGACGGAGGTTGTGTTTTCACCCCTTTCTATTTGTCTGTCTGTCTGAGCAGGATATCTCAAAAAGTTGTGGAGGATTGGATGAAACTTGGTGGCCAGGTTTGGTGTGTGAAAAGGACCAATTGTTTGATTTTGGTGAAGATCGAATCCGGATCTGAGAATTTTTTAATTTTTAAGTGATTCTTCACCATTAGGGTTAGGGTAGGGTGACGGGCTTTGGATCCTAGGGTCCTGAGTTAATCCCGCTCAGCTGTTGAATCAATCACAGTGGGGTTAACTCGGCCTGTCATCCTTCCAGAGTCAGAAAAATGAGTGCCAGCATGCTGGTACACTGTGTCGGAGTTGCGACCCTCCAGGATTGTGCCTAATAGCCAAGGAGACTGCTTAAAGAGCAGGTTGCGGGTCACCAAACATGTTCTGAAAATTTATCAATATCATTATATGTGCATTAAATAGTTCGATGCAAACTAGTGGTTGCCTAACTATTGGGAAAATTAATGAATTTAACTCCGAAGTTGTTATTTCTCGAGGCTGTTGAAAAAAACATCCGCGTTCCCATATATGGATGGTGACGTCACGTTCTCCAAAACAAAGCGGAAGCTCACTCTTTCATTGAAGAAGTGTCCAGTTCAGCGGGCCATTCTTTCGCTTTTTTTGAGCTTGCAACTGTCTGTATTATCCTTTATTATTTTGAATTATTGTAGAACAAAGTTATTTGGATATTTGTACATCATGCCTCGTACGTGTGTCGTCATGTTTTGCGAAAATGGCTGGAAAACGGGTAATCGCTCCCCACGATTCCCGAAGGAATCAAACATTCGCTGGCAGTGGATAAGATTTGTACAAACAAAAACGGGCGAATTTTCCCTGCTTTTAAACAATATCTTTGTGGAAAAGCGCTGCGGCCTAACATCTAGTCAAGGCGCACTTGGCCCTGCGCGCCATAACATAAACCTTATAAAATATCGGAATTTTCAAAACTTCACAAATACCGAGTGTTAAGCATCCTAAGCGACTGCAAAAACCGAAAACAGAATTTGAATTGACTTTAAAACGAACCCGCAACGTCGATCGAAACAAAAATCTCAATTCACCACAGGAATTCACGGCATTATTTAAAATTATTTTGTCAAAGTCATAAAAACCTAATATTCAGCCTTCCACGAACAACTTTACATAATCCGACAGCTTAACAAGTCAGGCATGTGATGATAAATAACCTTTATTGGG
Organism: Eptatretus atami; assembly: GCA_035128595.1. NCBI lineage: Eukaryota > Metazoa > Chordata > Myxini > Myxiniformes > Myxinidae > Eptatretus > Eptatretus atami. Next base: position 18,280,472 of record CM068957.1, read on the forward strand.
ATGAAAAATGATTTTTAAACCTCATCTTTGTGGAAAAAGCGCCGCGGCCTAGATCTAGCCAAGGCGCCCGCGGCCATAGGCGCCAGGCGCCCTCAACTTGAAACATTCATAACTCGACGAATAAAAGCTCAAATTGCACCAAACTTACCTATTCTTGCGAGCTCACGTTCCCTGCTAGTGGGTGAACATTCCAACGCTTGGCGAATTCTGCTTCGCAATGATAGGAAGAGCCGACATCGAAGGATCAAAAAGCGACGTCGCTATTGACGCTTGGCCGCCACAAGCCAGTTATCCTGTGGTAACTTTCTGACACCTCTTGCTTAAAACAAAAAAGTCAAAAGGATCGCGAGGCCACGCTTTCACGGTCTGTATTCGTACTGAAAATCAAGATCAAGCGAGCTTTCACCCTTCTGCTCCACGGGAGGTTTCCGTCCTCCTGAGCTGCTAGTCAGTCCTGCCACTTGTACACGAAATAGGCCGTTTTCTGGCACTTGCAAGTGGCTCAAATTTATAGGCTCAGGGCCAGAAACTCCATAGTATAAATTCCCATCATCCTCCGACTCGTCCTCGCAATATCGGAATGAAACACTCAATTTCATCGCCGCTGAAATCACTCTCTGATTCGCATCTCGCTATTGTTCGCATGCTGTTTCCGAATGTTCACGAAGTTTCGGAGAACGTGACGTCATAGCATCTTCGGTAACTTCCAGACTGTTTTTCGATCACTGACAAAAGTTTTGACTTAAAAGTTAATTTTAGCATATTTTGAGTTTCAAATGTAAGAAAATAATTGCCCAACGATTATTAATGTGCTTACAACCTTCGAATCACGCGAAGTCATCAGCGACCCAACCTACTCTTTAAGCAGCACCAACGCTCTGCACAATAGTGGTCCCAATCTCCTCCTCTTCACCATTGAGAGATGGGGCCACAAACCACATACAGCATGATATTTCAATCTTGAGTTATGACAAACTAAGTGGACGAGTTGGTTTGGTGATAAAAACAAGCAAATTCAATCTTGGTTTCGGTCTGGATCCAGATCCGGCCGATCAGTGGGATACAAAACGTAAACTGTTCATCCTGGTGGAGGTATATACGCTCTACTGAGTGCCGTTCTAGTTTTCTTTTTTACTCACCTCTTGCTGAACAAAGCATATGGCCTGCACTCTATGGTCAAGTCGTGTAGGTTGAACAATCAAGCAATTGGTTCGACACAGCGTACGTGCCTTGGTACAAGTTCTCTCCGTCACGCTGTGAGTTTGTTCTTTGTTACAGTTTTGATCCGGACATTGGAATACCGTGATGCTCTCGAGTGCGCAAGTTTTTTAAGTTGTAAAAGCACGAAGGCAAACATCTCTATTATTATGGTTTTAATGGTGAAACCTTGTTTGTTTGTTTTTTCAGTAGCATGACTTTATACATTGATAAAAACCATATATTTTAAACTTTAAAGGCTCCATCATATAATAGTATAATTGTTTTTGTTTTTTTCAGAGCAATCGACAGGACGTGGCGACCCGGTTAATACAAACGTTAACCCATGGGTTAAAATCACCACTAGATGATTCTATCAGCAACGTGGCGATGTTCTCCGAAGGAGTAAACGAAAACAAGTTAAACTCATTTGTTGCCTTTTCCATCGGACGTCCGATCAGTCGAAGAAATGCATCGATGCCTTCGAAAAAAAACCTAAAACTTCATGGCCAGTAATAAAAATAACATTAAAAAAAAAAACAATCAGCAAAAAGGCAACATTTTCATCGAAACCGGAGGTGAAATGGCGAGGCCGTCAAAAATGACACCAACATTCCACTCCGGGTTCATCTACAGGAGTTCTATCGCAGCTCATCGCATGCTTGTCATTATCCCCAAAGCAGCAGCGACAATACGGAATCACCATAACAACGATTATAAAGCCGAGGCTGCCAAGGGCCGCAAATAAAAGTCTCATCGACAAGCGGAGACGACGGCATCATCCTTGTCATTCACAAGCGATTTTGCCATCGAAGCTGGACAGGGCGACGGCGAAGGCCTGCAGTGCACACAGTGGGTAACTGTAATCCATCGTAAAGACGTCCTCGGCAACACGGCCAAACTGCATCACAATGTATTCAGCTGTGAGGCACCAGAGGGGGTGGGAGTGGGGGCAAGTGAAGGAAAGAGGAGCATTAGTGGCAGCGTCAAAGTCCTTCGCTTTTATCTGTAATATAATAAATAAAAAAATACGATGAATAGCGAGGTGGTGGTCGTACGATCATTATCGTGCACAATCTGGAAGTTCTTCACGGAGGCCTGTGTGACGCGTCCGTGGAAGTTGAGAACGTACGACTGCGTGTCATCGTTCCACACAGGCGTCTTGTTGTGTAGTTCAATGAGGTTGTCCATGCGGTGGTTCTGCCATCGCTGAAGCAGGGCGTCTTCCTCCTGTGGAAATCAGAGGCCATGTGCCAGGAGAAAGGAGTTTCATTTCCAGATCGACCGAGTCTCTGAATTGTCGAGCATTTGTCTATTTCCCTGTCATTTTGACTTGGCCATTGAAATAACTGCTTTGCTCACTCTTACCATACATTATAATAAGCATTTGCGTTGCATATTAACTAAAAAGAAATAAAGGATCTCTTGGTCTGTTGCAAACTTGTAAGGCAACACTACCTCTGGAAGGGCGTTTAAGATCGGAGTACACGTGGCTTGTGCAGCTTTAGTCCTTGATGAAGGCCGCTCTGTGGCTGAAATGTTGGACCTTCTGAGCCATTTTGTCTTTGTTGACAAAACCAGAAGTTGGTTGTGCTTTTGAGTTTAACATCGGGTGGCTCTTAGTACAGGCATTTTACAGAAATATTTGGTCAACCTCCCACAAATTGCAACAAAGCAAACTCAACAGATTTTGATTCCTGGATATGTCCTCAGTGACAGAAAAAAATTCCTAAGGGATCCTCCGGGGGGAAAGTCCTGAAATCATGGAAATCCAATATGGCCGCCACCCGGCTTCGGGGAAAATGAGAAAATTGTAAAGATTGATTTTAATATGTAAATATATGTTTTTCTGCATTCTAATTGTTTCTAGTTATGGTCAGTATATTGATATAACAGAATAATTATAAAAAAGTGAATGTATTGAGGGTAAATAAAAAATTATAGCTTTTTTGTCCAAAAATGTCAATTTTTTGTCCCGAAATTTTTTTTTTTTACCGATACTGATTTTGGCTCCTGGACCAAAAAAATAAGAAATGTTGAAGACACAAGATGAAATCAAGTCTATGGCAAACATATATTTATGTAAATCATTGAAACATGACAAATTCACAATTCCACTCGGGGCAATCACATCTGCCTGACGAAGGTTTCGAAATGAAAATGAAAATTCGCATTAAACTCAGAAACTACATCCATTATAAACTTACTATACATGTTGAGAAAAATCAAGCGTATTAAAGTTAGAACTCGACAATGTCATCTTCATACTCATCATTGTCACATGGAGTGTTTGTGCAGCCAGAGCCCCTGCAGTTTCCACAGCTGGAGCGCACTCAATGTTGTGCTTCTTGCATGTGCATCTCATGGTGCTACATTCAGCCTGGCAGTTGCACCTAATGACACGTAACATCTTTTCAGGAGCTGGAGCTATTGATGTCTGAAGTGGCACAAAACCCTCGTCACACTTCTGCCACCCCAGTCTGTGGAAGAAGTATGCAAGTCTGACGTCTTGAAACGAATCAAAGACCACCTTCAGAAGCATGCCGAGTCTGCAAAGATATCTTCTAGAACTTCAGCCTCTGGTTCAGTATATGGACATGCTAGACATTCTACCAAATACATCCGGGCAGAGCGCACTGGGAACTGGGCACTACATCTACAGGCCATCAGGAAATGCTGCCTTACCTGGAGCCTCGGGCCACAACCTGTATGCCAAGTCTGCGAGGGTGTATCTGCAGCAGATGTCCAACCTCAAAACTCAACATCCCAATGTCCAACAAGTTTTGATGAGGGGTTCATGTGGTTCGACGAAGTGATCGCCTGTGGGCAGGTCTTTCATCTGACCTGATCATCGAACAAGTTCTGATGAGAAGTTTGAAGACCAGCAGGGGCTCACACGAGGGCGAGGAATGACAGAGCAACAACGGCTGGTATGGCTAGCTATCAATGCCTGCCTGTGCAGAAATAAACCAGGCAATGCAGGAGCTCACAGGTGTGAACTACAACACTGGAGAGCAGAAGAAGGACATGACCAAGGCAAGACAATCTCGTGACTGGAAGGACACACTATCAGCTCTTCAGTATTTACAGGAACGGAATCCGTTCAGTAGTGATCCACGTCTGAGGAACATTGCCACTGGAGTTCATGCACACCCCACCGTCAACGTCGATACAGCACATGCTGTGGAGCCAAAATATTGAAATCTATGGATGGGAAAACACCTGCCGAGTACACTTTTAAGAGGAAAGACCAAGTTGTCACCCTCGGCATGAAGTCATCTGTCAAGATTGATGGAGAGCAAGTCCAGGTTACCCACAACTCCTCTTCCAGAGACTGATCACTGTTGCACAGACAGCAGAAAGAACTGGAGTCGGCCTTCAAATATGAACTGTGCAGCTATCCACCAGCCCTCTTTGATTCCTCTCTTCAGTCCCGAGAAGCACACAAGCCAGTCTTTGCTGATGCCATCTGGGATCTTCTTGGTTCCGATGTCCAGCCGATATCCCCAATGATGGCAACAGTATGTTTTGGATGGCGGGCACTTGTTCAACGCATTCCATGTCTCGTGGATCTACATACAGAGACATGTGCCACCAGTACACTGATTATGTAACGAAGAAGTACGGAGATGCCATAGTCGTGTTTGATGGTTATGAGAGTACCAACACGAAGGACATGACACACCAGAGACGGTCTAAAGGGAATGCTGCACTACTGTGACATTTACAGCTGACATCGTCTCACAATGAAGAAGGAACAGTTTCTTGCCAAGAGGCAGAATAAACAGCGATTCATTTTTATGTTGAGTGAAGAGCTTCAGAAGAAGAACTGTGGAACGCACCATGCCTCAGGGGATGCTGATCTCCTGATTGTACTGAAGGCGTGCAGTCTGCTACTGTCACCAAAACTGTGTTAGTTGGTGATGACACAGACCTCCTCCTCCTCCTATGCTACCATGCAAGCTTAGAATCCCATGACCTCTTCTTTTGTCCCGAGCCAAAGAAGAACACGAAGAAGCCTCGCATCTGGAACATCAAGGCTACAAAGAAAATGATTGGTACAGACATATGCAAGCACATACTGTTTCTACATGCAGTTCTTGGGTGCGACACGACATCTCGTCTTCATGGGATTGGAAAGGGAGCTTCCCTCAAAAAGTTAAAGCAAACAACACATTCGTGAGCAGGCCAAGGTTTTTGATACATATCCAGCTTCCGTATGTGATGTGGCAGATGCAGGAGAAAAAACATTGGTGATAATCTACAACGGAAAGTCAACTGACACCCTGGACACCTCCGGTATCGCGGTACTGGGACAAGGTGGCTTGGAGCTCCTCTCACGTGCAACCACAGACGTTACACCAACATCAGAAGCAGCGAAGTATCACAGCCTGCGATGTATCTGCAAGTCCAAGAATGGAAGGATGTGCAGATGAACTTCTTCCGACAGACTGGGGTTGGCAGAAGTGTGACGAGGGTTTTGTGCCACTTCAGACATCATAAGCTCCAGCTCCTGAAAAGATGTTACGTGTCATTAGGTGCAACTGCCAGGCTAATGTAGCACCATGAGATGCACGTGCAAGAAGCACAACATTGAGTGCACTCCAGCTTGTGGAAACTGCAGGGGCTCTGGCTGCACAAAACATCCATGTGACAATGATGAGGATGATGACGACATTGTCGAGTTCTAACTTTAATACGCTTGATTTTTCTCAACATGTATAGTGAGTTTTATAATGGATGTAGTTTCTGAGTTTAATGCGAATTTTCATTTTCATTTCGAAACCTTCGTCAGGCAGATGTGATTGCCCCCGAGTGGAATTGTGATTTTGTCATGTTTCAATGATTTACATAATTATATTGTATTGCCATAGACTTGATTTCATCTTGTGTCTTCAACATTCTTATTTTTTTTGGTCCAGGAGCCAAAATCAGTATCAGGTAAATATTTTTTTTTCGGACAAAAAAGCTATAATTTTTTATTTTACCCTCAATACATTCACTTTTTTATAATTATTCTTGTATATCAATATACTGACCATAACTAGAATAATTAGAATGCAAAAAACATATATTTACATATTAAAATATCAATCTTTACAATTTTCTCATTTTCCCCGAAGCCGGGTGGCGGCCATATTGGATTTCCATGATTTCAGGACTTTCCCCCGGAGGATCCTCTAGGACTTTTTTCTGTCACTGAAGACATATCAGGAATCAAAATCGGTTGAGTTTGCTTTTGTTGCAATTTGTGGAGGTCATCCGACATTTTGACTGTACTATCTTGCAGTTTTTACGATACTTTGGATGACATCAACTGCAAGCTGTTCTCTCATTGTTGGTGCAGTGGTTAAAAGTGATTCTAATTACTCGTAATTGATTGATGAAAATTGATTTGAGGGATGTGGTTGTCAGAGTATGAGACAGCGCTCGGAAAAGAGTGGGATGGTGACTGTTGGGGGTGGAGGGGTGATATGGCATCCGTGGTTTGGAGGCAGGCACACAAGACATGATCAGAGGGTTGCAATGCAGTTTGGCGAAGCATCTCTATATAATCTAAGCTCTAAGGTCTGTGGCATGATGGACATAAGTATGTAACATAGCATTTAAAATAGTATTAAACAAGGGAATATCAAGTGCGAGATGATGATCAAAACACAAGTTGATGGCAGTTTGAGGAGTCAAAATTTCCAGTTAAATGAGTACACTCGAGCAATTATAAAAAGTTCATGACAATGCACACAAGAGCAGATCTGCACTCACATATTGTGGCTTCATGCTTATACGCTGGTGGTTTTCTGCCATTCCAGGAATGATCACAGTCATTTTCCGTGGACCCTTGAAGCCTAGAACATTGGCCTCCTACAAGGAGAGAGAGACAGACAGAGACAGAGGAACAGAGAGAGAGGCAGAATGTGAATCTAGAAGCAAAGAAAAAAGCAAAAGCAGAATGTGAATGCAAAGAACATGTGTTGTGATGGTGAAACCCACATAGCAAACAGCCGCCAGCTCCTGTCGAAAGGTGGAACCATCTCCTCCTGCCATAACAATCCTTTGTGGATTCGTACCATTGTCATACACTGTGAAGCGTGTCCCCATCATGTTTGACCTGTGAGTGGAGTACACATACATACACACATACAGATGTATGTACAGACATTCATACTATTATGGGTTCCGCAGGTCCGGGTCGTGAAGGGGGCTTCTTGGACCGGCTTCCCAACCCATGACCCTGAAGCTGACAAGCGCAGAGAACTCCTTGGCACGATGGGTTGCTAAGCAACCACAGACGCCGTCTGAGATTATGAATTTAGGTGGGGTCCTCGCATCCAAATCCCACGTTACCTTCCCAGCAAATTAATCTCCCCCAGATAAGATCTGTATTCTCAACACCCCACTCCTGTCAATCAGAACCGTGCGATACCGTCAGTGGGACATTAGCTCATGCTAACCATTACGAAATTGCAGGGCAGAACTCCCATCCACGATTTACACACTCTGTCTAACAAATGGAGGAAAAGACGATCGGGCAGATTGGAAATAGTTTAAAAGAGATTTGGAAAAAGCAGGTATTTACAAAACAAAAAGTGTGTCACAAAGAAAGATCTTACCCCTAAGATGTAAGCCCTTCCATCTAAAGCCCCACCAAAGAAAACCTGATCATTTGTATCATGCATGCTCCATCACAAAACGAAAGCTACGTCATGTAGAAAGTTTCATTCCTCGTACATCTGAAACATTATTGGAGAAAAGAAAATAGACAAAGACAAATTTGTAGTCACGGTCCCCATTTCCCAGCTGAGTGGTTATACTTATGTCGTCATGAAAGAAAAACCTCACAGTGGGACCACATGACACAAACCTGAGTTTCCCCACATAGCCCTCCCCAACACGAGAAAGATCCGTCGCGTCCACAGAGATCAGGTAGTTTGAAGTTTTGCTTCGTTTTCTCTTTCGCCCCGCCAGCAAGAATATCTGTAAACAATCAGAGTTCCACATCAGATTATATGAGCACAAAGAATCATTTGCACAAATCATTCACACTTTCTCAAAATGATGATGAGGTGAGCTGTATCACACGCTTTAAAGAGGGTCGGTGTTGCCGAAGTGGTTTCTTGGCAAGTATTCTGCTGCGTGGTTTGCCAAAGCCTTCCCAGATTTCTCCAAATAGACATCTCCCAACTTTCTGATACAGTAAAACCAGTCATTCACAGTCCCTCGAATAAGCGGCCACCTGTGCTGTGCGGCCAAAATACCATATCCCGTTTGCAATATAAATGACATCCACCTCTATAATTTGGCCAAAAAAACAGTCAAAATGTCGAATCATTTTGGGGCTGGCTGCACCCGTATGGAAAGTCTGAAATGTCATGAGACTTCCTGCTCAGATCCCACCTGTGATGGAATTCAGCATGTTTGCCAGAAAATGAAAAAAAGCCTTGGATTTCGTTCCTAATGATTCCATGCACTTTAATCTTTCTGAATCACTTCATTATTCCTTTATTAACTTTCCCGAATCACTCTCATTCTACTCGTCTTTCTTTGGATGTTCAGGTCGCAGAGATTTTTTTTTAAATGATAACGTGAAAGAAAAATAGAATGTTGTATCATTCTGTACAGTGGCTTCAGAAAGTCGTCACACTCCTCGACTTTTGTCACATTTTGTTGCATTACAGCCTGAATTTAAAATCGAATATATTTTTTGTCACCGATCGACACAAAATACCCCAAAATGACAAAGTGAAAACATGTTTTTAGAATTTTTTTAAACAAATTAATTAAAAATGAAAAGGTGAAATGTCTTGCGTCAATAAGTATTCAACCCCTTTGCCATGACACTCCAGAACCAATTCCCTTTGATCATCCTTGAGATGTCTCCACAACCTGAATGGAATCCACCTATGGCTAATTCAATTGAATGGACATGATTTAGAAGGAAACACACCTTTGCATACAAGGACCTACAGTTGACGGTGCATGTCAGAGCAGAAACTCTACCATTGAAGTCCAAGGAACTGTCCGTAGAACTGCGAGATAGAATTGTGAGGAGGCATAGATCTGGGGAAGGGTATAAAACAATTATTAGAGTGTTGAAAGTTCCCAAGAGAACAGTGAGCTCCATCATTAGGAAATGGGAAGAATATGGAACTACCCAGACTCTTCCTAGAGCTGGCCGTCCGACCAAACTGAGCAACCGGGAAAGAAGGACCTTGGTCAGGGAGGTGTCTAAGAACCCATTGACCACTATGACAGAACTACAGAGTTCCTTGGCTGAGATGGGAGAACCTGCAGGAAAGACAACAGTCAATGCTTCACTTCATAAATCTAGGCTTTATGGGAAAGTGGCCAGACGTAAGCCACTCCTGAGAAAAAGGCACATGACAGCACGCCTGGAGCTTGCAAAAAGGCACGTGAAATACTCCAAGAGCATGAGGCAAATTATTCTGTGGTCTGATGGGAGAAAAATTGAACTCTTTGGCCTGAATGCAAAGCACTCAACCTGGCAGAAACCAAGTACAGCTCATCAACCATCGAACACCATCCCTACCGTGAGGCATGGTGGTGGCAGCATCATGCTATGGGGATGCTTTTCAGTGGCAAGGACTGGGAGCCTTGGAAGGACAGAGAGAACAATGAATGGAGCCAAATACAAGTAAATCCTTGACGAGAACCTGCTTCAGAGTGCAAACGACCTGAGACTGTGTTGAAGATTTACGTTCCAACAGAACAATGACCCCAAGCATACAGCCAAAGCAACACTGGAATGGCTTCAGAACAAGAACGTGAAAGCCCTTGAGTGGCCCAGCCAAAGCCCAGACTTGAATCCCATTGAGAATCTGTAGAAAGACTTGATTGCTGTTCACTGACACTCCCCATCCAACTTTACAGAGCTTGAGCAAATCTGCAAGGAAGAATGAGAGGAAATCCCCAAATCTAGATGTACAAAGCTGATACAGATATACTCAAGAAGTATGGAAGCTGTGATCTCTGCCAAAGGCGCTTCGACAAAGTATTGACCCAGGGAGTTGAATACTTATTGACACAAGACATTTCAACTTTTCATTTTTAATTAATTTGTACAAAATTCTAAAAACATGTTTTCACCTTGTCATTATGGGGTATTTTGTGTAGATCGGTGACAATTTTTTTTATTTAATCCATTTTAAATTCGGGCTGTAACACAACAAAATGCGACACAAGTCAAGGGGTGTGAATACTTTATGAAGGAACTGTAAATATTATTGGAATTTGTTCATTGTGCCGGCGATAGGTCGCCGACTCTTCACGAAGGACACCGTGGGATCTTTAACGCCCACCGACAATGTCCAATGGAGATCGGGGGAGTGCTCATCACACTCCACGTGTTTCGAATTACCCACCGATCACATCACGTGCCTTCTGGTTGAACGGTTTGCATTAGCAGGAACAATCGTCTGGGTGGAAGACGGACGGTTGTTCTTTGTGGATTATGCGGTGTTGCCGTGGTGAGACATAATCCATGGCGATGCTCACTATAACAGTCAGGAGATGCGTCTGATGTTAAACGACGAATGCGGTCATCATTGGTTAGATATTTATTGGTATGCCGTCCTGATGAGAGCAAATAAGCCTGAAATCTGGATAGGCGGTTCTGTTTGATGTTTAACTGATGTTGACCCATGTGATCTTTGTCTGTTTGACAGAGTCACCGGGCCCAGGCTTCCGGGTTGGAGGTGACGCTTTGGTGTGGGAAAATGTCCAATGGAGATCGGGAGAGTGCTCGTCACACTCCACATGTTTTGACATCATATATATATATATTTTATATATATGTAATAAGCAGTGCATCAACCTGGAATATTTCTGAACACATGAAGTTTAACCACATTCAGTGGTGTAATGCTTGGATCATCTGCTCTGAGTTTGAGAAGTCAGTGGTTCGAACCTGACTCTGACTGAATCAGATCAAAGACTTTAAAAATGGTACTTGCTGCTTCCTTGCTCAACAGTCAGCATTTAAAAGGCGAGACCGCTGACAAACAACCACAGGTTGGCAATCACAGCGCAGGCTTTGAAGGAACTAATCGCCTCCTCCTGCACTGAAGTCCCTCGTAAGGGAATATGTATTATTTATGTAACTTGCATTTTATTTCGCATGACTGACGTATAACTAATCACAGTCAAAATTTAAAAATGAAAAATACTGTGGCACAAACCTCATGTGACAAATGCATGATATTAACCCCGCTACACGCAACACAGGTGTAATTGTGTACCGTGCAATCTCAAGTGGTAGTGCGATCACGACTCAGCTGCCTAGTGTGGGCTTGATACCTGCAGTAGGTGAGTGCTGAGATTTGCTACCTGGCAGAGACATGACAGGTCAAATGACCTTTGTTTGCCTGCCTTAATTACATCGTCATCTATTTTTTTTGTGGTCTCTGCTGTGAATAGGTACTGGGGCATTGGGCATTCAAAATGACCAACCTCAAGTGGAACAGGTGAGTACGCAAAATAAGTCGTACTGAATTCTAACTCCATTGCAGGTGTTTCACTTGAAGAAGCCACAGAAAAACTGGGCAAACGGATAGTAAGAGCACAAAGTGATACTCTACTTGTAGTACTAAAGAGTCAACACCAAGCACCATTTATGTTAGATACCCACTGGGCATATGGTACGATCAGCACCTTCTTTCCATCCTTCTCAAGATGCAGGAAGTACGTGGGAAACATCCCTCGATCAACGCCCTTCTTGTCACGTGTGATTCGGCACTTAACGGTGCTCGTCTGGTCCGCGGGTTTCAGCACAAAGGCCGCTTGGTTCCCTTCCTCCAGCAGAGTCAATGAGCCATCTTCTCCCGAATGAGAATCCAACGAGTCACCATCCTATGGTAAAATTAGAAATCATTAAATGGTGATTGTTATCAAGTTCATTTGTACGAAAATCATCACTTTTTAACTGTAACTCCAAAAAAACAACATAACTGTCATGATTACATATTATCTGTGCATTTGTTATTACTAGTACACCCCTCCCTATGGGAGCGGCAGTCAGGGTTATGTTATTATCCTTTCTGGGGTATATAGATTACAATAGATCTACGCTCGGGTCCGTTAGTCTGTGGTGAGACACAACAAGCATATAATGCCTCAAGAACGTCGGGTTTCCTCCCTTTCAGTTTAGTGTTACACAGCAGTAGCAACTGTTCAATATATATTTTAACTTTGAGTAGGGGTGTCCCACGAAACGCCACGATAAGATACTTATACATGTTAACACAACGTTTATCCAAGGAAGAAAAACCCCTTGGGGTGGGGAGATATTATTAGTATTAATATTGTTTTGTAATACCATTAATATTATGCTTATATATATATATAATCTATCTATAATTCCAGAAATGTGTGTGTGTGTGTGTGTGTGTCTGTATGTCTGTGACCACTGTTTCTCAACAACCACCGGTCCGATCTAATTGAAACTTGCCAGGTTATTGCTGGGCCCTGAGTATGTGCCTTTTCAAGGTTTGATATTAATCGGACAAGTGTTCCCAAGTTATGGCATTTATTTACCAACCAATGAAGGACACGTTGCTGCGTAGGCGTGGCCGTTGGGGAAGAGATCCTCAGTTACCAATGACAGGACACGTTGCTTGGCGTTTTGCACCACAGTATCTATCTTCTATCTATCTATAATTCCAGCAATCTCTGTTTGTTTGCCTTTCAAAAGGTTTGAAATTAATGGGACAAGTGTTCCCAAGTTATGGCTAAGTTAGAGCGCGTTCCCCATTACGGGTTACAACGTACGGACTTCCGGATAGTGATGACTTAATGTATTCTAATAATTTCTCGATTTCTTATGCGCATTATAGATAAACACAATGCCCCAATCCAGTCGTCGTTTACGAGAGCGAAGATCGGCCTGTGTGGTTGTTTGAAAGTTTTTTTTTTTTTTTTTGCACGTACGGCCACGCACGTACGGGCACGCGAGAGCGAAGGAACGGCCTGTGTGGTTGTTGTTTCTGGCACGCGGTTTTGAAAGTTTTCTTAAATTTATTATTATTATTTTTTTTTGCACGCACGCACGGCCACGCATATACGGCCATGCACGTACGGGCACGCACTAGTGCTTTATAAAAAGGCCAAATCTTTTCAGATTTAAACCCGGATACCAATATAATTGGTGAGATGGTGAGCTCTGATTAACAAATATGGCATCAGATGTGAAAAATAACTCAATGAAGATGTTACAAGGATCGGTCAGGTCGGTGAAGAAAGAGTCACGTGACTTCTCAAATGTGCTAATCGCAAATCACTCAAAAACCGAAAATAGTACAAACACAACCTATCCATCAATTTCAAGGTAATTTTACTGCTCATCTGTTGACATAACTCTCAAGGGTGAAAGAAGGGCTTGTAGAAAGAAAAAAAGGTTACCACCTTAGCTAACTTCTCCAAATATACGTACACCCTGTGAAAATTCCTTTGTAGGAGGAGGTAGTGAAAGGGGTGGAGTGGTAGTCAGAGGAGGGAGGGGAAAGGGTGGGGTAAGTTGGGAGTCAGGAGGGAGGGGAAGGGGTGAGGTGGGGTAGGAGTCAGGAGGGAGGGGTGGGATGAGGGAGTGGAAGGAGTGGGAGGGACACGGCATTGCCTGGCAATGCCAGGTACTTTCGCTAGTCAGGAACAAACGGCCTCAACCTCGCTTTGCTCGGTCTCGGCTGAACAGCGGTTAACTAGAAGGGCGCTCAGTAGAGCGCATACCTCCGCCCGGATCCTGATCCGGATTCAGAACTTCACCAAAATCGAATCAATTCGTCCTTTTCACACACCCAACCTGTCCACCAAGTTTCGTCTGAGAACTTCACCAGCCACACGTTGCACACTATAGCTATAGCTAGTAATTATTTTGCAAAGAATACAGATCCAATTCGATTATATACAGTAAAGTACTATGATAAATATAAATATCGCTAATAATTTATTTGAAACAGTTCAGAAGTTTGTCTACGTAACGATGTGCATATTATAATTGATGAGTGCATGGTGAAATAATTCCTGAGCCGTCTCCACCTTTGGCTCTGACTCAGAGCTTTGCTCAGTTCTGAAGGAGTTGGAAGTGCCAGGTGGTCCGTGTTGAGGAGAAATGCAAGCCTGGCTTGATAAAGGAGGATTCTTCTCCTCCTCATCGTCCTCGAAATCCTCCACGATATCTTCGTCATCTTCATTATCCTGCTCATCTGCATCATCGTCCTTCTCAGTTTCTAGGTCTTCATCATCTGACGGTACGCTGGAAGACAGTCCTGAAATAAGACAAACCGAGTGTTAGTCTGTGACGTCATACCCAGAATGGTCGTGTATCATTTCCGTGTTTTGTACAGCAATTACAAGTGGTTCATATTGCAGATTTAGCCCGTCCGTCCGTGCAGTGGGAGACGGGGTTTTGCAATCACTTTTGTGGGTCTGTCTCTGTGTGTGCTGTGTGTGTGTGTGTGTGTGTGTGTGTTGTGTGTGTGTGTGTGTGTCTGTCCAGGCCAAAAACTTTTTACAATTTGAGCTTTTGTCATCAAATTTTCAAAAACCTTTGATCATGAGAATATAGAGAAGACTAATTAACAATTGGGTAAATATGTCAAAGGGTAAAAGGTCAAGGTCACATAAAATCGACAATTTTCATTTGATTGACTTGCAATTTGAATATAATTTGCATATTGGTATAAATGGTGTATTGTTATATGAAATTATTTAATCTGAATGCTGTAAATCGTCTCCCGACTAAAAACAAGAAAAATGAGAAATCTGCACCAACCTTGTTTCTGCATCGCTTCCCGCAATTCAGCTGCCCTGCTCGTCTCGCACACCTGCCGGTGTTGCTGTGACGGTATACCCGGGGGTCCTGGTTGATCCGTTGATGGCTGCTGCCATGGCGATGTCCAACCGGTGAGTGGCCGTGCAGGTATCTCCTCCGGACTAGATTCAGTAGCTGGCGGGCCATGGACCCTGCTCGAGTCATGAACTCTATCCGCATCTACCTGAGATTCCACCTTGCAAAAGGCTGCAGGCCCCTCGTAGCCTGAAAAGATGTAACAGGCTTCAACCAGTTTATAGAGGGGACAACAAGCAAACCATTGTCTAAAGATATCCTTAAACATGAGACGGACTGTCAAGAGCTTTTGACTCACTCGAGGAGTACAGGGAGCCTCAACCTGAAGAACAAAAAGCAAGTGAACCTTTTGCTATCCCCTTCGTACCATTTAACCTCTCCTTTCACCAGTCTGTGTGGTTAAATATGCTCGAGTGTGGTGAGGTGTACCGCTGTAAATTATGTTGTTCGTTGCACTGGCATCTGCCTCCAGGAGGGATTGCTCGTCCGAGTGCTGCTGGCGAGAGCGGCCGCTGCGAGGTCGCACCTCCAAGTTGGGCTGGACACTCATCGGTGAAAGGCGCATCTGCTGTCTCTTCCGCTCTATGATCTCCCGCTGCAAGCACAGTGCGGTAGTTGTTGGCAGAGTGGACTACAACAATCATTACCACAATCATCGTAATAGGCATTAACCGCAGTATATTCAGCGTTATAGGGTTTGCTTCAAGTCTATATCGCATTCACTCGCCTGAGCAGTCGCATTCCCTTAATCACATTCTTCACAATAATGGCAATGATGAATCTACCACTACGACTACTACCACCTCCACCACCACTACTACTTCTTTAATGGCCGCAACTATTTCCACCTTGTGAGGTTGACCGTGAGGGAAGTTTGGCCCAAGTCTTTCAGCAAGCAGCTGCTCAGGCTTGACATTCGACTGAAGGTGGTTTCGGCAGGAATTTGTCATTTGTTTCGGGTGCCGGTGACAACTCACCTTCTCTTCATGAAAGACACCATGGGATCTTTACCAAGCAGATGGGGCACCTGTCTTACCATTTAGGAGATTGTAGGTAACGTCCCTGCGACGGCCAACGTGGGGTCAACATGGTGGCCAAAAGGTCAACACAAGGCCAAATCTCTAAAATTGTCAATTTTCATCCGATTGACTTGAAATTTGAACAGGATTTTCAAATCAGCTCATTTAATTCAATCACCAATTATTTTTGAGGTCAAAAGGTCAACATAGGAGTAATTTCTAAAATTGAGAGTTAGGGGCAAAAACTATACACATCATGATATCTCAAAAAGTTGTGGACGAGTTATGACAAAAAGTTGTGGACGAGTTATGACAAAATGATGTGGATGAGTTGGATCGGTGACAAGAACAAGCGGATTCGATTTTGGTTCAGATCCAACCCATCAGTGAGATACAAAACGTGAACTGTTCAGCTTGGCGGAGGTAGTGTGCGCTCTACCGAATGCTGTTCTACTTTGTTCTGTTTTGCCAAGTGTCGCTCTAAGAGTGATTGTTATCTTGCCAAAACGAAGTTTTTGCAAGATATGTTAGTCAGCTTGTATGTTTTTTTTTTGTTTTTTTTTTGTCTATAATCACGTATAAAAAATTCTGCAGAGCACAGTTATCATTGAAATTTTTGTAACTTCGCATATCAGAGGCCTATAGAGGTCCCTTTCAGCGCATAAAATTTTGAAGGTCAAGGTCAAAGGTCAAGGTCACTTTGTCGCAATCAGGGAGTCGACGAAACCCTTATTTTTTGAGTAATTTTGATCGGATCGTCTTCAAACTTCATGGGAATATAGTTCATGGTCTGGCGCTCAGCTGATTTTTTTGGTGGCGATTGGCCTTGACCTTCATGGTTAGCGCCTAAGGTCAAACATATTTGACCCCAAGGTCAAATTTTCAAGTTTTAGGAACCATTTCGTGTAGTACCTCAAATTGAACACCTCGATGAGTGCTTTCTAGATATGTCAAGCTTGAGACATTATGACGTCATTTGGTGACGTTATGAGGCAAACGCATATTTTTCATGGTTACTCTGTAGAACGATTCTCATCGGAATCTCTCGTAGGCAGATATTCCTCAAGGAGTCGCTCCTGGTGGATAGCAAAGCTCTGTTCACCTCAGTGTGACCTTAAAGAAGTCACACGTGGTCACCTTTTGGCAAGATATGGTTTATTCATTTGTCCGTCTGTCTGTGTGTTTGTTTGTTTGTTTTTTGTCCGCACCGAACACGAGTATGTTTATGAATTACATTTGACCCTTAAGAACCACAACACCCTTTAAGACACCTAATACCCTTTAGACCTTTCATAACCCCAAGATCCATTAAGACCATCAAGACCCGAAGATCACTAAAACTCTTAAGA
>CM068957.1:18297905-18323275 GCA_035128595.1 Eptatretus atami
ACCTCTCGAGACCCCTACAATGCTTTTGAGCCTTTCAAACCCTAAGACTATAAAGCCAACTAAGACCCTTAAGACGCCAAATATCCTTCAGACCCTTTTGATGCCTAATACCCTTTATGACCCTTAAAGACCCTCAAGACCGCGTGGACCCCTCACACTTCAGAACGCTAAGACCCTGTAGACCCCTTCAACCCATTACACCCTTTAGACCTCTTTGACCCTTTAGAACCCCGAAGACCCTGAGACTCTTTTCCACCCTTTAGACCTTTGGACCTTCAGACCTTTTAATACCCTGTAAACCTCTTTGATCTTTAAACCCTTTTTATACGTTTTAGACCCCTTCGACCTCTTAAGACATTTATTCAACTTTCAGACCATTTGACATTTACAACTTTTCAGACCTTTGACCTTTACACATTTACAACCAGACCATTTCGGCTTCAGACATTTCATTTGCAATCAACGACCTTTCATTTAATACAGCCATCCATTTATTTGCCACACTAAGTTCACCACACAAAACAAGTCCTGGTGATGGGTCTGCAATCTCCGATTGCTCTTTCTTGTTGAGACTTGCATTTACCGGAATTAATGATTTAATCTTTACATCCTAAACATGACATCATTCCAGGCATTGTTGCGGAGCTGCATGCAAGCATTGACAATAAACTATGAAATAAATGCAATAGTTTATTGCAAACTCAATGATTACGAAATCAAATGATTCCGCTCCGGTGCTGAACCTTGCTAAATAGAACCCCGGCCAACCGTCTCCATGGCTACGAGAACTGAGGCACGTTGTCAAGGCAACTGAACATTCATCACTATTTTAAGCAACGCTAATGGTCAAGATAGCATGCAGTCTCCATTAATTGGTTAGAGTGTGTGTATGTGCCTTTGGTTGTTATCTCCATTTGTGGGATTCAGAAGGTTAAACGGAGCCCTCCGAGATTTCAAAGTATCCGTGTGTGTGTGAGAAAGTTGCTGTTGTTAGCTGCTATCTCCATATGTGGGTGGGTTTCAGGAGATGGAACGGAGACCTACCTGGTCTCAAAGTATCTCCCTCCGGATGTATGTATATATGTCCAATGTATCCTCCAACTCCCAGTTAAATGACACAGCCCCAAAATAGGACCCAGATCAAGTCTCGTTAAGACATAATACACACACACACACTTATGCATTATGATGCAGGTGAGGTCAAATGGTCCACCTTTAGTTCTGTAACTAAGTGTGATAATACAGTCGGAGCTCCGGTTCGCTAGCAATCGGTCAAGTAGTCAGAAATTGCACTCCGATTACCGTCGTGCCACTCAAGTATCTCCACCTTCTTTTGATACGGTGGCTTTGACACATGGAAGAAGGAGGTTGAATACACAAAGGACAAAGGCTGTAGATAAAATAACCACTGAGAAAGAAACACTATCCTCTGGCACCTTCATCCGACCATTGTGCAAAACAAGTAGCACAATACCATAATGCATCACATCCTCCTGGAATATTCCAGAAGGGTATCTTATAGTCAATCTGACTCTGACCAGAACTCATCTCAGGACCAAAGAACTGTATAGTGAGCGAAGTACCATCTCCATTATTTTGAAAAGTAACTTGCCGATGTCTGGGACCCAAACGCCGACATCATGCATCTTACCTGCGATAGATAACTGAACAAGGCTACCCTTACAACGAGGAAAGACCAAGATTTGTGGCCAAGTACCTGTGTTACTTGTTCTGGTTACACAAAATACTAATTTGCGAAAACTCTAAATCAACCAAAGGACTTGTGTTCAGAGAGTATGAACCTAAGTTACAAACAATGCACACCTTTTTTGCCTGCTCATTCATTCATAATCAGCTTATACAGGTTCAAGCCTGGTGTTGGCTTCACGGTAAGGTGGCTGGCTTGAGATTTTATGGTCCTGAGTTTGAGCCCCTGTCGTGCCGTTATAAATAACACTTGGTGGGTTGACTCGGCCTGTCATCCTTCGGAGGTCAGCAAAATGAGAACCAGCTTACTGGGAAAAACGAGCCATTCGAGTATCCTCCATCATAGTGGTGACCCATCGAGGCTTGTGCTCCCTAGCCAATGGAAAATTGCCTCGGCAGCCCTATGGGTCTGAAGATGCGAAAGGAGTGGCTCTTTTTCTTCTCATTCTTCATACTGATTCCCTGGTTGGTAAAGGCTTCAGTTAGAGTTAGATGATTCCATTGCTCCCATCCAAGTCATTCCTGCATAGTTCTCGAAGTCATCTCTCCATCTTTTGAGTGTTCTGCCTCTGTTCCTGGGTCTGGTTTGTGGACTCCATTTAGCTATTACATTTGTCCACTTCTAAGTCTTATCTTCATGCAATATACCCTGACCGCTGCCATTTTTTGTCCACAGCTCTTTCGATCACATCGATCACCTTTGGCTCTCCTCTGACCCATTCATTCCTTTTTCATCTCTTGCTGTGATATCGAGCATCTATCTTTCCATTTACATGATCTCTTCTCATCTTCTGAGCCACACGTTTTGTCAAAGGCCATGTTTCATGACCAGTGTGACATGTTGAATATTTTCTCTTCTGATAAAGTTGAGTGGTGCTCTTATATCACTTAAGTTTTCAAAAACCCAATCTATCCTAATTTTACTCTTCGATTATTTCCTGGAAAAAATGTCGTGATGGGGTTACATCATTCGTCTGAGCTGAACACATTTACGAGTTGGCTGTTTGGACGCGTGGTTGAAGATGTGTTTATTTTTCCACTGATTGATGTGGATTTGATTCCATGGCTGTTGATGCTTGCCATTCTGCACTTGGTAAGTACACCAACTACTCAACATGAGGTGAGGGTGGCCTTTGTCTTCTTTTGGACTGGGACAGGCTGGTTTACATGTTTTGCGGAACATATTCCTTAATACTCTCTATTATCATGTTTCCAACTGCTGCGATTTTCTTCGGTCAACCACCACTACTCCCATTTATTTAAAGGCTCCAATGATTATAATATATTCATGCCTGTGATTTGGGGAAAATTTTTGGCAAATGTCATTCCTCAACTGGCTGGCTAGGCCTGATGTTCAACTGAAGGAGATTCGAACACTTATTTGTAATTTGTTCAGGGTGCTCCCAGCTGAGTTCTGCACACCTCAATCCCCAAAATCTAGGCTGCCTGCACACTACGACTTTCCTGCACCTTTTTTTCTCCCATTTGTGGCACCCTTCCAGAGACTGTTCAATCCCAATCTTCCCTCCAGGGCTTCAAAGAAGTGATACACCACAACCTCATGTCATCCCTAACCCTACCTATGATCCTTTTTACCCCCATTAGCCTGACCTAACACAACCCTCTTACTTGAAGGTTACTGTGTTTCTTCCTCCTCTCTTTCCTCTCTTCCTGTTCATTCTCTCCCTTGCTTGTGTCCAACTGTGCCCCTACACCCCCTGTCATTTTGTTGCCCTTTTACCCGGGCTGTCTCCTCGCTCTTCCACGAGCCTAGAGTATATAGTCAAAGAATTGATGGAGAAGACAATTAGTGTTTGGAGGGGTTTGTTCATTTATGGGATACAGGACAAGGACAGGAAGTGACGCTAGATAAATCAACAGAATGAATAAGATTTCAAGCTGGGAACAGCCGCATCTGTACCATCTGCTCAGATTCAAACAACAAACAGGCTGACCCATTATTTTTGCATCATGATTGTACAGTAGATGGGTTTCCATTTAATTGTGTCAATCTAGACAATGTGGTTTGACATCTCGACAATGTGAGTCCTTGCACGCTACTCTAAGGCCTAATTAAGCCTCCCCCAATAGGATAGAGGGAGGCTTGTACCCATTGTGGGTTTTATTTCTACAATTAGTGCCCCAAATTTTTAATGGAACCACAGAGCTTCATGGACCCCGAGGAGTACTAAACCACCATTGGTGTTTTTCTCCCTTTTTTCTGCCAATGTCCGAGCTGTATCTCAGCCGGCTGGGACTTTTGGAATGAAATTTTACATCAATAATGGGAATACAAAGTGTGTAGGGTTGACACAAAAAGTTTTGGCATTGACCTAATTTTAAGGTCATGACCCAATTCAAGACAATTTAACATTTTCACCATAACTCGACTAAGATTTGTCCGATCGGAATGAAATTGCCCTCTCTAGATAGCCTTGAGCAGGTCACATTTACGCTTAATTTGCATAATACCCCTCCGGGTTAAAGGTCAAGGTCAAATGGCAGTCTGAAAAAAAACAATACGTTTTTAAAAAATATTATTTTCATAACAGTGCACCCACACTGAAGTTGTGCACCTGATATTTGATTTGTATCCTTGACCTACTTTTTTCGGATTGTGACCTAATTAATGAAAAACACCTTTTTTTATCATAACTTGCACAATTTTTCTCTCATTTTCATAATACTGAATTTATGGATAGATTGTGGATGGAGAAACATTTTCTTTATTTACACTCTTTCAGTCTATCCCTAAATATTGAAGGTCAAGGTAATACGGCGGTCTGAACAAAATATGCCATCAGTGGATCACCACAATATGCCATCAATGGCCAAGGGGTTGCGGGCGAATGCCAACGGTAAGCCGGGGGAGACCTACTCTTGGCGATCGCTTTGTGATCACAGGTATCTAGTTGCATTGTGTTTTTCCTGCCTTGAAACCTTTCATTAACAGTGGGAAAGATATAATGAAAAGACAAGCAAGCACATTTGATTTCATGATTGTGAGGAGAAGGTGTTTGTCGGAGTAAAACCAAAAATGCAATCAAAAAGTTGGTCCTCAAGGCTGCGATAGAGTAGAACAGGACGCCCCTGAGTCACCCTGGAATGCTCTGGCCTTTGCTCGCATGCATGATGGGATGTGAGCCATTCATCCGCGTCTTCGTGTGCGGTTGTTTGTACAGCTGCATTGTGCTGCCTCCAGAAGTTTACGTCGTTTTCCCAACAAGGTTCCTCGACCTCCAGGAATCCATGAAAACTCAAGTTCTTTTAGAGTTCAGAGCATCTTCATCATTGTGTTGATACAAGGGTAGTTCTTGGTTGGTTTGGATTTCTTATTCGAGAAAATAAATTACAAGTCGGTTGATTAAACTTCTCCTATTTCTTAATGCGTTTCCCTTCTCTGTGAACACACTTATCCAATGGATGTGGTCGTGCCTTGATACCACAGGTTTAAAAAGTGAATCTTTGGGATGAGTACAGGGCCATTTCAGGACATGTAACTTGATGGCTTCATCATTTATAAACCTCACATTAAGAAATGTTCTTTGAGTGGTCCAGAGATAATTAAAAAAAATAACAAGGTGACAAGTCTGCACTATCAGGGTGATAATATTTGAACTTTCCAACCTATCTCCGCTAAAGTATTAATGGTCACATTTGATGTGCGAGAGCGAACGTTATCAGGAAGTAACATCACGCCCTGAGACAGAATGCCTGGTCAGCTGTAGATTGCTTGCCTCACTTCATTACCCCGCGCACGTGAAGCGAAAAGTGGGGTTAAGCATTTGGTTCATGTCCATCCATCTGATCAGTTTATCATTGTCAGTTTATGATCGAGAAACAGCTTCATTTATATTGAATGTTGTATTTTGAACACGAATTGGAACATGAATAGGATGACAAGTTTGCCATTTTACAGGACTTTGGCTTTGAATTTGTCCCGATCACACATGTACAGAGAGGAGTGAGATAATTTTTTACTCCGTCTGCCTGCCTGTCGGTCAAACAAAATTGAAAATCATTCCAAACAGGGAACTTGTTGTTTTTAAGGACGTTATAAAGGACACAAACAACAGGCATGAAGAACTAATGTCATGTGTTCAAAAGGGTGATGTAAAAAAATTCTGGGTAAAACATGGGATTAATTTATTTAAACTCCCTTGAGTCTTAATTTTATTTGAAATATATTCTTGAACACTGTAGAACACAAATCACCTTCAGCATACTTCCAAGAACCATGCTATATATTGATATATAGCATGAGAGGGTGTGGCATGTGAGAGGGACAGTATCGGGGTAAAGAAGACTCTGCCAATATGGCTATGCAAGTATGAAACTCAATGTCATCTTATTACAGCAAATAAGGCCATCATGGTGATGTATAATACGGCTTCAGTAGCGCTAAACCTCTGGATTTTTGTAACGATCTTTAATATCATCATTTTATTATAATTGAAGAATATATGTGAACACTGAGTGAGACCCCATCTAGAATATTATGTGTACTTCTGGTTACCACAGTTCTGGAAGGACAAAGATGCCACAGAGAGGGTTCAGCGCAGGGTTACTAGATCGATTCCAGTCCTATGAGACAGGATATGAGACAGGCTATGAGGAGTGGCTGAAGAGACAGGACTTTATTCACTAGAAAGGAGGCGGTCACGAGGAGATATGATAGAGATGTTTAAGATAAAACAAGTGAAATCCTTCAATACAGCGCGTGTGGTGAAGCACATGAGTACACTAATGTTAAAATATGCAATCCTATGCCTTTTCATTTGAAAAACAATTAAAAAGCGTACTTAATATTTGAAATGTAAAAATCTTATTATTGTGATAAGCACCTTTATATATAACAGAAGGAATGAAATCGTTTGATACAGCGTGGCAGGAGGCCGCAAAAGAATGATGGCATAAGAAGAACTTAGCTTTCAGCATTCGGTGATCGGCGCGAAATGCGATGGTGGGCGGAAATAACGTCTTTCGGCGCGAAATGCGATGGTGGGCGGAAATGAGCTCTTTCGGCGCGAAATGCGATGGTGGGGGGAAATGACGTCTTTCGGCGCGAAATGCGATGGTGGGCGGAAATGACGTCTTTCGTTCGTTCGTACATGAGAGGGGCGCGTTTCTTGGTTTTTTCCCGTCAAGCAATAAATTAAATGGTTTTCACATATATAACACATTAGTTTCACAAATTTCCATTGAAATACTCGGGCATTTCCGTCAATTCTCGCTATTTCCGTCTAGGTTACGCACTGCATCTACCGGACGGCCGTCATTGGCTGTCTTGAGGCACGTGGGGGGGGGGACAGGGACACCGGAGATGTGGTAGACACTGGGGACATTTCAAACTCGGTGCAATTGCATACAGCGCACGCGCTGTAATAAGTGCAGAAGAATTATTCAGCAAAGTAGACAGTGATCGGACCAGGGCCATCGCCAGAGTAAAGAAGAAGAGAGTTAAGACGGTAGCAAGGCAGGGGACTTTTACTCAGAGAGTAGTGAATGCATGGAATGGTCTCCCTGGAAAGGTAGTGGCAGCATAAACAGAAGATAAGTTTAAATGTAATTATATAGGTACCTGGAAGTATGGAGATAGAGGGGTATAGGAATGTTGATAGGACTTTTAGGTATCTCGAGTAAGGATGGGTGATCGTGTGCATCTGTGCGGAGTGTCATGTCTGAGGGGGTGTCGTCAAGGGGTGGTGTGTGGGTGATGTGCATGTCTCACACAAGAATAGCCTTCGGCCGGGGGCCGTACCCCCATCACCAAAAGTTTCTTGTTTACAAGATATATATTTCCTTATCCAATTCAACCTTACCCCCCCCCCCCACCCCGAAAAAAGTTTTTTTTTAAATACAAGAATATATATTTCGCCTTATTTATATTGACACCTTTGGGATATCCCTGGGTGTGCCACGTTGTCTCATCCACATTCCTCCCCACATTACCCCAATGAAATTGTGTTGTTTTGACAGATAAAATTGGTCTGGTGTTGATGTGGCACAGGCGTGACTGCGTCTCGTTTCCTTGTGTATCCTTGTATAACAATGAGTGGGGTGTCGTGTTCTATGAACTCTCTAGTTTAGGTAATGAGTCACTCAGTCACTGTAGTTCTGTGCATTGATGGTTTTCCCACATCAAAGAGATCTCACAAGAATCTAACCATTAAAGGTGCCAAACTTTCAGGCTGATGGTTCAGTATTTTTTTTTTGTTCACCGTGACATCTATTTGACTCTCATGAAATTCTGGACATTTGTGAATTATGGACATAATTATGGACATTATGGATTTATGCCATCTCACAGTCTTCATGAAGAAATAATCTCCATCCATCTGACCACACGAGTTGTTTTTTTGATCAAGCGTGAAGTCTTTTTGGTGCCCACCTTACACTTCTTCTTCGTTAATATGCAGCACAAGGCTGCGGGGCAGCATTATTGGCTGAGGGCATGGCTGTGCCGCTGATGCAGTGCCCTCTGCTGGTGAGGGCAGGAATTTGTAATTTGTTTATGATGTTGGAGATAACTCGCCTACTCTTCACGAAGCACACCATGAGATCTTTATCAGCCACCAACTAATGTCGGCAGCCCAGTTTAGTGGCCAGCCGAGGGACGGCACGCACATTGATGAATCACCCTACCTGTGAAACACCAGGATAATAGTTTATAGTTGAGTCGGGATTCAATCCCAGGCTAGACATATTAGAGGTGAGTTAGAGGTGAGTTTGCGTACATCGATGCCATCCTGCCAGCCCACTACCTTACGCTAACCTTATGAGATTTCCAGTGGGAATGAAAGATTGTTTCCACACTTCCAACGTTGACATCCAATTCTTCTGCAATTTCACACTTAGTAATCTGCCGATTCGACAAAATTATCTGTTCAACACATTTTAAATCTGCTTCAGTGAAAACAGTTGGTTGCATGTGAGAATACTCAAGATTGCTCACTACTTGATAGCAATTTTTTGAATGCACGCGACATTAAAATGCACAATTACCGGTGATGTAATGGTTAAAGCGTCCTCTCAGAGTCTGGGAGGTCGGCGACTTTAAAACATACGAAACACTTCAAAGCCCCCGGCTGAATCATACCAAAGACTCCAGTATGTGCTGCTTCCTTGTTTGACGTTCAGCATGTAAAAGGATAAGAGCATGGAAAGTCCCCATCGGTTGGCATCCATCGGGAGGAAGAAATTCCTCCTTAGGAAATGCCCCGCCAGGTGTGGTGAGAAAGGTGGCGTCATTGTTGATGTCGCTGGTACCCAGAGCGACCCGGCACTTCACCCAAGCTCAGTGGTTATGTTTGTCTCGTTTAATAGTCCTGTGTTGTCTCGTCTAACGGTCCCGTCTCTTGCGTTCGTCTGTACGTCCATGTGTTAGATGTGTGTGTGTGTGTGTGTGTGTGGCAGCTCCACTATGAGCCTCGACTTGGAAGTCAAACAACATCACTGCAATAAACAAACATGGTGCAAAAACAACTCCTCCTCACTACAGGCCTATTAGCTTACTTTCAATTACCATAAAGGCAAAGTCATTCAATCAATCATCACAGCTGACATCAAATCCTTACTTTCCTCCAATGGCCTGATCACAGAACATCAGTTCAGATTCAGACATGGTTACTCTAACCTAAACATGCTGCTTCTGATCTCTCAACAATGGATAGAGGCCTTCATCTTGGAAATGAGATCAGGGCCGTCTTTTTTTAACAAACCTCAAGCATTCGGTACAGTCTGGCACCCTAACTTGCTCTCCAAACTCTCCGCCTAAGACATCAAAGGCCAACTTCACACATGTCTCACTGACTCCCTCCATTCTCATAGTCAGTGCATGGCTCTCAACAGATCTTCTCATCTCCCCTCCCTGTCAAAGCTGGAGTGCTCCAAGGCAGCATCTTGGCCCAATCCTGTTCCTCATATTCACCAACGATTTTTCCTATTCTATTGAAAATCCTGCATATCTCTTTGCAAGTGACTCCACTCTTTGCCTTGGTATCTCTCATCCCTCAGATAGGCAGACAGCAGCTTTTACCTTCTCTGCAGACCTTAATAGAATCATGAGCTGGTGCCACGCTTGGAAATTGTCTTTCAACCATAATAAATCTCATACTCTCACTGTGTCTCTCTGAAAACAAAATTGTCTGGCGAACCCTCTAATCTACTTCCTTAACAATCCTTTTTTGAACCCTTAAACTTTTGGACCTCCCTATCAGCCATGACCTTTCTTGAGCAAACCATACACAGTATATCAGTTGCCCTCAAAAGCAAGACGCTGACTGCGCATCCTCCATCATGCGGTGTTTCCTTGGCAAATCTGAACTCTTCTCAACTTAAAAAGCCTTCACCTGCTCTCCTTTTTGGGCTGACACCCCTGCCTCACTCCTTGAGGCATTGGAAACCAAGGCCTTCAAAATCATTGTAATCTTCCGCGATGAAGCCGAGTCTCTGAGGTTGTTAGTCTTGCATTATAGACAGGTCAGTGGCCTCTGGCTTCTGCCGCCTCCTTTCTGGGCTGGCAACCTCTGCCCTTTCCATGCACTGTCCCTCCTCCCATCGCCACGTCTATCCCTCTTCCCCAACAGGTTTCTACAAAGCACGTGCAATCTGCTGGGAACACTCTTCTGATGAAACTCGCAAAATCAAGGCTCACTGCTCACCTCGACTCAGTTGTTCCTCTTTTCTCTCACCTGTGGACACCAACCTCCTCAGTCTGTTAAATCCTATTCTTGCCTCCAGGCAGGGGTGTCAAGAGTCAGCATGGGCTCTGGGGCAAACAACTTCACAGGCCCTCCCTACCACCTCCACCATTTCTCTCTTTTTTGTAACTTTTTTAAAAAAAGAACTTTGTTTTACCCTATGATGCATGGAATGGGTCCCAGGGGACCTGAGTCTCACAATTTTACTATAAAATTCCCGGTGTGAAAAGTTTTTAGAACTGATGTTCGATGTGTTCCTCCATTCATATATGCTCCATCATATACTATGACATTATGATTTAACACTTTCTATAACAATGCACAGAATGATGATGAAGTGAGGATGAGCCGACGAAGGGTTTCGCAAAACTTAAATATA
Organism: Eptatretus atami; assembly: GCA_035128595.1. Taxonomy (NCBI): domain Eukaryota; kingdom Metazoa; phylum Chordata; class Myxini; order Myxiniformes; family Myxinidae; genus Eptatretus; species Eptatretus atami. The sequence continues at coordinate 18,308,694 of CM068957.1, forward strand.
TATATAAATATAAATTACAGGAGAACCTCAGGCCCACAGGCCCCTCGACTGACCCTGGGTCCCGAGGCAGTGACCCCCCCCCCCCCGGACCCTCCCTCTCAGCGGCTCTGCCTCTACAGCTTCAGGGTGGCTGTTCACCACCACCTCAAGTCATTCCCCCAGCCATACTCATAACCTCTTCTCCCCTCATTAACCCTCACCAAGCCAACAACTCCCTTTCCAGGTAATTGCACCCACCACCCTCCCTCTTTTTGTTGTTTTTCATCCCCATTTTTTTCGTTCCTCATCTTGTTGTGTTTGACCTTGTATCCAGCTTATCCACCCCCCCCAATCTCCTCTCCTTCAATCTCATTGTTCCCCATGCCCATTCTTCCTCCAAGTATCCCTCGACTTTTCTTTTGGTCTGTTCCCCCTTTTCATTACGTTCTCCGTTTTCTGTTATGTGAACCATAATCTTTTTTCTGCTGACCCCACAAAATGGGGATAATTGGGGACGTTAAAGTAGTAATAGTAGTAGTAGTAGTAGTAGTAGAAGTAGTAGTAAAAGAATATCCACAGCACACACAGCTATGTTGGCCACCAAATTACTGATTTTATGGAGAAAGCTTTGACCAGCATTGATGTCACTTTCTGCACAGCTAACTCAAGGTAAAGGACGCGATCACGAGTACTCGAGCACTTGCGTGAACTTGATACTTGCAGAGGAGAAGCTAATTAAAGATGGAGTACTGCATCATGCAGGTACCTTACTGGCAACATGTAGTACAGCTCAGCATAAACCACTCACAGTATGTAACATGCTATTCTTCTTTCGACTTACTGCACATTGTAAAAATGTCATATCAAAATCTCACTTAACTTCAATTTCTAAACATACTTGGAGCGGGTGTGCTGTATTTTGCTCTTCCCTTGTATTTCCCATTTGAGTTGGAAAGAGAGTTTAAGTATTTATGACTTAATTGATTATTTTACTGTTTATTTCACCAGAGGGACGTTTTTGTTTTCATTCACAAGATTTCGAACATCCCTGTTTACAATCCGTACCTGTCGGTTAAGTTTCTGCTGCCGAAGGTCAAAGTCCTGACCATCATCGTTCAAGGCACTGAGAAGAGAAGGGTAAAGAGGAGGAGGTGAAGAGGAGAGTATGGAGGTCAAACAAATAACACTGAAATTATTACCCAGTGTGATCTCTACAGCCTTGTGGTTCCAAATGTCCATAAAAAGTTCTGACACATGTACATGACGGTTCAATCGATCCGAGGTCTGTACGCTTTCACGTCACGTGCTGTACGCTTTCAATCAACCAAAACTAAAACGTGTCCCTCATCACGAGGTTTGCAAAAAACAAGACTTTGTGTCTTTTAATGAATCATTGCATCTCAATGTGACATTGCCAAATTTTACGTTTGAACATGATCAATTAAGGTAGTTTGTTTGTAATTTTCTAAAGACCGATCAAGTAAAGCAGAAGAAGCAAAATACAGTGCAGGCAAACAAGCTTCCAGGACAAAATGAGTACAGTTAACACTATCGGTGGGACACAAGCAAAACAGCTCAGGTGGAACGTCAGAACGAGCTACCTGTACTGGATCCAACCACGGGATGCCTGGCTGGACGTCATGCTGCCCTGGTCGTGCAGATTCTCGTTCGGCAAAACCAACAGGCCCTCTGTCGTGATTTTCCTGATACTCCGGCTCGAGCGGAAGAGCAAATGGCACTCTGGCCTCTCCACACCCTCTTCCTAACAGGCTCTCGGATCTTTCTCTCGACCGTCTCCCGGCTCGGCTCGTAATGTGCCACTATCGCCAAGTCTACTGAACTCATGAGCCGCCCCGATGCTCGAGTACTCGCGATCGCGTCCTTGGCAACGCCAGCGCCATGGCAATGCTGATGTCAGCATCTCCTCCAGAGCTTATTATAATGCCTCGAGGCTATCCTAGATTGTCCTCACCAACTCCCCAAGCATAGAAACACAAAGTGTGCTGCCATGCAGTTTCTCCTTGGAGTTTTTTTGATTTTTATTTTCTTTCTTGGCAAGTTGCCCTTGGCAAACAAGCCAATGGACGCAGAATCAAATAACAGAGTAAACATTGTTTTGGTTTATAAATATCTGAGAGAATATGTACACATCTTTAAATTGGCTATTGGCATGAGGTTTTAAGAATAAAACAAATCTGCAGCATTCATTACAAAACAAATGTGAAGGTAAAATCAACAACCCAATTTGCTTGCCATGATGGTAGACAAAACAAAAATGGTGGAGGCTTTGGGGAGATTCCTACCTCAGTCTCGCATAGCAAGGTGGATATACATGGCAGGAAACAAATCCTTTTTATCGTGAAATTCCAAAAGAAAAAGAGAGAGAATGGAGCAGTGTTCCTGCTCATTGAAACGGTGGGAGGAAATGCAGGCCCGCTTCACTCCAGACATCACGTGTTCAAGTGCTGGCATTCCTAAACAACCGTGCAGTTGGCGAACACAAAGCTCCAGTTGAGTGTACCGAGGTGGGCAGCACTCATCCATGAAAAACGAAAACTTGAACGTCTGCTCCGAATGAACGAACCAACCAACGATCTATATGTCTCTCTGTCTCTGTCTCTCTCTCTCTCTATGTCTGTCTGTCTGTCTGTGTCTCAATATCTCAGGGCTCAGCACAGGCATAGCTGAACCTCAGCTTCCTATAACTATTGTGTGTTGCCATTGCAAAGCCAATGCTGAGCAATTGTTGATGAGGAATTTCCACCCAGATGCAGGAATCCCAGGAATGTGACTCAAACAGTTCATTGAAGCTGCACCAGGATGGATGTAAGGTGTATTTGGCAAGCCATAATTGAATAGAAGCATTTCCTTGACATCTTGGCATTCTGACTTACATTTCCTCTGGTGCTTCACATACACCGTCAGATTTACAAGAAACACGGAGAGACCTTTGTTGCCACCAATTAATCAGAGGGGGGTAAGATTGGTCGAACAGCCCCTTGGAAAGGCAGCATCTGGGATAAAGAGAACCTGTGCAGTCCACCAGCAGCATTCATATACATATTATCATAACACAATGGGAAATGGGATCCAAACATTTTCACCAAAATTTATACCAAATCACCAGTCAAAATTCAATTCTGGATTAATCTCACAGTAAAGGTGAACCAAGCTGTTAGTGTCCTGGCCATTACACTTTCCACATTCCCTCTCACCTGAGATCAAATATCGGAGTTGAACTAAGCAGGGAGAAGGACTACCACTGTGGAAAGAACTCCACGATAAAACCATCGGTATAACCTGATCCACTGGTATATTTAAGCTGGTGGCTTTGTACGAGGCTTTGGTTCACTCAGCATTCACTCACGACTCGAACAGTGAACTTGCAGACAACTAGTCTTTATAAATACTAGAGTTGATCTGTGTCAGGTTGACTCCTGATTCCGTTCTCCAAACTCTTGAGTTCTATCTACCCTCTCCTTTTGACCTGTAAACCCTGACATCCCCACCTCTATACACACAAACACACAACCAACTATAGGAACCAGTCAAGCACCTGGTGGACTCCAGAGTCTGTGAAACCATTCTGTGTTTATTCAATCTATACCCTCGAGAACCAAGTCGCGAACTATACAGATCATCTCATAATAACTTCCCAATGTTATCAATGAATCAAATAAATATACCAACATAATCTTATAACAGTGTGAGAAAAAACACAGAACTTTTGGTCAAATCTATAACAAAACCTCTTGACCACTTGCGAAGTGCCATGCAGCTTTGTTTGGATTTTCACTCCATGTTTAAGAGTCGGAATCCCACCCACTTACTACCGCATATGGAACAAACTGCAGGATGGCCATGTGTCACAATCCGGAAAATCTGACTAGCTTGAGGCAGGCGTGGTACACAAACTACAAAGGCTTATGGAATTCCACACTGTGTTGGTAAAATGTTAGGGGCCTGTGTATTGGGGCAGCAAAAACACATGGTTATTCATTTAGCCTGATGTCATCATTTAATTGTCACATGTATCATATGTTGGCCACTCTTCAACAATTTGGGTAAGAATTTCTAATTCGTTCGGGTCGTCGGTGATAACTCGCCTTTGTTCACAAACTAATGTCCACAGATGGGGATGCCCAGTTTATTGTCCATCCCAGGGACTGCGACCAAACCAATTTTCGTCAGGTCGTCAATCAATCCCAGACAAGGCAGCTCAAAAGGTAAGTGAGCTACCTCTGCACCATCCTGTCAGAGAATGAAGAAAGATTTAGCAGGACCAAAACAAAGACACCACCACATTACCATTATGCAAACGTGGTTAAATATCTTGGCTTAAAATCTGACTTTAACCATCGATAGGTAGGATGGGTATACCCAGGGATGCACATATCTAGGGTTATGGCTGTGTTGTTGCATAAAGCCCTCAACAAAAGTGTGTGTGTGTGTGTTGTGTGTGTGTGTGTGTGTGTGTGTGTGTGTGTGTGTGTGTGTTGTGTGTGTGTCCACTCTTGGGAGAACCAGAAAACATCTGGCCAACCTCAAGGATGAACTTTCAAACCTGTCTCCTTCCTCAAAATCGTAATGGCACATTGTTAGGTCTGTCTCTGGAGGATACTCCTCCTCTACCCCTTCCCTCATTTCAAATGGAACAGCCAACTCTGCATGTGGGAAGGCTGAATGCCACAATTGATGCGTTTGCTTCCAAATCATGCGTCCCCAACCCCTTGCACACCACTGCTCCTGGATACTGTGTCTTTCTCACCTGAGAAGGTGGAAACGTATCTGGCAAACCTTGACTATGATTCTGCAACTGGCCCAGATGGCATCAGCACATGCATCTCAAGCACCTGCTCTGCTGCTCTTGCACATCTTCTTTCTGCTCTGTTCACCCTATAATTGGCTTTGTGTGATGCTCCATCTGTTTAGAGGTCAGCCAACATCATCACATCACGTAAACAAGGTGCAAAAACCGATCCTCTTAATTACATACCTATCAGCTTACTTCCAATCATGAGCAAGGTCATGGAATCCATCATTGCAGTTGACATCAAATCCTTCCTTTTCTCCACTGGCTTGATCTCAGACCCTTAGTTCAGATTCAGACCCAGTCACTCTACCATTAACATGCTGCTTCTGATGTCCCCATGATGGATAGATGCCTTCAATCTCACACATAAGATCAGAGTCGTCTCGCTGGACATATTTCGAGCATCAGATACAATCTGGCATCCTGCCTTGCTCTCCAAACACTCTGCCTATGACATCCAAAACCACCTCCTCTCACAGCTTAGTGACTTCCTCTGCTCTCGTAGTCACCACGTGGCTTTCAATTGGATCCTCTCATCTCTCCCTGTCAAGGCTGGAGTGCCCCCAAGGAAGTGTCTTAGTCCCATTCCCTTGCTAATCTTCATCAATGATCTTTCTGACTGTCTGCAAAATTATGTCTCTTTGCTAATGACCCCTCCCATTGCTGTAGGATCCTTCATCCCTCAGATGGACATGCAGCGGCCTCTTCCCTATTTGCAGACCTTGATCGAATCAAGAGATGGTCCAAAATGAATAACAGAAAAAGGGGGGGGGGACACCAATAGCAGGGTTGAAAGACAAAATAGAGAGAGACTAGGACAAATACGAGATGTGGGGAGGAAGATGTGGTAGGGGAGGATGCATGGAATGGAAAAGATGGATACAAAAGCAAACTCCCAGAAAGGAAAAACTGGAAATTTGGAAGGAGGTGGGCTTGAGGGGGAGAGGCTGGGTCAACGGGGGTCGAAAAGATTATGATTTTGGATGGCGGATGATCTGAGATGGTGGTGAACAGCTGTCTTGAAAATGTGGAGGGAATATCGAGAGATTGAAGAGGAGAATGTGGAACTTGATTCCACAGTGGAGGGAAAAAAGAGGAACAAATGAGTGGAGGTGAGTAGTGATCCTGGATTTTGGGAGTTTCACCAGAAGGAGGATGCTAGTGGACCACGTGTGCCCTGCAGAAACAAGGTGAGGACAAAGCACGGAAAGAGCAGATGGTGCAAGACCAGAAAGGAGGTGGCAGAAGACAGAGAGATCACCGACAAGTCTGCGATTGGAATGTGATAGGCAAGTATTGTGGGTGCAAGATGTGATGGGAGTGCTTTGAGTGTGCAAGAATATGGTAATGCGGATGATAGGAGCAGTGATGCATGTGTTCATGATCGTGGGAGTCGGACGGAGAGGGGAGGGTAGTGGGTGACAAGGGAGATCGTTTTTGTCAGGGATGAGGGTATTGAACATGTGGACACCATTTTGTCACATTGAAATGAAAAATAGAGTTTGTATTGTTTTATGGGGCAGGGTGGGGGATATTGAAGGAATGGTGGATGACGTTTTGTCTGGTTGTGGGCCAGGAACAATAATGGTGGTGCATGCAGAGGGTAACGATATGGGGAGTGTCAAACTGCTCCTAGACTCTGTGTCGACTCTGAAACTTTAAAGAGGAGGTATACATTTTTGGGGGAGAATTTGCAGGATTTGGGGTGTGGGGTATTTTTTTCAGGGATTCTGCCAAGAGTGGGAGTCAGTGGGGATCTCTATAATAAAGTGACAGATGTGAACCCGTGGTTTGAGGGGTGGTGTAGGAAGGAGGGATTTGTGGATGTGTGGGGATCCCTGCATGCTCATGGTGAGTTATGTGGCCAGGTAACAGAGTGCTTAATAGAAGGGGTCGGTGAGATTCGTGGAGGTTCTTGATAAATAAATTGGGATATTTAGACTAGAAACTGAGGATGAGGTTGGAGGGTTGAGGCAGCAGGGGGGTTGGAGGGTTTAGGTGTTGTACACAAATGGCAGGAGCTTGAATATAAAGGTGAAAGAGCTGGAAGCTAGAATGAATGGCGAGGGGTATGACATAGTTGCTGGAAGTGAGACGTGGTTTAGTGAGCAATCCAACTGGAGGACAGGAATTCAATGCTACAGGGTTTATAGGTGTGATGGGAAAGGAAAAGAGGAGGAGGTGTGTGATCTGTGTGAGAGTACAGTATTGTATTGAGAGAAAGGCATGACGTTGAGGAGGAAATTCATGGAGAGGATTCTGTGTGGACACAGATTAGGGTTAGGGTTAGGGTTATAGAGTGTGGACAGAGATTGGAAGAACAGTAATACTTGTAAGATGCTTTTACAGGCCTCCTGGTACAAGGGAAGAGCAGGAAAGATGGATATGTGTAGCATTCAGAATGATGAGGGAAGAGTATTGATTATGGGGGATTTTAACTTGCCCGGTATAGATTGGATCCAGGAACAGGGAAAGGGCAGAGAAGATCAGGATTTTCTAGACCTCATCCAGGATTGCTTTTTATCTCAACTTGTGCAAACACCGACAAGGGGGTGTGCCGTGTTAGACCACTTTTTGACTAATGATCCCAATATGGTGAAGGAGAGCATATGGGGTCAAGTGACCAGAAAAACGTAAGCGCAACTCCATTGGTAAGATATGAAGTTTGACATAGTGGTGTTGGGCTATTGGATTTGAGGACAAACTTTGAGGGTATGAGAAGTGATTTGGGACATTTATATTGGGTAGAGTTAATGAGTGGGCGGTCTACATCGGAAAAATGGGTAACCTTCAAGGAACAAATGTGTACGGTGCAGAGTAGACATCCAGTATTCCAGAGAGGTGTAAAGGTAGAGGCAGAAAGAGACTAAGGTGGTTGAGCAGGGAGGTATACCGTGTAATTTAAAGGATAAACAGAAGGCATTCATGAAGTACAAAATAACAGGACTCGAGTCTGACATCAGTGAAGGAGGAAATGGGGACTAGTTCAGAAAATAACGCGGCAGACCAAAAGGGAAGATGAAAAGGACATGACCAAGAATATAAAACATAACAGCAAGATATTTTTTAAATACATAAGAGAGAAAAAAAGGGTTAATGGGGGTGTGGGCCTATTGAGGAATAGCAAAGGAGAATTGGTGGATGATGACGGTGACAGAGCTGGCTTATTAAATCGTTTGTTTTCCTTCCACATTTTCATGGGAATAGTGAAGGGACTCTCCAATAGCAGAGAGCATCTATATCAGGGGTGAGCAAGGGCTTATAGAAGAGATCCATGTCAGAGTAGATGAAGTGAAGAAGCTAGAAAAAAAAATATATATATATATATATATATACATACAGTACCAGTCAAAAGTTTGGACACACCTACTCATTCAATGGTTTTTCTTTATTTTTACTATTTTCTACGTTGTAGAATAATAGTGAAGACAGCAAAACTATGAAATAACACATATGGCATTATGTAGTAACCAAAAAAGTGTTAAACAAAACGAAATATATTTTATATTTTAGATTCTTCAAAGTAGCCACCCTTTGTCTTGATGACAGCTTTGTGCACTCTTGGCATTCTCTCAACCAGCTTCATGAGGTGGTCACCTGGAATGCTTTTCCATTAACAGGTGTGCCTTGTTTAAAGTTAATTTGTGGAATTTCTTTCCTTCTTTATGCATTTGAGCCAATCATTTGTGTTGTGACAAGGTAGGGTTGGTCCACAGTAAATAGCCCTATTTTGTAAAAGACCATTATTTTGTCTGTACTGTAGTAGTCCATATTATGGCAAGAACAACTCAATTACACAAAGGGAAATGCAAGTCCCATATTCATTATACATGTAGGTCAGTCAATCCGGAAAATTTCAAGAACTTTGAAAGTTTTTCAAGTGCCGTCGCAAAAAAACTCTCATGAGGACCACCAGAGGAAAGGAAGACCAAGAGTTAAATATATATATGGTATATATATATATATATATATATATATATATATATATATTGTTACAGATTTCGAAACCGATCCACCAAATGCATACAAACATCCAGGTCCTCAGATAGTTATTTTCCCTAAATGCACGTCCAGGATAGACCTATCCCCATGTCGATGGGATTCTAAATGTGATGCGTTGAAAAGGGTAAAGAATAGATTCCCTATCTTATGGAAAGCTCCTTTTTCTCTTTACGACAAACACATTCATGCATGTGAGACAGCAGTTATCCCAAAAGAGCTCACACCCACCTTTTTCCATCGACGTTGACACCGCTTCTTTCACCGACGCTGACACCCACCTTTTTCCATCGACGTTTGACACTACGTTCAGCAACTCTATGAACGCGAACTGGTTCTTTGTCATATCGGGCTGAACATTGAGGTGATAATTGTTGTTGACGTTTTATGAGCGTTTCACGTTTTCGCTCGGTAATTCTGACAAATGGCTGCTTTCTGCCATTCGTCCAGCACCACAGGCATGGCGTCGTAGGCCGGGAATGGTCACGGGAACGATTCGCAAATGGGGTGGGGTGGATTTGGCTGGAGTCTGCGCCCGCCCAGACGGGCCGCCTATAAAAAGAGGACAAGAGGTCTGTCTTGTCCAGTCAGGTGACGACGGCTTTGAGAGTAGTTGGCGTCAGTGAGTCGGCCTCAGTCAGACGGTAGTTTTTGTGTAGTTTGTGTAGTTTCGGAGAAGAGCTCAAATACCAATTTGGGGTGGGGGGGTGGCGTCAACCCCCACCCCATAGATCCCCTTAATGAGCACAGATTTTGATTGCAAGTCAAACACCTTCGTTAGGCATCAGATATGAAGCTTGTGGCCAAGTTTCATCAAAATCGTGTGTTTGGTTCAAGTTATAATGACCAAAGTGTTTACAGACTGAATGACTGACTGACTGATTCACTCATTCACACGACTCAATCGCATTAGCTCACCGGAGCTGAAGTCCAGGTGAGATGATATTAATAATAATAATCATCATTGATGAAAATCGTTATTATATTTTAGTGACCTTGTCTCCCAAAATATAGCCGACTCCACAAAAACAATGGCACCACAGTCGACTCCGCTTGTGAGAGGGCTGAAGACTTCAATTCTGTGTTTTCTTCAAAATCTTGTGTCCCCAACCACTCGCTCTTTGTACCCATCGTTCCCTGTGGTACCCAACTGTTCCTGAATTATTTATCTTATGCACCTGAGAAGGTGGAGAAGGTCATTTCAACCCTTGACTGACTGCTACTGGACTGGGCGGAATCAGCTCAGGTGTTCCAAAAACCTGATCTGCTGGTCTTGCACTTCCTCTCTCTCTCTCTGCCCTTTTCACCCTGTCATTTACCATTGGTCATCTTCCATCTGCTTGGAAATCAGCTAACGTCACTATTATATAAAAAAGGAACAAAAACCGATCCACTTAACGACAGACTTCGCATAAATACTAAATGTATGAAAGAGATCATAACAATACACCTACAAAATCCATAATATGGTACAATACATGGATACAAAACACATTGCATACAATATACGTACAGAATACAGCATCATCATCATCATCATCACCACCATATATCATGCCATATGCAGGGCCGTTGGTGCTGCCAAAGCGATAACTCGGCGACAATCCAAGTCAGTTGACCATTCTGACTCAGGAAGTCAGGGCAGGAATTTTGAAATTGTTCATGGTGCCGGCGATGGCTTGATGGACACCGTGGGATATTTAACATTCACAAACTGTCAGTGGACAGGATGCCAAGTTTAACATCCATCCAAGGGATGGCACACCCATGGATGAATCACCCTGCCTGTGAAACGCCAGGACAACAGTTTATAGCTGGGTTGGGATTTAAACCCAGGCTGGACAGCTTCGAGGCGAGTGTGTGTTCCTCTAGTCCATCCTACCAGCCACCATATGCATTACATGTACAAAAAACATAAACATCATAAACGATATACTATTAAGTTTGTGGGGAAGGGGGCGATAGTTATTAGAAAAGGCTTTGGACACCATGTACTGTATATGTTGGCGTAGTTTTTTTTTAGAACACTTCTTCATGTATTAAGTACGAGTGACTAGGATATCGATGATGTCTTTAGTGCTGCCTCAAGGGGATAGTGTCCAATTTAGATAATAACTCAGTGTATGGTGTCTCATCCCTTCCATTTCCCAACATCAAACTGGCCAGGTAAAAGAAAGGTGCAAGACGACACATTTGTTTTCACCCCAGTTTGTCTGTCTGTCTGTCTGTCTGTCTGTGAGCAGGATATCTCATAAAGCTATGATTGGATTCGGATGAAACTTGGTGGACACGTTGGGTATGTGACTCGGACGAATTGATTCTATTTTGGTGAAGATCCGGATCCGGATAGAAGAAGTTTTAAAATTTTAAAGTGATTCTTCACCATTGAGAGAGAGGGCCAAAAAAACGATACATAGCACGAGATCTCAAAATGTTGAGGACAGATTTGGACAAAAAAAAAAACTTGTGGATGAGTTGGGAAGGTAACAAGAACAAGCTTATTAGATTTTTGCCAGGTTCAAATCCAGATCCTGCCCATCAGTTGGATCCAAAATGTAAACTGTTCAAGTATGGCGAAGGTATGCGCTCTAGCGAATGCTATCCTAGTTACCTCCACTACGGAAGGTTGAGGGAGGCTATGTTTTCACCCCTGTCTGTTTATCTGTCTGTCTGTGAGCAGGATATTTCAAAAGGTTATAGATGTATTCGGACAAATCTTGGTGGACAGGTTGAGTGTGCGACACGGACAAATCGATTCGATTTTGGCGAAGACCTGGATCCGGACATGATATTTTTTTTAATGTTTAAAGTGATTCTTCATAATTGAAAGATCGGGTCAAAAGCGATAACATGGTATTTCAAAAGATTGTGGACGGATTCTGAGAAAACTTGGTGGATGAGTTGGGTAGGTGACAAGAACGAGCCGATTCGAATTTGGTTAATGTCCGAATCCAGATCCGGCCGTTCAGTGGGATATAAACATAAACTGTTCAGAGTGGCGGAGGTACGAGTTCTACCAAGTGCCTTCTAGTTGTGTATGTGGTGCCATAGCTTGGTTGGTTTTTCTGTGATTCTGATTCATAATTGTTTCTGTGTTCAAGATTCTGGTTCTGCGTCTGTTTGATAAATAGTTTGGTTCTTAAGAGATGTGTGCATCTCATGGTACATGCTTTTCCCGGCGCCGCCTTTTGGGATTATTTGTTATCCCTTTAGGATAAATTATAATAGAATCAACATGAGGAGCTCACGGATATTTTGTATCCCGAATCTCGACAATCACGGGTCTTCGTTTGATGCAATCTGGTCGACCGTGAAACCTCTTGTCCCACCGACCCACGCCAGCATCGTGAGTATCCAGAACACGGTGAGTCAAAGCACGCTACGGTAAGTAATGCAAGACACGGTGGGTATCCAAAGTACGGAGGACGAAGAGGAAGAATAAGGATTAAAACTCCTTTCATGTGTTCAGACGCATTGGGCTGCCGAGTCAGTTTTCCTTGGCTAGGCGAGGGGGCACAATCCTGGACGAGTCACCACTCCGACGCAGGCTACTCCAATGGCTCATTGTTCCCAGTAAACTGGGACTCGTTTTGCTGACCTCAGAGAGATGACAAGCTGAGTCAATTCACCTGGTGTTATTTTAACGGCATGACAGGGACTCAAACTTCGGACAGGAAGATCTTAAGCCAACCACCTTAACGTTAAGCCAACATGAGGCTTCAATCTATGAAAGGCAGGGTGAGTAATCTAAGGTACAATTGGAAAACCACCAATCTGAAGTTGGTTCAAGATCTACACAAGGAAACCTGGACACTGGAGGAGGCTTTTTGACCCATCATGTCTGTAGTGTTTCCATTCATTCAACATCATCCAATATTAACTTAATCTATCCATTTTTAGCTCACCAAGACTTTCGTCAGGTGAGCTTACGCGATTGAGTAGTGTCTATAGGTGAGTGAGTGAGTGAGTGAGTCAATCTGTAAACACTTCAGTCATTATCTCTTGAACCAAACACACGGTTTTGATGAAACTTGGCCACAAGCTTCATATCTCATTCTTAACAAAGGTGTATTGACCGCATCAAAATCTCCGCTCATTAAGGGGGTCTATGGGGGAGGGGGGTTGAACCCCCAATTTGCTCTCTTCTCAGAAACTACACATAAGATTTTGATAAAACCTGACCACAACCTTCATAACCCGCGATGTACCAAAGTGTATCGACCACATCAAAATCTGTGCTCATTAACGGGGTCAACAGGGAGGTGGGTGGGTTTGACCCCAAAAATAGGTATTTGCTCTCTTCTCCGAAACTACACACACAATTTCGATGAAACTTGACCACAACCTTCATCACCCGTGATGTACCAAAGTTTGTTCACGACATTAAAAAAAAACAAGAAAAAAATTAGGGTCGATGGGGGTCTGCTGGGGGTTTGAGTGACTCTTGCTCCTAATCCAGGTGAGCTTCAGGACATGTGGTCCTATTTTTACTTATCTTCTCTGCACAAACCTCATTTGTTAAACATTTGTACATATATACTGTATATATATATATATATATATATATATATATATATATATATATATATATATATATATATATATATATGTGTGTGTGTATACAAATACATCAAGGCAGGTCGAGGCAGGTCATTTAGCCAGGGTCACATCATGCAATTGTCCACCCCTTTTGGAAGATCCCAAGCAATCCACATCTTAATAGCATCTGAAAGGACATGGTCCAAGATGAAGGACCCTCCGATCCTATATCGGAGACCCTGTACCTGGACATCAGTTTTAGTCGGATTCATCTTCAAATTGGAACAAATCCATTATTAGGCGGCCCAGACAGACAGCAATTGGTAAGGATTGATCTATCCTGCCGTTCTCCTGCCTACAAGGTCTCGGTCTTCCTTGGAGGTCTCCTCCCATCCAAGGACTGCCCGAGCTCGAATGAGATGCACAAATAGACAGGATGTTAAAAGAGAGACAACGGAACCAGGTGGTCTGGACAGTCCATGGCCATTTGCTGTCATCGGTGGAGACTAATCGGGCCTTTGGGACATGCAGCGAGTCACGACATGGAATAAGTGGGACAAACGACAAGACATACAGTGGAACAGAAAGTCGGACACGTACGGATACATACTGAGCGAGTCAGACATACAGCGGACTTGGAGAGCGAGTCAGACATACAGCGGACTTGGAGAGCGAGTCAGACATACAGCGGGACTTGGGAGCAGTCAGACATACAGCGAGACTTGGAGAGCGAGTCAGACATACAGCGGACTTGGAGAGCGAGTCAGACATACAGCGGACTTGGAGAGTGAGGCAATGCGATAAACAAGTGGACATCGACACAGTAATCGGACAAGGTGAGACTGGTGGAGACGATTACCTGTCGTAAGCCCAGCGGCTATACGCCAAACCTCGAACGCCGCTCACGGTGTCCATGTAGTACGTACGACCTGTGGAATGCGTTCAGCCAGTGGGAATGGGTCGTGATGGGACAAACACGGAGGTGAGAGAATGGCAGGGAATAAAAGGACAGGAACTTCGGACCAGTCCAGACACACAGAGACAAAATGACAATAAGTGTTGAAAATAAATGACGAGGGAACTGAAGGGGGTGGGATTGGGCGGGCAAAGCTACAGAGAGAGAGATTTAACGGACAAAAGGATGGACAGAGTACAAGAGTGTGAGAAAGTCGTTTGAGAAGATGGACATTTCGACAAGAAACCGTTTAACCGACTTTAAACGCCACTTCCACCACGTCTGCATTCACTCCCC
>CM068957.1:18328798-18340234 GCA_035128595.1 Eptatretus atami
GTTCCTCTAGTCCATCCTACCAGCCACCATATCAATACTTTACAAAAAACAAGAACATCATAAAACGATATACTAGTTAAGTTTGTGGAAGGGGGCGATATATTAGAAAAGGCTTTGGACACCATTTACTGTATATGTTGGCTGTAGTTTTTTTTTAGAACACTTCTTCATGTATTAAGTACGAGTGACTAGGATATCGATGATGTCTTTATGCTGCCTCAAAGGATAGTGTCCAATTTTTAGATTAATAACTTCAGTGTATGGTGGTTTCTCATCCTTCCATTTCCAAACATCAAATGGCCAGGTAAAAGAAAGGTGCAAGACGACACTTTTGTTTTCACCCCGTTTGTCTGTTCTGTTGTCTGTCTGTCTGTGAGCAGGATATCCTCTAAATGCTATGATTTGATTTCGGTATGAAAACTTGGTCGGACACGTTTGGGTGTGACTCGGACGAAATTGATTCTTTTTGGTGAAGATCATCCGGATAGAAAAGTTTTAAAATTTTAAAGTGATTCTTCACCATTGAGAAGAGAGGGCAAAAAAACGATTACATAGCACGAGATCTCGAAAATGTTTGAGGACAGATTTTGGACAAAAAAAAAACTGTGTATGAGTTGGGAAGGGTAACAAACAAGCTTATTAGATTTTTGCCAGGTTCAAATCCAGATCCTGCCCATCAGTTAGGTCCAAAAATGTAAACTGTTTCAAGTTTATGGCGAAGGTATGCGTCTAGCGAATTGCTATCCAGTTACCTCCCACTTACGGAAGGTTGAGGAGGCTAGTTTTTCACCCTGTCTGTTTATCTGTCTGTCTGTGAAGCAGGATATTTCAAAAAGGTTATAGATGTATTCGGACAAATCTTGGTGGACAGGTTGAGTGTGCGACACGGACAAATCAATTCGATTTTGGCGAAGACCTGGATCCGGACATGATATTTTTTTAATGTTTAAAGTTGATTCTTCATAATTGAAAGATTGGGTCAAAAGCGATAACATGGTATTTTCAAAAGATTGTGGATGGATTTCTTGAGAAAACTTGGTGGATGATTGGGTAGGTGACAAGAACGAGCCGATTCGATTTGGTTAATGTTCGAATCAGATCCGGCCGTTCAGTGGGATATAAACATAAACTGTTCAGAGTGGCGGAGGTATGAGTTCTACCAAGTGCCTTCTAGTTGTTGTTGGGTGCCATAGCTTGTTGTTTTCTGTGATTCTGATTCATAATTGTTTCTGTGTGTTCAGGATTCTGGTTCTGCATCTGTTTGATAAATAGTTTGGTTCTTAAGAGCATGTGTGCATCTCATGGTACATGCTTTTCCGGCGCCCCTTTTGGGATTATTTGTTATCCCTTTAGTAATAAATTATATAGAATCAACATGAGAGCTCACGGATATTTTGTATCCCGAATCTCGACAATCACGGTCTTCGTTTGATGCAATCTGGTCGACCGTTGAAACCTCTGTCCCACCGACCCACGCCAGCATCGTGAGTATCCAGAAACACGGTGAGTCAAAGCACGCTACGGTAAGTAATGCAAGACACGGTGGTATCCAAAGTACGGGGACGAGAGGAAGAATAAGGATTAAAAACTCCTTTCATGTGTTCAGACGCATTGGCTGCCGAGTCAGTTTCCTTGGCTAGGGGCACAATCCTGGACGAGTCACCACTCCGACGCAGGATACTCCAATGGCTCAGTGTCCAGTAAACTGGACTCGTTTTGCTTGACCTCAGAGAGATGACAAGCTGAGTCAATTCACCTGGTGTTATTTTAACGGGTATGCAGGGACTCAAAACTTCGCACATGAAGATCTTAAAAGCCAACCACCTTAACGTTAAGCCAACATGAGGCTTCAATCTATGAAAGGCAGGTGTGAGTAATCTAAGGTACAATTGGAAAACCACCAATCTGAAGTTGGTTCAAGATCTACACAAGGAAACCTGGACACTGGAGGAGGCTTTTACCCATCATGTCTGTAGTGTTTCCATTCATTCAACATCATCCAATATTAACTTAATCTATCCATTTTTAGCTCACCTGACTTTCGTCAGGTGGAGCTTACGCAATTGAGTAGTGTCTATAGTGTGAGTGAGTGAGTCAGTCAGTCTGTAAACACCAGTCATTATCTCTTGAACCAAAACACACGGTTTCTTGAAAACTTGGCCACAAGCTTCATATCTCATTCTTTAACAAAGGTTGTATTGACCGCATCAAAATCTCCGCTCATTAAGAGGGGTCTATGGGGATGGGGGTTTGAACCCCAATTTGCTCTCTTCTCAGAAACTACACATAAGATTTTGATTAAAACCTGACCACAACCTTCATACCGCCGATGTACCAAAGTGTATCGACCACATCAAAATCTGTGCTCATTAACGGGGTCAACAGGGAGGTGGGTGGGTTTGACCCCAAAAATAGGTATTTGCTCTCTTCTCCGAAACTACATACACAATTTCGATGAAACTTGACCACAACCTTCATCACCCGTGATGTACCAAAGTTTGTTCACGACATTAAAAAAAAACAAGAAAAAAATTAGGGTCGATGGGGGTCTGCTGGGGTTTGAGTGACTCTTGCTCCTAATCCAGGTTGAGCTTCAGGACATGTGGTCCTATATTTTTACTTATCTTCTCTGCACAAACCTCATTGTTAAACATTTTGTACATATATTACTGTATATATAATATATATATATATATATATATATATATTATATTATTATATATATATATATTATCTATGTGTGTTATACCAAATACATCGAGGCAGGTCGAGGCAGGTCATTTAGCCAGGGTAACATCATGCAATTGTCCACCCTTTTGAAGATCCCAAGCAATCCACATCTTAATAAGCATCTGAAAGGACATGGTCCAAGATGAAGGACCCTCCGATCCTATATCGGAGGCCTGTACCTGGACATCAGTTTTAGTCGGATTAAGTCTTCCAAATTGGGAACAGATCCATTATAGGCGGCCCCAGACAGACAGCAATCGGTAAGGATTGATCTATCCCGCCGTTCTCCTGCCTACAAGGTCTCGGTCTTTCCTTGGAGGTCTCCTCCCATCCAAGACTGGCCGAGCTCGAATGAGATGCACAAATAGACAGGATGTTAAAAAGAGAGACAACGCGAACCAGGTGGTCTGGACAGTCCATGCCATTTGCTGTCATCCGTGGAGACTAATCGGGCCTTTGGGACATGTAGCGAGTCACGACATGGAATAAGTGGGACAAACGACAAGACATACAGTTGGAACAGAAAGTCGGACACGTACGGATACATACTGAGCGAGTCAGACAACAGCGGACTTGGAGAGCGAGTCAGACATACAGCGGACTTGGAGAGCGAGTCAGACATACAGCGGACTTGGAGAGACAGTCAGACTACAGCGACTTGGAGGAGCAGAGGTGCAGACATACAGCGGACTTGGAGAGCGAGTCAGACATACAGCGACTTGTGAGAGCGAGTCAGACATACAGCGGACTTGCGAGAGCGAGTCAGACATTACAGCGGACTTGGAGAGCGAGTCAGACATACAAGCGGACCTTGACGGAGCGAGTAGACATACAGCGGACTGAGAGTGAGGCATGCGATAAACAAGTGGACATCGACACAGTAATCGGACAAGGTGAGACTGGTGGAGACGATTACCTGTCGTAAGCCCAGCGGCTATACGACCAAACCTCGAACGCCGCTCACGGTGTCCATGTAGTACGTACGACCTTGTGGAATGCGTTCAGCCAGTGGGAATGGGTCGTGATGGGACCAAACACGGAGGTGATGAGAATGGCAGGGAATAAAAGACAGGAACTTCGGACCAGTCCAGACACACAAGACAAAATGACAATAAGTGTTGAAAATAAATGACGAGGGACTGAAGGGGGTGGGGATTGGGCGGGCAAAGTACAGAGAGAGAGATTTAACGGACAAAAGGATGGACAGAGTACAAGAGTGTGAGAAAGTCGTTTGAGAAGATGGACATTTCGACAAGAAACCGTTTAAACCGACTTTAAACGCCACTTTCCACCACGTCTGCATTCACTCCCCCCCCCCCCCCTCACACTGTCTCTGTTAACGCCGCGACCCGCACGGCTAATGGACCAATACGAGGGCTGCTTAACCCTCCACCCACCCCATTCAGAAAAACACGCCCACTGACTAGCTCCGCCCCTTCTCAGAGAAAACCATCCAGTTTCACTTTGCGTGGAATGAGGGAGTGGGAGGATGTCGGGTAACCTGCGCTCTCCTCCGTGTCCCTCCGCATGCCCTGGACAGTTTGTTTGCACCGGTCCGAGAAGATTAGAAAGCACATATAGCACATTGCAGGATGGCTTAAGACTCGAAAGGTATGCACCACTCACCTCGAAGCGTGTCTCGCCTGGGTTCGAATCCCGACCCAGCTATAAATAATCATCCTGGGGTTCACAAACGGGGTGATTCATCAATGTGTGTGCCGTGCCTCGGATGGACGTCACAATGGGTGTTTCGTCTGCATGGAATTAGTTGGTGGATGATTTAAAAAGATCTCAAGGTACAATTTGTAAAAATTTCCAGGGGGGGGGGGGGTAAAATTGACAGACATCAGGGGGCTTTCTTTGTTATTCTGATTTTTACAACTTACAAGCTATACGTAACAATGTAGCGACATAAAGCTGAAAAGTCACATTAGCATTAAAAAATAGCCCGTGGGACCTGACTGATGGTATTTCCCCAACAGGTGGGGTGAAAATGAGGGATTAGGGGAAGGGGCCATAGCCCCCCCCCTTCCTGAAGTGGTTACGGGTCATAGGGGGGCCACAACTCGAGTTTCATTGAAGACTTTGCTTTGCATCTGGCCGCCAGTTTCTGAGAAGATTTTTTAATATGAAATCCCAATATTTAGGCAAAAGCCCCCTCTTTAGCCCCCTTTAAATGGACGGATCCGGATGGGGAGCACGAACCAAAATTTTGGTCATATCGATTCCAGAAGAAGATGTTAACGGACTTACACGTACGGCCACAGCACCAAAACCCATTCCATGAACTTGTTTGGGAGAATAACCGAGAATATATAATTAATACATTTCTCCACACTGAAAAAAAAAAAAAGTCATGAAAAAAATAATCTTGGACTATTTAAACTCTCCAGGTACAGATTTGAAAACTTTTCCCTTGAATGAAGATTTTGACAGGATAATAACGATTTTTTTTTAAGATTTTTTTGTTTTTTTTTTAATCCAGGAACGTAAGGCAATGAGGTGGTCGATTTTCATTGGTTAATTTACTGTGCTCGTCATGTACAATTTTGGGAGATGATTAATAACGGTTAAGTGGAATCCTATCGATCCCCTTTATAAACCCGAACAGTATGATCGGGATCCAGTGAAACCATGAAAACTCCGTGACATTTTAAAAATCATGTTCACCATGATGTCCCACTCATGTTGTATCCTGTTCGTTGGTTAGAACAAGCTGTTTAAAATCAGTTCGTGCTCGCAAAGGAGTGTAACGTACATTGATCATTTTTAAATGTCAGGCGTTAAAATTTCACTAATTCAATCCCATTTATACAAAAAAAATTGAATTTCAACTGCAATGGCGGGATAAATTTTTTTTTTAAAACAACCAGACAGGAAACCCCACATTTCCCACTCCGCCCATCAAATTGCACCCTGTAAAGGTCCCACGTGTCCTTCGCGAAGAGTTAGGCGAGCTATCGCCGGGTGGCAGCACGATCGAATTACCAAATTCCTGCCCTAACCTTTGTTGAGCGTCAGCTTGGCCAGCCGGTTCGTGAAAACCTTGGGCCAAGCTTCCCCCAGCCAAACCTCGCAAGAAAGTGGGAATAATTGTTGCTGCCAAAGAAGAGGGAAAAGAAGATATACAAACCTCAAATAATTAAAGTGTGGGGACGGTAGGGGCTTAGAACACATACACACACACACACACACACCACACACACACACACACACACACACACACACACACACACACACACACACACACACACACACACACACACACACAATGACGGGGCCATGTTGGATTCTGCTAAAACTAAAACACTGTTCGAGTCCTCGACACGTAAACATCACTTCGCACAGAAACTTATACTTCTCAATACCATAACATTTATTAACGACATACTTATTCGATCTTACTCTCGTTGGCTCCTCCTGCCGTCCCCGCAGCAATATATTCTGATTCTGATGAACCATACTCTATTGCATAGCGTCGGTGCTGCTTACATCGTCTCGGCACACCAAGGAGCTACTCGGATTGGCCTGTTTGTGTTGTGTGTCCATGACAAAGAGCACAGCTCATGATGTTGGGTTTCCAGGTTCAAATTTGATATCCACCGTGTCAATTTATCCCCTTAATGCACATGCCTGAAACATCATGCGTATATATATATATATATTTATCTTCCATCAAGTTTTAATTTTAACAATGGAAGGGAAGGGGGGAAGCTCGCAGAAGCAGTCTGCGTGGTGGGTGATTTTAATCCGATAGAAAACCAGGCTGTAGCTGACATAGTTAATTATTGATGTCGAGTGACCTGTTTCTCGTTCTTTCCTGCCTGGCCCACTCAGCAGCCATGGAAAACTGAGCTTCCTCATCGTTTTTCACGTTGTTGGTTGTGGATGTGGAAACCTGAGCTCCTCATCGTTTTCACGTTGTTGGTTGGGTGTTGGTACTGAGAGAACGGTCTTCTATGCCCCGTGTCACCCAAAGGATTAACAATGACATCACTTCACTCTGCCGTGAGTCTATATTTTGAATACTGAATATAAAAAAACGACAACAATTACAACTACATAATATCTGCGATCACAAAGCGATTGCCAGCTTCCTTTGTTGGCATATTTTGTGTGGACCGCCATATACCTTGACCTTCAACATTTAGTAACAGAGTGTTAAAAAAAGGTGTTTTGTTAATTCGCGTCACAATCGAAAAAAAAAAATACGTCAAGGACACTAATCAAATACCAGGTGCACAACTTCAGCGCAGTACACTATTATGATGCAAGAACATTTGGAAGGCCAAGCGGTCTTTTCAGGATTCCCACATTAGCAAAATTGAGCCGATGACAAAAAAACGTTATTTTTTTTCTCAGAGCACCATTGACCTTGACCTTGAACTCGGAGGCCTATATCTAAATTAAGTGTTATAATAGCGTGGATCGGATCGCTACCTCGCCTCTCCACACGTCGTTGGAGAGACTGACGTCACAGATTTGCTGTGTTGGATGATTTTACACCAATCATTAATACAAACATTTATTTTCCACAAATTTATTTGAATATTGGTGTTATAATCATTTATTTGAAACTTCATTTGTGATATAGAAGGTCCAAGTGATCTAGGTGGTCAAGGTCTAAAGCTTGTCTAATCTGTCTGAAGGTGTAAGGGGTCTAAATGGTGTTTAAAGTCTGAGGTTCTAAAGGATCTTAGGGGTCTTTTTGGATCTTTTGGGGTCTTTGGGTCTTAAGGGTCCTCAGGGCCTTTGAGGGTCTTCAAAGGTCTAAGGGGTCTCAGCAGTCTCAAGGGTCGAAAGGTACATCACAATAGTGTGTAAATAATAGACTATAGTCACATGGCTGGACGGACGAGGACGGAGTGACAGACGCACGCCGAGACCGAGCTCTTTTTAGCTCGCCTGGTTCGAAGAAACAGAGAGCTATAGCGATACCCCCAGGGTGAGCGTCAGCGTAAGCGTCAGCGTCAGCGTGAGCTTGAGCGTCAGCGTCAGCGTGAGCTTGAGCATCAGCCTGTGAGCATGAAAATGTTAAAGTTTTTGGTGCAAGTTATTTTTTTCTTTCTAATGTTTTTATCTACCACACTTTTTTATACGCCCAATATATATATATCGGGGCGTATTATGTGATACCGGTCATCCGTCCGTCTGTCCGTCCGTCCGTCCGTCCGTTCCTGTCCGTACTCTAACTCCCAAAGTTTTCAACTTTCACGTTTCATATTTGGTACATCGTACAGACTTGTGGAGACGGTGTTAGCGACATATACGTTCGTCATCTAAATGGTTGCCATGGCAACCAGGATGCTGTTTTCCATGTAGTAGCACAATTCTTTATATACCTTCTTGTTCGGGCATATATTGTGCTCACTTTGCTCTCTTGTTACTGATTACAATATACAAATACATATATTGCTTTTAAAATTATTTGGATCAGACTTCACTGCAATGCTTTATAAAAAATATTAATTATTAGACTAGTCTTTTAAAACGATAAATGTATAAACAGGCAAGCATTGGGTGGCTTTGACACCAACTTTGGTTATATGGAGATGTGACTTTCTCCAGGCTTTCTTGAGAGGTAATTTCATTCCGAATCAGTTCTGAAAATGTTAAAATGTCTCCAATTGGGTTGTCATGACTTTTAAAATTAGGTTCAAGGTCAAATAAAATTATGTTCAACTTGTACAGACATTGTACCAGTATTCCCATTATGATGCAAAATTGCATTCCGAAAGTCGCAGCCGCGTTCGGGAAACAAACCCGAGAATTGGGTGTGTTGGGAGTGCAGGAAAGATTTTTTTTTTTTAATTCTAAATGGTGGTTAGTATCTTTTAGGGGTCTAGGAAACTCTTGAGGATCATTTAAAAAAATTGGAGGCTACCATTGTTTAGAAACAAACCCTACAACAGCTATAAGCCTCCTTCTATCGATTACTATCCTATAGGGAGAGTTTAACTACAACTATGCCTATGACTCCACCACTATGAACCGTCTTTAGCTTGTCACCCATTGAGGGTTGATAGGATGACTTAGAGGGACGCACACTCGTCTCCAAGCTGTAACCCAAATGCTAACTGCCTGGGTTTAAATCACGAGTAGGGGGTAGGGAGTTAGCAGAAAGAATATGTTATGCTTAATGAACCACACACGCACGTGCACACAGCACACGCACACCACGCACACACACCACACACCACTGCTGGCCGACATCGGCAATTTTTCGGGAATTTGCAGGTTGGAGTCAGTGATTTATCAAATACAGTACTTACTGTATATACCCAGAAACCACGAGTAGCTTTCACCGCAAAAACAACATTGCATTTATACAGACATTCAGGGTGTTGTTCCAACAACATTATTTTTTATAAACAGCAGCGTGTGATAGGTGGGGGAAAAAAATTCCCTCGGTAATTTAGAAAACACGTTAATGCAGCAAAAGGGCTTGGAAATCGGGTGTTATTCACACCAACAACGCTCGCTCAGGCTGACGGAGCACGGAACCGCTCGCTCAGGGTGAGGGAGCACGAACCGCTCGCTCAGGGTGACGGAGCAAGAACCGCTCGCTCAGAGTGAAGGGAGCACGAACCGTTCGCTCAGGCTGATGAGGAGCGCGAAACCGCTCGCTCAGGCTGATGCTGGAGCACGAACCGCTCGCTCAGGGTGACGGAGCACGAACCGCTCGCTCAGGCTGACGGAGCACGAACCGCTCGCTCAGGCTGACGGAGCACGAAACCGCTCGCCTTCAGGGTGACGGAGCACGAACCGCTCGCTCAGGGTGACGAGCACGAACGCGTCAGAGTGAGGAGCACGAACCGTTCGCTTCAGGTGACGGAGCACGAACGCTGCTCAGGGTTGACGGAGCACGAAACCGCTCGCTCAGGGTTGACGGAGCACGAACCGCTCGCTCAGGCTGACGGAGCACGAACGGCTCGCTCAGGGTGACGGAGCACGAAACCGCTCGCTCAGGGTGACGGAGAGCACGAACCGCTCGCTCAGGCTGACGGAGCACGAACCGCTCGCTCAGGGTGACGGAGCACGAACCGCTCCTCAGGGTGACGGAGCAAGAACCGCTCGCTCAGAGTGAGGGAGCCACGAACCGTTCGCTCAGGCTGACGGAGCGCGAACCGCTCGCTCAGGCTGATGGAGCACGACCGTCGCTCAAGGTGACGGAGCACGAAACCGCTCGCTCAGGCTGACGGAGCACGAACCGCTCGCTCAGGGTACGGAGCACGAACGCTCGCTCAGGGTGACGGAGCACGAACAGCTCGCTCAGGGTGACGAGCACGAACCGCTCGCTCAGGGTGACGGAGCACGAACCGCTCCCTCAGGGTGACGGAGCACGAACCGCTCCCTCAGGTGACGGAGCACGAACCGCTCCCTCAGGGTGATGGAGCACGAACCGCTCGCTCAGGGTGACGGAGCACGAACCGCTCGCTCAGGGTGACGGAGCACGAAACCGCTCGCTCAGGGTGACGGAGCACGAACCGCTCGCTCGGGTGACGGAGCACGAACAAGTGATGCCCCTCTCCCACTCCCCTCCCCAAGTGATGCTTCCCCTCCTTCCAAGGTGACGCATCATGCCCATCGTCCTCCCCCAAGGTGACACTTCCCCCTCCCTCAAGGTGACACTTCATGCCCATCGTCCTCCCCCAAGTGGACACTTCCCCCTCCCTCAAGTGACACTTCATGCCGTCGCACTCCCCAAGGCCTTCACCCTCCTTCATGGTGACGTTCGTGCCAGTCGCCCTCCCCAAGGCGATTCTTTTGCCCTCCCACAAGTCATCAATCCACACTCGTCGCTCTCCACAAGGCGACGCTTACCCCTCCCTCAAGGGGACGCTTCTCACCCGTCGCCCTCCCCAAGCGACGCTTTGCCTTCCCTCAACGTGACGCTTCACGCCCGTCGCCCTCCCCAAGGCAAAGCTTCGTCCTCCCAAGGCGACGCTTCACCTCCCCCAAGGCGACGCTTCGCCCTCCCCAAGGCAACGCTTCAAACCCGTCGCCCTCCCAAAGTGATGTTTCCCCTTCCCTCAAGGCGAAGCTGGCATCCGTCGCCCATCCTCAAGGTGACACAATCCTGCTCCCTCAAGCCAACGCTTCATGCCTGTCGTCATCCCCCAACACGATGCTTCGCCCTCCCAAGACGATGCTTCGCCCTCCCAAGGTGATGATTCGCCCTCTCCCAACACGAGCCTTCGTGCCGTTTGCCAAGGTAAAGCTTCGCCCTCCCCAAGGGTAACGCTACCCCCTCCTCAATGATTGACAGCTTCATGCCCGTGGCCATATCCCATGGCGACGCCTCTCCTCAAGACAGTGCTTTCACACCTGTCATGCTACCCCCATGGTGACGCTTCCCCCTCCCCCAAGGTGACGCTTCCCCCTCCATCAAGGTGACGCTTCATGCCCGTCACCCTCCCAAAGGCCTGTGCCGTCCCTCAGCAACGCTCGCGCCCGTCGCCCTCCTCAAGATGACGCTTCACCCGACCCCAAGGTGATGCTTTGTGCCCATCGCCCTCCCCAGGTGACGCTTCGCCATCCCAAGTCGACGCTTCGCACCCGTCACCCTCCCCCAATGCGACGCTTCTTGCCCGTCGCCCTTCTCAAGGCAAAGCCTCGCCTCCTCAAGGCGACTCTTCACCCTCCCTCAAGGCGACTCTTCGCCCTCCCCCAAGGCAATGCTTTGCACCCATCGCCCTCCCCCAA
>CM068957.1:18340244-18357519 GCA_035128595.1 Eptatretus atami
AGAGGAAAGGGTTGAAATGGAAATCAGGATAGAAAATAGAAATATAGTTATTAGACCTAGCTATTAGACCCACGCAACGCACTTCATCCCTTTAACCCACTAGACATGAAGGGAAGGTCTGACTGCACGAAGACTAACAAAATAACTGCCTAGGGATCACTGTATGTTGGGTGCCATTGCCTTGGAGGCATGTGGTTTTGCGGAACTGCAACAATATCATTTTTGGGTCCCATCTCTCAATGGTGATGAATCACTTAAAAAATTAAAAATGTCTCGTATCCAGATCCGGATTTGGATCTTCACCAAAATCTAATCAGTTCTTCCTTGTCACACACCAAACCTGTCCACAAAATTTCATCGGGATCTGTCCACAACGTTTTGAGATATCCTGTACACAAACAAACAAACAAAAAATTGCTCATTGAGTAAGGAATTGCGGAATAACTTTGTCATATCTCCATGATCTCTGAAAAAACAAAAAACCTGGAAATCAATTTGGTTCTTATAAGTCGATAGTGCTACTGTTTAATGAGTTATAGCACTTAGTTTGGTCATGATCATAACTTGTAAGTCAATCGACTTGAAATGGCGTTTTTATCACAATTTGAAAGTTTTGACCCGACCCCCTGACATTCGACCCCTGACGCCTAAGAAGGGTGTTGGTGTGACACCCCAATGAGACATATGGTTGGATGCATAATTGGAAGATGCACATTTTGGATTTGGTTTGAAGTCGATACGACCATTTTAGCGGACGTTATTGCGAAAATAAGAATTACAGTTTTTCGGTGACCTTGACCTTTGACCTAGATTCACCAAAAACGACAAGTGTCTAAGTTGGACCATGGCGACGTCTGTATCCAGTTTGATCATGATCGCTGAAACGTGTGGCTGCTACAGAGTAAACAAACAAACAAACAAACAGACAGACAGACAGACACACACAGAATGACACAGACAACCGACCAACATAATTGCCGAAATCCAAAGGATTCCGGAAATAACAAACAGACAGAAGGGGTGAAAACATATCCTCTTCCACCTTCGGTGGCGGAGGTAATAATTTTAAAAAATAACTAAATCTATATATTAATACTGAAGGACCAATTTTGTGCTCCTCCTAGCAGTCGCGTCACGTTTTTGTTGGTACTGTGACCTGGACTGAAAGAAACTTCGTACCTGTAAGAGTGCATCGCACATGTGGCAATAGTCAACTTTCAACTCTGAAGCAGAATAAACACTTTTCGTTTTACATTCGTTTACATGGCGACGTGTGACGTCACCGCTGAGAGGCGTCAGGACGTCATGACATCATCGGTCATTCGCTGACGTCAAACGTCTGTCGTCGACAGACTTTCACTGCTGAGAGGTGTAATTCCACTCCTCGAAAATAGCGTCTGCAATGTAAAACCTCTTCTGCACATGCTGACTACCTCAGAATGTGAATTTGACACAAAAAATGTAACAAGAAACATTGTATCTTCTATATATTAATACTGAAGGACCAATTTTGTGCTCCTCCTAGCGGTCGCGTCACGTTTTTCTTGGTACTGTGACCTGGACTGAAAGAAATTTCGTACTGTAAGAATGCATCGCACATAGTGGCAATAGTCAACTTTCAACTCTGAAGCAGAATAACACTTTTCGTTGAGACGGGGCGAGGAGTGAAGAGGCGGGGGCGGGATGAAGAGACGGGGGGCAGGGAGTGAAGAGGCGGGGGGCAAGTTAAGCAAATTTTTGGGCGCGGGGTAAGCAAATTGAAAGCGGGAGACGGGGGAAATGGGGCGGGGATGAGTGGCGGGGCTGGGGTGAATTAGGCGGGGTTGAGTGTGAGGGGGTGGACAGAGGGGCGGGGGCCCGGGGGCAAGTGGGGTGGGGAATCAAGAGACGGGCCGGGGAGTGAAGAGGCGGGGTGGGGCGGGTAATTAAATTTTTGGCGGGGGTAAGCAAATTGAAGGCGGGGGTGGGAAGCGGGGGGAATGGGGCAGGGTGGGGGATGAGTAGGTGGGGGCAAGCACGCCCTGTCCAGTCCATGTCCCTCGAGTGTGGGTGAGCTGGTGAAGGTGGTTGAATGAACGGAATCCGTCTGTGACGGGGGGTTCAGCTAGTATAATAGATTTTTAAAACCCTAAATAAAGCAATAGCCAGTTCTGGGTTTGGAGTGTTGCAGGTCTCCTTCAGGGCTCTCTGCTGTCGACTCAAAGTTAAGTTTCCAGTCGTTATCTGTCCCGTTTTAACTGTTTATTTCTCACCTACATGTTACTGTGTGTTCCTAGTTCAGGTTTGTTCAAAATCGTGCTATTTTGTGAGTTTTCGTCGACCTTGTTTTACCAGGTGCTTGAGGCCTACCCATCCTTCCCCTCGGTGACGATCGTGTTTATTTGTATTTCTCCCCATTACCTTCAATTTCTATCTTCCCCACTTTCCCAACGTTCCCCATCCTTCCAACTAAACACTATTTCTTGTCTTAAATAAAAAAATTAAAAAAACTACCTTCTCCTTGCACACTCAAAAGTCTCGATTCAACTTCTTATTTTTCTTCATCCTCTTCTTCTTCTTCATTCTCCTCTTCTTCTTCCTCCTGCCAGCACACCATCTTTATTCTACTGAGCTGCCCTCTCTCGCCATTACCTTCACGATTTCTTCCGATATACAACCTTCCATTCCCGAATCTTACCTGTTCTTCAAAAATACATCAAAAAATAATAATCTTCCTTGTATCCTTTCTATCTATACACCTCCTGTAACCACGTGTCTCTCTCTCTCTCTTCCTGGTACTTTTCATCGACCCAGCAGCTTCATACTGCGTTTACCTCCAAATTCACCACACACTTCCACGATTTTACTTCAACCTTCCCTTTTCCAAATGTTACGCAATCCTTATTTAAAATAAATAATTTCACTTTTGACGATACACCTCCCATAGCCAAGTGCTTCTCCCACAAACCACGTGATCTGTTTCCACCCCCTGCGTTTACCGATCCAAATTCCCCATGCACCTCACAATTTTTAGCAGTGTCTCCCGTAGCAAACGCTGCTCATAGAGAAGAGAGCTCGGCGTTGTTGTTGTTCTTCTTCTTCTTGTGAGAAAAAAACCTTTTATTTAGGACTCGGCTCCTTTATATACACGATCCGCATCTCCTTAAATACTAAGCACTTGTACACATCCTCGCATTAGGGTGCCTTTTGAGAGCGTCTATCATGAACTTTTAAATATATTCGGACATTTGCTTTAAAGTTTTGAAAAGTTCATGTTACTATTTAAAGATTATTCCATTTAATATATTGTAATTTCGTAAATACATATTTATTTCGTAAATACAAGATATTTCGTAAATACGTAAATACACTATGGCGGGTCTCGCTATTGGCTTAATCAAGGCACGTGACGAAATATCGGAAGTTGTTGTTTTTTGTTTTTTTTAGCCGACAAAACCTTTAGGACGCTGCTCTTGGACACATTTGTCCTTGTTTCTACAACACTTCCATGACCTAATCTGATGAAAACTCTCTCAAACAAAAATAATAATAATAATAATAATAAAAACGATCTCCGATAATGCTTCATCTTCCTCTTTACACATGTGGTACTCTTTACTGTATCATAATGCACTACCCTTCTACTATTTGAACAAACTGCTCTCAATTCGACCTTTCCTTCATACCTTACCTAAAAAATCCAACTGTTACAGCGTTTCTTCTCTCCATTCTCTGAATTCACCTTTATTGCATCCATCAAGAAACGTGTTTAATCGCATCTCTACCTAAAACTTTAAAAACCCCAGTTTGCTATGAATGTTCGCTTTCCATCAACCATTCTTTTTTCCCAATTTCAGTGCCAACTCACCCCTCTCAACCCTCACTCTCAAAGCAACCATCACACTCTTCTCCCTCCAAACCTCCCTCTCACCTCTCTCAAACCGCCCCCCCCTCACCTTTCTCCACCATTCATCCCCCTCACTCATCCTTCTTAAAATTGCCCCCCCCTCTCATCCACAAAGCTGCCTCCTTCCACTGCCCTCTCACCTCCATCTCTTCAGTCCACCTCTCAAATCCTCAACTGCCTTCTTCCCCGTCTCTTGTCCCTCCTCTCCCCCAGCACCACAGAGCCTTTTCTCCTCCTCATCCGGCCCCCTCCCCGAGCTATTCTGCAATCCCCCACATTCTTTCAACAACCCTCCTTACCCCCTCCTCGTCCCTTGTTCTACCCTACCCCTCCCACCCCCTGCACCCAAATCCTCCTCCCCTCCCTCTTCATTAACAGTGTGGACCTCACATATCCGGGGCCTTTGCTCAAACCTTACAGATCTTTCCATGTAGGTTGCCACTGAAAAACCAGACATAATCTGCTAACAGAAACTTTCTCCCCCAAGACGTGTCTGACTCCCAAGTATCTCTCCCTGGTTACTCCCTTCTCCGGTATGACAGACCTGAGCCTCGTCCTGGTGGAGGAGTTGCTCTCTTCATCAAAGACTCTATTCCTCACTCTCCATGCACTGCCCTCACTCCCCCACACCCCAGGAATACCTCTGGCTATGGCTTCCCCTCCACTCCCACCTCATGTTTATATGTGTACTGTACCATCCATCTAACAGTGATGACTCCATCTACACCTCACTATCTGAAAACATGGACCAACTTCTATCTTCTCATCCAAACTCTCTCTTCCTCATATGTGGCGACTTCAATGTTCATCATGCCAGTTGGCTAGGTGTGGGTACCTCTCTCACCTGTCATGGCACTTCAGCAAAAGCTTTCTGCGACTCATTGGGACTGACTCAATCGGTCAACTTCCCACCCGGATCTCAACCAATGGTACTCTATCTCTTCTGGATCTGATTTTGACAAATTTCCCTGACAATATCTGCTGCTCTTCCTCCGCTCCAATCGTTCTTCTGACCACGTCCTTGTCAAAGTGGACATCTCTCTGGCTATTATCAGAGAACCACCTCACGCCGTCGAGTCTGGCATTTCACTCAAGCCGACTGGCAGAGTCTCCAAGCAGCCATCAAACTTTTAGACTGTCTCCATCGCTACTTTCTCCAACATCAACTCATCCTGGGAATTCTTTCAAAGAAACTTGCTCTCCCTCATGCACAGATTTATCCCCTCTCGTCTTCAGTTGTCCTACCCTTCCTCCCGCCCTCGGTTCACTGAAGCTTGTGGTGAGGCAGATGTCCTGAAACAACTTGCCTTTGCCTGATAGAAAGCAAACCCAACTGAGGGTAATCTCAGTTCCTTCCATAAAGCTCAGAACAAGTGTGTATCTACCCTCAGGAGAGCCAGAAAACACTCTTTCTAATCTCAAGTCTGAACTTTCAAACCTCTCTCCCTCCTTAAAATCCTGGTGGCATCTAATCAAATCTGTTTCTGGTGTATGCTCCCCCTCCATCCCTCCCTTACCTCAAATGGCGCACTGCTGATACTGCACGTGAAAAGGCTGAATGCCTAAACTCGGTGTTTGCAGCTAAATCTTGTGTCCAAAACCCATCGTTTTCTCTACCCACCTTACCCAGTCGCACCCAACTGTCCCTGGACTCTGTGTCCTTTTCTCCTCTGACAGGTGAGAGCTTGCTGTCAAAACCTCGACTCAGATTCTACAACCGGTCCAGATGGCATCAGCCCACGTGTCCTAAAAACCTGCTCTTCTGCTCTTGCTCACCCTCTCTCTGTTCTATTCACCCTCTCATTTGCTCAAGGTCATCTGCCATCTGCTTGGAAATCAGCAAACATTACTGCCCTGCCAAAAAGTGCAAAAACAGATCCCTGCAACTACAGACCAATCAGCCTTCCTCCAATCATCAGCAAGGTTATGGAATCCATCATCGCTTCAGACATTAAGTCCTTCCTCTTCTTCCAATGGCTTGATTTCCGATCATCAATTTCGTTTCAGACCAGGTCACTCTACCCTGGATATGTTGCTTCTGCTCTCCCAACAATGGATGGAGGTCCTCAATGCCAGACAGAAATCCGAGCCGTATCCCTGGACATATTACGTGCTTTTGACACGTCTGGCACCTGCCCTGCTCACCAAACTCTCTCCTATGGTATCCAAGGCCATCTCCACTCATGGCTTGCAGACTTCCTCTCCTGTCGCAGTCAACGTGTGGCCCAAAATGGAGTTCTTTCATCCCCCCTTCCTGTGCAGGCTGGAGTTCCTCAAGGTAGCGTTCTGGGCCCTGTTCTTTTTCTGGTTTTCATCAATGATCTCTCCGACTCTCTGGAAAATCCTCTATATCTCTTTGCTGATGACTCCACCCTCTGCCGTACCATCAGTCATCCCTCAGACCGGCAAGCAGCAGCTTCTTCGCTCGCTGCAGATCTGGATAAAATCACAAACTGGTCCAACACATGGAACATGTCTTTCAATCCGGACAAATCTCACACTCTCACTATGTCTCTCCGAAAGGACCGTTTAGAAAACCCCCCATCCACTTTCTCAACAATCCTCTGAAGAAGTCCTTTCTTTCAAGCTTCTGGGTCTCACTATCTGCCATGACCTTTCCTGGGAAAGGCACATTTCAAACTTCACCCTGACTGGGAATCCTCCGTCGTGCAAAGTCCTTCCTCAGCCCACCTGAGCTCCTGACCACTTACAAAGCTTTCATCCGCAGCCTGATGGAGTATTGCTCTCCCCTATGGGCTGGTGCTCCTGCCTCCCACCTTTCTCGGCTTCACGCTGTGGAAACCAAGACATTTCAGATCATTGGCATCTCCCGCAATGAGACTGTCTTTGGGCCTCTCACTCTCTCACCACAGGTTGGTCGGTGGTCTTTCTGTCTTCTACCGTCTCCTCTCCAGCCTCCCCCCCCCCCGCTCTCTCTGCAATTTGTCCCCACCACATTTCCGCAGGGCGCTCAAGGTCCGCCAACAACCCCCTTCTGGTAAAACTACCAAAATCACGAATCACTGCTCACCTTCACTCTTTCATTCCTCTTTTTCCCCACCTTTGGAATAAACTCCCTCACTCTATTCAATCCCATTCTTCCTCCAGGCCTTCAAAACAGCTGTTCACCACCACCTCTTATCATCCCCCATCCAAATCCTCGATCTTTTCTACCCCCGATAATCCACCCAAACCCATCTCCTTCAAATTCCTGCTTTCCTTCCTGAAAGACCCTGTAATGTCCATCTTTATTCCCCATGTTCCCGCCCCATCCCTCTCCATTCCACAGATCTCCAAATGTCTCTGTTCCCACTGTTTTGTCCTTCCACTCCCGCCCCTCTTGTCTCATGCCCCCTTTCTGTGCGTTTGTGTGTTAGCTCTCACACGAGGCTCGACAAGGTATACAAAAATATATAAAAATAGCGGATATGGGATGATGGGAAGAAGAGGAATATTGTGAAAACGGTAAAGAAATAAGTAAAAATAAGTGTTCGAGCGTGTTTATAAACTGGAAAATAGTATTTTTATAGATTGTTTAACCAGGATGGCCTGTTGGTGTCCCATCCAAAGCTCTTGCTCCTGATGCAGAAAACCCAGGCACAAATCCCATGCGTCATTTGTTTGTCCATTACCTACTAATGTCCTTGTAATTCGTGTTAACGTACGTTGGTGTACATTCAGGTTTGTCCGACATGAGATTTATGTACTAACTCCTCTGCGAACCAAAGACCTGAGATCGGTGGTCAAACGTGGACGGAGTGGATCCTTGAGATGGATCACTCAAACGTCGAATCGACCGAGCGCAATGATGCTCAATTCATGCGGGCGTTCCTGTTAGTGTGGGTGTGCTGGGTGTAGGTGGTGTTGGTGATGCACAGGGTCGAATTAGGCTTGTGTGGGGTAGGGGAGAGGGGGCTGCGGTGACTCAATATTAGGTTCTCCATTCAGAATGTAATGAAATTTATTTCAATTACAGTGCATCCTTACTATAACTTACACACGTGTGTGTGTGTGTGTGTGTGTGTGTTAATGAGTTTGTCGTGCTACTCCTCCTACAGTTCTGGGTCGATTGGATCATCATGACCCCACTTAGTGTGAAAGGGTGTTTTTATCTTTGCCGGTGGTCTGCAGGAGGGGGTGTGCAAGTTGTCGATGTAAATGTGTATGTTGTCGTGCCACTCGAGGTGGGAGAGGGTATTACAAGTCTCCACCCTTTATGGTAAAGTATTCCTTTCCCCCACGTTTTCCAGCTCAGTGAGTTGTTTTGAATATTACACGTTCGAATGAGGATAGTAACTCCCATAGGGAGCGGGTGCTTCTACTAATAGGTACATCAATAAAGTTGAACATGCAATTAATATCGACACATTATTTCCACCTGTACTGAACTCCATGAAACAAGTCAATTTAAATGAAAGTAAAAATGTGTTTACCTGTGTTGGTAAGTTATGATCCTCCTTGTAAAGAAGGACTTTTTCACAAGAGAGACTTGTGAGACTTCAAAGCTGCAAATTGATGCATTACATCCTCCAAGTCCAGGTGTCGTATTGGTTCACGTTCCATGTTGAGGATGCACTGAGCCGGTCGTGTTGCATTGAAGTACGTAGTTTCCTCTTGATGAAAACAAGATTACTGAAAGATCTCTCCTCAATGCAGTTTGTAACCAACATACATAGGTATACATACGAAGGACCACCGATACATTTGGGAAAGGCTCCACAAGTCCTTCCTTGTAAAGTAGCGGAGCTTGGCTTCCTGGAGAAGTGCAGCCTCTGCTTGGAAAAACTCACGAGCTGCACCATCTCACCAGGGACAACCTCCAGACCGAGATCTCTGGAGTATTCTTGCGCCAGTTTTCCATCCTCACGCCTGAGCTGCTCCTGGTTAAGGATACAGGAATCCGTAACAACCCTGAAATTGTTGTAGACCATTTCATATGCAGAACATTACAAGGAATTTTTTGCACAGGAGGAGGCCATTCGGCCCATCATGCCTGCACCACACCAAAACTAGATTTAATCAATCCATCAATACCCCCGTTCCTTTGTGTGCAGCCTTTTGGCTGCTACACTGGTACTCGTTTCACCGACCTCAGAAGGATGACAAGCTGAGTCAACCCCCTGGTGTTAATTCAGTGGCCAACAGGGCTTGAGCTTAGGACCCTCAGATCCCAAGCCACCACCCTAACCGCTAAGCCAACACCAGGATTCGAATTTCGAAGGACACCAGGATTCGAACCATGAAGCCAACAAACATCTCACTTCGAAATCTGTTGTATGCCAATCCATTTTGACGAATAATCTCACAGTGGAAACGTTCTCTAACCGAGAAGACCGTCTCTTCTAACGATTCATTGTCATCATATTGTCTGCTTCTCTGACCAACACCACTCCTAGTTTGTATTCTGACTTGGCTGAAATGTATTACCTGTGCCACTGAAAGTGGATGGAGATTGTGTTTTCACCTGTTTGTCTGTTTTTTTCTTCTTTTGTATACCTTGTCGAGGCTCGTATGAGAGCCAACACACAACGCACAGCAAGGGGAGTATGAGACAAGAGGAGCGGGAGAGGGAAGGACAAAACAGTGGGGAACAGAGATCTGTGGAATTAGGAGATCTGTGGAAGGGAGAGGGATGGGGCGGGGAACATGGGGAATACAAGATGGACACTACAGGGACTTTCAGGAAGGAAAGCAGGGAATTTGAAGGAGGTGGGTTTGGGTGAGTTAAGGGGGTAGAAATATCGAAGATTTGGATGGGGACGATAAGAGGTGGTGGTGAACGGCTGTTTTGAAGGCCTGGAGGAAGAATGGGATTGAACAGAGTGAGGGAGTTTATTCCATAGGTGGGGAAAAGAGGAATGAAGGATGAAGGTGAGCAGTGATTCGTGATTTTGGTAGTTTTACAGGAAGGGGGTTGTTGGCGGACTTTGAGCACCCTGCAGAAATATGGTGGGGACAAATCGCAGACAGAGCGGGGGGGGGGGGTGAGACTGGAGAAGAGACGGTAGAAGACGGCTGTTTATTTGTTTGTGAATAAAATAACTCAAAAAGTTGTGGACGGATTCAGACGAAATTTGGAGAGCTTGGGTATATAACAAGGACGAATTGATTAGATTTTGGTGAAGATCCGAATCTGAGAATTTTTAAAGTGATTTTTCACCATTGAGCCAAAAACGACATTTAGCAGGATTTCTGAACAAGTTGTGGAGTGTTCAGACGAAACTCGGTGGGCAGATTGGGTAGGTAACAAGAAAGAATTGATTTGATATTGGTGAAGATCTGAATCTGGATCCAGATCTGAGAATTTTTAAAGTGATTCTTCACTGTTGAGTGATCGAGCTAAAATTATACATTGCACAATATCTCAAGAAGTTATGGACGGATTTGAACAAAACTTGGTGGATAAATTGGTTAGGTGACAAGAACAAGCCGATTCAATTTTAGTTCAGGTCCGAATCCAGATCCGGTCTGTCAGTGGGATACAAAATGTGAACTTATCAGCTTGGCAGAGGTATGTGCTCTACCGAGTGCCCTTCTCGTTTTGCTTGCTTCTCAAAGTTATGAAAGGGTTCATGCAACGATATTATGAGGTCGCATTGAAAAGTAATGCCTCCTATTGTTTTTCTCCAAAACAGGTAAAGATATTCAAATGAAACAAAGCACAGTCCACACATTTGATCTTCCCGCTACAAGGTGCAAAGTTTCGTGATTCCGACACGAGATGTCTCAGTGCTACATCAGTCAAAATGGCAGAGAACAGCACAACGTTGTCAGTGCTGTGAAGTGTGACGCGCTGGATGTGAGAGTTGGGATGACTGTCTGGAAATGAGAGTTGAGTGCACCATTACGATCCTGAGAGTAAGAGGCGGTCAATGGAGTACCACCACAAAGGGTCAACAGCCCCGTCTTTTGCTCGGTCAGACTTTCAACTGTTCCCCAAACTTAAGGAACAGCTTCGTGGAGAACATTTTTCTTCCGACAATGATGTCAAGGCCGCTTTGAAGCGCTGGTTAAGTAAGCAGGACGCACAATTATATCGTGACGGCATCACGAAACTACTCGGACGTTGGTTGAAAGGTGTGGACCACAGTGGTGATTATGTTGAGAAATAAATATGCACCATGGTAAAATAAAGATTAAAATAAAGATAGATGTTTAAAAAAAGATTAACATCTATGCCTGGTGTTGGCTTAATGGTTAGGTGGCAGGCTGGGGATCCTATGGTCTTGAGTTCAAAGCCTGCTTGGCTGTTGAATTAATACCAGGTGGGGTTGACTCTGCCTGTCATTCTTCTGAGATTGGCAAAATGAATACCAGGTTGTTGGGATGATTGAGCCATTCAAGTGTCCTGTGTTGGAGTGGAGACCTGTCCAGGATTGTGCCCAATAGCCCAGGAGACTGCTTTGGCAGCACTGATGCTCTGTACAGATTATGGTCCTTGATGGAAGGATGGATGGATGGTAGCATCTGTCTTTGTTTCATTCAAATATCTTTTCCTGTTTTGGAGAAAAAGAATAGGAGGCATTACTTTTCAACACACCCTTGTATAAATGCTTTCAGAGAAGATCCAAGATCGACAGAAAGCATAAGATTTACATGATTCTTTTCACTTCCTCGGAGACTGCTAAAGATAGATGTGACTTTTTCTCTTTGCCCTTCTGACCAAATTCACGAATCTTATTGGCAAGGAATGGCTCAAACTCAACAATAAGCACAGGATACCTAAAAAATTGCCTTCACATTTTGAACCAAGGATCTCATCCTCACATCTGAATGGCACTCCCCTCTCAGCCAGAAACTGGACCGCTGCCACAATGTGGTGTAAAACAAACATCGACCCAATATTTTTCCTTTTGTTCATTCGGCTCTTTTCAGACATTTTGAGCAGTATAAGATACATCTAAGAAGAGTGTCTGTGCCCTTCACACTCTTTGTGGCGGCTCATTTCTACCCCATGCACGTGAAGCAAAAAGTGGAGTTAGGCAATTGGTTCACGTCTTGTCTGTTTAAAAACATAGGTCATGATCAAGGAACAGCTAAATTTGAATTGAACATGAATCGGAAAATGAATCAGAAAACGAACCTGTTGTTTAGTACTTTGGCTCTGAATTTGTCCCGATCGCACATGAGCAGAGAGCAGTGAGATGATGTTTGTTTGTTTGTTTTTTTAAACTCTGTTTGCCTGTCTAGTAGTGTAACAAAATTGAAAATCATAATGTAATGGGCGTAAGCCTGGAACTTCTAACACACTTTTCTCCGAACATATTCTGTTCAAACTTCCGCAATATTCACATTATGTGTTCCATGTATTTACGCAGGTGATAGCGGATTCAAAAAATCGAATATAGACAGAATTTTCAAAGAGGGAATCGATGACGTCACAATCAGCAGCGTTCGGCAGCAAACAGACGGCCGGGTCCCAGACGACGTGCTTTACATAACTAAGTCCATGAGTTCAGGACGTTTGTTCAACTCAGCATTTACGACTTTTATCCTGCCATGTTGTTAATCTGTTGATGGAGGTCATATAGAAACGATGAATATGTCAAATCGTTCGTGTTACTCATCCGGCACGATGTGTCAAGGCCAACAATCTAAAGCGACCGGTCTCAAACGCTACCCTGGGCACCCAGACACGCCACCAATATGAACTGAGCTGTTGAATGCGGCGCAAAA
This sequence comes from Eptatretus atami, assembly GCA_035128595.1. Classification (NCBI taxonomy): domain Eukaryota; kingdom Metazoa; phylum Chordata; class Myxini; order Myxiniformes; family Myxinidae; genus Eptatretus; species Eptatretus atami. The sequence goes on from CM068957.1 coordinate 18,352,807, forward strand.
CATCCAAAGAAACTACCGTAACCGAGTATTGTGATACATCCAGTCCCCCATACCCGTCGTAGACGGGTATCTGCTAGTCATTCTAAACAGGAAACTTACTGATTTTAAGGATGTTATAATGGATACAAACAACAGGCACGAGGAACTAATGTAATGTGTTAAATAAGGTGGTGAAAAAATCACTGCATCAATGGTGGTAAACTTCCGGAATTGATGTTTTTTCTACATCCTTTAAAATCTTTATTTTATTTAAGTTGGATTATATACTTGAATACTGTAGAACACAAATCGCCTTCTTGGCACTTTCAAAACCTTTCCATTTAGCAGTACTTGGACAAAAATACGGCATTTTACATCATCTCGACAAATCAAATTTGCTGCTTGCAGATCCCGCCCATGTTCTTGTTTCTGAAGACTGCGTGGGGTAAGGTGTTCTCTAAACTCTCGTCTCATCAGCTTCTTGCCAGTCGCAGAAACCTTCAGAACAGAAGAAGTTGTCAATGCGTGACGACATCAGGGCTCAATTCATACAATATACAGCACCATTTGATGGGCTGTAGAACAGTCAACTTAGTTTGCGACTTTCTCCATTTTGTTGAAAGGTATAAAACATATTTGTTTTTTTTAAAAAGCGATAGGGCCCCTTGTTAGAATCTTGTGGAGGTGGGTAAAATACTTTTGATGCAAAGTCCTTCCCAGTATCTGTTTTATTCTGGCACATCTTGGCAGAGATGGCGACTCGAGTTGGCGACTTGGACTCGAGTTACACACGAGTCGCAAATTTTGTGACTTGACTTGAGACTTGCCCTCAAAAACTTGAGACTTACCCTCAAAGACTTGAGACTTGACTTCATAGACTTGAGACTTACTTGAGACTAAGCTCAGGTGACTTGTTGACATCTCTGCATCTTGGGGCCTAAGTAGTTGACCAGTAGTCAATGCAAGATTCCTTGACTGGAAACCATTCCCCTGGATCTATCCATCAGGTCTTAGCCTTCTCTTTGCAAGGGGTGTTCAAGCCTGATTCACTCTTCTCAGCTACATCAGCAGGCTTGGGCTCACAACCATTTTTCCCTTCATCCTCTTTGTCAGTTACAGGATTGAGATCAGGTGACATACATGATGCCACATCTGCTGACATGCTAGGTTGAGTTTCAGTTAGCAATAGAACATCATTCAGTATTGGAGTTTTTGCAAGAATTTCCATCATCTGGTTCGATTTCTCCTTTGCTGTTCACCATTTCAGGGTGCAGGATTGTAGCACTCTTCGTGTCATTTCTAAATTGAAACAGCTTGGACATGGACAAAAATGATTTTAAAATATTTCGGGTTTGGGTTATGCAAATTACAATCAACCACAGTAAAAGTTGTAAATAAGTGAAAATGTGAAATTAGTTTTCATCAGCTTGTTCCCTTGCCAATAAAGCAACTTTCAACAGAACAGCGTGTGAAGATCCAAACTTTGTAAGAAGAAAAGCACACGATGAAAAAAATAGCAGAAAAGCTGAAGATCTCCTACAATGGTGTGAAGTACACTTTGCAACGCTTGAAATAAACTGGCTCAGTAGAAGACAAGAAAAGGCCAGGAAGACCCAGAGGAACCTCCCCAAGGCAAGACAAGCACTTGCAGTTGCTCAGCTTACACAATAGAACATCAAGTTAGCAGCTAACAAATTAAATGAGCAGACCTGAACAATAACATCTCACCCAGCACTGTGCATAGAAGGCTGATTCAGCAGGTCTCCATGGCAGAGTTGCAGCAAAGAAACCACTACTGAGACCACAGAACAAGGTGAAAAGACTGAAATTTCCAAGGCAATACCAAGATTGGGGACTGAACAATGGAATTGGGTGCCCTGGTCTGACGAATTAAAGTTTGAACTTTTTGGATCTAAGACGCCATGTCCGTACGCTGATGACCTGGAGAACGTTGCGATACACAATGTTTACAGCTGACTGTTAAACACAAGGAGGTTCTGTGACTGTCTGGGGTTGTATCTCAGCTTATAGTGGAGAAAGACTTGTTAAAATCAATGTGACACTAACAAATGAAAACTACAAGCAGATACTGCATCACCATGCAGTTCCTTGTGGAAATTGTTAAATTGGAAGGCGATTCATATTCCAACAAGATAATGATCCAAAACACCATTTCAATATAATAAAACAGTATTTAGAAAACAAGGTTACAGCTGGTGTGGTCCAATTGTTGGAATGGCCACCCAAGCATGAGTCCCATTGAGGCCATATGGGATTACCTGGAAACAGAGAAGAACGCGAGGAACCCAACTCACCTTGAAGAACTGTGGAATGTAATACAGGATATTTCCACAATATTCCTGTAAGAGTGCTTCATTGGTATCCAGAAAGTATGGGCAGAAGAGTGATGGCACTCATGAAGGCAAAGGGCAGACACACAAAGTATTGATTGATACTATAAAATGACACTGTTCTTGTTATTTACTTTTGCAGTTTGTTTCACGTACATCTATAAAGCTGTTAATTTCGAATAACAAACACATATGACTGTTATCATTGACAATTTGAAGAATTTACCCTAAGGTATGAATATCATTAGAATAACCCAAACTTTTGCACAGTACTGTTACTTATTAGCTTCATACAATACCGTCTGTCTCACATCTGTCTGTCTGTTCTGTGTGCACTCCTGAACTGCTGGATGGAATGACTTTCAAGTTGGTGGTTGTATTCGGGATGTGCAGTGAATTATTTTTTTGAAAGTTGGGATGGTTACGCTCAACTCGTGTTTCAACATTAAAGTGAGTGCATTATCGTACTATACTTTTCTACAATGTTTGTTACAAAACACTGTTTGTTGATTTTAACCCAGGTTTTAACATTAACAATCCTCTGCATGTTCGGCTTTTAAAGCCAAACTTGAAAAGCAATACAGGATCGTGTCAGCAAGATTACGTATTGTGAACGTTTTCTCAATAGATGGGGGAAAAAAAAAAACATGCCTTCAAAGAAAGAAAACAAGTTAGACGTCATGCAGAGCACGATACTTGTGAAATCCGTAAAACAAACCTGACCTCAAAAATTATTGGTGGTTGAATTCAGTGACCTGATATGCAATTCCTCTTCAAATTTCAAGTAAATGGGATGAAAATTGAGGATTTTAGAAATCTCACCGAAGTTGTTGACCTTTGGCCTATGTTGACCTTTTGACCTCAAAAACAATAAGCTTCTTCCTTATGACGAACTCGACCATGTGGTGAAGTTTCGTGAAGATCGGTGTAAAATTGTGACCTGCAGGCGATAAACAGACAAACGAACAGACAGAATAACAAAATCCACTAATCGATATACCTGAAAAATCTTCCATTTTTCGCAAGTAATTATGGCAGGAAAACAAGTCGTACTAAACGAACACGTGAAGACAGATGTGGGGAGCCAGGAGGACAAGCAAAAACGCCGAGCAGCAGCTGCCATCATCGGTACGCTTATGATTCTGATGTACCAAACTCTGTTACAGAGAGAGCATGGTGCTACCAATGCAGTCTCTTGGCAAGATGATACTGGGTGGTATGCCATTGCCTTCCCACAGTAATTAAGACAGCAATTTGGAATTTGTTCAGGATGCTGGCGATGGCTCCCCGACTGTTCGCGAAAGACACCGTGGGATCTTTAACCTCCACCAACTAATCTTAAAGTCAAGTCAGTATACGGGACGTCCGTCTCACGTCCATCCGTGGGAGGGCACACACATTGATGAATCACCCGGCCTATGAAACACTGGGATGACAGTTCATAGCTGGGTCGGGATTCAAACCCAGGCTGGATAGATTAGAGGCGAGTTTGCATACCTCTCGGCCATCCCCTATGAGGGGGTGGCGGACGCCAAGTTTAACTCTAATAAATATTTATTGACATATTACGCTAAATTTTAGGATTTTAATGTTTGCAGTGCCTTATTTTGGGACTTTTCCATGGAAACAAATTGGCTCCTTATAGCCTAACATCGGGTCAATAAGAAGGTCAACATCCAGGCCACCATCGTTCCACCATCGAGCAAACATCGGGGATCTCGTGAAACAGCTCCTGATCGTAGCCATTACCTTGACAGATCTCTCTTCCTCTCATTGCTCATGATAACATCAGAAACACTCAATTGTTTCTTCTACTATTCCCTCCTTTCTAACCGCCTCCCTCCACCACCTGTCCTTTTCTTTCCCCTCCACATCTCCAGCCCCTCAGCATTAGCCCAGTGGGTGGCGTGATATAAACTGCACCGGTCATGTGTAATGTGGATGATTCAACGAGTGGGAAATTTGCTTAGAACTTCAGTGTGGGGGGGTCCTGAAAGGATCAGTGCTCAACATCGGCTTTGGTTGAGCGATGAGTGAGGAGCGGGAGATGTACGATGAAGATCATCGCTTGGTGCTGGGGAGAGAATCGTCCAGGGTGAGGGATATTGGACAGCCCATGGTTCAGGATAGTGAAGCACCCAAGGTGCGGGAGAGTGAACCATACAAGGTGGAGGAGAGTGAACCATACAAGGTGGAGGAGAGTGAACCATACAAGGTGGAGGAGAGTGAACCATACAAGGTGGAGGAGAGTGAACCATACAAGGTGGAGGAGAGTGAACCATACAAGGTGGAGGAGAGTGAACCATACAAGATGCGGGAAATTGAACCACCCGGGGTGCAGGAGATTGAACCACCCGGGGTGCGGGAGATTGAACCACCCGGG
>CM068957.1:18357534-18378709 GCA_035128595.1 Eptatretus atami
GGGTGCGGGAGATTGAACCACCCGGGGTGCGGGAGATTGAACCACCCGGGGTGCGGGAGATTGAACCACCTGGGGTGCAGGAGAGCGATGCTGGACTCGAGGCCGTGCTAATGCAACGGCGCAGACTTCACCAAGCGACGCGGTTCGTGCACAAGGACTCCGTGAACCTCCTTCCCTTGGCCGTACTGCGACGGCTCGGCTCGTCCAAGGACACGGTGGGGTGACACTGCACGGAGGGCCGCACCACCTTTACCGGGTAGCGAGTTTGTGGGAATGAATGAACGCGTGTTTAACGTGCAATAGGAAGGTGTTGTAAAAGCTGAAATCATACACTACGGATGGTAAAATGGTTTATGGTATAAAATTACTCAAATTCGAATTCATGATTTTTGGGGGGGTTTGTACATCAACGGTTAAACGTCACACTGTGTCGGTTGGGCTGAGATGTTGAAGGAGTAAAAAGTTTAAACGTTTTACATCCGAGATGTGTAAAAACCAAGTGAGCCACCAAACCTCAATACCGTAGTCTTAGCTCGATTCCACAACTCGGTGCAAATCTTTACCCGAGACTTCATCCTGTCCCCACGCAGCAACCACACTCCGTGTTCCAACGGCGTGTACTGCACAGACAAACCCAGGTGGAACCTTCCACCAGCACCACCACTCCCACCACGGTCCAGCGTGGGGCGGCTGCACTGGACACGTCGGCCGCTGAGACATCACCTGGGATCCAAAGTGAAGAGACCACCAAGAAAACACCAGGATCCGTCGGTGCAGCAGAGGATTCCTAAGTTAATCCAGAAGCGATATCTGTACGATGTTAAATGGATGGCATTACCTGCGATCATTTACAAAATGACATCACATGATAAGGTACAGCTATAACTGTTGTAAGAATAACGTATTACACTGTCAGCAATTTAATGAGACGATGTCGACGTCTCTCTCCATCCCATCCACTTATCGAACAATAAAATTTAAATCACTCTCGTCCCAGATACGGCCATACCTGACGTCATAAAGTGTGAAAATTATCATGAATATTAGGAGCGATTTCAGCATTAAATCTTGCGGGATTATCACCAGATAGTCACCTCTGCCAGGTGGATGGAGGTTATGTTTTTCACCCGTCTGTCTGTCTGTCTATCTGTCTGTGAGAAGAATATCTCAAAATGTTGTGAACGGATTCGGACAAAACTTGGTGGATGAGTTTAGGTAGGTGACAAGAACAAGCGAATGAAATTTTGGTTCAGGTCCGGATCCAGCGTAAAGGTGGGACACAAAACGTAAACTGTTCAGCCTGGTAGAGGTATGCACTCCATTGAGTGCCCGTTACATTTTTAAATGAGACACGTGTCTCCATTTAAAAATGTAACGTATTATGTATGATGGTCCTAACAATGACTGTTTAACTCTATTTGCAGTTGGCACCAATGACGTCATAATTCATAAAAAGCAATCTTCAGAGGGGCGTTTCCCAAAAACAGGATGTCCTATTTGTCTTATATTGTCGCAGACAAAGCAAATGAATCGTTATGTTATTGTTGCAGACAAAGTGAATGAATGATTCAGCAAGCTTACTGCCTGATGATGCTGATCAAGTGCTGGTTTTAAACTCTATTTCAGTCACAGTTCTTTTAATAAGTGTAAAGGAGGTGAATGTGCTTGTGACTTTTCCCCAACGATGCAAACGATGCTGAAGCTTCGGAGGCTAATTGGGGTGAAAGGCTTTTGTGACGTCACACAAACATCGGCGTGGGTTGAAGAAGGCTGTGTTTACGTGGAGCTCGGTTTAGCATGGTACAATTTGCTACGCTAAAGGACACCTGCTTGTACATAATGATCTCGTATATTGTTATCGTCATTGTATTTTATCAAGCTGTTGTTATATTGTTCGGCTGCTCCTTACCATGGATTGAATCTTCTTGCAAGTCTTGTTCGTCATTGTGCAGCACCACTCACAAGGAAGTATCCCATAAGTCCCTTTACCCCTGAACCATTTTCACCGAGAATAGGGCGAGCAGAATAAAACAAATACGGTACATGGACTTATTTTTCTGAATTTTTCACACTTATTTTCACATCTATTATTTCACAACTCTTTGCCTTTGGCATACGAGGCCAACTCCACTCTTGAGTTCCTAACTTCATCTACTCTCGTAGCCAATGTGTGGCTCTCAATGGAATCCTTTCAATCTCCTTTCCCTGTTAATGCCAGAGTGCACCAAGGCAGTGTTGAGCCCAGCCCTATTCCTGACCTTCATAAATGATCTCTCTGACTTTGCAAAATCCCTTTATGTATCAGCTGATGACTCCACCCTCTGCCGTGACATCCCTCATCCTTCAGCCAAGCAGGCTGCAGCCTCTTCCCTTTCTTCAGACCTTGATAAAAATCACAAGCTGGTCAAACACTTGGAACATGTCTTTCAATCCTGACAAATCTCACACTCTCACTATCTCTTTCCAAGAGGACCGTAGAGCAACCCCTCACCCATCCCCCACCCCCCCCCTCCCATATACGTTATCAACTATCCTCTTGAGGAGTTTTCGTCATTCAAACTCCTGGGTCTCACCATCAGCCATGCTCTTTCTTGGACAAAACACATTTTAAAGTTGGCCTCCAAAGCCACCGCCACCGCCGGCTGGGCATCTTCTGTCATACAAAGTCCTTCCATGGCACACCTGAACTCATATCCACCTTCAAGGCCTTCATCCACAGCTTGATGGAGTACTGCTCTCCTCTCTGTGCTGGTGCCTCGTCTCACACCTTGCTCAGCTTTGACACTGTGGAAACCAAGGCCTTCAAGATCATTTGACTCTCCCGCACTGAAGCTGAGTCTATGGGTCTATCACTTCCCTATCACAGACAGGCCGGTTGTCTCTCTGTCTTCTTCTGGGTTTTTTCCGTGCTTCATCACTCCCAAGATTTCTGCAGGGCACACATGGTCCACCATCAACCTCCTTCTGGTGAAACTTCCACCAACATCCAGGTTCACTGCACATCTCCACTCATTCATTCCTCTTTTTTCCCCACCTGTGGAATCTACTTCCACATCCTCTTCAATCTCATTGAAGTCTTCAAGGTCTCCAGGTCTTCAAGACAGCTCTTCACCACCATCTTAGATCATCCCCAATCCAAAACCATGATCTTTTCTACAAGCTCACCTCCTTCCAAATTTCCAGATTTTCCTTCATGAGAGTTTCCTTCTGTATCCATCCTGTCCACCCCATGCATCCTCCCCACATCCATTGTTTACTGCTCCATGAGGATGTCCTGAATACGCGAACTTAATCCCATCGTTAATCAATCAAAATGATCATTCACCCGAAAAATCAGTCGTAACTTATATTGTTCCTTGATCCCGACTTGCAAGGGTATCGTTATCAAAAGGTACATGTTCTCGAGACGAAACGCTGACATATCAACTCGAGCAAGAGTCACCATAAGGTTCAACAGTTGTCACACTACATCCTGCTGCATCAGACGAGAACAATGAACAAGAATCCGATCCAGTATCAGTTCGGCCTGAGCACACAAAAATCGGATAATGCACGATTCGAGTGTTCCCAAACCACCTCTGGCATTTCCCCGACACCATCACAGCAACCAGAATCGGCAACAATGCACCTCAATGAAAGCACAGGTGCCGTCACTCAGGAATCCGACAATTCAGTCCCGCAATCGGAACGTCCCTGTGAGTAGAAATATTCAGTGAAGTCAGTCTCTCCACCTCTCATTCACTATTGTAGTCAGTGGATGGTATTCCCATGAAATCAAGATATCCTATATTTTATGTAGCATCAGAATAGTTGCAATTGGCTTTTCAGGTATCCCAGAAGAACTGATATGCATAATCCATAGTTGCGCCAGTGGAGAACAGGTGAAGTCGATGAAAAAAACTACATGGACGAATATTCTTGAAACGGCAACTGCACGCAAGCAGAGACAACAATCCAAATACCATCAGATTATACATTAATTACCTTCACATTACGACACCTGTCATGGATATCATGTTGCATGTTACAAAAATTTCACGGCCATACAAAAGTGCATTGTCCCACATCCAGAGTTGAAATGTAAGTCTTTGCGGTCGTCATAGCCTTCGATGAGGTCGTCCATATCAGGTGTGTTTCTGAATATTTGTATCTTCTGTGATAAGGACACGCATCACCACAAACATGCTCCTTCCTTCCTCTCACCACACCTCCCCCTTTTCCCAACCCCTCAAATTGGGTACCTCCCTCTTCTTCACCATACCTCCACCAAGTCTCATTCTTCCCCTCTCCCCACCTCTCCCGTCACCCTCCTGCACCTTGGCCGTGCCTGCTCTCACATCTCCCCTCCCTCTCAAAGCTTCTCTCTCAACCCTCCCTCACAAAGCACTCACCACTCTTCCCCTCCAAGCTTCCCTCTCACCTTTCGCAAAAACTCCCCTCACCCTTCCCCTCAACTCTCCCCCCCCACCCTTCTCCCTCAACTCTCTCAACTCTCCCCCACCCTTCTCCCTCAACTCTCCCTCTCACCCTTCCCCTCCAATCTTCCTCATCACTCCCCCTTCCCAAAGTTGCCCCCCCTCACATGCACAAAGGTGCCTCCTTCCCCCCCCTCTTGTTCTAACTCATCATTCCACCTCCTCCAATCTTCAAATGCCCTCTGCCCCCTCTCTTATTACTCCCACTGTACCTCAACTTATCACCACCGAGCCTTTTCTTCTCCTTATCCGGCCCTCTCCCCAAGCTCTTCTGCAATCCCCCACACTCTTTCAATAACTCTCCTTACCTCCACCCCTCCTCCCTCGTCCCACCCTCCCCCTCCCTCCCCTGCATCCAAAACCTCCTCCCTCCCTCTTCTTTAACAGTGTGGACTTCAAATATCCGGGGCCTTTGCTCAAACCTGACATCTTTCAATACAGGTTGCCACTGGCAAACGAGACATAATCTGCTTAACAGAAACTTTCCTCCTTCAAGACATCTCTGACTCAGTCTTCAAGAAGTCCTTTCATTCAAGCTTCTGGTCTATCTGCCATGATCTTTCCTGGGAAAGCTACATTTCCAAGGTGGCCTCCAAAGCCAGTCACCGACTGGGCATCCTCCATGTGCAAAGACCTTCCTTGGCACACCTGAGCTCCTCACCACATACAAAGCTTTCATCCACAGCCTGATGGAGTAATGCTCTCCCCTCTGGGCTGGTGCTCCTGCCTCTCACCTTTCCTGGCTTCATGCTGTGGAAACCAAGGCATTTAGGATCATTGGTATCTCCAGCGATGAGGCTGAGTCTTTGGGTCTCTTACTCTCTCACCGCAGGTAGGTCAGTGGTCTTTCTGTCTTCTAACGTCTCCTCTCCGGCCTCGCCCCCCCCCCCCGCTCTGTCTGAGATATGTCGTCGTCATCCCCCCCCCCATATTTCTGCAGGGTGCCCAAGTCTGCCAGCATCCCCCTTCTGGTAAAACTACCAAAATCAAGATCATTGCTCACCTTCACTCTTTCATTTCTCTTTTTCCCTGCCTTTGGAACAAGCTCACATACTCTCTTCAATCTCACTCTTCCCTCCAGGTCTTCAAAACAACTGTTCACCACCATCTCTTATCTTCCCCCATCCAAACCATGATCTTTCTACCCCCACGAATGCACCCCAAACCCACCTCCTTCAAATTCCCCACTTTCCTTCCTGAAAGTCCCTGTAGTGTCCATTTTGTTGACCCTGTGTACCCCGCCCCATCCCTCTCCCCTTTCACAGATCTCCTCACGTCTCTGTTCCCCACTGTTTTTTCCTTCCATCTCCCACCCCTCTTGTCTCCTGCTCCCCTTGTTGTGCGTTTCTGTGTGTTAGCTCTCATGTGAGCCTCGACAAAAATTTAAAACTTTTAAAAAGGAGAAATTATCATGCAGACGCGATAGCAAAGAGGGCCTTGGCAGATGTGAAACATTCGAAGCCGAGAATTCCATTCGAGTGGCTGCTACAGCAATGCGGGACGAAAGCTTCCTGTCGAAAATATCGGGAGTTGAATTTCTTGCCAAGGAGATAAAATATCACCACTCGTGCAAAAGTAAGTATCTCAAATTAGCGGAGAGATCCCAAAAACCGTCACAGCCAGGCTGTGGTGTGAGCTCAGAGGCCCTCGCCACAATAGTGAGTTATGTACAGGAGAATGTTGTTGAAAATGCATGTACTGAACTAATCCAATCAATATATGAGAGGTATTCAGAAATGACGTTTGAGATCGGTCAGGTCAGGTCAGGTCAGGTATGGGAGCATGTGGCGGAGCAGTGCGTCACTGCGTCCGCTTTCTGCCGGTACTCCAGGAGCCTCCGTCTGGCCATCCCCCAGGCAGATGCCTGACCATTCCCATCTTATTGAGATGCTGATCAACCTGCTGCAACCATGAGGCATGTGGTTGGCTCATTGGCCTCCTCCACTCATGAGGTTCCCTCGCTGAGAGAATCTGGTGAGCAGGATCAGCATCAGGAAAACGAGCCACATGTCCATACAGCCGCAGCTGACGCTCACGAACTATGCAAGTAACAAATCTCATTTGAGTCTCTCTCAGCAACTGCTCGTTGGACACAAAGTCTGACCAGCGAGAGCCAAGGATTCTCCAAAGAGTACCAAAGGAATTAAGTCGCCATCTCAGATCCCTGGTCAGAGTCCAAGTCTCACATCCAAAGAGCAAGAATGGAAGCAACAAAGACCTGAAGACTCGGACTTTCGTCCTCCTGCACAGGTACCGGCAGCGCCACACCTCATGATCCAGACTCCCCAGGCCCGACCCAGACATCTATCGGCTCTGGCTTACATCAGGCAGATACTTGAATACACCGTCAAGGTAAGTGAATCTCTCCGTGACCTCAACATCCTCGCCACAACAGAAGACAAAGCATCTAAGATGTCATTGAAAGTCTGGATCTTAGTTTTGACCCAGGAAACCCATAATCTCAGTGGCGCCGACTCCTCCTTCAGCACCTCGAGGGCTCGCAAAAGGATATCCAGAGTCTCCGCAAAGATGACTGCATCATCTGGGAATCAAGGTTAGAGATCTTGACTTTCCAAAACAATGCACTACAACTTGATCCCTCCGACATCCTCCCCAGAATCCAGTCCATACAAGCGTGGTCTTCCACAAGCCTGTGGTCAGTGTTGAGGAACTGAGCACCCTGGTAGACCCTGCAGTTCTGGATCAGCCTCCTGCGACCATTAACAAGTACTTGGTCAATCTCCTTTGCCACACCACCAGCATTGGAATACCAAATCCAGTGATGAGACTGTGGGTGCTGAAACCATGAACCAGCCACCCAACGTCCATGACTTCTTGCAAAGTCAAGTCAAGGAACTTAGTGTTATTCTGGTTCACAGCTCGAGACCCATGGAGACCAACACATATCTCATAACCATCCTTATCAGTTCCAGTCGATGCATTGAAATCCCCCAAGACTAGAAGAGTATCTGGGCAATGGGGCAATGATCAACCACAGATTCGAGCGTGGCATAGAATGTGTCCTTCACGGTGAAATCACTCACCTCAGTCGGAGCATATACAGCGAACAGGGAAACGACACCCAAGGAGTGACGAATCCATAGTCTCATAATATGCTGGTTGACCGGTGTTACCTCGATTATCATTGGATTCAGCTTATTGGACACAGCTACAGCAACTCCTTGGGCATGGTAACCACCAGAGCGCCCAGACGAATAGTAGGTGTAACCACCCGCCATGATCTCACGACTGTCCGTCCTCTGATCCTCAGAGAGTGCTGCAATAGAGATGTTCAAACGCTTGAGCTCAGATGATAACAGAGACATGTAATCATCCTCTCTTCAGGATAGGACATTCCACAGGCACCTACCCGAAGGGACGGCCTCAGGTTAACCCAAGGAGTCCACCATCTGGTGGACGACAACTCAGCATCACCCAGACACACACTACCACAATCTGACCCGGGAAGGTTACCCAGTGGTTTTCCTCCTATCATCAAAGAGTGGGGGTCCCGAAGGCTTTGCCCCAATGCTGTCATCCGGTGAGCTGCCCTGCGAAGGGCTGCTGCACAGGAGGTACTCCCACAGAGTGGGTTTTCCATTTTCTTTGTGTTTTGCGGAATGAAGGGTTTTACGGTGGCCGGAGTGCAAATCCTGCCACCGACCTCCTAAAAAAGGTAACCCAACTGCAGAAGGATGTCCGCAGACACAGTTGGGCACTAGATATGGATGGCCGTTGGCTCACAAGGAGCTCCTCCACCCATTGAACAGAACGCTGAGATCTATCATGTGGTGAGAACTATATCCTTGTGTGCAAAACTCCAATCAAGACCGATTTTGACACCCCTTTTCATGGTGCCAGGACCCTTGAGTCTACCTCGGGGCATGCAAGAATTCACATTATTGCATCGACCATAATCATCTATACTCTGGATAGGTCAAACCTTTTGTGCTCGAGAGTCTAATAAAAAGCCAGTGGACTCTTGGACTATGTGCTCTCTTTAGGTGGAAGTAGGTCATATACGTCGGCCATTCAAAAAGTTATACAAACTAAATGCTCGTGATAGTCCAACATACACCAATTAAAAAGTATAACGGAGAGAATAGATCTTCTTTAATGGTTCCAGTTATTCCCACCTTCTTGCGGAGTCGGCCAAGGAGGGAACAGTTTTAGCCTACATCTTTCACGAAGCGGCAGGCTAGGCCTGAAGTTAGATTGAAGGTCATGAGGCAGGAATTTGTAATTTGTTCAGGGTACAGGTGATAACTCACCGAAGACTTCGTGAAAACACTTCGTGATCTTTAACGTCCACCAATGACCAGGTGCTGGCAGACAGGCCCTCCAGCTTAATGTCCTTCCAATGTAGCAATATACACATTTATGTGTGATCCTGCATGGGATTCATAAAGCTTACTACTCGTGCAAAAGTAAGTATCTCAAATTAGCGGAGAGATCCCAAAACCATACAGCCGCAGCTGACGCTCACGGACTATGCAAGTAACAAATCTCATTTGAGTCTCTCTCAGCAATTAAACTCTCTCTCAGAGGCTCTCTCAGCAGCAAAACCCATAATCTCAGTGGCGCCTCTGGCTTACATCAGGCAGATACTTGAATATCACTCAAGGTAAGTGAATCTTCCGTGACCTCAACATCCTCGCCACAAACAGGAACAGACAAGATAGCAGCATCTAAGATGTCATTGAAAGTCTGGATCTTAGTTTTGACCCAGGAAATTTGTCTGACCCCCCTCATAAACACCAGGGGACGGTTTATAGCTGGGTCGACAATCAAACTCAAGAAAGGCAGCTCAAAGGAAAAGTGTGGAAACCTCAAGCTATCCTCCCAGTCCGAGAGGCAAATATGTTGTTTAGGATCTGGGGTTCGAGTTCCTCCCAAACACCCGGTGCTGAGGCCGGGTATTTGGATAAACAACCAGTCCTGAGGCCTGAGCATGGATAACTCCGTGAGCCGGTGGGTTTCTAAGCAACCATGAGCGACGATTGGTGTTGCCAATCCGGCAGGGTTACACTACTTCGCGTGATACATTACATGTGGAGGGCCCCACCAAGGGAGGGTCTCGTGCTCTCGATGTGTACTCTAACTCACCGGATCAGGTGCAGCCTAGTAGAGCTGCGAGTACGCACCGGCTAACAACAGCTAATCAAGTGGGGTAAAACTTCCCAGGTAATTACGTGTGGATTATACTGGACCAATGGAGGAAGTGCCAGGAATAACTGGGTACATTCACAATGAGAGCAATTTATTTTTAAAGCGAGGGTGAGGAAAGGCATGTGGAACAATAAAATGTTTAGTTAAAAAAGCAATATGTACAGCAGGGGAAAGCAAGGATTGAGGAGGTGCATAAAAAGAAAATGCAGTTATTTACAAAAGAGAAGACAGGATCGAGCTAAACTGATACTAAACATCTACAGGCTAAATTATGCTAACATGACAGGCACCATCAGACACATACCCGAGGACATGAGAAAGCAAAGAGAGATGAAAAAAGAACGAGGTGTTTGCAACCTCTTTTTGTACCTAGCGTGGCCGACGGGTCCATGCTACCCAGTCGATGGGGAGGAGGGAGGATGGGGGAGGAAAACTGAGGGTGTCTACCGTGCGTGATTAGAGGAGGTGCGATGAGGTGTGCGGTGATTGGCAGATGAGGCGGGGAGGAAGATGTAAAGATGCGGGTTAGGGGTTGGAAATAGAGTGAAGAACGTGTGAGAAGGCAGACTTAACGTGAGTGTAAAGGAGATCTGTAAGTGTAAATGCTAATCTTATCTAATTGCACTCCATCTGGCTCTTCCGCTCGATCGTTGACTCCGTTTCATTCCATAACTCCAAGAACAAGAAGGGCGGGCCAAACGGGGGAGAGCGGGCGGCCCAGACGGGCAAGAGAAGAGGGTGGGTCAGATCAGAGCTTTCTTATATACTTCCCCAGCGGGGGGCGGTGCTTGAGAGTGGAACAGGCAGAGTGATGGGTGTTTCCCCGCACTCTCATTGGCACGTTGGCTCCACCCCGGCGAGGTTTTCACATCGGAAATGGCCTCATTTGCTCCGCATTTTGCCATGTGAAGGAGCTCCAAGAATAACATGGGGTGAGGTGCTTGATCGAGCGCCCTGACCATGAGCACGCCTCCTCGTCCCCACTGGTCCCAAAAGGTGGTGGTGGTCATTAATGACAAATGTGGTTGAGCGATGGCAGCAGTGGTGTAGCATAGCGGTTTTAGTGCGGAGAGTTTGTGATGGAGGCAGTTGTGGTCGACATTGTGGCATCATTGGTGAGCGGAGGTGAGTTTGGGTTGTGGTTTGATGATGTGGGGATTCGTATGAAGGTGTTGCGATGGTATATGAGATGCTGCAATGTTGGAGTCCGAATACGGCGAAGGTCTGAGGTGAAGTGTCGTTGGGGAATGGTGCGAGGTTCGAATGCGAAATGGCGCTCATATGCAAATACGCTGCCTGTTGTTATGGCCTGTATGATAGAGAAGGCCACGTGTGAAGTAAAGTAAAATCGATAAAAGAATAAAGAATGAGAATAAAGACCTACCTAAAAGCCCTTGCAACTCATTTTGTCCCATCAACCCACTACACATAAGGGAAGGGCTGTCTAAAACAAGTACTAATTTAATAACTGTCTCGGGACCGCTATATATTGTCTGCCATTGCCTGGGGGGGAGCGGTGGCTTTGCAGAACCGCAACAATATGTATACAGTGGCCTGAAAAAACATTCACTCCCCCCAAAGTTTTCACATTTTGATGCCACCTGAGTTTATTAGCCCCTGTTGGACATCATCTGAAACGAAGGCTGATGGATTTGGCGTCGATTTTCATGTCCGTGCATGTGTCCGCAACCATATCTCGGATATGTATGGACCGATTTTATTTGTACTTGGCACAAGGACAACACATGATGGTATACATATGCACATCATTTTGTTTCAGGATGCGATGAAAGATGGCCGACTGGTGGCCATTTTGTTTCTTAAATGTGTCTCCAACCATTTATCAGACGTACATGGTCCAAATTTGTTCAAACTTGGCACAAGCACAGTACGTCGAGGCATACATGTGCACCTCACTTTATTTTGTGATCTTTTTTTTCTTGTATACCATGTCGAGGCTTGTGCAAGAGCTCATACACAGAACATATAACAGGGCACGAGACCAGAGGGGTTGGATAGGAAAGCACAAAATAGTGGGGAACAGAGACAACAGGAGATTTGTTGAAGGGAGAGGGCGGGTACACTACGTAAATAAGATGGTACTACAGGGACTTTTAGGAAGGAAACAGGGAATTTGAAGGAGGTGGGTTTGAGGTGGATTAACGGGGGTAGAAAAGATCAAGATTTTTGGATGGGGGAAGATATGAGATGGTGGTGAACAGCTGTTTTAAACACTTGAGGGAGGAGTGGGATTGAAGAGAGTGTGGTTGTTTGTTCCAGAGGGGGGGGGGGGAAGAGGGAATGAAAGAGTGAAGGTGAGCAGTGATTCTTGATTTTGGCAGTTTTACCAGAAGGGGGTTTTAGGCGGACCTTGAACCTTGAATGCCCTGCGGAAATATAGGTGAGACAGATCAGAGACAGAGCAGGGGGGACAAGGCCAGAGAGGGGACAGTGGAAGACAGAAACACCACCGTCCTGCCTCCGGTGAGAGAGTGAGAGAGCCAAAGACTCAGCCTCACCGCGGGAGCTACCAATGATCCTAAAAGCCTTGGTTTCCACAGCATGAAGTCGAGCTAGGTGTGAGGCAGGATTACCACCCCAAAGGGGAGAGCAGTACTTCATCAGACTGTGGATGAAAGCTTTGTAAGTAAGTGGGAAGCTCAGGTGTGCCAAGGAAGGACTTTTCACGATGAAGAATGCGCAGTCGGCGACTGGCTTTGAAGGCCAGCTTGGAGATGTGGCTTTCCCAGGAAAGATCATGACAGATAGTGAGACTCAAAAGCTTGAATGAAAGGACTTCTTCAAGGGGGTTGTGGGGTGGGGTGGGGGGGGGGAGAGAATTTGTTTCTTGACAGTCCCTTCGAAAAGACGTAGTGAGGGTGTGAGATTTGTCAGGTTTGAATGACATATTCCAAGTGTTTTACCAGCATGTAATTTTATCAAGGTCTGCAGAGTGTGAAGAGGCTGCTGCCTGCCGATCAGAGGGATGAGAGGTGGTACGGCAGGGGGTGGAGTCATCAGCAAAGAGAAAAAGAGGATTTTCCAGAGAGTCTAAGAGATCATTGATGAAAACCAGAAAAAGCACAGGGCCAAGAACACTGTCTTGAGGACCTCCAGCCTGGACAGGAAGAGGAGATGAGAGAATTCCATTAAGAGCCACACATTGACTGCGATAGGAGAGGAAGTCCACGAGCCATGAGTGGAGATTGCCTTGGATACTATAAGAAGAGAGCTTGGTGAGCAGTGCGGGATGCCAGACAGTATTTATCTGATCAAAGATGGCCGACTGGTAGACTGGCGGCGATTTTAGTTGGGAAAAAAAACCCAGTATCGAAGACGTCCTCAACCATTTCTCAGACATGCATTTGCCGATGTTGTTCAAACTTAGCACACAGGTAATAATCGATGGCTTACTTATGTCCATCATTATTTTTTTTCGAGATCATATCGAAGATGGCCAACTGGCGGCCATTTGGTTACTGAAACATATCCCCAAACATTTCTCAGACATGCATGGTCCGAGTTTGTTCAAACGTGGCACAAGCACAGTGCACGATGGCATACACTTGCACCTAACTACATTTTGCGATCTGATCAAAGATGGCCGACTGGTAGACTGGCAGCCATTTTAGTTGTAAATTAATGTGGGGTAGCCCTTTAACTCCGTACAGCAAACAAAAAAAACAAAAAAAGTACAGCAAAATGATCTCTTCAGTTATTAATAAAAAAGTTAATTTGGAAAAATTGTTTCTCCATCATTCGTAATTCATCTAAATGTAGCATTATTGGTAGGGGTTGAATACTTCTGCAGTCCACTGTATAAAGAAGGTCGGTACCACTCGGATATTTTCGTTTATGGACATTCAAGAACACTTTTGTAATTTTTCCTGGACTCCTGATTCCGAGTTAAATAATTATGCCAAGTTTCAGCTTTCAAGCCCACATAGAAAGTTCGAAACATTTATATGAGTGAGTGAGTCACTTAGTGAGTGTGAGTGAGTGAGTCAGTGTATAGTGGGTGAGGGAGTGAGTAGAAAGAGCTTCATATATCACTTTATTAAGTATAAAAGTTGTCGTTTCTTGCATTGCCGTGAGTATATCATTCCGAGGACATAATGATGCAAATTAATTGATTTCACATGAGGATCTCTCCGAGGCCTGATGGGGATCTCTCTCTAAGTTGATGGGGACTTCACAGCCATCTCCAACATGCATCTCTCCCTTACTCCATCTGTTCTCTTGTGGTATTGGTGGAATGGATGACAAATGGTCGGTATGAAAGGTTATCGGGATTAAAACACCGCAATCCCATATATCTAATTTCGTCACAAGTTCTTAATGAGACATGAAAACCACTCTCTGTGGGATACTCGAGGGACCCAGCATGGTACCGGTACTTTGGCAGTTCAAAGACGATGACATTTTAATATAGATTGCAGCTTGTGCTCTGTGGCTCGTTTACTCCAATATTTATCGGGATAGTAGAAAATCCTCCTTGGCTTTGCTCTTTCCCTGTTTCTTGACCCAATGTATCCCTGGCAAATTAAAATACCCCATCATTGATACTCCTCTGTTGATACAGACTTTTCTGAATGCTTCAGGAAACCATTATCTTATGCTCCTCCCTCATACTATGTGGAGTTTTGGATAGTAGGGTAGATCTGTTAAATTTCAGAAAGGTAAACTTTGAGGGTATGAGAAAAGAGTGAGCTAAGGAGAGCCAAAAAGAGGGCAGTCTGCATCAGAGAAATGGAACCTTCAGGAGCAAGTGTGCAGAGTGCAGAGTAGGTATATTGTTCCAGTGAGGTTATAAGGTGGAGATACATAGAAAGAGACGAAGGTAGATGAGTGGAGAGCGAGTACGCAGTGTAATTAAGGACAAACAAAGCATTCATTTTGGACAAAATAACAAGACTAGAGTCTGACTCTCATCAGTAACAGAGTAAACAGAGACGAGTTAAAGACTAACTCAGCAAGCCAAAAGAGGATATTTAAAGGATCTGGCAAAAATATTAAAGATATTGTTACGGCTGTGGAAATTTGCAGAGCACCATAATAGGTCCTTAGATCAGTTATGCCGATAAGTGTGTGTTCAGATAGATTTCCCCACCGTGTTCTAATGGGATTTATTCGTGTTATCAGGGCTGTGATCTTTGAGGTAGTGTTTTTCTGTTACTATCGTTATTTTGGACCAATCGCCTTTCACCCACCCAACCACACCCGCATCTCAACAAACAACGCCATCCTCACACTCACCCCAACGCCAACATCACCTAACCACCTTCTCAACACAACGCCAACCACCAGTCACCTTCTCCACACCCACAACCACCAACATCACCTAACCACCTTCTCAACCACAACGCCAACCACCAGCCACGCCACACTACAAACAACCATCCACGTTAACCACAACCTTCACAACACACCACCGCGTTTCCACTCAGCGATGACTACCAGAAGCCTGGCATTCAACGAGGGAAAGCGGACGACGGCCCCCCCCCCAGCGAAAACATCTGCGCACACAGCGCAGCAGGAAAAAACACCAACCTGCGAGTGGAGCTATAAAGCGACACGACTAGCTATGAAGAAACGACGCCTGGAAAAGGGAGAAAAATGCCCCCGATTCGATGAGGAAAACGCCCTCCTTCTGGAAGGTTCCCGCGGGAGCTGAAGAGGGGAGGGGCGAGACGCCAGGGGAGATAAAAGCGCGCGCTGAAGGCAGCGGGTTGGTTGGTGGTCAGGTGGTCGAGTGGAGAGTCAGTCGTTGGAGTCAGTCGGTGAGGTCTGGGCTCGTGTGAGAGTGTGGAGTTGTGGGCAGCCGCGCTGGAGCCTGGAGCACAGTCGGTGAGGAGCTGGAGAGGGTCCAAGAGGGACGCCCAAGCAAGTCACCACGAGGGTGGAGGTAACCTCGCGGCGGCCTCTTGGAGTTCCTTCGGTCAACCAGCTCCTTGGACATAAAGACCCTAAGGGGTCTTTATGTCCAGTCTTGTTAAGTGACTGACATAATTAATTATAGACGGTTGTAGCGCTTCGCCTTGCTCGCGTCTTTGTCTCGTCCCGCATTCATCACAAAATCAACTGCATGCGTGTTTCACCAATTCATTGCATGATTGTTTGTATATGTGTAAAATAATAAATGTGCTTATTTGAATGTGAACCTGTTTGTCGTGTCATTTTCCCCATTGAACTGCCGTATTGCATTTCGGAATGGTAGCGGCTTCTTTGATAGCCGATAAAAGAATCGGGTCCAGCGGAGTCTCACGATAATACCCTGCTGCTGCTGTGTATCCCAGAACGGAACGAACCGCTTAAGCGGTTCGTGTCCAAGCAGACCTCGCTGAGGTACAGTCTCTCAGTAGTCTGCCCGCGCGAATAATTAGGTATATCGACAATTCGGCGATTGACCTGTCGCGCGCGGGTAGAATATTGACTAGGCCGTGGTGTGCGTTTGGAGCACACCCGTGACTGGTTTTCGGCGTTGTTCCGGAAAGTCCGCGACTGAATTGTTCGTCCGGTGGGCGTACGGCCGCGATTCGGCTAAAAGCGGCCGTCCGCACGCCGCGGGCGCAGATTCGTAACATATAACAAGTCTTTTACACTTGCAATGGAACTCTTCAGCTATAGACTCGAGGTTTCAAGATTGTGATATTGAATGAATATGTTCATGGTTAAGAGCGCAATGACGAGCGGGTGACAAGAACATGAGGATTGATGCGTAAATAGTCCTCAAAACCGGCCCCTCTCTCCCCACTGACATGAACTCTTTGAAGCGTTTTCTTTGCAATTGAGTAGAATTTCCGTCATGGTCCTGAACAGAGCAATTATTAGCATAACCCTCCCGTTGCACACCACATCATATCATATCAGTCAGGAGTCCATGACACCATCGCTCGTTGGGATAAATCCCCTTTAGTTATGAATGACCCCGTGCACGAAGCGCAAAGTGGGGTTAAGCAATTGGTTCACTGACTGTCCTGTCAAGTGTCTACAGACGTCGGTCTATGATCGAGGAACTACAGTGTCTCATTTCAATTGCATTATATATTTTGAACACTGGAGAACACGAATCGGAACACAAACCTGCAGTTTAGCGGTACTTGGGTTTCAATTTGGAAAATTGTACGGAATCTCATCCTGGATCGCGCATGCACACAGAAGAATAAGGTAATTGTTTTAGTGTGTCTGTCTGTTTGGCAGTCAAACAAAATTGAAAATCATTCCAAACAGGAAACTTATTGTGTTTAGGGATGTCATAAAGGACACAAACAACAAGCACGAATAACTAATGTAACGTATTAAATAAGATGGTGTAAAAGAGGTTTTCAACGGCGGTAAACTTCCGAGAAAAAGTTTTATTTTATTTTTTCTAAAGCATTTAAAATTTTTATTTTATTCCAATTGAACTATATAATTGACGACTGAAGAACACAAATCGCCTTATTGGCACTTCCAAGAACCTCCAGTTTAGCAGTACTTGGACAAAATATTAAACCATTTTATGCCATCTTGACCAATCAAAATTGCCGCTTGCGCTCCCAGCATCAGGGAATAATGAGATTCAAACAAAACAGCGGATTGCAGGAAATATAGATCGTTCTTGGAAATGCAAAGCAAGAGTTTAAAAGACCCTTCCCATGTCCATGTCCTTTAACTCAAGACTATGCAGGGTAAGGTGTTCTATGAACTCTCTAGTTCGTCTAAACCACGGGTTCCCAAACACAGGGTTGCGACCTGAACTTGGGTCATGACGGCCTTCTGATGGGTCATGGATGACGACGTGCAACTTGATCTTACAGCAAATAGTGATGTACTGTATTCAAACGTAGGCAGCTTGTCAACCTCTAACAAATCCCGATAACACGCTGAAAGCAGACATTCAGGATTCTGACCTGGCAACCTCCTAGAAAAAAGCTGGTGGCGAATACTAGACTCTCTCTGACAGAGCTTTCAAAGTCCTCAACCCATTTGCTACAACCTATCGCTATGAGGCCAGCTTTTCTACAATGATCAACATTAAAACCAAGGAAAGAAATATATTGGATCTTGCTAATGACCTGCGATGTGCTCGAGTTGCAACAAAGCCTCGCATCTCAAAGCTGATCAAGAAGAAGCCATTTCAGCCATTAC
Organism: Eptatretus atami; assembly: GCA_035128595.1. Taxonomy (NCBI): domain Eukaryota; kingdom Metazoa; phylum Chordata; class Myxini; order Myxiniformes; family Myxinidae; genus Eptatretus; species Eptatretus atami. Next base: position 18,375,309 of record CM068957.1, read on the forward strand.
ACAAATACTTTCATCTGTGAAGTCACGTGTTTGAACTTACTTAAGATGGGACTCGTGACGCCGGGGCGTAAGGATTGTTCTATTCATATCCAATTTTTCCTAAAACTTGGAATCCAAGTTAATGTTTATTTTCAGTTTATTTTAAGTCCGTCCCAAAACTACTCCCTCAATTCTTGTCGGGATTGATTCAAACACAGAGACATGACAAGGCAGAAACCTGAATTTTGTGTCCCGTCTTAACCTAACCCTTTAACCCATTCAAAATCACAACTGGTCAAAAAATCGAAAAAAATAAAAGAGGGGTATATTGGATCCTGCAAGGTACCACCATGCCAAAGTGGATGACAGTACAGAAATTAAGGAATGGTATGAGATTGCAATTTGTGGTCAAAAGAAAGAAACAGGAAAAACAATATGTCTTCCTTCCATGTAGGAGGGGGAGACGTCATAACAACCAATAACCAATATAACCAATCTTTCAGGATATTTGGAATTCAGACAGTGTCTTAGAGTTTTGGACAGAGTGCCAGCCGAAAGGTGTTCTGGGAATGTTTAGTTGATGTGACACATGTGGGAATCAGGACCTTTAATATACAGTATTTGTATTGAGAGACGAAATAAGGTAAACATCGATCGTTTGGCTGAAGTGTGAGAGATGGAGCAGGTCTTCTCGTCTTCTTGGTGATTTCCATTCCAGCAAGCTGTAAGCCTTTGGTGAGGCCATAATGTAACCTCTATGAGCCCTCTCTCAGCTTTGCTTTTGTGTTATGTGTGTGCGTGAACACAGGTACACGTGCTGCACAATTTTTCATAGTGGCGTTTGTTTATTTTAATGTTTTCTCTCTGTTTGATTCATTTATTTATTACTTGTGATAAACAAAAAGTCAAAAATCACTAAGTTGTGGTAATTGTGTTAGTATATTATTACAGTTGTGAGCTTCTAACCACCAACGGACCGCTGGGAAGCAAGGTCACCACGTCCACCCATAATTTGCTGTCGGTCGGTGGTTTAAAGAAAAAAACCCCAAAAAAACCACACACCGTTCCAAAGTGCCTTCCTGAATTTGGCCGAGCGATGCCGAAGGGCAGTTTGGTTTCAGCTACCGTAATGGCACATTGTCGCTGCCACTTCGCAATTTCCCCAATACGGGTTTACGTGCCAAATTAATTAACGCACTACAGAGCCTCCGTTCCTCAAACCCACAAAACAGGTTCTCATTAACAAAGGACTTATTCACAAAAATAAATAGCGTGGGGAGAAGGGAAAAAGACAATGATCGGTGAAACAAACAGACAAATCTATACCAATAAATGTCAGTGTGTGTGTGTGTGTGTGTGGTGTGTGTGTGTGTGTGTGTGTGTGTGCCAGTGTGTGTGTGTGTGTGTGTGTGCCATGTGTGTGTGTGTGCCAGTGTGTGTGTGGTGTGTGTGTGTGTGTCTCTCCTCAACTACAAAGCCATTGACTGATCCCTAAGCGATACCTCAAGGGTTTTGTTACGTGCATACGACGACGCACCCCCGACCGCATTGACTAATCCCTAAGCGACACCCCCAGGATAGAAAGTATTCCAGCGTTCCTGATGACCATCTCACCTCCACCCATTCTCGATCTTTGTTCTCGATTCTTGTTTGCTAAATGAAAAACTTCCTTCAAATCAAATTGAGCAACGAACCTGCTTTTTTTCGAGATGGCAGTCTGATTCGGAATTTCACCTGCACATGCTTTATGACATTCACACCATTGACATTCTTTCCTGAGAGTGGAATGAAATTGGGAGACGAAGTAACGATCAAGTTAAAATATACATGTGTGTGTGGTGTGTTGATATATATTATATATTGTTACGAATTCTGGCCCGCCTGGCGTGCGATCGGCCGCGTACCTCTAATGGCAGCACGTCGCCCACCAGACGGACAATTCAGTCGTGACCCTCCTGGAACTACCGCCAGGATCCAGTCACGGGTGGGGTTTAACTCACCACAACCCAGTCCGCATTCTACCGCGCGAAATAGGGTGAATCGCCGAATGTCGATATACCTAAATACCCCGGCGGGTAACCTACCGAGGGGTTGCACCACGCCGCAGGTCGGCTTAGCACGAACGCTTAGCGGTTCGTTCCGTGCTACAGGGATAACCGAGCGTGTTATCGCCGACCTCGACGGTTCAGATTATTTATCGGTGTTTAAACCCACTACTCATTCCACGATGCAAGATGGCATTTCAATGGGATGAAAGGAGAGCGCGACGAACGGGATACATTGCACACAAGGACATTTATTCCAGCAACACGTATACAGTCATGCAATATACAAGCGCAAATAGAAGGCCAAGCAATACTACCGACTACGATTATTATCTACAGTCACTTACACAGTCGTTACTTAACAGGACACGGCGCCACATCATGCGTACAAAACAACAGGAAAACCTCCCTATAGGCAGGGAGGTAGACGGGGTTCGTAAACCTTTATGGTCGTGGGCCGTGGATGACCGAAAAGGCCCGTGAGACCGTGCTGGTTACCTGCCCCTCGAGGTGTGACGGGGGCAGGTCGCGACGCCTTGTTCCACGGCAGCTGAGTAGCCGGGTGCTCTTTTGCGATGATGTGGTCGGTGAGTTTCTCCGGCGTCCCTCGCACGACGCGCAGATTCGCACCACACAGCGGCAGGGCTGGCGCTCCCGTCTGCGTCTCTGAGGCGTCACCCGGACTCGCCACCCCGCCGCGCTTCACCGACAGGTCGCCAACGCCAAGACGAGAGAGCGACTGACCACCAAGAGAGAGCTCGAAGATGAAGCGAGAGGATGACGTCCACCAAGAGAGCGAGTAGAATCCAACACGACCCCGACAGAGAGAGTGACGTCGACGACCCAGACAGAGAGAGTGAGCCTCGCGCGCGGTCCGCCTTATATAGCGCGGGGCTCCGCCTCGCTCCTCCCCGTTTTCGGCTCCACCTTTTTTCGAGAAGGTTCCGAAAAGGGGCGTTCCATTCCGACCGCGTCACCCACGCGTCCACCAATCGGGGGCGAGCCGCCCACCCCGCCTCCGTACACTCCTCGGAGAAACAGGCGGGAAAAATCCGCGCGCCCATCGGAACTCCTCTGGTTTCCTTTTGCGTTCGACGGTTTTCAACGCGGCTTGTTGTTTGCGGAGGTTTGTTCAAAATAACAATAGAAAAGAAAAACGGCTATCTCAAAGAGTCGCAGCCCGTGAACACGAAGAATTCCTTTAAACAACGGTGGGACTATCTGCACATAAACTTAGCGTCATAACTGATCTAAGGACCCTTTATGGTGTATTCGAATTTCCACAGCCGTAATATATATATTGTATATATATATATATATATATGTAATATGTCAGGTCAGGCTAGATTAGATCGTGACCTGCTACAGGTATGCTAT
>CM068957.1:18378734-18411666 GCA_035128595.1 Eptatretus atami
TGTTCCAGTGACGGTGTAATGGTGGAAGATTACATAGGAAGAGACAAAGGTAGATGAGTGGAGAGCGGTACGCAGCAAGTAAGACAAACAGAAAAGCATCTCATTTTGGACAAAATAACAAGACTAGATCTGGCTCTCATCATAACGGAGAAACAGAGACGGGTTAAAGACTAACTCAGCAGCCAAAGAGGTATTTAAAAGAATTTGGCCAAAAATATTAAAGATTAAACAAAACTTTGGCACTTGATGGAACTCTTCAGCTATAGACTCGAGGTTTTCAAGATTGTGATATTGAATGAATATGTCATGGTTAAGAGCGCAAGGACGAGCGGGTTGACAGAACATGAGGATTGATGCGAAATAGTCTCAAAACCGGGCCCCTCTCTCCCGACTGACATGAACTCTTTGAAGCGTTTTCTTTGCAATTGAGTAGAATTTTCCGTCATGGTCCTGAACAGAGCAATTATTAGCATAACCCTCCCGTTGCACCCACATCATATCATATCAGTCAGGAGTCCATGACACCATCGCTCGTTGGGATAAATCCCCTTTAGTTATGAATGACCCGTGCATGAAGCGCAAATAGGGTATAAGCAATTGGTTCACTGACTGTCCTGCAAGTGTCTACAGACGTCGGTCTATGATCGAGGAACTACAGTGTCTCACTTCAATTGGCATTATATATTTTGAACACTGGAGAATCACGAATCGGACAAAACCTGCAGTTTAGCGGTACTTGGGTTTCAATTTGAAAAATTGTACGAATTCATCCATGGATCCGCATGCACACAGAGAGATAAGGTAATTGTTTTAGTGTGCTGTCTGTTTGGCAGTCAAACAAAATGAAAATCATTCCAAACAGGAAACTTACTGTTTTTAGGGATGTCATAAGGACACAAACAACAAGCATGAATAACTAATGTAACGTATTAATATAAGATGGGTGTAAAAGAGGTTTTCAACACGGGTTAATCTCCGAGAAAAGTTTTATTTTATTTTTTCTAAGCATATTTAAAATTTTTCTTTTTATTTCCAATTGAACTATATAATTAGACGACTGAAGAACACAAATCGCCTTATTGGCACTTCCAAGAACCTCCAGTTTAGCAGTTACTTGGACAAAATATTAAACCATTTTATGCCATCTTGACCAATCAAAATTGGCCGCTTCGCCAGCATTCAGGGAATAATGAGATTCAAACAAAACAGCGGATTGCAGAAATATAGTCGTGTCTTGGAATGCAAGCAAGAGTTTAAAAGACCCTTCCCATTCATGTCCATTAACTCAAGACTATGCAGGGTAAGGTGTGTCTAGAACTCTCTAGTTCGTCTAAACCACGGGTTCCCAAACACAGGGTTGCGACCTGAACTTGGGTCGATGACGGCCTTCTGATGGGTCATGGATGACGACGTGCAACTTGATCTTACAGCAAATAGTGATGTACTGTATTCAAACGTAGGCAACTTGTCAACCTCTAACAAATCCCGATAACACGCTGAAAGCAGACATTCAGGATTCTGACCTGGCAACCTCCTAGAAAAAAGCTGGTGGCAATACTAGACTCTCTCTGACAGAGCTTCAAAGTCCTCAACCCATTTGCTACAACCTAGTCGCTATGAGGCAGCTTTTCTACAATGATCAACATTAAAACCAAGGAAAGAAATATATTGGATCTTGCTAAATGACCTGCGATGTGCTCGAGTTGCAACAAAGCCTCGCATCTCAAAGCTGATCAAGAAGAAGCAAATTTCAGCCTTAACACAAATACTTTCATCTGTGAAGTCACGTGTTTGAACTTACTTAAGATGGGACTCCTGACGCCGGGGCGTAAGGATTGTTCTATTCATTACATTTTTCCTAAAACTTGGAATCCAAGTTAATGTTTATTTTCAGTTTATTTTAAGTCCGTCCCTAAACTACTCCCTCAATTCTTGTCGGGAATTATTCAAACACAGAGACATGACAGGCAGAAACCTGAATTTTGTGTCCGTCTTAACCCTTTAACCCATTCAAAATAAACTGGTCAAAAATCGAAAAAAATAAAAGAGGGGGTATATGGATCCTGCAAAGGTACCACCATGCCAAAGTGGATGACAGTACAGAAATTAAGGAATGGTATGAGATTGCAAATTTGTGTTCAAAAGAAAGAAACAGGAAAAACTAGAGGGGGAGCACTCGGGAGAGGTGCAAAACCTCGCCGCCAATACTGCTGGGTCACTCAAGTGAACCTTATATGCTTATTCATAAATATGATGTCAACCAGTGCTGACAGAGTTATAGTTCTTTTCTCCATTTTTTTATTGGGGGGGAAGGGGGGTTTGGAAATCACTTAAAACATGTAGAAATGCAAAAAAAAGAAATCGAAATTTTGTTGAAAAAAAGTTGCAAAATTTTTTCTCTATTTTTTTTGTGGGGGGGTGGAAATCACTTAAAAACTGTAGAATGCAAAAAAAAAAAATTTTCTAATTTTTTTTGGGGGGGGGGGGTTGGAAATCGCTTAACACATGTAGAAATGCCAAAAAAAATTTTTTTGCTCAATTTTTTTTGGGGGGGGGGGGGGGGACCCAAGTCCAAATATAATGCATGATCCTTGGACCATACTAACCCCCCCACCAAGTTTCGTCGAAATCCGTCGAGGAGTTTTTCCGTAATACTGTTCACAAACAAAACAAACAAACAAACAAGCCAGTCATTAGACTGGTACTTACGGGAATCATCGAACCTTGACCTTCTGACCTTGTCTAATAAAAGCATGAATCAGTTCAGAAGCCAAGGGGAGCTTGAATTTCTGAATTTCTTGTGGTCTACCGATTTACACTGTGGTTTGCAGATAATGAGTCCAGACAAAAACTAGATTTCTTATAAAAATTCCATTTTTTTTTTTAAAGTGATTCAGTACCAGCAGGAATATGCCAAGATAATAGGTGATATACTTTTTTCAGAAGAAATCTATAAAAGACTTATTATTTATTATATATATATCAGTTATTTTCATCGCTGGTTCCAGAATTTCGACAACCAGCTTTTAAGCGGTCCTAAGCGATCGCAAAAACCGAACGACAAAATTAAAATCGAAGTTAAAACGAAACTCGTAACGGTCGAGCGAAGCAAAATATCTCCATTTCTCCATGCGAAAACCTTAACTCACTCAACGAACATGTCTGCGGCGAGCGCATGGCATTCATGGACGACCCGTGACGTCTGCTCGGAGCGCCACTGCATCATGGGACGAACCCGTGACTCTGCTCGAGCGCAATGCCATCATGCGGACGGACCCTTGACGTTCCGAGTGAATATTTTTTATAACAATTCTTAAAACGTCTTCAAACATCGATTTTTACCAGAATTTCGACAACCGGAGTTTTTAAGCGTCCTAACGATCGCAAAAACGAAGACCAAAATTAAATCGAAGTTACAAACGAACTCGTAACGTCAGCGAAGCAAAAAAAATCTCATTTTCTCCATGCAAAAACCTTTACGCAATCAACGACGCGTCTGCTCGAGCGCCAATGCATCATGGGACGACCGCGTGACGTCTGCTCGAGCGCAATGCATCATGGGACGACCCCTTGAACGCTTCGAGTGAAATATTTTTTTTATACCAATCTTAAAAACGTGGCTCCAAAACATCCGATTTTTACCAGAATTTCGACAACCGATTTTAAGCATCCGAGCGATCGCAAATAAACCGAAGACAAAATTAAAATTCGAAGTTAAAACGAACTCGTAACGTCGGAGCGAAGCAAAAAATACTCACATTTCTCCATGTTAATTACGGAATTTATGTGTTGACCTCACTGTACCTTGACCTTTTGACCGATTATTGACCCAAAATCTAATCAGTGCAAGCCATCACCCTCCTGAATCACGTGACTGTAATTTGACATGTAGCTTCTTCCGTTCTCGAGTTATCGTGCCTACAAACAAACAAACAAACAAGCAGTCATAGACTGTACTTACGAAAATCTCAAACTTGACCTCTGACCTTGTCTAAGAAAAGCTGTTCTCTAGAGAAGGTAAGTGACGCAAACCAGAAGTTTCTACGATGATGCTGTTACCAAACACATCATAAATCCGAATGTTGTGACCTTTGACCGTGACGATTTTGACCAAAATCTAAATCAGCACTAGCCATCACCCTCCTGAATCACGTGGTGTAATTTGACATTGGTACTTCTTCCGTTTCTCGAGTTATCTGCTACCAAACATCAAAAATCGAATATTTGACCTCACTGTGACCTTCGACCTTAACCGATTTTGACCAAAAATCTAATCAGCACTCAGCCATCACCTCCTGAATCACGGTGGTTAATTTGACATTGGTAGCTTCTTCCTGTTCTCGAGTTATCGTGCCTACAAACAAAACAAACAAACAAACAAACAAAACATAAAAACAAACAAACAAACAGAAACGGAAGTCATCAATATACTTACGAAATCTTAGGATTTCGTAAGTAACAAGCAGTCATAGACTGGTACTTACGGAAATCGTTCAACTTACCTCTGACCTTGGTTTAATAAAAGCTGTTCTAGAAGAGGTGTAGCGACGCAAACCAAAGTTTCTACGATGATTCTGTACCAAACCACCAAAAAATCGAATGTTTTGGATGTTTGACCTCCACTGTGACCTTGACCCTTTGACCGATTTTGACCGAAAATCATAATTCAGACACTAGCCATCCACCCTCCTGATCACTGGTGTAAGTTGACTTGTTTAGGCTTACTTCCGTTCTCGAGTTATCGTGCCTACAAACAAACAAACATACAAACAGGAAACGGAAGTCGATCAATATACTTACGAATCTTTAGATTTCGTAAGTAACAAACAGAAACGGTAGTCATCAATATACTTACGAAATCTTTAGATTTCGTAAGTAACAAACACACAAACAAACACACAAACAAGCAGTCATAGACTGGTACTACGAAAATCGTCAACTTGACCTGTGACCTTGTCTAATAAAAGCTGTCTCTAGAGAAGGTAGCGACGCAAACCAGAATTTCTACGATGATTCTGTACCAAACCATCAAAAATCGAAGTTTGACCTCACCGTGACCTTGACCGTGACCGATTTTGACCAAAATCTAATCAGCACTAGCCATCACCCTCCTGAATCACGTGTGATAATTTGACATTGGTTAGATTCTTCCGTTCTCGAGTTTATCTGCTACCAAACCATCAAAAATCGAATGTTTGACCTCACCGTGACCTTGACCTTTGACCGATTTTGACCAAAATCTGATCAGCACTAGCCATCACCCTCCTGAATCAACGTGATGCAATTTACATTGGTAGCTTCTCCGTTCTCGATTATCGTGCCTACAAACAAACAAACAAACAAACATACAAACAAACAAACAGAAACGGAAGTCATCAATATACTTACGAAATCTTTAGATTTCGTAAGTAACAAAAGCAGTCATAGACTGGTACTTTACGAAATATCGTCAACTTGACCTCTGACCTTGTTCTAATAAAGCTGTCTCGAGAGAAGTAGTGACGCAAACAGAAGTTTCTACGATGATTCTGTACCAAACATGAAAAATCGAATGTTTGACCTCACCGTGACCTTGACCGTTGACCGATTTGAACCAAAATATAATCAGCACTAGCCATCACCCTCCAGAATCACGTGGTGTAATTTGACATTGGTAGACTTCTTCCGTTCTCGAGTTATCTGTACCAAACCATCAAAAATCGAATGTTTGACCTCACCGTGACCTTGACCGTTGACCGATTTTGACCAAAATCTAATCAGCACTAGCCATCACCCTCCTGAATCACGTGGTGTAATTTGACATTGGTAGCTTCTTCCGTTCTCGAGTTATCGTGCCTACAAACAACAAAACATACAAACAAACAAACCACATACAAACAAACAAACAAACAGAAACGGTAGTCATCAATAACTTACAAAATCTTTAGATTTCGTAAGTAACAAACAAAAAACATACAAACAAACAAACAAACAGAAACGGAAGGCATCAATTATACTTACGAAATCTAAAGATTGTCGTAAGTAACAAGCAGTCATAGACTGTACTTACGAAATCGTCAACTTGACCTCTGACCTTGTCTAATAAAAGCTGTCTCTAGAGAAGGTAGCGACGCAAACCAGAAGTTCTACGATGATCTGTACCAAACCATCAAAAATCGAATGTTTGACCTCACCGTGACCTTGACCGTTGACCGATTTGACCAAAATCTAATCAGCACTAGCCATCACCCTCCTGAATCACGTGGTGTAATTTGACATTGGTAGCTTCTTCGTTCTCGAGTTATCGTGCCTACAAACAAACAAACAAAACATACAAACAAACAAACAAACAGAAACGGTAGTCATCAAAATACTTACGAAATCTTTAGATTTCGTAAGTAACAAACAGAAAGGGGTTGAAAACAGTAACCTCGATCTTCGATGGCGGAGGTTTAACACATATGTCTTCCTTCCGTGTAGGACGTCATAACAACCAATAACCAATATACCAATCTTTCAGGATTTTAGAATTCAGACAGTGTCTTAGAGTTTTGGACAGAGTGCCAGCCGAAAGTGTTCTGGGAATGTTGATGTGACACATGTGGGAATCAGGACCTTTAATATACAGTATTTGTATTGAGAGACGAAATAAGGTAAACATCGATCGTTTGGCTGAAGTGTGAGAGATGGAGTAGGTCTTCTCGTCTTCTTGGTGATTTCCATTCCGCCAGCTGTAAGCTTTGGTGAGGCCATAATGTCACCTCTATGAGCCCTCTCTCTGCTTTGCTTTTGTGTTATGTGTGTGCGTGAACACAGGTACACGTGCTGCGCAATTTTTCATAGTGGCGTTTGTTTATTTTAATGTTTTCTCTCTGTTTGATTCATTTATTTATTACTTGTGATAGCCAAAAAGTCAAAAATCACTAAGTTGTGGTAATTGTGTAGTATATTATTACAGTTGTGAGCTTCTAACCACCAACGGACCGCTGGAAGCAAGGGTCACCACGTCCACGCATAATTTGCTGTCGGTCGTGGTTTAAAGAAAAAAACCCAAAAAAACCACACACCGTTCCAAAGTGCCTTCCTGAATTTGGCCGAGCGATGCCGAAGGGCAGTTTGGTTTCAGCTACCGTAATGGCACATTGTCGTGCCACTTCGCAATTTCCCCAATACGGGTTACGTGCCAAATTAATTAACGCACTACAGAGCCTCCGTTCCCTCAAAAAACCACAAAACAGGTTCTCATTAACAAAGGACTTATCACAAAAATAAATAGCGGTGGGGGAGAAGGGAAAAAGACAATGATCGGTGAAACAAACAGACAAATCTATACCAATAAATGTCAGTGTGTGTGTGTGTGTGTGTGTGTGTGTGTGTGTGTGTGTGTGTGTGTGTGTATGTGTGTGTGTGTGCCAGTGTGGTGGTGTGTGTGTGTGTGTGTGTGCCAGTGTGTGTTATGTGTGTGTGTGTGTGTGTGTGTGTGGTGTCTCCTCAACTACAAGCCATTGACTGATCCCTAAGCGATACCTCAAGGTTTTGTTACGTGCATACGACGACGCACCCCCGACCGCATTGACTAATCCCTAAGCGACACCCCCAGGATAGAAAGTATTCCAGCGTTCCTGATGACCATCTCACCTCCACCCATTCTCGATCTTTGTTCTCGATTCTTGTTTGCTAAATGAAAAACTTCCTTCAAATCAAATTGAGCAACGAACCTGCTTTTTTTCGAGATGGCAGTCTGATTCGGAATTTCACCTGCACTGCTTTATGACATTCACACCATTGACATTCTTTCCTGAGAGTGGAATGAAATTGGGAGACGAAGTAACGATCAAGTTAAAATATACATGTGTGTGTGTTATATATATATATATTGTTACGAATTCTGGCCCGCCTGGCGTGCGATCGGCCGCGTACCTCTAATGGCAGCCGCGTCGCCCACCGGACGGACAATTCAGTCGTGACCCTCCTGGAACTACGCCAGGAGCCAGTCACGGGTGGGGGTTTAACCTCACCACAACCCAGTCCGCATTCTACCCGCCGCGAAAATAGGGTGAATCGCCGAATGTCGATATACCTAAATACCCGCGCGGGTAACCTACCGAGGTTGCACCACGCCGCAGGTCGGCTTAGGACACGAACCGCTTAAGCGGTTCGTTCCGTGCTACAGGGATAACGAGCGTGTTATCGCCGACCTCGACGGTTCAGATTATTTATCGGGTGTTTAAAACCCACTACTCATTCCACGATGCAAGATGGCATTTCAATGGGATGAAAGGAGGACGCGACGAACGGGATACATTGCACACAAGGACATTATTCCAGCAAACGTATACAGTCATGCAATATACAAGCGACAAATAGAAGGCCAAGCAATACCACCGACTACGATTATTATCTACAGTCACTTACACAGTCGTTACTTAACAGGACACGGCGCCACATCATGCGTACAAAAAACAACAGGAAAACCCTCCCATAGGCAGGGAGGTAGACGGGTTCGTAAACCTTTATGGTCGTGGGCGTGGATGACCGAAAAGGCCGCGAGACCGTGCTGGTTACCTGCCCCTCGAGGTGTGACGGTGGGCAGGTCGCGAGCCTTGTTCCCACGGCAGCTAGGTAGCCGGCCTGCTCTTCGGCCCTTTGCGATGATGTGGTCGGTGAGTTCTCTCCGGCGTCCCTCGCCAGACGCGCAGATTCGCACCACACAGCCGGCAGGGCTGCGCCTCCCTCTGCGTCTCTGAGGCGTCACCCGGACTCGCCACCGGCCCGCGCCTTCACCGACAGGTCGCCCAACGCCAAGACGAGAGAGCCCGACCTCGACCACCAAGAGAGAGCTCGAAGATGAAGCGAGAGGATGACGTCCACCAAGAGAGCGAGTAGAATCCAACACGACCCCGACAGAGAGAGTGACTCGACGACCCAGACAGAGAGAGTGAGCCTCTCGCGCGCGGTCCGCCTTATATAGCGCGGGGCTCCGCCCCTCGCTCCTCCCCGTTTTCGGCTCCACCTTTTTTCGAGAAGGTTCCCGAAAAGGGGCGTTCCTCATTCCGACCGCGTCACCCCGCGCGTCCACCAATCGGGGCGAGCCGCCCCACCCCGCCTCCGTCACACTCCTCGGAGAAACAGCGCGGAAAAATCCGCGCGCCCATCGGAACTCCTCTGGTTTCCTTTTGCGTTCGACGGTTTTCAACGCGGCTTGTTGTTTGCTGGAGTTTGTTCAAAATAACAATAGAGAAAGAAAAACGGCTATCTCAAAGAGTCGCAGCCCGGTGAACACGAAGAATTCCCTTTAAACAACGGTGGGGACCTATCTGCACATAAACTTAGCGTCATAACTGATCTAAGGACCCTTTATGGTGTATTGCGAATTTCCACAGCCATAAAATATATATATGTATATATGTATATATGTCAGGTCAGGCTAGATTAGATCGGTGACCTGCTACAGGTATCATGTAAACCTGTACTAACCTGTTTCATGGTCGGCTTGTCGGCGACGAAACCATCTCGCCAAACAGGTTTTTTGGTGGGAGGGTGTTTGGATATGGACACCCTGCAGGATTAAAAACAAAACCTGTCAAAGGGTGGAGGAGCTCCTTGTGAGCCAACGGGCATCCATATCTAGTGCCCAACGGTGTCTGCGACGTCCTCCTGCAGTTGGTTAGTTCTTATTAGGGGGTTGATAGCAGATTTGCACTCCGCCACCGTAAAACCCTTCATTCTGCAAAACACAAAAACGCCAATAAATCTGAAAACCCACTCCGTGGGTACCTCCTGTGCAGCTTCCTTCGCAGGGCAGCTCACCAGATGACGGGATTGGGGCAAAGCCTTCAGGACCCCCAATCTTTGATGATAGGAGGGAAACCACGGGTAACCTTCCCGGGTCAGATTGCGGGAAAGTGTGTCGGAGTGGTGCTGAAGTCGTCCACCAGACGGCGGTCTCGTTGGCTTAACCTGAGGCGGTCCCTTCGGGTGGGTGCCTGGAATGTCCTAACCCAAAGAGAGGATGATCACCTGTCTCTGTTATAATCTGAGCTCAAGCATTTTGACATCGTATTGCAGCACTCTCTGAGGTTCGGAGACCAGATTGCGGCGAGATCATGGTGGGTGGTTACACCTACTAGTGGTCTGGTCGCTCTGATGGTTACCATTCCCAAGGAGTTGCTGTAGCTATGTCCAATAAGCTGACTTCCAATGATAATTGAGGCAACACCGTGTCAACGAGGCATATTATAAGACTAAGGATTCGTCACTCGGCTGGATGTTGGCAAGCTCAAGGATGAGAGGGTAGCCCCGGAGTTTGCGAACAAGCTGAGTGGACATTTGAAGAGTCTGGGTGCTTTGGGAGGTCCTGAAGAGTTGTGGCGTGCCTTCAAGACCACCGCCCTTGATGTTGCCGGTGGATGTCTTGGAACTGACCATAGGGCAAAGAAGAATTTTGTCTCTCAAGGGACACTGGATACCATTGACCAGAGTCGCAGGCTTGGCTGAATGGCAGAGCTGAGGCGTTAAAAACTGTACGTGCGCTAAGGGTGGACAAGGAGGCCTATTGTACGAGGAATCTGTGAGGGGGTAGAGCATCACCTGTGGTCAAGGGATTCTCGTCCTGCTTACAGGGGAATTCGCGCATTGCGTTCATCCAAGCCCATCACTCGTTGTACTGCAGTTAGAGCAGAGGGTGGTGGGCTCTTGACAGAGAAGTCCAAAGTGAAGCCCGCTGGGCCGTAACTTTGAGTGGTTGTACAAGCTGATCCACCAGCTGTCGAGTTGGATTCAGGGTGTTACTATCACAGTTGCTCACCCTCCAATCAACTGTGGTCCACCTTCATTTGTGAAACACAGGCTGCGGTGAACCGGTTGAAATGGGTAAAGCTCCAGGGATCTGTGGCATCCATGCTGAACTTCTCAAGTGGTGGAAATGCTGCCCTCGTGTCATTGCATGAGTTCTGTGCTCTGCCTGGAAAACAGGCATCATCCCAACTGACTAGAAGAGGGGCCTTGTTGTCCCTCTCTGGAAAGGGAATGGTGATCGCTAAGACTGCAACAACTACCAAAGGGTGACGCTGCTCTCAGTGCCGGGCAAGGTCTTTGCTCGGATAATTCTTGATAGGTTGCCACTATCAGCTTGGCACCAGCGTCCAGAGCAGTCAGGCTTTACACCAAAGAGGTCAACGATTGACCGTATCCTTGCTCTTCGGGTCCTCACCGAACGCAGACGAGAGTTTTGACAGAGACTGCTTGCAGCCTATGTTGATCTCTGTAAAGCGTTCGATTCAGTGAATCGGGATGCCCTCTGGAGAATTCTTGGTCTTCGTGGGGTGCACCAAAACTGATCGATCTGATGTCTGAACTCTACTCTGGTACTGAGAGTGCTGTGAGATGTGGTGGTATCATCTCTGACGTATTTCCAGTTGTTACTGGAGTTGTCAGGGGTGTGTACTGGCCCCCACACTTTTCAGCACTTGTATGGACTGGATTCTAGGGAGGATGTCGAGAGATCAAGCTGCGGTGCATCGTTTGGGAATGTCAAGATCTCTGACCTTGATTTCGCAGATGATGCAGTCATCTTTGCGGGGACTTTAGATATCCTTTTGGGGCCCTCGAGTGCGAATGAGGAGTCGAGCCGCTGGGATTACGGGTTTCCTGGGTCAAAACTAAATCCAGCTTTCAACGACATCTTGGATGCTGCTGTCCTGTCTGTGCCTGTTTGTGGTGAGGATGTTAGGTCATGGAGAGATTCACTTACCATGGCAGTGATATTCATGTCTCTGCCGGCTGTGAGTCAGAGGTCAATAGAATCTGGGTCGGGCCTGGGGAGTCATGGATTCACTGGATAATGGGGGGTGGCGCTGCTGGTTCCTGTGCGGAGGACGAAAGTCCGAGTCTTCAGGTCCTTGGTGCTTCCAGTCTTGCTCTATGGATGCGAGACTGGACTCTGACCAAGGATCTGAGACGGAGACTTATTCCTTTGGTACCAGGTCTCTTCGGAGAATCCTTGGCTGTCGCTGGTCGACTTTGTGTCCAACGAGCGGTTGCTGAGAGAGACTCAAATGAGATTTGTTACCTGCATAGTCCGTGAGCGTCAGCTGCGGCTGTATGGACATGTGGCTCGTTTTCCTGACGCTGATCCTGCTCACCAGATTCTCTCAGCGAGGGAGTCTCGTGAGTGGAGGAAGCCAATGGGCCGACCACGTGCTCGTGGTTACAGCAGGTTGATCGGCTACTCAAGGAGATGGGGATGGGCCAGCATCTGCCTGGGGATGGCCAGACGGAGGCCCCTGGAGTACCGGCGGAAAGTGGACACGCGACATGCTGCTCTGGCGCATGCTCCCATACCTGACCTGACCGTAGATATAATATATATATATATATATATATAATATTATATATATATAATATATATATATATATATTGTTGCGAATTCGCGCCCGCCGGCGTGCGGACGGCCACGTGACTCGAATCGCGGCACGTCGCCACCGGACGGACAATTCAGTCGTGACCCTCTCGGACTAACGCGGGAGCTAGTCACGGGTGGGCCTTTCGGCCTCACCACAATCGTGCCAATCGGCACCCGCGTAGGATAGGGTTGTTCGCCAAACTCGACCTACCAAAGTACCCACGCAGATGGTAAACCGGGCGATCGCACCTCGCCGCAGGTCGACTCCGGACGTGAGCCGCTTGGGCGGCCCGTTCGTACTATCGGGATAACCGAGCGGTGTTATCGTCGGCCTCGACGGTTCCGATTAATTATCGGGCGTATTAAGCCCACTACGAACCCTTTACGTGAAGCAGGATGGAGGGTCAATAAAGAAAGGACGAAGCGAAACGGGAAAACAGTTCAACACAAAGCACATTTATTACCCGGCCCACGGAAAGCACACATATACAGTCAAACAGTCAAAATGCACCTATAACAGTGAAACAAAAGAAACAATGACGCAGAGTTACTACCGACTACGCGCACACACGGCAACACTTATACAGTTTTACTTCACAGACGGCGCCAACAATTCATTCGAGAAGCAAAGAAAAGGCCACCCTCAAAGACAAGGGGGCAGACGGGCCTGTAGGCCAATATGTGCGCGGACCTGAAGGAGCGGCCAGGTCGCGAGACCGGGTGGGTCCATCCGCGTCCTCGTGACGAGCTGCAAATGTGGCTGCGCGGCGGTGCCCCAACTTCGTGCTCCTTCGCGGGTTTTCGTTGGCACCGCTTGAAGTGGGTGGGAACGGGGCCCCTTTTTGCACTATCTCAGCGCGGGGGAAAAGGGGGGAAATTGTTGATGCCACTGGGGGAGGAGAATGGCTGGCTGGCTTGGGTCCCGCGCACGAGCGATCCCACCGCGACCTCGTCGCCGACTGCCGTCTTCCCTGCCTCGGACCCGAGCTCCTTGGCCTCTTCCCACAATTCTCCTCAGCCGACTGCAGAACCCAACTCGATGCCTTCGCCACCCGACTCCACTCTCTGCCACACTCTGCCGATGACTCTCCAACCAAAAACTCTCCTTTCTGCCTTGCGCTCCCTTCTTATAGGCCGGCAGGAGAAAACAATATGCAAATTTCCGGATCAGGATGACCTCGGGGCGAGCCACGCTCGCCCATTGGTCGGAGGAAAGGGGCGTGAATCTCCCCTGATCCTAGAATTTGCATATCTCGATTTCACCACAGACGGCCTGGAGGCGGGGCCAAGCCGCCCCGCGCTTCCTAATTGGATGGATCAGAAGTGGGCGGTGGGCGTGTAGCGTTCGTGATCCGAATTCTCCCTCGGAAAGGCCGCTATTTGCACTCGCGGCTCGGTGCGTATCGCTGAACGAGCCCAAGACAGCCCGACGCTCAGTGTTCACAGGTGCTGTGGGAATGGCCGTAGAAGGAGAGAGGTGAGGGTGGTGGAGGGTTTTGGTGGTGCTTTGATGGTCATGGTGCCGTTTGGGAATGGCATGATGCGATGATGTGGGAGCGATTGTGAAGGTAAAGGTCGTGGCTGTTGGCGTTGTTGTTGTTGTCTGAGCATTGGAGCGTGGTTGCAGTTGGTGACGATGGCTGGCGTGGTGGTTAAGGTGGTGCGGTTGAGACGTGGTTGGTTCAAAATAAATATAGAACAGAAAAAACGGCTATCTCAAAGCGTCGCCGCCCGATGAATCACATAAATTCCCTCTAAACAACGGGTTTGGGGCTAACTACACATGTACTTAGAGATATCTCACCTACGGGCCCTTCATGGTGGTTTTGCGAATTTCCACAGTCGTAACAATATATATATATAATATATATCTTCTTCTTCTTCTTTCGGCTGCTCCTGTTAGGGGTCGCCACAGCGGATCATCCGTATGATCCGCATAGTGATTTGGCACATGTTTTACGCCGGATGCCCTTCCTGACGCAACCCTGGTCGCCTCTTACGACACAGGGATATGGTACACCTATTTTAACCGGGGTATACACCGGCCCAGTATACTGGTACTCATTTCGCCGACCTCGGAAGGATGACAGGCTGAGTCAACCCCCTGGTGTATTAATTCAGTGGCCCAACGGGGCTTGAACTCAGGACCTTTTGGATCCCAAGCCGCTGCCCTAACCACTGCGCCAACACCAGGCCTATATAAATATATAATATATATTACTATATATATATATATATATTCCACCACGGCCCATGTTTGGTATGTGGGAGGCATGGTTCGTGTCCAAGTGCGTGACGGAACGTCGGGTCATTTTGACCTTAACATGTGCAAGAACGCTCGAACATACATCATTGCAAGGTATCCCCAAACTTATATGTAAACTCTATTGATATACAATTAGAAAATAAAATTTGACACGAATGCAGATGGATATGCCTCCACCAACCTTCGATAAATCAACCCACTGTTACGTGGGATCTCAATTAAAGGTCACATGAAAAATTGAAGGTCACATGCGAGAGGGTGTAAGAGAGAAAAGTAGAAAAGAGAAAACATCAGATGTTTCTAACTCGAGTTATGATCTGCAAAATTACTTTCAAAAGGCACATGACCTTTTACCTCTTGAACCCAAAATTGAATCAATTCATCATGTATCACAGCACATACTTTCCCATTCCCTGACATGATGTGATTCACAAGTTATTGTGGCAACAAAGATTTTCAATTAAAGGTGACATGACCTTAGACCTTTGGACCTCAACATCGAATCAGTTCATCTTTGCATCATAGTAGATGCTTGTTCTACGTCTGGTCAAAATCCCTTCAGAGGTTCACAAGTTATCGTGGTCACCAAAATCTGTTGCAAATGAACATGCACACACAAACGAACAGCCAGATGGACAACGCAAAAAACATAATGCCTCTGGCTGCCAAAATTAAATAATAGAAATCGCTGGACAATCATTTGACAGAGCTGCCTTTATTGTGTGGAAAGTACATCGGTACCAGATGAATATGCCAACCTGGTGACGTCATGATGTACCACTAAGGTGGTCACAAGTGGGCAGTCCACACTTAGTCCGTTGTTTGTTCAGGATCATTCCATCATTCCACACTATTTTTGAAACTTTTCACCTCGTATCCGGTTGTGCACATTTAGGTCGAGGTCGTGGACCAATTTCAGTACAAATACTCGAGCTGAAAGCTGATGCAGAACAGAGGTCTGGTGCAGACCAAGCAGTGCCAGAGGAGAAAAGGAGAAGGTGCTCCAGAGATGCGATTTGTCGACCAAGCTGGAGCCATTTTGCTAATTTCGGACATGGCCTGTGGACCCAACACCTTCGTAACAGATAAAGTGCCTCTACCGAGAGCTTTAAGATAGGCCTACCATACCTGCCCATCGCGGTAGAGACCAACTCTCTTGCATGGAACTTATCTCGCACGAGTACGTGTACCACCACCTCGCAGAGAGAATGCCTGAACCCCGCCTTGGCACATACCTGTCCGGCCGCTCCTTCGCGTGTTTACATGAAGTATAGAAAGCGCTACACGAACCCACCTTCATCCATAAGGGTCTCAAGGTTGAGAATGAGGGCTTCCATTCATTGTTTGGAGAGGAAAAGCAACAAGTCCAAAGCAGAATGACCAGGTCTGAAACCGAACTGATGATCTGAGATGAAAGCCGTTGGAGAAAAGGAAGTATTTGATGTCATCTGCGATGATGGATTCCATGACCTTGCTTATAATTGGAAGCAAGCTCATTGGCGTAGTAGTTAAGATGATCCGTTTTTGCACCATGTTTGTGTGTTGCAGTGATTTTGGCTAACTTCCAGGCAGAGAGAAACTAACGCAGAGAGAATGATCAAGGGGAAAGGACAGAAAGATGATGAGCACGAGCAGCAGAGCAGGTTTTTTATGACACATGCACTGATGCCATCTGGGCCTGTTGCAGAATCGGTCGGGTTTGCCACAAAGCTCTCCACCTCCTCAAGTGGGAAAATTTACATGCAGCACATGCGGTGTGGGACATGGTGCGTTTACATGTAAACCGTGTGGTGAACTGGAGAGACATGGGTTGCGAGTATATATGCAATACACTACTCATTTCCCAGAACAAACGTCCACACACTTGCTTCAATCCACATTCAGTCATGGGAGTTCTGGTATGAAAATGAAGTATATTGGAGCTCGTGGAAGCATTTGTACAAACGTTACATGCAGATGCAGGTTAAATACATTAGTATACTATAAGGGCACTCGAAAGAACGCATACCTCCTCCATGCAATGCCTGATCCAGAACATATTGGGGGCAATCATTTTTTTGAGACATCGTGCTACATATAGTTTTTGGCCCCATCTCTCAACGGTGAAGAATCACTTTTAAAAATTCTACTATCCGGATCCAAATCCAGATCTTCACCAAAATCTCATCAGTTCGTACCTGTCACACACCTAACCTGCCCACCAAATTTCATCCGAATATGTTCACAACCTTTTGAGATATCCTGCACACAAACAACAACAGATAAGGGTGAAAACATAACCTCCTTCCATATTCGGTGGCAGAGGTAACAATAGTGTTCTTTACCCTGAATTGCAATGCCATCAGTGTAACCAATGGACAAATAAACGATATATGGGATTTGAACCTGAATTCCGAGTTTCGTGAGCCATTGGTTCAGCAGGAAACACGATAAAAGTCACAACCGGAAGGTCGACCACATATACAGAGTGAAGGTAATTGTGTTTGAAAATCGTGAGAATGTATGGGGGGGTCCAATGTACGAGACCAAGAGCATGAGGGCACTTTCACAGAGCTTTGGACCAATTACAAGTGGACGCCACATAGTCTTAATACCGCGATGACACTCGAAGCGTTTGGTATATACTTGCGGTTTGGTTCAGAGGGACAAATACATGGAAAACATTCCTTTCAGATTCCTCTCATTTTACCAATGAAGGAGTTTTGAAAAAGTCAAAAACACAATGCCCCTGCATCGTCTTGCTTCGCCTGGTGTTGGCTTATCAGTCAAGGTGGCTCCGGCTTAAGATCTCAGGGTCTTGAGGTTGATCCCGTCGTCTCGTTAAAATAACACGAGGTGAATTGACAGCCTGTCATCCTTCCGAGGTCAGCAAAATGAGTACAGGTATCCCTTCCGAAAATTTCTTTGTGGGAAGACAGAGCAGAAGGGGTGGAGGGGTGGGAGGAGTCAAGGGAAGGGGTGGGGTGGAAGGACAGACCCAGCGTTGCCCGGAAACGGTGCATAACCCTGCTAGTATGAAATAATAAAAACCTTGCTCTTCCATGAGCTGAGATCTCGTAGAAGAAAACAAACAAAAAAACAGACCCAGATGCAATACCCTCTCCTTCGGCGAGGGTAACAATAAAAACCCCTTCACCCAACCACCGTGCATACGCACCCACAAAACGATGAACGGAGATCCTCAAATACATAAACATTATCGGGAGCAATCATTCCACGGTTTTTCACCAAACTTCATCTGATCTTGAAATTCACATCGTACATGGGGTGGAATCAAACATGCCAACTCGAAGAGTGTTCATTTAAACCACGAGTGGGCCCGTTGGTCCATTGGACCAAATTTTCATTTGTCTTCATGGCCTTGTGGTATACCTGGCTGTCATACTGCTTGAGCATTAGTTTGCCTTTCAGCAAGCCCAGATGTTCTTGGGCCAAGGCAATGATTAAACGTTCATTATTATTACGATACAACTATTATTGTTGTTGGTAATATTATTAACCTCCGCCATCGAAGATGGATGGTTAACCTCCGCCATCGAAGATCGGAGGTTACTGTTTTCACCCCTTTCTGCTTGTTTGTTTGTTATCTTGCCAAAACGAAGTTTTTGCAAGATATGTTAGTCACTGTATAGGTTTTTTTTTTTGTTTGTTTGTAATCACGTATCGATCACTCTGCAGAGCACAGTTATCATTGGAAATTTTTGTAACTTCGCATATCAGAGTCCTATAGAGTCCCTTTCAGCGCATAAATTTTCAAGGTCAAGGTCAAGGTCAAAGGTCAAGGTCACTGTCGCAAATCAGGGGAGTCGACGAAACCCTTATTTTTTGAGTAATTTTGATCGGATCGTCTTCAAACTTCATGGGAATATAGTTCATGGTCTGGCGCTCAGCTGATTATTTTTGGTGGCGATCGGCCTTGACCTTCATGGTTAGCGCTGGAGGTCGAAAGTTTTTGACCCCAAGGTCAAATTTTGAAATCTTAGATACCATATCGAGTAATACCTCATATGAAAGCGCTTGATAAGTGCTTTCCAGATCTGTCAAAAGTTTGACGCTATGACGTCATTTGATGACGTCATGACGAAAAAACGGATTTTTTCATGGTTACTCTGTAGAACGATTCTCATCGGAATCTCTCGTAGGCAGATATTCCTCAGAGGTCGCTCCTGGTGGATAGCAGCTCTGTTCACCTCAGTGTGACCTTAAAGAAGTCACACGTGGTCACCTTTTGGCAAGATACGGGTCTTTGTTTTATTTGTTTGTTTGTTTGTGAAAAGTATTACGGAAAAACTCCTCGACGGATTTCGACGAAACTTGGTGGGGGGGTTAGGTCTGTCCAAGGATCATGCCATTATGTGGACTTGGTCCAAAATACAATATGGCCGCTATGGCGGCCAATTTGAAAAAAAATTTGAATTTTTTTTTGGCATTTCTACATGTTTTAAGTGATTTCCAACCCCCCCCCCCCCACCCAAAAAAAAAATTAGAGAAAAAAAAAATTTTTGCAACTTTTTTTTCAACAAAATTTCGATTTCTTTTCTTTGCATTTCTACATGTTTTAAGTGATTTCCAACAAAAAAACATGCCAAAATTATAATTGCGGCTGATTTTGGAACTTCAGGTGGATATACCCACGTAAAATCAATTTCTGTCTCAAGGAATCTAGTTATGACGATGAATTGAGTATGTAAAAGTTAAAAGTAAAAGGAAAGTTGCAAACTATAACTCTGTGAGCACTGTTGACGTCAAATTGAATGAATAGGATATCAGGTTCACTTGAGTGACCTAGCAGTATTGGCGGCGGAGGTTTTGCACTCTACCGAGTGCTGCCCCTCTAGTTAACCTCCGCCATCGAAGATGGATGGAGGTTACTGTTTTCACCCCTGTCTGTTTGTTTGTTTGTTGTGAACAGTATTACAGAAAAACTCCTGGACGGATTTCGACGAAACTTGGTGGGGGATTAGGTATGGTCCAAGGATCATGCCATTAGATTTGGACTTGGTCCAAAAAAAACAACTTAGAAAATTTTGCAACTTTTTTTCAAAAAAAATTCGATTTTATTTGAAAATATTTGATTTTTTTTTTTTGCTTTCTACATGTTTTAAGTGATTTCCAACCCCCAAAAAAAATTTGTTAGAGAAAAAACAAACTTAGAAATTTTGCAACTTTTTTTTCAAAAAAATTTCAATTTTTTTTTTGGCATTTCTACATGCGCGTCGATCTAGTTTAGTTTATTCAATCGTGGTTCAGTAGAGTCTGATCCGTTTGACCTACAATGAATAGGATATCAGGTTTACCATAAGTGACCCAGCAGTATTGGCGGCGGAGGTTTTGCACTCTACCGAGTGCTCCCCCTCTAGTTAGTATATGCTTTGTTACAATGTTATCATTTATTTTGTAATTAGAATGCCATGACATGGAAGGACCCATTAAGCTACTCTACACACCATAAACATGGTGTGTATTTAAAACATGGGAATTCTTCTGGATCCTTTGTAGTTAATGAGCCTAATCAACTCATGAGATCATGATGATCATCTGATGTGGAGTATCACACTCCACATCAGAAAGCTTCAATAGAACTTCACAAAAAATGTACGCGTGCAATCTTGGTTCCTTGCTGGAGTGGAGATGAATGCTTCAGGACCCAGGAAGGTCCGTTTAGTCTAAAGAGCCTCGCAGGTGGAGATGATGGCCGTTGATAGTGGTGTGTACACACACACACACACACATCACAACACACACAACACAACTCATCAATTTATCATAGATACTAGGCGTAATGGTAAGAGCAAGTGCCTCAAAAGGTGGACCGCGGTCCACATCCAGATCACGGGCATCATCAGTCCAGACCGCAGAGGTAAGCCTACCTAATCTCCCATCAATAGATTTTTGTATACATAGTCAAGCCCATGGAAGAGCTAGAACAGAACAGATGAGGATGCAACAGAACAAAAGGAACAGTAGATAGGAACAAAATAATCTTTATGAAGAAAAAGGAGCATGATAGATTGTGGTGAAGAATAATAATACGTGCTGAATTCCTGACGGTGAGACGGTGAAAGTGGAGTCTTTTAAAATGTTTAAAACACTTTTAAAGGAAGAAGGAAGAATCATTTACAAACTTTATATTCAAGGAAGATTGAGTTTGGAGTTATTGAGAAAAAAGGAAAAATAGAGAATGAAATAGAGGAAGTATTTGGCGTGCACGTACTTCGCCTAGCTCTTCCCATCTCTACCACCCGCGGCCGTATTTCTCAGTGCTGACTATATAATTTCCTCATTTCAATGAACACAACAATGGAGGGTAAGAAGCGGAAGGTTGATTCTAAGAACCATCAGTTCAACTCGCAGCGGGAGAAGTTCTTTGTGGAGCATAACGGCAAGGTTCTCTGCCTGGTCTGCAAGGAGACAGTGGCATTGTCTAAGAAGGGAAATGTGGAGCAGCACTACTCCACATGCTATGGTTCCAAGTACGACGATGTCATGGGTGGCACGCACAAGGAGAAGACATCACAACTGAAGAAGACCCTCCAGAATCAACAGTTGTCATTCAAGAATGGGACAAGCGACAAGACGGCCGTGACAAATGCAAGCTGTGAAATTACCAGCATCATAGCCAAGAAGTTGAAGCCGTTTTCCGATGGAGAATACATCAAAGAGTGCATCGGCAAGTTTATGGAAACATGCTGCCCTGACAAGAAGGGCCTGGTGGAGAAACACCCCCGAGTGACAGTACTGTTACTCACCGTGTTGAATCATTGGCCGAAAATATTCATCTGCAGCTCAAGGACACGATCGCTGGATTTGAGTACTTTTCTCATGCTCTGGATGGCATTCTGGATTTCTACCTGAAGTTGTCCGTTCCATCCTTTCCTGAGCTTCGCAAGCATGGATGCAAGTTCATCAGCCTTTCTGGCAGCATATACAGGTAGTGGACAAAAAAAATGGAAACACCAATGTAAAGTCACTCAATATGGTGTTGGGCCACCACATGCAACCAGTATGGCCTGTATGCACCATAGCATAGTGTCCACCAGCATCTAGAATTCTGCAGGAGGGATGCGGCACCATTCTTTCACGAGAGAGTCAATCAACTCACACCTGTCTGATGAGGGTGGAAAACGCTGTCTCAGGCGTCATTCCAGAATATCCCAGAAATGCTCGATTGGGTTCAGATCTGGAGACTGAGAAGGCAATGGCATATGGATTACATCAGTCATGCTTATTAAGCCATTGGGTGACCAAACATGCTTTGTGGATGGGGGTATTGTCATCCTGGAAGACACCCCACCCAGCAGGAAATAAATGCTGCAACATGGGTTGAAGATTATTGCTCAATGCCATTAAAGTGATTGACATTGACCTCGCCTTCTAAGGGAATGACTTCACCCAAACCATGCCAGGAAAGTGCACCCCACAACATTACAGAACCACCAGAAGCTTTCACTGTTGGAACCAAGCTCTTAGAGTTGTGTAGTTCTTTAGGTTGGCACCAAACATCCACTCATCCGTTTGTTGAGAACATGGTGAAGGATGATTCATCTGACCATAATCGCATTTCTCCACTGGTCGGTAGTCCATTGCCTGTGCTCTTTGCAATGCTGGACTTGCAAACATGCATTGCCAGGTGTGATGAGTGGTTTGTGCACTGCAACCCAATATGGTATCCTGCTTTGTGTAGTTCTTGGGAACCGTTTTTGATGAAATTGGCTGTGCACGCCGCAGGTTGAAATTTACAGTAAATTGATCTGCAGTTGCTCGCCTGCTTTGCCTTGCAATTCAAATTTATGCACAGCTATCACGATCCTGGAGTACGTACCTCCGCCCACTGTTTCCCTTTGCTGATATCTTTCCCTCGGAGTGCCATGCTGACATCACCTTAGACACTGTTGCTCGTGAAACATCAGCAAGATGAGCTGTCTGTCATTGAAGCTCCTGCCAAATGCACCCCAACAATCACCCCCTTTCAAAGTCACTGAGGTCTCCTCTTGCAGTCATGCTAGCCATAATTATAAGCAACCAGGCATGTGCAACATTTATATACATGACCCAAAGCATGCTGGGATGTTCTTTGCTTAATTAAGACTTGGGCCACACCTGTGTGGAAGCCATTGCTTTCAATATACCTGGTGTCCCACATTTACCCAGGTGTTTCCATTTTTTGCCCATTACCTTTACATCTGTGAGGCAACGTTCTGGAGTATGAAGTATGCCAAGAACAAACACTGCTTCCACCTCACAGCCCCTCCTCTTGAACAGTGTGTCTGCCTGGGCAGCTCTCGGTTCAAACCGTGTTGACAAGATCCGAGACAAGCAAAAGGGACTGCACTGCTCACAAACACCACATTACCCTGACCATTCACAGTTTGCCTTGCTACAATTATAATCCAGTATTTTGATAAACTATTTGCTTTATTCATAAACACTCATGAAGGTTGGCACATCCTCATGTCACATAGGCCAGATGGTGAGGTGGTGTGGCGACTGTCGGGTACATTTGTCTTTCAATTTCATTCAGTCGTTACTCTAATAGTGTACTCATGCTTAATGACACTGATTTCCTGAGAGAAGAATGCTAGCGGGAATAGGAGACAAATAGATAAACTTTTATGCAACGTTTTAAAGGGGTGGTGTCCACAGAATGTATATTTTACTTGTTACCTCCACTACCGAAAGTGGAAGGACGTTATATTTTAAAATATCTTTGGTTGTGTGGTCCATGAGGTGCTAAAGAATTTTGATTCTGGCCCATGATCAAAAATAGAGGACCCCTGGGTTAGAGCATCTGCTCAGAGTCCAGAAGGTCGGGAGTTCGAGCCAGAGAAAGTGCTACTTCCATACTTGAGGCTCAACATGTAAAAGAACAAACAACAAAGCATGGAAAAACAACCATCGGTTGGCAATACTAGGGCAGGCTTTGATAGGCCAAATGACCCTTCTGTATTGAGGTTCCTTGGAAGAAAACTCGCATTATTATTACCCCATATGTGGGAAAGAAAAAACAGGGTAAAGCAATTGGTTCACTTTGTCTGTCTTTCTGTCCATCCACAAATGTCAGTTTATGATCGAGGAACAACTTAATTTCAATTGAATGTTTCATTTTGAACACAAATAAGAAAATGAACCTGAAGCTTTTAAGTACTTTACCTCTGAATTCGTACCAATCGCACATTAAGGAGAGGAATGAAATAAATGTTTTCACTCTGTCTGCCTGCCTTGACAGTCAAACAAAATTGAAAGTCATTCCAAACAGGAAACATACTGTTTTTAGGGATGGCATAAAGGACACAAACAAAAAGCTGAAGAACAAATGTAAAGGCCCTGTCACACCTTGACGTTTAGGCCAGCATATGGCAAGGTATCAAAATGTATGCAAAACGCTGGCGTACGCTGAACTATTGATGTTTTTTTTTCCCAGTTTTGGACGTATTCATAACGTGTTGGACATATGCATAAGTATTAGTAAGGTACACAGAACGTTTCAATCACATATAGATAACTTATACCAACGAATGCTGAGCGTGTTGGCGGCGTTCACAACCTATGCCAACGATAGTCTAACTTATGCATAGCGCGCGGCAGCGTATTGCCGAGATCGTGGCGTAGGCTATTCATAGGCTGCGGCTCGACGATTCAAATCATAACCGCACTAGACATCGACGTGTGAAGTCGCTGTCCACACTTGACGTTTTAGCCAGCGTATGCGACGTATGAAAATTTGCCGAACCAAGCTGGCACACGTCGAATACGTTATGGGTAAGTTTTGTATACGTTAAGAGCAGCTGGCATACGTCGTAGTACGCTGGCATATGTCGTCATACGCCGAGTACGTCGAGAAATTTTCAGCATGTTGAAAATTTCTCGACGTACTCGGTGTATGACACACGTTCCGCATACGCTGGCATAAGTTGTAGGCACGACGTTACGCGATCGTTGACACACGTCGACACACGTTACTTGTAAGTTACTCATAAGTCGTAACACGTCGAGGTAATGGTTAGCGTCAGTGTTCCAGACTCCCTGGTTTTTTTTTCTTCGGTATGACGGTGATGTTGACACTTCGATTTCTAGTGCGGTTATGATTTAAATTGTTGAGCGGCAACCTATTAATTATTTATATTATAACCGCACTAGAAATCGAAGTGTCAACATCACCGTCATACCGAAGGAAAAAAAACAAAAAAAAACAGGGAGTCTGGAACACTGACGCTAACCATTACCTTGACGTGTTTCGACTTATGAGTAACTTACAAGTAACGTGTGTCGACGTGTGTCAACGATCGCGTAACGTGCCTACAACTTATGGCCAGCGTTATGCGGAACGTGTGAGTCATACGCTGGCATACGTCGAAGAATTTCAAGCATGGAAAATTTGTCTAACAGCGCGGCGTACTACGACGTATGCCAGTGTACTACGACGTATGCAGCGATACGACGTATGCCAGCGTGCTCTTAACGTATACAAACTTACCCATAACATATTCGACGTGTGCCAGCGTTTTAGCCAAATTTTTCATGCGTCAGGCATACGCTGGCTAAATCGTCAAGGTGTGACAGGCGCTTAACGTGATAAATAAGATGGTGTAAAAGACGCTGCATCAATGGTGTAAACTTCCTAATTTTAGTTTTCACCTGTAACGTAGTTCCGGGGAGCTTATGGGATGGTGCGTCGTCCGTCCATCAGTCCAAAAATACTTTCAACTTCTTCTCTGAAACTACACAGGATTTCGATGAAACTTGACCACCACCTTCATTACCCGTAATGTACTAAAGTTTGTTCACGATATTAAAAAAGAATTGGGGTCCAAGGGATTCTACATGGAGGTTGCCCCCCAAAAGAGGTATTTGTTTTCTTCTCTGAAAATCACACACACAATTTCGATGAAACTTGACCACAATCTTTATCACCCGTGATGTACCAAAGTTTGTTCATGGCATGAAAAAAAATCCAGAGGTATTTATTTTCTTCTCCATTACATATTTTGTGGGTCATCCATGCCTACCTTATAGAGCTGTTACCAGGTGAGCCCCAAGGGGTATTGCCCCTATTTTTTTTTTTCCCACATCCTTTAAAATTTATTTCAATTGAATTATACACCGTATTTTCCGGTGTATAAACCACAGCCGTGTAGTAACCACACTCATGTTTTTCACCCTCAAAAGAAATGAATATTTTCTATTATAGTTTCTGATCTAGATCTAAATACGTTTGTACATCAACTTTGTACGGAACAAAGTGACGGAGGTATCAACATGCTTACTCCCATGTTCGCTTAATTTTGCCTGTCATATTCTCATTTTCAAGAAGTTGAAGAGAGAGAAGAGAATACTAAGAAGTATTTATTTTTCTTTCTTATTTTTTTTATATTATAGAGGATTTTTTTTTGTCACTAGAAAAAGGAAGAAAAGGGATTCATACCGGTATCATACATATTTCTTGTAGATTTGTGGCCATGAAAAGGGCCATTTGGGTTTGATGAAGCTTTCAGCTAAACTCGAAATCCTCGTCAATGCTTTCCTCGTTGAAGATGGCTCGGGGGGGGGGAGGGGGGGCTGTCTGCAGGAGCGGGGTTCGAACACATCAAGGGGCTGCAGGAGCGGTCATCCTACCTGGGATGATGATGAGATCAGTGTTGGTCCGACGGAGCAGTGCTTTGGTGTCGTCGGTCTTGTGACAAATGAATGCATCCAAGCCTAGCATGCTCCGTCGTCAGGAGAGACCGCCATGCAGCCTTCTACTCCAAACCGTGCGCACCAAATCCTGGACCAGTCCCTCGTCTATCCACCCCTTCTGCTGCACACAAATAATGAGGCCGGCTGGAAACTTGTCTTTGGGCATTGTCTGCCTCTTCAAAACGACAAACACGGGAAGCTTGCCACCGCCTGCAGTGCAGGCAAGCATGACAGTGAATTGGTCCTACTCATGACCAGTAGTGTTGATTGTCACATTGCACACAAGCTTATTTGAGGTTGGTGCTCTGTTATTAGACCTGTTGCAGTCCTTTCCCTACAGAGACCGGATAACATCCGTTCGCCCGCCGAACGTAACCGGTGTGTTTTCCCTCTAACAGAGGTGGAACAAAAAGGGGTGGAGCTGAGAGTGAGTTACGAGAGGTTCAGTGCACGGCTTAACGTGAAGGACGCTCTTGCTGTTTGCTATATTTGGAGTGTGAAAGTTATTACACACTCAATCTGCAAGTGTCCTCGTCAAAGACGAGCTATTGTGAATAATTCTTCTTTTGATGCGAGACCATGTATTATTTTGCGATTAATGGCATTTTCAGAGCCGTGAGGTACTACATCCACCACGCACCCGAACATCTCCGTTTTTTATTTATTTAATTTCTGCAACGGTTAACAAATGTACAAACTCTTAACAGCAGTTGGGGCGTTCCATGTCAAGTGTACACATTTTTCAGTGAAATTTGACACATCGTCTCAGATTTCACTTTTTTTTTTGTGCAAGTGTTTGTATCCACGGTAAAACATTATGTGTCAATTTTCAGACCTGGGGGCCCATCGGGGCCATTTTAGGGCCCCCCCAAATTTGGGCGCCTCCGGTTGACCCAAAATCTCCAGTGGATATCACAGGTTGTGGGGTCCGATTTGGATGATCTTGGTATCAAAATCCTCGTAAAGCAAGATCTTTCGAATCGCGTAAAGTAAAATCACTCCGAAACAGTAATTCAACAGTTAAAGTTTGGGGCGCTTTTACCTTGGGCCCCGCCCCCAGCCAACCGATGATCCCGATTTTTTCGTGTGAGAATACCCCTTCATATACTCCAACACCTCAGCTAAATTAAAATGGGATCTCAATGGGTTAAATGTGATGGTTTATTGTTCGGGGTCCACATATCACTAATTCTTGATTGACATTGGGCGACATTTGCCGTCATCTGTTCAATGACGTCACCTGCTGGCAGGCGACTTTATGTCTGAAATTGACAATCATCATCTCTGGACTATTATATATATATATATATATATATATATGTATATATATATATATATATATTGTTGCGAATTCGCGCCCGTCGGCGTGCGATCGGCCACGTGACTCGAATCGCGACCGCCTCGCCCACGGACGGACAATTCAGTCGTGACCCTCCCGGCTAACACGCGGGATCCAGTCACGGGTGGACCTTCCGGCCAACCAACCCAGTCCGCATTCTACCGCGCGGAATAGGGTGAATCGCCGAAAGTCGATATACCTAAGTACCCGCACGGGTAACCTACCGAGGGATTGTACCTCGCCACAGGCGACTTCGGACACGATCCGCTTAAGCGGCCTCGTTCGGGCTAACGGGATAACCGAGCGTGTTATCGTCGGCCTTGACGGCTCAGATTAATTATATCGGGCGTCTCGCGCCCACTCAAACCCTTTACGTGAAACAAGATGGAGACCCAACGAAGGAAGGACGCAGCGACACGGGGGAAGAATTCAACAAGGACGCATTTTTTACACAGACGGACACAAAGCACACATATGCAAATATTTATAGCAACAATAATAATTAAAGAAATGCACATATATCAAATAAAAGAGGAAAGAAAAGCAACGAGGACGCAGAGCTACAACCGAATACGCGACACACGGACCACTTAAAAAATACTACTTTACAAGAAATGGCGCCGACACGCACGTTACAACAGAACCCAAAAGAAATGAAGAAAGAAGTGGCGACTTCCCTTGTCTGGCTGGTGAGTCCCTCTCCCGCGACCGTCAGCGTGGCCGCGCCTGGCCCCGACCTCTCTCTCGCGGCCGGCGAACCCTCTCCGGCACTTCTCGTCGCGACGCGCAGGTCACCCACAACCGACGCCGCCGCGTCTCCGGTCCGTGCCTCCGTTTGCAGGTGCTCGCCAAGCCGCGAGCGCAGGACCTCTCCCCCGACAGCACAGCAACAGGGAACCTCGACGACAACTTTCTTGCGAACCAATGAAGAGGAAAGAGAAGCCGCCCCGCGCCCGGCCGTGTTAGTCTTTTTATAGGCTCCAGGAACCCCCATATGCAAATTCTCGATCCAAACGACCTCAGGGGCGGAGCCACGCTCGCCGATTGGATGGAGAAAAAGGGGCGTGAGTCTTTCCTGATCCTCAAATTTGCATATCCCGATTCCCTCAGGCGCGTCTGGAGGCGGGGCCAAGCGCCCCGCGCTTCCTAATTGGATGGATGTGGGCGTGTCATTCCTGATCCGAATTCTCCTCGGAAAAACCGCCATCTGCACTCGCGGCTCGCGTGTGCCGAAAAGGCCCGACGCTCGGGTCCACAGGTGGTGCGGAGTGGCGTAGGAAGGTGGTGTGAGGTCGGCGGTGTCCGAGGCATGGTGCTGGGAAGTGCGGTGATGTGAGGTTTGCGGTGATGTGGTGTGAAGTAGGTTTGTTGTGTTGTGTTGTGTTGTGGTGTCAAAAAAGTGAACAGAAAAACGCCTAACTCAAAGGATCGCAGCCCGAATGAATCACATTAATTCCTCTATAAACAGGTTTGGGCTAACTACACATGTACTTAGAAATATACCTCACCTAGGGATGGATGGTTTGCGAATTTCCACAGCCGTAACAATATATATGCATCATTTGGAAAAATTATTCTGCCTATTGTGTCTATTGATTTTTAAGTGTACATTTTTTGTATAACCATCATCGAATTAAGTTATAAATGGGTAATCTCAGTTTTTGCATATGTTGCAGTAAGCATGGCGACTGAAGATCGAAAGGAGTTCCGAAATACTGTTGCGATCCGTTCAGTGCCATAAAACGAAACAACGAAAAGATCTTCGCAATGTGTCAAATATGTTGATGAAATTTATATAAATAAAAGATGACAGATTGTACTTCTGCAGAAAAAACTCTCAGTTGTCACCAGGCGTATTGAAGAATCATCTTCGACAGTTCAAAATTATCATACAAGGTATATAGAAGGCATTGCAGAATCTATTTGACAGATGAGGACGAGGAGGTTTTTGAGCGAGAAGCAGAAGTTGACTTATTAACCAGTCGTTATCGATGATAGGCGAAAGCCCATTCACAAACGAAAGGGGAAAGGACCAGGGACGTTCTGAAAAGCGAAGTAAAGTGGAAGATTCTATGCAAGAAATTAGACTAGTTGCTGGACCAAGCACTGCGGAGAAAACACAAAATACAGCGTCAAAGTGTGATGACCTGCATGCCAGAGTGATCAAAAGCCTGAAAGAAAATAATTGTTTCGAGCCGTTCAGAGCAAATAGTATACTGACAAATATTGCTGGAATATGAGCATCAGAGGATGATGTGAATTCAGTTGCTCCCAAAGAATGGCTGTGCAAGCCAAAATTTTAGAGAAAGAAAATGGATGCTATCGTTCAATCCAAACAAACAGGGTAAAATATTGCCTGACGAAGTGAATCGCCGTAACCGAATTTACCGAAGTGATGAAGTCAGCCATATAGCCGGGAAAAAAGGACTGTGGTGGTCAGGAATGAAAATGGAAAGACAAAATTCAAAAGCGCCTGGTACTAAACAATCTCAAGGAACGTTTCGAAATTAAAGAGAAAAACCCTGGCTTGAAAGTTGGATTCATGAAGTTCGCCATGCTCGTCCCTGAGTGTGTCCTGGCCGTTCAGGTGGTACACAGTGTATTGTATGTACGATACATCAAAATGTGAAATCATGATGATGTTTGATTCAAAATGCCACAGATAGCCAAACTTCCTAGCTATCATCATGTGATAGCACATAGTTTGTAACACCAGACACCGGCATGTTATTTAGAACTTGTGAAAGTTGCCATCAATTGAAGACTTCAAAACCGAGCTACTGAGTGCTTATGAACTAGGGATATTGATGAAATTCAGTTAAACGTGGACAACACGACAGATCTGAACTGAGCTCCATGGTCCTGCTTTTGGAAGAATTATTATCAATTCTGTGAACGCGCGGTGAAATTAGTGAGACAGACTTCATTGCCAAGGCCCAATTCAGTTTCTGAAAAATAAGAAAGACGAAACGGTGAAGGAGTTTGTCATTATTGGAGACTTCTCAGAGAACTATTAGTTGTCGTACAGGATCCCCAAGGAAGATTATTGACTGCTCTCAAGCGACAATTCACCCCTGGTTTACTATTTCAAATCGGACGATGGCAAATTAAACCAGATTATATCAGAATGCAATACTCACGACGTTGATCACTCTTCCAAAGAATGCTCATTGAACACTTGAAATCTAGCTTTGGAAATGTAAAGAAACTTTACTATTTCTCAGACGGTTGCACTGGCAATATAAGAATTGCAACGCTTCATAACACTATGTGTCACAAATCAGAGTATGGTATTGACGCGAAGATATTTTTGCACAGTCATGGCAAGGGCCTTCAGATGGCGTGGGAGGTACAGTCAAACGAGAAGCAACACGTGAGAGCCTGCGTAGATCTTACGACAGTCAAATTATTTCTCCAAAAGATTTTTCGCCTTTGCTGAAAATGGTTTGAATGAAATGAAGTTCGGTTATGGGATCCAAGAGGCGTATGACGAGGAAGAACGAAATCTGGAAGAAAGGTTAAAAACGGCCAAAACCATAGCTGGAACTCAAAAACTTCATGCTTCTAATCTATTACTACTGACTCTTTCAAGTACGCGAATTCAGCCTAAGCGAGGAACACGTATCGAGTCAGCTATTTCAAAATCTACACCAATTTTAATGGGAAACTCTCAGGTAATGTCACAGTGCACTATGATGGAAAATGGTGGCTTGCCTGAATCATGGAAGCTTTCAGACACTCATGAAGTGAAGTGAATTTCTTCATCCAAGAGGCCCGCAAATAGTTTTTTTTCCGAATGAAGATCACTGCTTTTAGAATTCTGTATATATATTCATAGAACTAAGGTAGAATACACATCAGTAAAAAGAACAAGCTGTCAAATAAAACATTGTTGGCAAAATATATATAATAGCAGAAAAAACCTTACTCATATAAGTATCGGCTTAAGTTTCTGCATGTGCATGTGAAAATTTATGTACAATATATGACTACTAGCATCCATGCATAGAGTACACATAGCAAGTAGCAGAGACAGACAGTACAACGGGGATGACAAAAATACGCATTGTTGTAAAATGCAAGTGGTACTATGGAACGCAAGACTTCAAAACATTGTCGGCATGTCTGCTAAGTGCCACAGATAATCTAGGGATGTGTGAGGCGAGCCGAGTTTTTAGTGTGCAAGCTTGGTATTATAATAGAGATAGTGTATTGGAATATTTGTGTCAAATATTGTGCTATGTATTGTGGCGTATTGTGTGTCCAGACCAAGAGTCCGAAATAACATCAACACTTGAACCTTGAGATCATTTTCATTTATGCTGGGTGTTGGAGTATATGAAGGGGTATTCTCACACGAAAAAATTGGGATCACCGGTTTGGCTGGGGACGGGGGCCCCAAGGTAAAAGGGCGCCCAAACTATAATTTTTGAATTACCATTTCGGAGTGATTTTACTTTACGCGATTCGAAAGATCTCGCTTTTACGAGCATTTTGATACCAAGATCAGCAAATCGGACCATACAACTGTGATATGGCCTCTGGAAGATTGTGGGCAGCCGGGGCACCCAATTTGGGGGGCCCTAAAATGGGCCCCGATGGCCCACAGGTCTAAAAGTTGGTATTTTGAGTTTTTTCACCCAAGTGAATAAATGACCAACATATGGGGAGAAAATGAGGTATTAGTGTCGGGAGGGTGTGTACACTTGACATGGAATGCCCCAGTTCTGACTGGTAAAAAAAAAAAGTGTTCATTGGAATATAATTGAAATTCAGCATTGACATTTTTAAGACAGATTTTTTTTTCTTCCTGTGTATTAACCACAACCCCAACTTTTACCTTTTTTGCCAATAAAAAGGTGCAGTTTATACACCGGAAAATATTGTACTTTAACCATGCAGAAAATAAATCACCTTTTTTGGCACTTTCAAAAACCTTTCATTTTCAGTACTTGGACAAAATATTGCAGCATTTTACATCATCTCGACCAATCAAATTTTCTGCTCGGAGACCCCGCCCATGTCCTTTTTCCTCAAGACTGCAGGGGATAATAATAATTACTATTATTATTCAAGGTACCAAGTTTACAAGGCACATGATTCATTCCTTTATCGTTTCTGAAGCCCAAAGCATTCTGGAGAATGGGACAGAGGTTACACTCGCACACGGACAAAGATTTGAGGAGTGGGGGAAAGCTTGTGGAAAAAGTGGGATATTAAAACCACTGTAAGCAAAAGACTGTCAGCATAAGTTCATGGTTAACTCAT
>CM068957.1:18431812-18459880 GCA_035128595.1 Eptatretus atami
TATGTACTCAAGTTAAAAAAATTTAGGGCCTATTTCGCGATAATGTCATTTTCAAGAATGCGTGCCCGGGTGGCCATATTGAATTTGACATGGCCGGATAATTCAATAGCAAACCTACGTCGTACCCGTTACCTTAATCTCCACAAGTTTTCAATCAGAAAAGAAAAAATTAGAGCCTATATCAACGATAACGTCGTTTTTTTCACCATGGCTGCCTGGCGGGCCATATTGGGATGCCGATGCGGGCCAACCAAAAATAATTGAACATCAGATGAAAGCGGTTCCATTTAATTAGCAAATAAACATTTTTTTCAAGATGGCCACCCCATCGGCCATCTTGGATCCGGCCACGCCCAAATCAATAGGGTTCTTCCACTTTTCAGGTGGTACATGTGTGACCCAAATTTCAAATAGAAATGGCAAACAGTTTATGAGTTCTTTCGCACTCACAGCTATAAATGTTGACGCCCACCAGCCCGGACGGACGACCCGGGGACAACAATATCCCCCTTCCGCCACGCGGCGGGGGATAAAACGGCAAAAGTTAAGAAAAAATACTGAATATAAATGCTTCACTGAGTACTTCGCCACAGCTTTATCCACAGGAAAAAGGACTGTGAAAGTTT
The DNA here is from genome assembly GCA_035128595.1 of Eptatretus atami. NCBI lineage: Eukaryota > Metazoa > Chordata > Myxini > Myxiniformes > Myxinidae > Eptatretus > Eptatretus atami. The sequence goes on from CM068957.1 coordinate 18,432,439, forward strand.
CAAAAGTAAAAGAAATAGAAGAATCAAAATACCCCGTGGAGGGTGACGGTCATCTCTATAATATTTTTACTATCATAATCGATAACCGTTCCAGATATCTCCTAAATGCAGACGAATGGTTTTGAAATGGTGACTTCACAACTTTTGTGACCCTCGTGACTTGACCCTGAACCTCGAATCCGGGAAAAAAATATGTCGTGGGTATCACTCATCGACTCTAACCCACATACCAAATTTCATCAAGATCGGACAGTAAAAATTTCTTTGTACCGGGAGGTGTTTTGGACCAATCTTTCCAGGTTACGTGGCGGCCAAACGGGAAGGAAATCAAAAATCTGTCCGGTAGATACAAATAATATTTACTATCAATCAATAACAGTTGCCCGAATACTTGTAGAATGGCAGACTAGATAGGTTGGAAAAAGGCGATTTTGAATAACTTACGTGACCTCGTCCCTTGACTTTAACCCGACAAAATATATCGTTGTGCAACACTCATCGACCTCTACCACATAACTAAGTTCATCAAGATCGAAAGACAAATTTTGACAAGACGTACGGACGACCGGACATTTGGTCCCGGCTTTAAGGTCATCTCGGTAGAGATGACCCTAATAATTAGAAAGTGGGATCAGGTACTCTCAAGGAGATATCACAAAAGATATAAACAAAGATATAACAAAGCTTGACCACGAATATGAAAACACCTATTGTTGCGAATTCGGCCCGCCGCGTGCGATCGCCAGTGACTCGAATCGCGACCCCGCCTCGCCCACCGGACGGACAATTCAGTCGTGACCCTCCCGGCAGATCGCCGGGATCCAGTCACGGGGACCTTTCGGCCTCACCACAACCCAGTCCGCATTCTACCCGCGCGAAAGGGGAATCGCCGAAACGTATACCTAAGTACCGCGCTGCGGGTAACTCTACCGAGGGATTGTACCTCGCCACAGCCGACTTTGACACGATCCGCTTAAGCGGCCGTTCCGGGCTCTACGGATAACCGAGCGGTGTATCGTCGGCCCTTTGACGTTCAGATAATTATCGGCGGCCCGCGCCCACGTCCAACCCTGTACGTAACAAGATGAGACCCAACGAAGAAGGACGCAGCGAAACGGGGAAGAATTCAACAAGGACGCATTTTATTTACACAGACGGACACAAAGCACACGTATAGCAACACTCAGAATGCACAATACAAACTGAAAAAACCAAAAGGAAATGCCACACAAAAGAAACAACGACGCAGAGCACTACCTGACTAACGCGACAATCACGACCACTTAACAAACAATACTCTTCACGGACTTGGCGCCGACACAACACCGTCCCCACAAAACCCCAAAAAATGGAAGTCGCCGACTCCCTGAGCGTGTGAGTCCTTGGCGCCCGTCCACGTGTCCCGGTGGTGTGACGTCCGATCGCGCGTGGCGCGAGGCCTCCCCGTGCCTCGCGCCCTGCTCGTGCTGGCCTCCCGACGCCACGACTGAGCACCCGATCCACCGAACCAAGAGCACAGGACAGAGCAGCAGGACGAACGAAGTAAACAGGACCAGCAGGCACGAAGCCACACGAACTGAAAAACCTCTTAAACCTCCTTGCTTCACCGTGCTTATACCGCCCGCGCCACGCCCTGTTTCTCGCTCCACCCTCCTCGAGGCGCTTCGAGAAGGGGGGCGTTCCTCTCGTTCCCCTCCCAACCTGCGTCTTGTGGGGGGCGAGGCGAAGCCGTTCGACGGCCTTCAACGCGCCAACCGTCGTTCGTAGACGCTGAGGATGGCGTTCGTTGCTGTGGGTAGCGTGTTGAATGGTGGCGTGGTTGTGAGGGTGCTGGGGCTGGCGGTTAGAGTGGTGCGTAGTTAGCGTGTGTTGTTGTTGGCGTGTTGACGTTGAAGTGTGGTTTCGAAATATAAAGCAGAACAGAAAAAACGCCATAACTCAAAGATCGCAGCCCGAATGAATACATTAATTCCCTCTAGAAACATGGGTTTTGGCAACTACACATGTCCTAAGCACTATTTCCACCTACGGGACCTGGATGGTGCAATGCGAATTTCCACAGCCGTAACACTACCCCTCCCCCTTTTTACAGACTCTCCCGAGTCCGTCAAATTTACCGGTGCCATCATGTTGTAGTTTCTCCCTAGTACGTTTACCTAGAATCCCTGAGTGCGACATCATTGGTATCGTGTCCCCAAAATAAATAACCTGAGGGCTGAAGTAACTCACACTAACAAACTCACTTCACACAGTACGACTTAAAAAAGTGCCGGCGCTATAGACAGACATGCGGGGGCAATACACTCATATTTTACAATACAACTCAACATCCTTAACCTTACAAATTTCCACTAAATTAACCTGGCCAGGTCATGGACCTCTACAGGAAAAAGAAAGAGTCCAAAGAAAACCGGTGCACGGGCGCCCTGCAGGCCCGTGTTGCACGCTGCCAAACAGGGAACAGTTTCCTGCAGCTTGCGAAACTGTTGCTTGGATCCTGCGCGCATGGAAATGAAACCGGGGGGGGGGGCCAAATCAAATTGAACGGGCAAAGCAGAGTGGGCAGTGGGCATGGCATGGCAAAACACAGGCAGCAAACACAGCCTGCAGAAAAAGGCCGTGCGGGAACACAAGCCGGCGAATGGACGGCCGGCACAGCCTTGCAGAAAAACAGCCGTCGGACGATCCGACCGGCACAGGCTTGCAGCAAAACACTGCTGACATCCGGCGGCACAGGCCGTTGTAAGCAAAAAACAGCTGCCATGAAGTGCCCGCACAGCCTTGCAGTACATAGTGTGGAGGAGTGCGGTGGTCTGGCCACTCGCAGAAGGCGGGCCTCGGACCTAACCCTACGGTCCTCCTCCACCTATCGCCTTTGCCCTGTCACCGTCCATACCCACCCCTTAATTTGTCAAAACCCAATTAGCCCCAACTAATTTTTTTTGTTGTTTTTAAATGTTTAACTTCCCTACTTCCCCACATAACGTCGTCCCAACCCCCTTTACGTCCCTGTTCGCAACCCTATTCTGTCGCCTAGGCCTACCCCACCCCTCGTTGCCTCCCGAGGGAAAGGGAGAGCTAGCGTCTCTGTGTCGAGGCCCCAACGAACCTCAAGATGGCCTCCCAGATCTCAGCGATCTCTAACACAAATGGTCCAGCGGCCCACAACGAGAGCGAAGGGATGGATGGGCGGAGGGGTAACACTCCTAATCTACCCTAACCATGTAATGTTAACTACCCCAGGGGGCTTTCATACAAGCCCTCTCGCTTAACTATTGTTCTAAAAACCCAGATCCCGTCGCCTGTGTTGGTGTCCCACTCAAAATTTCGGGCCTCGGCCCTCTAATTGTCCTCGTGCCCTTGCCAACGGTTTCTGCTGGGACGCGTGGCCCCTTGGCAAGGCACGACCCTCTGCCGATTCTCCAACAATGGCACCCCGGCCCTAACACGCCTCCGAGCCTACCAGCTCCCTAAACACCGGGAGTGCCCCATGCACTCCCCTGAACACGCCACACGTGGCAGGCTGCGCCCGGGCCCTTCCCGAGGGTCCACCCGTGCCACGACACTGCCCACGGCGGCCAACGCGCTCCGGGCCCCCGCACCAAGCGGGCGCACCCGTGCCCACTAACGCTAACTCCGCCCCCCATGGCCCTGCCTACCACGACGACTAGCCCGGTGCACGGGGTACCCACTCAGCGATGAACTCACTCGTTCGCAAGCCACGCTCCCGCCCGTCAACAGCCCTTGCACACCCTCCAAAACGGGTCGAGCCTACTTTCCCACCAAACAACAAAACGCCCTCCATTTGTCAATTTAAACTAACCCACTAACTCACTTAATAACTGACCCCGGGGCCCCTTGGGCGGGATCACTCCTCCGCCCCAATCACTCATCGCACCAGGCATTTCCACCACGCTCCATTCACACAAGCCCGCTGGCCTCTCCCACTCAACCTGTACTCACCTCACAGCTTTTCACACACACTCGCTGAATCCGCCATCCTTCTAATCTACCGTCCCTAACTCACTCGGCTCCCACGTCGTCCCTTACAATAACAGGCAAGTCCCTTTAACCTACGTAGCTAAGCTAACGTCCCCCTCTAACACACATCAAAATCTGTCACTGTCTCCAAATAGAATGTCCCATTATCCAGTTCCCATCCTAAATTAACTAAACATCCTCTACCTAATCCATTCCACACACCACGGGCCCATTAAGACTTACTCCCCTGCCCCATCGAGCCGGTCTAACTACACAACCTTCCCCTGCACTAAGTGCATCCTGTGCCCAGTCAGGGGGTCCTTTCAACCCTTGCCTCCAGGAATCCTGTTCTACCCGAAAGCTGAGGCTGCTTCCGTTAATTTTGTATTGCAATTATGCGCAGCACCAGCGCGGCATACTCACAGCCTGCGCTCTGCACCTTGCCCGTGATCGTCATGCAGCGCACGTGTAACGTCCCTCTCCTTGACGGTACCATCCGGCAGGGATTCACCCCTGCCGATTCCAACCCCACGTGCAGGCCATGACGTCACCCTGCGCACCCCCAATAAACAACCTCACAACTCCGAAGGGGCTCCCCTACGCGAACACATGTGCCTCTGCCCGTTGGAGCTAACACAAGCTCGCGGGAGATCCATGCCTGCCGGTCAAACATCCGTTCCCGCCCTAACCTTGTCCGTCCGCGGTCGCAAAATCCACCGGCTGCGTTTCCCTGGCCGGCTTTCACCCCGCAAGCGAGCACGGGGGGTCTCGTGGCGCCTGTGAGCGAACAGCACGACCTCGCGCTCACTGCTGGGTGGAACCCGGCACAACGGTCCCCATCAAAGCTCACGGCCGCTACCCGCTTCTTCCTCTGTCCGTCGTCTTCCGTCCACCCACCACACATGCGTGTCACGATCGCACAGACTCCACTCCTCACACTCACATTCAACACGGGACGACGCGGCTGCAGCTCACGCATGCCGACCGACACTCCCTTACATACAGAGACCTCACACATAACACGGTCCTCCTCATCACGGACCCCTCACCACACCCAACCTTCCACTTGCACAGGGGGTCCCACTCAACCATGCGCGTGCGAAAGCACGCATAACTCCGCACATTCGCAAACACATTCACCCCTGCACAACCACGACTGGGGCTTCGTGTTCCCCCACAAGGGTTCCCGGGGCCTCTATACCCCCCAAGCTGCACGTGCTCCATCCACAGCACTCGTCCTTCAACTCCGTCTTGGCACGACCGAACCCACCTGGTCCGTGATCGCCTCAAGGGGCCATAGCTCCTCCCTCGTTCCTGGAGGCAGCCATCGCAGCTGCTCACAGAACACCGGTCCCTACCCAGTCCGCGAGCCACCCCCATTAATCCTCCACTACCTCTGTGTGTGTGTGTTCTGTTCTTCAACCCCGTCATATCCATGCAGTCTCTCCTTCTATTTCTCTATCTTCCCTGGTCTTCTACATCTATTAGTTTCTCTGTTTCTTCCTGGAGTTTGCCATCTCTATGGATTTATTTACTTCTCTCCTTCAGTTCAGTAATTTCAAAACTCTGTAATAGTTTTTTGTTTTCTCTCCCACTCCTTCCTCATGCTCCCTATTCCAATCTCATCGTTTCTCTCAATTGGCTCTTTTCCTTCCTGGTTTCATTCGCTGTCTCCGCTCATTTAACCCTTCCTTGCTTCCTCCCTGTCCTTCCTCTCCAAGCAGTTTCATGGTTGCTTCATTTGGTTAAATCTCCTTCTTGTGTTTCAGTTGCTGCTGTCCTCATTACTCTTCCTTGTTCTTCTCCTGTTTCTTCTGCAGTTTCCATGTTTCTTCAAGTGGTTAATTTCCCTTTTGTGTTTCATTCGCTGTTCTTTTGTCACCTCTTCGCACATCCGCCTTGCCTTTTTCTTTCACTTGTCAACCTCGGCTTTTCATGTTCCTTTTGTTTTTCTATCCCATTGTCCTCTCGTTCTTCCTCTCCAATGCTCGTTTGTTCCTTTCAATCTCCTCATTGTTCTCCTTCCTGCTTCATCCGTTGCTCTCAAACTTCTCCTCGTATCTCCAACTTATTTTTTCCTTTTGTCGTTCATTTTCAATATCATACTCTTTCAGTTTTCTAATTCCACTTGTCTTTCTTGTTCCTCGTTCTGCAATCTCGTTATTTCTTTCAACCTGACAGCATTTCTTTCTCCGTCTCATTCCTTGTCTTTCGTATTTTTCCTATTCCACACTGTGTGTCTTCCTTCTTGTTCCTCAATTCTGTAATCTCGTTATTTTCTTTCAACTGACTGACTTCGTTCTCCTGTCGTAATTTTTGTTCTTTCAGACTCTCTTGTTTCCTCATCTGCAATCTCTGTTTCCTTCCAATGACGATTTCCTTCTTCTTGTCCTCACAATGTTCTTTCCATCATTACTCTTTCTTGCATCTCAATTCCCCCATCTGGCCTTTGTTCCAGCTGTTCGAGTCTGTAACAAGCGTGGTTCCTAACGTCTCCTTCTCCGTTTCTCGCGTTCTTTCCCTCTCTCAACATCCTCAACTCGTTCGTAATTCCTCTCTTCGTTCTGTGTTTCGTACCTCAGTTTTCTTCTCCCAATTCTTTTCTCTCCTCCGCACACTCCGACCTTGCTGGCTTCTAACTGTTCCTTCCATCTTGCCTCTTTTGGTTGTCTATCAGTCCTCGTCCCAGTTCCCTCTGTCTCAGTTTTTTATTACCTCCGCGTCACCAGGCTCATCAACCTCTCTCGTCATGGTCCTCTTTTGAAGTCCTTATCTGTTTTTTCCCCTTTTACTTCTTCAAAGATTACTAGGGCAATAACCCACTAATTTTTTTTTTAAAATATTTTTTTCCCTTATGTTGATTGTAATTCGTGCCGCTGAACGGACCATCTGCAGATCAGCGCCCGTCACAGCCGATCAGATCTTGCCTAGGTGTCCGTGAGTTTTTTTTTATATTAGATTCTCAAGCCAATTAATTTTTCCCTCTCGGTACAGTCCACTTTTTCCGTCACCTCTCACCTCTCGCTCCACACGTCTCCCGAATTATTTTTTTTTTCACCCCGCCTTCACCGCGGGCCGAAACAACCGTTGGCACCCCCTCTCCAGCTCGTTCGCGTCCCTACATCATGGCGTCGCCATTACCACTCGCTGTTGTGCCTTCATGCCCGCCTGCCAGGCCTCCGGCCCAACTTTGCTGCGTTTAATGCCCCGCATTGTCTTTATTTCTTCCTTCATTCGTTTTTGTTTGTTCCATCCAGTTTGAATGCGTTTCATCCATTTTTTTTCGTTCAATTCGTTATTCATCTTCATTTTGGTGCGTTCCACTCATTTTTTCGTTCATTCGTTTATTCATTCTTCCATTTTGAGTGCGTTCCATCGCTTTTGTTCGTTCATTCCAGTCCATTTGCTCGTTCATTTCGTTTGTGTTTGTTTCCATCGCGTGGTTCCAATCACCTCCGCTTCCTTTATTCGGTTTTTTTTCTTTTTTTTCTTTTTTTTTTCCAAATTATCGTTTTTTTTCCAACATCAAAATTCATTTACAGGACTCTGCCTAATCATTGTTTTTTGTGGTTATCATAAGCTTTTTTTTTTTTTCTTTTTTTTTTTTTCTCCCCTTTTTGCCTCTTTTCTTTTTTTCCTCCTCAAACACAATGCCTTCCGCACATTTTCCGAATCGTCCGACTGGCGAATGTCGCACGTGGGGGGCGTTCGCTCGGGTCCGCCACCCACACCCCAGCCACTGCGCCCAATTCGAGCTCTGGGCTTCGTCGGGGGGGGAGATTGTTCCTGTACACGTCAATGTCCTGCATGGGGATTCCATCCGGTACCAGGTATTCTACATCACTTACCATATACATTCCTATCCCCCGGCTCCCGCTCGCCTTGGACGCCATCTTATTCCACGTAGGGGTTAATATTTAATCGCTCGAATTTTAGTAGGGATGGTGGTGCGCTCCCTTCACCCCTGGGACCGATTCCCGTGAATTTTACTTGAGCTGGGAGGGATTAGATATCCACTCCTGTTACACAGTGTTGCGAATTTCCGCGCTCCGCGGCGTGCGGATCGGCCACGTGACTCGAATCTGCGACGCGCTCTCGCCTCACCGGACGGACATTCAGTCGTGACCCCTCCCGGCTAACGCCGGGATCCAGTACGGGTGAGCCTTCGGCCTCACCACAACCAGTCCGCTATGTCTACCGCGCGGAATAGGGGAATCGGCCGAAAGTCCGATATACTAAGTACCCGCGCGGGGTAACCTACGATGGATTGTACCTCGCCAGCACGGCCCCTTCGGAAACGATCCGCTTAAGCGGCTCGTTCCGGGCTACGGATAACCGAGCGGTGTTATCGTCGCCTTGACGGTTCAGATTAATTATCGGCGGCCCGCCCCACTCAACCTTTATCAAACTGAAACAAGAAGGAGACCCAACGGGAGGCGCAGCGAAACGGGGGAAGAATTCAACAACAATGGACGCATTTTTACAGAACAGACGGACACAAAGCACACGTATATGCAACACTCAGAAATGCACATCATATCAAACTGGAAAACACAAGAAATGCACAAAAAGAAAACAACTGACGCGAGCTACACCGACTAACGCGACACACGGACCATTAAACTATACTACTTCCGACGGACTTGGCGCCGACACATCACACGTTCACACAAAACCCCAAAAGAAATGGAAGTCGCGACTTCCCTGAGCGTGTTGAGTCCTTTGGCGCCGTCCACGTGGTCCCGGGTGGTGGTGACTCCGATCGAGCGTGGTCGCGAGGCCTCGCCGCGTGCTCGCGCCTCTCGGCTGGCCTCCCGACGCCGACGGACTTGACACACCGGTCACGACCGGGCAGCAGGACGGAAGCACAGGACGAGAACGAAGTAAAGCAGGACCCTCACATGCACCACGCGGGAAGCACACGAACCTAAAACTCTCTTAAAACCTCTGCTCACACCGGCTTTATACCCCATAATCCCCGCCCCGCGCCTCACACGGGCCCTGGTTTCGCTCCACCTCCTTCGAGGCGCTCGAGAAGGGGGGCGTCCCTCTCGTCCCTCCCTGCGTCTTGTGGGGGCGAGCGAAGCCGTTCGACGGCCTTCAACGCGCAACACTCGTTCGGTAGACTGCTGGGATGGCGTTCGTTCTGTGGGTAGCGTGGTTGAGATGGTGGCGTGGGTGTGAGGGTGGCGGGGCTGGCGTGTTAAGTGGTGCGTATTAGCGTTGTTGTTGTTGGTTGGCGTTGTTGCGTTGAGTGTGGTTGTTCGAAATAAAGCAGAACAGAAAACGCTAACCAAAGGTCCCGCAGCCGAATGAATCACATAATTCCTCTAGACATGGGTTTGGGCTAACTACACATGTACTAAGACTATTTCTCACGCTACGGGAACCTGATGGTGCAAATGCGAATTTCCCACAGCGTAATCACTAATCCCACACAAATGTTTATGTTTAAACGATAAAAAAGTCCATATTTTGCAAAGTGAGTATCTATTCAATATAATTACTTGGTCAAATGACCAGCATTGTAGATCTCCTTTATTTCACGAATAAGGACCGGTATCAGACGGCTGGCAGGTCCGTTGACAACGAGTCAGTTGTGAGTCATTATGCTTATTCAAACACTTTCTAGATTTGGCAAGTATCAAATTTATAAATCAAAGCATAAATCAATCCTTTGTGGGAGAGATATCTTTTCAATCTCCAACCAAGACTTGATAAAACATATAAAGTATTGTCTAACATAAAGCAGCATTTGTTGCAATGCCAAACCAACCGCGAGAAAGTTGTATTTAATGAAACAATAAATTAAATACGCCATTTGTATACATGCTGGATTTTGAGAGCACCTTGGAAAAGACAGACTTAAAAAATATCAAAACATATTCCTTGCAGGTTTGGTTATACATTAAATAATCTGGGAGGAAATATGATAAGTGGAGTTGTACAAGAGGCCTGATGCTGCTGATGAATTTGTTAAAGGATTGAGGATGAATTGATTAAGTGAACTAAAATATGTCAAGAACAAAATAAACCCCTTAATGTATTACATGAAGATAAGGAATTTGGAGAAAGCATAGGATTGCCATATAATGCTCAGAGGCGTTGGGAAAAAAAAACTGATAACAGGGTGAGAGATCATTGCTATATAACGGGGAAATAGAGAAGCTCAAATAATTGTAATCTCTAATTTAGAATCCGGACATTCATAATAATTGTCATTATGAACGCATCTTTCTTTATTTAGAAATAAGTCAGACTCCTGAAAGATATAGCATTCAAATAAATCGACAATTCATCTCATTTACAAAACAGATTTACTCATGAAATGGGTGTATTTGTAATTTTGATTTGTAAGTAACTTCGTTATAGTATTCAATAATATAGATTCTTGACTCTTATAAATTTATCACGCCTCAAAGTTCTTGGTTCAAACATCTCTTTTCCTATAACTTCGGGTCAATTTAGGATGAAGCTGATCTTGGGTAAAGACATTTCTCTCTGACTAAAAGGCATTTACCCATATGATGAATATGGATTCCTTTGGAGATTTCAAAGAAACACGACTTCTTCTAAAGCATTTTTTTAATAAACGAAGTTAGGAGATGTCTACGAGTCAAGAATAGAAAGAGCAAAAGCAAGTTTGGAAAGATTTTGAGAACAAACAATAGTGAATAACATGACTTATGCCTTCTTTCTTTCTCCCTCCGCGCTTCCTCCCCCCCTCCCGCTCCCCCTCCCCTTCTTCCTTCCTCCTCCTTCCTTCCTTTCTTCTCCACCTCTCTCTCCTTCCTCCCCCCCTCCCGCCTCTCTCCCCCCCGTCTCCCTCTCCTCTCCCCTTCCCCTTTCCTTCCTATCCTCCTCCTCCCCCTTGCCCTCCTTCTTTCTCCTGCTTTTCCTCCTCCCCTTCCCCCCTCTTCCTCCTCCTCTTTCTTTCTCCTTTTCCCTTTTTCCTCCCTTCCCCCCCCCCTCTTCTCCCCTTCCTCCTCCTCTTCCTCTCCCCCTTCTTCTCCCCCCCCTTCCTCCTCCTCCCTTCTTCAGCCGGACGGACGACCCGGGTGACAACAATATCCCCCTTCCGCCACGCGGCGGGGGATAAAAAGGCAAAAGTTAAGATTAAAAATACTGATAATAAATGCTTTCACTGGAGTATCTTAGCACATCTTTATCCACAGGAAAAGGACTGTGAAAGTTTCAAAGTAAAAGAAATATGAGAATAAAATTACCCCCGTGTGAGGGTGACGGTCATCTCTATAATATTTTTTACTATCATAATCGATTAACCGTTGCCAGATATCAAATGACAGACGGATAGGTTTGAAATGGTGACTTCACAACTTTTGTGACCTCGTGACCTGATCCCTGACACTCTCGCAATCGGGAAAAAATATGTCGTTGGGTAATCACTACAATCGACACTCTACCCACATACAAATTTATCAAGATCGAAGTAAAAAGTTTTCTTTGTACCGGGAGGTTGTTTTGAACCATCTTCCAGGTACGTGGCGGCCAAACGGGAAAGGAATTCAAAAATCTGTCCCGGTTAGATACAAGATATATTTTTACTATCATAATCATAACAGTTGCCGAATATCTTGTAGATGGCAGACTAGATAGGTTTGAAATGGCGATTTTATAACTTACGTGACTCGTCCCGACCTTTAACCCGGACAAAAGTTATATGTTTGCAACACTCATCGACCTCTACCCACATACTAAGTTCATCAGATCGGAAAGAAAATTGTTGACAGACGTACGGACGGACGGACATTTGTCCGGCTTAATTTAGGTCATCTCGGTAGGATGACCTAATAAATTAAAAGTGGGATCAAGGTATCTCTCAAGGAGATATAACAAGATTAACAAATATACAAAGCTGAGATATGAATAACCTATTGTTGCGAATTCGCAGCCCGTCGGCGTGCGATCGCACGTGACTCCGAATCGGACCGCCTCGCCCACCGACGGACAATTCAGTCGTGACCCTCCCGGCTACGCCGGGATCCAGTCACGGGTGACCTTTCGGCTACAAACCCAGTCCGCATTCTACCCGCGCGAATAGGGTGAATCGCCGAAAGTCGATATACCTAAGTACCCCGCGCGGGTAACCTACCGAGGGATTGTACCTCGCACAGGCGACTTCGGACACGATCCGCTTAAGCGGCTCGTTCGGGCTAACGGAATAACCGAGCGGTGTTATCGTCGGCCTTGACGGTTCAGATTAAAGTCTGGCCGGCCCGCGCCACTCAAACCCTACGTGAACAAAAGATGGAGACCCAACGAAGGAAGGACGCAGCGAAACGGGGGAAGAATTCAACAAGGACGCATTTATTTACACAGACGGACACAAAGCAACACGTATAGCAACACTCAGAAATGCACATATATCAAACTGGAAAACAAAAGAAATGCACACAAAAGAAACAAGACGCAGAGCTATACCGACTAACGCGACACACGGACCACTTAAAACAATACTACTTCACGGACTTGGCGCCGACACACACACGTTCACACAAAACCAAAAGAAATGGAAGTCGCGACTTCCCTGAGCGTGTTGAGTCTTGGCGCCCGTCCACGTGGTCCGGTGGTGTGACTCCGATCGGCGTGGTCGGCGAGCCTCGCCGGCGTGCCTCGCGCCTGCTCGTGCTGGCTCGCCGACGCCACGGACTGATCAGCCGACCGACGCACCGACCAGGAGCACGCAGACGAAGAGCAGACGAGACGAAAGTAACAGGATCCAGCAGGCACTGAAGCACACGAACTGAAAAACTCTCTTAAACCTCCTGCTTACCGTGCTTTATACGCCCGCGCCCACGCCCTGTTCTCGGCTCCACCTCCTCGAGGCGCTTCGAGAAGGGGGCTTCCCTCTCGTTCCTCCCACCTGCGTCTTGTGGGGGGCGAGGCGAAGCCGTTCGACGCCTTCAACGCGCCAACCGTCGTTCGTAGACTGCTGAGGATGGCGTTCGTTGCTGTGGGTAGCGTGGTTGAGATGGTGGCGTTGGTTGTAGGGTGGCGGGCTGGCGTTGTTAGAGTGTGGCGTAGTTAGCGTTGTTGTTGTTGTTGGCGTTGTTGACGTTTGAAGTGTGGTTGGTTCGAAATAAAGCAGAACGAAACGCCTAACTCAAAGGATCGCAGCCGAATGAATCACATTAATTCCCTCTAGACAATGGTTTTGGCTAACTACACATGTACTTAAGAACTATTTTCTCACTACGGGACTGGATGGTGCAATGCGAATTTCCACAGCCGTAACACTACCCCTCCCCTTTTTACAGACTCGTCCCGAGTCGTCAAATTATCGTGTGCCATCATGTGTAGTTCCCCCTAGTACGTTTTACCTACGGATCCCTGAGTGCGACATTCATGGTATTCGTGTCCCAAAATAAATAACCTGAGGGCTGAGTAACTAACTAAACAACTCACTCACACAGACGACTTAAATAAAATTGCCGGCGCTAAGACAGACATGCCGGGGGCACACTCATATTTACAATACAACTTAACACCTTAACCTTACAAATTTTAACACTAAACATGGCCAGATCAATGGACTCTAAAGGAAAAAGAAGAGTCAAAAGAAAACCGGTGCACGGCCGCCACTGCAGGCCCGTGTTGCAGCTGCCAAAGACAGTTCCTGCAGCTTGCAAACTGTTGCTTTGCGGATCCTGGCGCGCATGGAAATGAACCGGGGGGGGCAAAATCAAATTGAACGGGGCAAACGCAGATGTGGGCAGTGGGCATGGCATGGCAAAAACAGGCAGGCAACACAGCCTGCAGAAAAAGGCCGTGCGGCAAACACAGCGGCGGATGGACTGGCCGGCACAGGCTTGCAGAAAACAGCCGTCGGACGATCCGACCGGCACAGGCCTTGCAGCAAAAAACTGCTGACGATCCGGCCGGCACAGGCCTTGTAGCAAACAACAGCTGCCGATGAAGTTGGCGGCACAGGCCTTGCAGTACAGGTTGGTGGAGGGAGTGCGGTGGTGCTGGCCACTCGCAGAAGCGGGCTCGACCTACCCTACGGTCTCCTCCCACCTATCGCCTTTGCCTGTCACGTCCATACACCCCCTTATTTGTCAAACCCAATTTAGCCCACTAATTTTTTTGTTGTTTTTATGTTTACTTCCCTCCCACTTCCCACTAAATCGTCCCTAACCCCTTTATGTCCTTGTCGTGTACCTATTCTGTCGCCTAGCCTACTCCAACCCTACGTTCCCTTCCCGGAGGGAATAAGGGAGAGCTAGCGTCCTGTGTCGAGGCCCAACGAAGCCTCAAGATGGCTCCCAGATTCAGCGATCTCTAACAAAGTGGTCCAGCGGCCACAACGAGAGCGAAGGGATGGATGGTGCGGAGGGGTACACTTCCTAATCTACCCTCCATTTAACTGTTAAACTACCCGGCCGGCTTTCAACAAGCGCCTCTCGCTTAATCTATTGGTTCTAAAAACCCAGATTCCGTCGCCTGTGTGTCACTCATAATTCGGGCCTCGCCTCTAATTTTCCTCGTGCCCTTGCACGGTTTCGTGCTGGGACGCGTGCTCCCTTTGGCAGGCACGACCTCTGCGATTCTCAACAATGGCACCCCGGGCACTACACTGCCTCCGAGCCTACCAGCTCCCTAAACACCGGGGAGTGCCCCATGGCAACTCCCCTGAAACGCACACGTGGCAGGCTGGCGCCCGGCCCTTTCGAGGGTCACCCGTGCCCACGACCCTGCCCAGGGCCAACGCGCTCCGGGCCCCGCACCAAGCGGGCGCACCCGTGCCACTACGCTAACCCGGCCCCCATGGGCCCTTGGCCTACCACGGCGACTAGCCCGGTGCCGGGTACCCATCAGCGATACTCACCGTTCGCAGCCACGCTCCAGCCCGTCAACAGGTCCTGCACCCTCCAAACGGGTTTCGAGCCTACTTCCCACAACACAAACGACCTCCATTTTGTCATTTAACTAACCACTATCACTTTATACTGACCCCGGGTCCCTTGGGCGGGAGTCACTCCTCCCCAATCACTCATCGCACCATGCATTCCACATTCGCTCCATTCACACAGACCCGCTGGCCTCACCCACCAACATGTACTCACCTCACAGCTTTTCAACACACACATCGCTGAATCCTGCCATCCTTCTATCTACCTCCCCTAACTCACTCGTGCTCCACGTCGTCCCTTACAATACAGCACGTCCCTTTTAACCTACGTAGCTAAGCTACGTCCCTCTATCCAAAGTCTGTCACTGTCTCCAAATGTCCATTACCAGTTCCCCATCCTAAATCTCAACTAAAATCCCTCTACCTAATCCATTCCACGGGCCCATGAGGACTTACCCCTGCCCCATGGACCGGTCTAACTAACACTAACCCTTCCCTGACTAGTGCCATCCTGTGCCAGGTAGGGGGTCTTTCACCCTTGCCCAGGGAATCCTGTTCACCGAAAGCGAGGCTTGCTTCCGTTAATTTTGTATTTCCAATTATGCGCAGCACCAGCGCGGCAACTCACAGCCTGCGCTCTTGCACCTTGCCCGTGACGTCATGCAGCTGCACGTGTACCTCGTCCCTCTTGGACGTACCATCCGGCAGGGATCACCCTCCTGCCGGATTCCAACCCCACGTGCAGCCATGACGTCCACCTGCGCACCCCAAAAACAAACCTCACACTCCGAGGGGTCCCCACGCAACACATGCTCTGCCGTTGGAGCCTAACACAAGCTCGCGTGGAGAACCCATCCGGTCCAAATCCGTTATCTCCTAACCTTTGTCTCGCCGCGGATCGCAAATCCACGCTGGCGTTTCCGGACCGGGCTTCACTCCGCAAGCGAGCACGTGGGGTCTCGTGCGCTGCACAGCACGGACCCTCGCGCTCACTGCTGGGTGAACCCGGCACGGTCCCACAACAGCTACGGCCGCTACCCGGCTTCTGTCCCTCTGTCGCCGTCGTCTCGTTCACCCACGCACACCTGCGTGTCACGACGCACAGACTCCACTCCATCACACTCAATTCACACCGGGAGACGCGGCTGCATGCTCACGCATGCCGACCGACATCTCCCTTACATACAGAGACCTCACAACACGGTCTCCCTCACACGGACCCTCTCACTCACACCCAACCTCCACTGCACAGGGGTCACTCACACCATGCGTGCTGGAAAGCACGCATCTCCGCACACTCGCCACACACCCCTGCACAACCACCTGGGGATTCGTGTCCCACAAGGGTTCCCGGGGCTCTATACCCCCCAAGCTGCACGTGCACCCATCCACAGCACTCGTCCTTCAACTCCGCTTGGCACGACCGAAACACTGGTCGTGATTCGCCTCAAGGGGGCATACTCCCTCCCCTCGTTCCTGGAGGCAGCCATCCAGCTGCTCACACCGGGTCCCTACCCAGTCGCGAGCTCACCCCATTATCCTCCACTACCTGTGTGTGGTGTTCTTGTTCCTTCAACCCCGTCATTATCATGCAGTCTCTCCTCTATTTTCTCTATCTCCTGGTCTCTATACATCTATTAGTTTTTCTGTTTCTTTCTGGAGTTTTCCATCTCTATGGATTTCAATTTTACTCTCTCCTTCAGTTCAGTAATTTCAAACTCGTATAGTTTTTTGTTTTCTCTCCACCTTCCTCATGCTCCTCATTTCCAATCTCATCGTTTCTCTCAATTGGCTCATTTCCTTCCTGTGTTTCATTCGCTGTTCTCTCATTACCCTTCCTTGCTTCCTCTCCTGTCCTTCCTTCTCCAGTTTCATGGTTTGCTTCATTTGGTTAATCTCTTCTTGTGTTTCAGTTGCTGCTGTCTCATTACTCTTCTTGTTTCTTCTCCTGTTTTCCTTCTGCAGTTTCATGGTTTTCTTCATGTGGTTAATTCCCTTTTGTGTTTCATTCGCTGTTCTTTGTCTACCTCTTCGCACTCCAGCCTTGCCTTTTCTTTCAATTGGTCACCTCGGCTTCATGTTCCTTTTGTTTTCTATCCCATTGTTCTCTCGTTCTTCCTCTCCAATCTCGTTGTGTCTTCAATCTCCTCATTCTCCTTCCTGCTTCATTCGTTGCTCCTTCAACTTCTCTCGTATTCCAACTTATTTTTTCCTTTTGTCGTTCATTTCAAATTCATACTCTTTCAGTTTTCTATTCACTGTCTTTCTTGTTCCTCGTTCTGCAATCTCTTATTTCTTTTCAACTGACAGATTTCTTTCTCTGTCTCATTCCTTGTTCTTCGTATTTCTATTCCACTTCTTTCTTGTTCCTCATTCTGTAATCTCGTTATTTCTTTCAACTGACTGACTTCGTTCTCCTGTCGTAATCTTTGTTCTTTCAGGACTCTTCTTGTTCCTCATTCTGCAAATCTCGTGGTTTCCTTCCATTGATCGATTTCCTTCTTCTGTCTCATTCGTTTCCATCATTACTCTTCTTGCATCTCATTCCCAATCTGGCCTTTGCTTCCAGCTGTCGATCTGTACAGCGTGGTTCTTAACGTCTCATTCTCCGTTCTCTGTTCTTTCTCTCTCAACATCCTCAACTCGTTTCGTAATTCGTCTCTTCGTTCTGGGTTTCTGTAACTCAGTTTTCTTCTCCAATTCTTTCTCATCTCCGCACACTCCGACCTTGCTTGGCTTCTAACTGTTCTTCCATCTTGCCCTTTTGTTTGTCTATCAGTCTTCCCAGTTCCTCTGTCTCAGTTTTTACCTCCCGTCCCAGCTCATCAACTCTCTTCGTCATGTCTTGAAGTCTTTTCTCACACGCCACTATTTTATTTCCTTCGTGCACGACTCCGTCACCCCAATTAATTTTTCCCTCTCGTTACAGTCACTTTTTCCGTCACCTCCACACTTCTCGCCCAACACGTCTCCCGAATTATTTTTTTCACCCGCCTTCACCGCGGGCCTGACAACCGTTGCACCCCTCCCAGCTCGTTCGCCTCCACACGTGGCTCGCCATTACGCACTTCGCTGTTGTGCCTTCATGCCCGCCTGCAGGCTCCGGCCCATTTGCTGCGTTTCACCCCGCATTTCTTTTATTTCTTCCTTCATTTCGTTTTTGTTTGTTCCATTTTGAGTGCGTTTCCATCCATTTTTTCGTTCAATTCGTTATTCATTCTTCATTTGAGTGCGTTTCCATCCATTTTTTCGTTCAATTCGTTATTCATTCCTTCCATTTTGAGTGCGTTCCATCCATTTTTTCGTTCATTCCATCCATTTTGCCGTTCATTTCGTTTGTGTTTGTTTCCATCTGCTTGTTCACTCCTTTTATTTCGTTTTTCATTTCGTTTTTCATTTCATCCATTTTTGTATCCATTTTCTCATCAATGCCTCAAACATTTCCATCGTCGCGATCCGTGGGCGAATTCGCACGGGGCGTTCGTCCGCCACCCAGCCACTGGCCCAATTCGAGCTCTGGGCTCGTCTGGGGGGAATTGTTCCTGTACACCAATGTCCTGCATGGGGATTCCATCCTGGACCATGGATTCTACATCACTACACATATACATTTCTATTACCCCGGCTCCCGCTCGCCTTGAGACGCCATCTTATTCCACGTAAGGGGTTAATTTAATCGCTCGTAATTTAGAGGGAATCGGTGGTCGCTCCTCTCACCCCTGGACCGATTCCCGTGAATTTAGCTTGGAGACGGGAGGGATTAGAATCCCACTCCTGTACACCAGTGTTGCGAATTCGCGCCCGTCGGCGTGCGATCGGCCACGTGACTCGAATCGCGACCGCCTCGCCACCGGACGGACAATTCAGTCGTGACCCTCCCGGCTAACGCCGGGATCCAGTCACGGGTGGACCTTTCGGCCTCACCACAACCAGTCCGCATTCTCCCGCGCGGAATAGGGTGATCGCCGAAAGTCGATATACCTAAGTACCCGCGCGGGTAACCTACCGAGGATTGTACCTCGCACAGCCGATTCGGACACGATCCGCTTAAGCGGCTCGTTCCGGCTAACGGGATAACCGAGCGTGTTATCGTCGGCCTTGACGGTTCAGATTAATTATCGGGCGGCCCGCGCCCACTCAAACCCTTTACGTGAAACAAGATGGAGACCCAACGAAGGAAGGACGCAGCGAAACGGGGAAGAATTCACAAGGACGCATTTATTTACACAGACGACACAAAGCACAGTATAGCAACACTCAGAAATGCACATATATCAAACTGGAAACAAAAGAAATGCACACAAAGAAACAACGACGCAGAGCTACTACCGACTAACGCGACACGGACCACTTAAACACATACTACTTCACGGACTTGGCGCCGACACACACACGTTCACACAAACCCAAAAAGAAATGGAAGTCGCGACTTCCCTGAGCGTGTTGAGTCCTTGGCGCCGTCCACGTGGTCCCGGTGGTGTGACTCCGATGCGACGGGGTCGGCGAGGCCTCGCCGGCGTGCCTCGCGCCTGCTCGGCTGGCCTCCCGACGCCAGCGACTGAGCACCGACCGAGTCCACCGAACCACGAGCAGCAGACGAGAGCAGCAGGACGAGACGAAGTAAAGCAGATCCAGCAGCGCACGAAGCACACGAACTGAAAAACTCTCTTAAACTCCTGCTTCACGTGCTTTATACCGCGCCGCCGCCACGCCTGTTTCTCGGCTCCACCCTCCTTCGAGGCGCTTCGAGGGGGGGCGTTCCCTTCCTCCTCCCACCTGCGTCTTGTGGGGGCGAGGCGAGCCGTTCGACGGCCTTCAACGCGCCAACCGTCGTTCGTAGACTGCTGAGGATGGCGTTCGTTGCTGTGGGTAGCGTGGTTGAGATGGTGGCGTGGTTGTGAGGGTGGCGGGCTGGCGTTGTTAGAGTGGTGGCGTAGTTAGCGTTGTTGTTGTTGGTTGGCGTTGTTGACGTTGAAGTGTGGTTGGTTCGAAAATAAAGCAGAACAGAAAACGCCTAACTCAAAGGATCGCAGCCCGAATGAATCACATTAATTCCCTCTAGACAATGGGTTGGCTAAACACATGTAACTTAGAACTATTTCTCACCTACGGGACCTGGATGGTGCAATGCGAATTTCCACAGCCGTAACAACTATCATCACAAATGTTTATGGTTTAACTGATAAAAACAAAGTCCATATTTGAAGAGTGAGTAATACTATATCCAATGATAATTAATTGGTCAAATGACCAGCATGTAGATCTCCTTTATTTCACGAATAAAGGAACCGGTATCAGACGGCTGGCAGGTCAGTTGACAACGAGTCAGTTTGTGAGTCATTATGCTTATATCAAAAACTTTTCTAGATTGGCAAGTAGTCAAATTTATAAATCAAAGCATAAATCACATCCTTGTGAGGAGAGATATCTTTCAATCTCAACCAAGACTTGATAAACATATAAAGTATTGTTCTAATCATAAAGCAGCATTTGTTGCAATGCCAAAACCAAGAGAGAAAGTTGTATTTAATGAAACAAATAAATGTATGAATTACCCATTTGTAATACATGCTGATTTTGAGAGCACCTTGGAAAAGACAGACATTAAAAAATATCAAAAGCATATTCCTTGCAGGTTTTGTTATTACATTAAATAATCTGAAGGAAGGAAATATGATAAGTTGGAGTTGTAAAGAGGACCTGATGCTGCTGATGAATTTGTTAAAAGGATTGAGGATGATTGCATTAAGTGAACTAAAATTATGTCAAGAACAAATAAACCCCTTAACTTATCTACAAATGAAGATAAGGAATTTGAAGAAGCAAGGATTTGTCATATATGCTCAGAGGCTTTGGGAAAAAAAAACTGATAAAAGGGTGAGAGATCATTGCTATATAACGGGGAAATAGAGAAGCTCAAAATAATTGTAATCTCAATTATAGAATCCGTACATTCATAATAATTGTCATTATGATACGCATCTCTTTATTATAAAAGAAATAAGTAAGACTCCTGGAAAGATAATAGCAATTCCAAATACAGATCAAAAATTACATCTCATTTACAAAACAGATTTATACTCATGAAATGGGTGTAAATACAAATATTAGATTTCTTGACTCTTATAAATTTATGACAAGCCCTCAAAGTTCTTTGGTTTCAAACATCTCTTTTCCTATACTTTCGGGTCAATTTAGGACTGAAGCTGACTTGGGTAAAGACATTTCTCTTCTGACTAAAAAGGGCATTTACCCATATGATGATATGGATTCCTTTGGAAGATTCAAAGAAACAAGACTTCCTTCTAAAAAGCATTTTTATAAAAAGTTAGGAAGATGTCTTACGAGTCAAGAATATGAAAGAGCAAAACAAGTTTGGAAAGAGTTTGAGACAAACAATATGGGTGAATATCATGACCTTTATGCCTTCCTTCTCCCCCCCAGTATGTTAGTATTGTATACGTAAATGGTCAATTATCTAACTCTTCTTTTTTTCAGATTTTACTCAAGCAAGTTCGACTTGCGTAAAAATCGACTGAAGAGTCCCAGGAACAGAACCCTTATGCAAGTCGAGGACCGTCTATGTATCAATATATTGCATGGTTTGTTTTTTTTACATGAAAACGAAGATTTATTTTTTTATATGAAGATTTGTTTTTTTTACAGTCTGCAAGTATATATATATATATATATATATATATATATAATTAAATTAAAATATAAAAGTTTAAATAGGTTTAACGGCATACAAATAAATATATTCTGGGTTATACCGCCATTTTCTGCAGTATATTACATTATGCCATCCAACACATTACATTAGTTATTCATGCCTGTTTTATGTCCTTTATAACATCCTTAAAAGCAGTAAGTTTCCTCTTTGGAATGGTTTTCCAATTTTGTTTAACTGCCAGGCAGGCAGACAGGGTAGAAAAAAAAATCACTCCACGCATGTGCGATTGGGCCTAATTTTGAGCCAAGGTAGGGTAAAACAAAAGACTTGTCTTCATATTAAGGTTCCGATTAGTGTTCAAAATAAGTTGTTCCTCAATCAAAAACTGACAAGACAGAGGGAGGGACACACACAAATCATTTGCTCAACCCAGCTTTTCGCTTTGCGTGCGTGGGGTCATGAGCCAAAGGAGACGCCACATTCCCATTATTTAAAAACTTGTTAAAATCAGAAATAAAGCACTAGTTTTTTATATTTTTCAATAATACACCCTCTCACCTCATATACCCAAAGGAAGAAGTGGTGAGCAGGGGAAATCAATACAGCAAAGGCCATGCCGAGTATCAAAACTGCCCATCCAAGTTTGATCAAAAGGCTTTATATGGATTTTTCCTTTTCTTCCTACAGAAACAGGAAAGGGAACGTCACATCCATTAAAGCAATTTCTCATCTTGAGCACCCAAACCAATAAAGAACATGATAATATTTGTCGGCGATTTGCAAAATCGAAGTGCGAATTTCCAGACACACGTGTAAATTGAGTGCAATCGTCATAGCTCTTACACTCCACACCCCTAAAATAAAAATAAATAAAAACCCCAAAACAATGTCGCCAGCGACTTTGCTATGATGGCATGATGTGTATGTGTATGTGTATGTGTATATATATGTACACACACAAGTAACAAATGTAAAACAATGATAAACAGATAAACAAACAGACCCTGTACCATCTTTTATGGCCGTTTAAACAATACATACTGTCACAGATCACAACAAGGCCAGGAGGCATGGAGTCCCACCGAGGCACGTGTCATGGTCCGTGTTTTGCTCTTCGAGATGGATTAGCACAGGATACGGCATAAACAGCCATGTCTGCGAGCTCATCTCGGCCTTGACAGGATAGCAAAGAGGTTGTCATGTGACCAACGTACCATTCCA
Source organism: Eptatretus atami (assembly GCA_035128595.1). NCBI lineage: Eukaryota > Metazoa > Chordata > Myxini > Myxiniformes > Myxinidae > Eptatretus > Eptatretus atami. The sequence continues at coordinate 18,455,187 of CM068957.1, forward strand.
TGATGTGTATTTTGAAGAAGAATAATTTTCTTCCGTATTCTCTTTTAACTTGAGTAATCAGATCCTGTCAAGAGAACATAGAACAGATATGTACATGCGCATTGAACAAAGCTATTACAGTGAATATATCCTGATCAGTCACACAAGCTTTGTTTGCAACAAGTCACACAAGCTGAAGAGGCAACAAGCAGAGAACAGAGTGCAACTCTGCTCATCAATTTTCAGCAATTACGCTCTGAGATCAATAAGCAAACCATGACAACGGTACATCATAGAATGACTCCAGTCTCAGGCACTCAAAACCTGAGGACTCGTTTATGTAAAAATACATTGTGTCAATTTCATTATTGATAAAACGTGAGATTGGCAAGACAACCAGACAAGACTCCAAGCCATAAAAGAGGCCACATTCATGCTCTTTGGAAAAACATATATCAGACTGGAGAAATGACCAATGGGCTGACAATCTATGACTCATGAGCCATATCTGCCTCTTCAATGACCAAATGTGGCTCTGAGCCTCAAAGTTGATTGGTGAAAATGCACATATAAAGAACAAATAAACAGACGTAACACTTTAATCAAAATATTACAATATTTGTTTGGAAAACATATTTACAAATGAACACAGGTTGTAATCTTGTAGTGTATATTCATTTCATTTCGATCCACCAACCATCCTATCCACTCATATTGTTGTTTATTGTCCCAGGCCTGTCCCAGTCGTATTTCTGGTCTGTCCTGTATGAACAGCCCCACGGCACAGACAGATCTTATTGTTGCTTGTATTCCCAAGTCTGGAGTTCAATCGAGTTTTGATTGCTCATTATATCTTTCAATCAGTCCAGCTGTGGAAGGAATTAAATGGTTTAATTTTGGTTTTACTGAAAGTTTTCTGTAATTCCAAATCTTTAACAAAGAGTTCAACATTGCTTGAGCTTTGCTTTAACAGAAAACAGCAATGAAAGTACAATATAAACATAAAATTATTACAATTTCATAATTACACTTCCACAATGAAGTAAGCTCAGTTAATTGTGTTTAAATTGTATGATTGGTTATTTGTACACCAACTACAAGGTTTTAATTTCATTTGGCTCTTCTGCACAAAAAAAGGTTGCCAACCCCTGTCCTAGAGGTACACGCACTCACCTCAAAGCTGTACTTGGTTTGAATCTCGGCACAGCTATAAACAATCATCTTGGTATTTCACAGCAGGGCAATTCAATGTGTGCACCCCTCGGAAGGACATAACTTGGTGTCCCATCTGCCGGAATTAGTTGGTGGCAGTTTAAAGATCCCATGGTGTGCTTCACAGAGTCGACAAGCTATCACCAGCACAATGTCCAAATTTCTGCTCCAGCCTACAGGGGGGGGGCACTGCATCACTGCGACAGCCACATTTGTTGAAGGTGGAAAACAATCATGTTCTGCATATGGAAAACTACTTACTTGCTTGCTTTAACACGATTTCTGATGACAATTTTACCTTGAGCACCTGCAGGAAGCAAAGGAAAGGAGGGTGGAATTCATACTTGGTACAGTTCATGCTGAGTCTTAACGAACTAGAGACCAAAAATAGCCAATTTTAAATCTCTCCATTTGTAGCTAAACAAACAAAAGTTTACATAGATAAGTGATGGAATGACTGCAATGCTTGGGCCAATGAGCTAATCAAATCCACCACTAATATAATTAACAAATCTGAAATCTGATATAGAAACAGGAAGCAAGCCCAAGAGCTATGCCCAAGTGTGAGGAAAATACTCGACACAAAATAAAAGGCCATGGAGGAAATGTCATCCTCTGCCAGAGAGGTGTGCAAAGAGAGCAATCGTCACCAAATATGCCACCCCAAAACATTTTGTATAAATAAGTACGTTCCACCAATTTCATTGTCTGTGCACGAAGCACAAAACTAAACAAAACAAGACCCAATTTGACACCTCAAGAGGTACCACCTAGGAGTCCTGGATAAGCTGCATGATCGTTGCAGGAAAGTGAAATCATTCATGGGTATATCCAAAAGTGAAACAAAGCATCATGCCCATGAGTAATTTGTCATCCCAGCAGCCAAACCAATGGAGTAGAGAACAATCTTATAAAAGACCCACGGTTACTTTGCACATTGTGAGTGGAGATAGTGTCCAAAAGTACATTCAACACAGCCTTATCTGTTAAACGTCAACACCAAAAAGAAAAACAATCTTCAACAAACTATAAACAAATGCAAACTCAATGATAAAGAAATATATCAACAAAACAAACACCATCTTTTATGGCTGTTTAAACCAACATATATAAATATAATATACATATATATTGTCACAGATCACAACTAGGCCAGGAGGCGGAGGCCCATCAAGGCACGTGTCATGGCCCGTGTTTCGCTCTTCGAGATGGATTAGCACAGAATACGGCACAAAGCCATGCCTGCGAGCTTATCTCGGCCCCCAACAGAAGTTGTCATGGCCCAATAGCACAGATGTTGTCATGTGACTGCTGTACCATTCCACGATGCGAGCTGGAAGAGGAAGCATCATTTTCTGCCATGTGCTCTTTGAACTTGAAAAATATCAGATCCTGTAGATAGAACACAGAATAGATATGTACATGCACATTAAACAAAGCTGTTACAGTGTGTTTATGCACTGATCGAAGTCATACAAGCTGTTTGCTGAAGAGGCGATGAGCGGAGCACGGGGTGCAGCTCCGCGCTCACAAATTCTCAGCAATTACTCTCCGAGATCAATAAGCAAACCATGACAATGGTACATCATAGAATGACCCTAATCCCAGGAACTCAATCAAAACCTGAGAATTCATTTATGTAACATTACATTTTGTGAAGCGTTAACACATTTTTTAGAGTACAAGTCAATGATCCCCCCCCCCCCAAACCCGGATGAGCCAAAGGGAGAGGAGGGGAAAATATAGTCTGGTCCTCCCTCGACTTATCTATGGTTGAAGACATTGAATTGCATAAATGTAAACAATTGGCAAAGTGTGATATTTCTGAAATAAATTGTATAATTGTTAATTTAAAACAGTGCTCAGTGATGAAGCTCTTTCATGGAGTCAAATGTGCTTGTGTTACAATGTGTAAGGTGTTCATGGTTACTATGCAGTGAACTGCAACAATATGAAACATGCTACGAGCCAGTGCTAATGATTCTGGAGGCCGTTTTCAATACTCTCCTCGAGCGATAACAACCTGTTGAAAAACTATTTACATTCCTAATTTTATCCGAAAGGTCACAAATTCAATAATATGCACAAAACGCTCATCATATTTCACAACACTGGAATACCCCAGGCAGCGATGGATTTGTTGACTGTCATGGAGAAATTAATACCTCTACTGTTCTGTTCTGACAGTTTTACGAACCACTATCTTTATCTTAAACTCCACATTGACGACAAAAAAATGAAGGAAAGAAAAATGTGGGGTTAAAAAAATAATAATAAAGTACAATTAAAAAAATGTAAAATCTGCCAATTTGACTTGTACACTAAAAAACAAAGTACTTTGACTTTCCTTGTTGAAAAGCATGGAATTATCACAACAGATGCATGTACCAACTAGAGGGGGAGCACTCGGTAGAGTGCAAAACCTCCGCCGCCAATACTGCTAGGTCACTCAAGTGACCTGATATCCTATTCATTCAATTTGACGTCAACAGTGCTCACAGAGTTATAGTTTGCAACTTTCCCTTTTACATACTCAATTCATTCGTCATAACTAGATTCCTTGAGACAAATTGATTTTACGTGGGTATATCCACCTGAAGTTCCAAAATCAGCCGCAATTATAATTTTGGCATGTTTTTTGTTGGAAATCACTTATAACATGTAGAAATGCAAAAAAAAAAAAATCGAAATTTGTTGAAAAAAAAGTTGCAAAAATTTTTTTTCTCTAAATTTTTTTTTTTGGGGGGGGGGGGTTGGAAATCACTTAAAACATGTGAAATGCAAAAAAAAATAATTCAAATATTTTTCAATTGGCGCCATAGCGGCCATATTGGATTTTGGACCAAGTCCAAAATCTAATGGCATGATCTTTGGACCAGACCTAACCCCCCCACCAAGTTTCGTCAAAATCTGTCGAGGAGTTTTTCCGTAATACTGTTCACAAACAAACAAACAAACAAACTAACAGAAAGGGGTGAAAACGGTAACCTCCATCCATCTTCGATGGCGGAGGTTAATGAGCCAAAGGAAAGGACATTCACATTATTCAAAAACTCATTAAAACAAAAAAAACCACTGGTTTTATTTGAAATTTTTATCTCCTCACCTTGTACACCTGCAGGAAGCAAGTGATGAGTTGGGGAAAATCGATACAACACAAGCAATGCTGAGTCCCAAAACTGCCCTCTCCAGATTTGATCAAAGGCTTTATGCGCGTTTCCTTTTCTTCCTACATAAACAGAAGGAAAGAGAAAGTTACATCCATCACAGCAACATGAAGCTGCAAGCACCATGCTTCACAATAGGGATGGTGTTCTTTGGGTGATGTGATGTGATGTGCTGTGTTGGGTTTGCGCCAAACCTAACATTTTGCATTTCGGACAAAATGCAATGGAAAAGTCCGATTTCATTCCAGACTATAGTATACGGCAACAAAACCTGAACAATTTGAAAGGGGGTGTAGACTTTCTATTTGCATTGTACGTATGTATGTATGTATGTAT
>CM068957.1:18459905-18487650 GCA_035128595.1 Eptatretus atami
ATATATATATATATATATATATATATAATATATATATATATAAAATTAAATATAAAAGTTAAATAGTTTAACGGCATACAAATAAATATATTCTGGTATACGCCATTTCTGCCAGTATATTACATTATGCCATCACACATTACATTAGTTATTCATGCCTGTTTTATGTCCTTTATAACATCCTTAAAAGCAGTAAGTTTCCTCTTTGGAATGGTTTTCCAATTTGTTTAACTGCAGGCAGGCAGACAGGGTAGAAAAAAAAATCACTCCACGCATGTGCGATTGGGCCTAATTTTGAGCCAAGGTAGGGTAAAACAAAAGACTTGTCTTCATATTAAGGTTCCGATTAGTGTTCAAAATAAGTTGTTCCTCAATCAAAAACTGACAAGACAGAGGAGGGACACACACAAAATCATTTGCTCAACCAGCTTTTCGCTTTGCGTGCGTGGGGTCATGAGCCAAAGGAGACGCCACATTCCCATTATTTAAAAACTTGTTTAAAATCAGAAATAAAGCACTAGTTTTTTATATTTTTCAATAATACACCCTCTCACCTCATATACCCAAAGGAGAAGTGGTGAGCAGGGGAAATCAATACAGCAAAGGCCATGCCGAGTATCAAAACTGCCCATCCAAGTTTGATCAAAAGCTTTATATGGATTTTCCTTTTCTTCCTACAGAAACAGGAAAGGAACGTCACATCCATTAAGCAATTTCTTCATCTGAGCACCCAACCAATAAAGAACATGATAATATTTGTCGGCGATTTCAAAATCGAAGTGCGAATTTCCAGACACACGTGTAAATTGAGTGCAATCGTCATAGCTCTTACACTCCACACCCTAAATAAAATAAATAAAAACCCCAAACAATGTCGCCAGCGACTTTGCTATGATGCATGATGTGTATGTGTATGTGTATGTGTATATATATGTACACACACAAGTAACAAATGTAAAACAATGATAAACAGATAAACAAACAGACCCTTTACCATCTTTTATGGCCGTTTAAACAATACATACTGTCACAGATCACAACAAGGCGGAGGCATGGAGTCCCCCGAGGCACGTGTCATGGTCCGTGTTTTGCTCTTCGAGATGGATTAGCACAGGATACGGCATAAACAGCCATGTCTGCGAGCTCATCTCGGCCTTGACAGGATAGCAAAGAGGTTGTCATGTGACCAACGTACCATTCCCTGGATGTGTATTTTGAAGAAGAATAATTTTCTTCCGTATTCTCTTTTAACTTGAGTAATCAGATCCTGTCAAGAGAACATAGAAACAGATATGTACATGCGCATGAACAAAGCTATTACAGTGAATATATCCTGATCAGTCACACAAGCTTTGTTTGCAACAAGTCACACAAGCTGAAGAGGCAACAAGCAGAGAACAGAGTGCAACTCTGCTCATCAATTTCAGCAATTACGCTCTGAGATCAATAAGCAACCATGACAACGGTACATCATAGAATGACTCCAGTCTCAGGCACTCAAACCTAGGACTCGTTTATGTAAAAATACATTGTGTCAATTTCATTATTGATAAAACGTGAGATTGGCAAGACAACCAGACAAGACTCCAAGCCATAAAAGAAGCCACATTCATGCTCTTTGGAAAACATATATCAGACTGGAGAATGACCAATGGGCTGACAATCTATGACTCATGAGCATATCTGCCTCTTCAATGACCAAATGTGGCTCTGAGCCTCAAAGTTGATTGGTGAAAATGCACATATAAAGAACAAATTAAACAGACGTAACACTTTAATCAAAATATTACAATATTTGTTGGAAAACATATTACAAATGAACACAGGTTGTAATCTTGTAGTGTATATCATTTCATTTCGATCCACCAACCATCCTATCCACTCTATATTGTTGTTTATTGTCCCAGGCCTGTCCCAGTCGTATTTCTGGTCTGTCCTGTATGAACAGCCCCACGCACAGACAGATCTTATTGTTGCTTGTATTCCCAAGTCTGGAGTTCAATCGAGTTTTGATTGCTCATTATATCTTTCAATCAGTCCAGCTGTGGAAGGAATAAATGGTTTTAATTTTGGTTTTACTGAAAGTTTTCTGTAATTCCAAATCTTTTACAAAAGATTCAACATTGCTTGAGCTTTGCTTTAACAGAAAACAGCAATGAAAGTAAATATAAACATAAAATTATTACAATTTCATAATTACACTTCCACAATGAAGTAAGCTCAGTTAATTGTGTTTTAAATTGTATGATTGGTTTATTTGTACACCAACTACAAGGTTTTAATTCATTTGGCTCTTCTGCACAAAAAAAGGTTGCCAACCCCTGTCCTAGAGGTACACGCACTCACCTCAAAGCTGTACTTGGTTTATCTCGGCACAGCTATAAACAATCATTTGGTATTTCACAGCAGAGGCAATTCAATGTGTGCACCCTCGGAAGGACATAACTTGGTGTCCATCTGCCGGAATTAGTTGGTGGCAGTTTAAAGTCCATGGTGTGCTTCACAGAGTCGACAAGCTATCACCAGCACAATGTCCAAATTTCTGCTCCAGCCTACAGGGGGGGGCACTGCATCACTGCGACAGCCACATTTGTTGAAGGTGGAAAACAATCATGTTCTGCATATGAAAACTACTTACTTGCTTGCTTTAACACGATTTCTGATGACAATTTTACCTTGAGCACCTGCAGGAAGCAAAGGAAAGGAGGGTGGAATTCATACTTTTGGTAACGTTCATGCTGAGTCTAAACGAACTAGAGACCAAAAATAGCCAATTTTAAATCTCTCCATTTTGTAGCTACAACAAACAAAGTTTACATAGATAAGTGATGGAATGACTGCAATGCTTGGGCCAATGAGCTAATCAAATCCACCACTAATATAATTAACAAATCTGAAATCTGATATAGAAACAGGAAGCAAGCCAAGAGCTATGCCCAAGTGTGGAGGAAAATACTCGACACAAAATTAAAAGCCATGGAGGAAATGTCATCCTCTGCCAGAGAGGTGGCAAAGAGAGCAATCGTCACCAAATATGCCACCCAAAACATTTTGTATAAATAAGTACGTTCCACCAATTTCATTGTCTGTGCACGAAGCACAAAACTAAACAAACAAGACCCAATTTGACACCTCAAGAGGTACCACCTAGGAGTCCTGGATAAGCTGCATGATCGTTGCAGGAAAGTGAAATCATTCATGGGTATATCCAAAAGTGAAACAAAAGCATCATGCCCATGAGTAATTTGTCATCCCAGCAGCCAAACCAATGGAGTAGAGAACAATCTTATAAAGACCCACGGTTACTTTGCACATTGTGAGTGGAGATAGTGTCCAAAAGTACATTCAACACAGCCTTATCTGTTAACGTCAACACCAAAAAGAAAAACAATCTTCAACAAACTATAAACAAATGCAAACTCAATGATAAAGAAAAATATATCAACAAAACAAACACCATCTTTTATGGCTGTTTAAACCACATATATAAATATAATATACATATATATTGTCACAGATCACAACTAGGCCAGGAGGCGGAGGCCATCAAGGCACGTGTCATGGCCCGTGTTTCGCTCTTCGAGTGGATTAGCACAGAATACGGCACAAAGCCATGCCTGCGAGCTTATCTCGGCCCCCAACAGAAGTTGTCATGGCCCAATAGCACAGATGTTGTCATGTGACTGCTGTACCATTCCACGATGCGAGCTGGAAAGAGGAAGCATCATTTTCTGCCATGTGCTCTTTGAACTTGAAAAATATCAGATTCTGTAGATAGAACACAGAATAGATATGTACATGCACATTAAACAAAGCTGTTACAGTGTGTTTATGCACTGATCGAAGTCATACAAGCTGTTTGCTGAAGAGGCGATGAGCGGAGCACGGGGTGCAGCTCCGCGCTCACAAATTCTCAGCAATTACTCTCCGAGATCAATAAGCAAACCATGACAATGGTACATCATAGAATGACCCTAATCCAGGAACTCAATCAAACCTGAGAATTTCATTTATGTAACATTACATTTTGTGAAGCGTTAACACATTTTTTAGAGTACAAGTCAATGATCCCCCCCCCCCCACCCGGATGAGCCAAAGGGAGAGGAGGGGAAAATATAGTCTGGTCCTCCCTCGACTTATCTATGGTTGAAGACATTGAATTGCATAAATGTAAACAATTGCAAAGTGTTGATATTTCTGAAATAAATTGTATAATTGTTAATTTAAAACAGTGCTCAGTGATGAAGCTCTTTCATGGAGTCAAATGTGCTTGTGTTACAATGTGTAAGGTGTTCATGTTACTATGCAGTGAACTGCAACAATATGAAACATGCTACGAGCCCGTGCTAATGATTCTGGAGGCCGTTTTCAATACTCTACCTCGAGCGATAACAACCCTGTTGAAAAACTATTTACATTCCTAATTTTATCCGAAAGGTCACAAATTCAAATAATATGCACAAAACGCTCATCAATATTCACAACACTGGAAGTACCCCAGGCAGCGATGGATTTGTTGACTGTCATGGAGAAATTAATACCTCTACTGTTCTGTTCTGACAGTTTTACGAACCACTATCTTCATCTTAAACTCCACATTGACCGACAAAAAAATGAAGGAAAGAAAATGTGGGGTTAAAAAAATAATAATAAAGTACAAATTAAAAAATGTAAAATCTGCCAATTTACTTGTACACTAAAAAAAACAAAGTACTTTGACTTTCCTTGTTGAAAAAGCATGGAATTATCACAACAGATGCATGTACCAACTAGAGGGGGAGCACTCGTTAGAGTGCAAACCTCCGCCGCCATACTGCTAGGTCACTCAAGTGAACCTGATATCCCTATTCATTCAATTTGACTCAACAGTGCTCACAGAGTTATAGTTTGCAAACTTTCCCTTTTACATACTCAATTCATTCGTCATAACTAGATTCCTTGAGACAAATTGATTTTACGTGGGTATATCCACCTGAAGTTCCAAAATCAGCCGCAATTATTATTTTGCATGTTTTTGTTGGAAATCACTTATAACATGTAGAAATGCAAAAAAAAAAAAATCGAAATTTTGTTGAAAAAAAAGTTGCAAAAATTTTTTTTTCTCTAAAATTTTTTTTTGGGGGGGGGGGGTTGGAAATCACTTAAAACATGTAGAAATGCCAAAAAAAAATAATTCAAATATTTTTTCAAATTGGCCGCCATAGCGGCCATATTGGATTTTGGACCAAGTCCAAAATCTAATGGCATGATCTTTGGACCAGACCTAACCCCCCACCAGTTTCGTCAAAATCTGTCGAGGAGTTTTCCGTAATACTGTTCACAAACAAACAAACAAACAAACTAACAGAAAGGGGTGAAAACGGTAACCTCCATCCATCTTCGATGGCGGAGGTTAATGAGCCAAAGGAAAGGACATTCACATTATTCAAAAACTCATTAAAACAAAAAAAACCACTGGTTTTATTTGAAATTTTTATCTCCTCACCTTGTACACCTGCAGGAAGCAAGTGATGAGTTGGGGAAAATCGATACAACACAAGCAATGCTGAGTCCCAAAACTGCCCATCTCCAGATTTGATCAAAGGCTTTATGCGTTTCCTTTTCTTCCTACATAAACAGAAGGAAAGAGAAAGTTACATCCATCACAGCAACATGAAGCTGCAAGCACCATGCTTCACAATAGAGGATGGTTGTTCTTTGGGTGATGTGATGTGATGTGCTGTGTTGGGTTTGCGCCAAACCTAACATTTTGCATTTCGGACAAAATGCAATGGAAAAAGTCCGATTTCATTCCAGACTATAGTATACGGCAACAAAACCTGAACAATTTGAAAGGGGGTGTAGACTTTCTATTTGCATTGTACGTATGTATGTATGTATGTATGTATGCACGCACGCACACATAAATATAATAAAATATATATCTATACACATAAATATAAAAAATATGGGTGTGTGTGTGTGTAACTGTGTGTTATATCCTAACTGCAACTCACGGCCAAGTGTTTATCACACTACTCCTGCAGTTCTGGCCCATTTATGTCCAGACTTGCTACAGAGATCAGCATGACCCCAATTAATGTAATAGGGGTGTTTCTATCTTTGCAGTGGTCTTGGGGGGGGGGGGGGGGGAGGGGACGCAAATTCTCTATGTAAATGTATATCGATGCACTACCACCTCCAGGTGCGGGAGGGTTTTTACAAGTCTCCACCATTTGCAATACAGTATATTGCTGTCCCCTATGTTTTCCAGTGCAGTGAGGCATCTTGAATTATAAACAGTTGGTATATTTTTACTTCATGCACATAACTCCGGTTATGTTTTTTGCGTATGCAGAGCTGTCACTTGCCTATACACCACCCAAATAAAGGTATGCATTGGAAGAACGTGTTGCATGCTTGGAACAAGTTCGCCCATCAGGCAGGTACTCTGCTTGTTTTACAATATTGAAGATATGTATCCATATTCTTTCATTTTCATGATTCTTATAAACTGACACCATTTTAACAGAATAAATTAAGGGTGAATACATTTGAGAGAAAGATAAAATTTATGTGAGCAATCTGACGATGCTCTGGAGGGCAATACAACATTGTTGGGAAAAGATCGACTGCAACATAATGCATAAACTAATTAAATCAATCCCAGATGCAGTTGAGGCACTTATCAAGGCAAAAGGGGGTCACACTGATTATTGATTGTACGTCGAGAGATTTGATTTTTCATACAATTAAGTTATAGCTTTACGAGTTCATGGAAAACCCTTAAAAGTGCTTTTGCTTTCATTTTACAATGATTTATTTTGTCATCACATCTCAAACAATAAATTTCCTTCTGGACTCGTACTTTTGCAACCCAGTGTGTGTGTTACAGATACATGTGTGAATGAAAGCTCCATAAACTAGAAAGAAAATCAACACTCAATGATAAAGCAAGGAACAAACACCATCTTGTATGGCTGTTTCAACCATATATACTGTCACAGATCACAACAAGGACAGGAGGCAGAGGCCCAGAGGCACGTGTTTTGCACTTCGAGATGGATTAGCACAGAATAGAGCATAAACAGTCATGCCTGCGAGCTCCTCTCAGCCTCGACGAGATAGCAGAGGTTGTCACGTGACTACTGTACCATTTCATGATGTGGATCTGGAAGAGGGTGAATCATTTTCTGCCGTGTGCTCTTTGAACTTGGAAAAAAATCAGATCCTGTAGAGAGAACAGAGAACAGATATGTACATGCACATTAAACAAAGCTATTGTAGTGTTTATATACTGATCAGTCACACAAGCTTTGTTTGCTAAAGAGGTGACAAGCAGAGCACAGGGTGCAGCTCTGCTCATAAATTCTCAGCAATTGCTCTCTGAGATCAATAAGCAAACCATGACAACAGTACATCATAGAATGACTCTAGTCTCAGGAACTCAAAACCTGAGGACTCATTTCTGTAATAATATTGTTGCGGCCACGGGTACGGAGACACCAGCTTGTCACTCAGGGGGATTAATCCCCAGTTGTCCTCGGAAGAGCCAGACCTGGGGCCACCGCTCACAATTAACGTTGTGGTACGGTGGGTTGTTTTAGAACCACGAACCCCACCCAGTTAACCACGAGTTCCAGTGTCCACCGTCTAATTATGCCGTTTAACTAGAGGTCACATGGTTACCTGAGCGGGGAGCGTGCCCTCGGCAAAGCACCAATATTATCTGATTAGATTTTAATGAGGGCGGCGAGCGTTTTAACCGCTGGTGCTGCCGACGATTTTTGGTCAAATCTGTGGTAATTACCTCCCAGTCTATCGTAGGTTCGGACAATGCTAGACCATGGAAGGAAAGGACAAACACGGACAGGTTGGAAGTCGACAAATGATTTATTAATAATTAAAATAAATAAATTAAAATAACTTTTTATTTTCTGAGGTAAATAAATGAATAGTTAATCAGGCAAAACCAATCAAAATGCCAGGAAAGAGACAGAGAGCAGATGCTTATTAGAGGGTTGACTTACTTACAGCTAAACACAGACAAGGGTACTCAGCAGATCATTCGGAGGGGGAGACAGGAGTCGTCTCGCTCACCAGAGAGTAGTCGTCCGTGAAGTGAAAACGCTCTGAAATGTGTGCGTGCATGTCACGTCCGTCGCCAGCACCCAGCCTTGCCGTGCACCCTCTCGCGAACATCCTTGAACGGCAGTCATCTGGGGGGCACCGAGATCGTCTGTCGCGGGTTTAGACCATGGTGCTGCGACACGGGCAACTCCTCACACTTCACGAACTGGGTGACGTCCAGTGACCCACACGGTCCGTCGGTGACTGACCTGCGCCTCACGTTGGTGATCGACCCATTCCTCTCGTTGTCGGCGCTGCTCACACCCACACGTGCACCACACGTTCGCTTGCTCAAGCACTGGGAAGGACGAATTGTCTCGGTGTTGGCGCTGGTCAGATACCCACACGCGCACCACACGCTCGCTTGTTCACTTGTAGGCTTGCACGCTTCCTCTCTGGCTCGCTACTCTCTCGCTTGCCCGCTTCTTGCTCACTTCTCTTCTCTCGCTTTCTTTTCCTCCCCAGAACGGACCTCCAATTCCTTTTTTTTATTACTCCAATTCTTTTTTTTAGACACGGCCCGTCTCAGCGGGCACAGAGTCCCCCCCCCAAACTCACCCCGCCCCACTTGCGCACGGTTACCATGATGACCCGTGCCTCTCACAAAAGGGGGCATCGGCGCTTGCAAAAGAAATAAGTGCATAAACGTTGCTGATGAAAAATAAGGGCGCCAGCGCTCGCGAAAGAAATGTGTGTAAACGTGTCTGTCGTAAAGAAAAAAAAAAAAAACTTCCCATAAGAGAGGGGATCTATTCTTCACCCTTCTCAACGCATCACATTTAAAATCCCATTAGACATGAGGATGGGGCTAATCTGAACATGCATTTAAGGAAAAATACTTGTCTTGAGGGGACCCTGGATGTGTGGATGCATTCATCAGACTGGATTCTGAAATCCGTAACACTGCACGTATTTTGCTCTTCGAGATGGATTAGCACAGAATACAGCATAAAGTCATGCCTGCGAGCTCATCTCAGCCTCGACGAGATAGCAGAGGTTGTCACGTGACTACTGTACCATTTCATGATGTGGATCTGGAAGAGGGTGAATCATTTTCTGCCGTGTGCTCTTTGAACTTGGAAAAAAATCAGATCCTGCAGAAAGAACAGAGAACAGATATGTACATGCACATTAAACAAAGCTATTGTAGTGTTTATATACTTATCAGTCACACAAGCTTTGTTTGCTGAAGAGGCGACAAGCAGAGCACAGGGTGCAGCTCTGCTCATAAATTCTCAGCAATTGCTCTCCGAGATCAATAAGCAAACCATGACAACGGTACATCATAGAATGACTCTAGTCTCAGGAACTCAAAACCTGAGGACTCATTTCTGTAATAATATATTTTGGGTCATGTTACTTTCCTTGTTGCCAAGACATGGAATTCGCAAAACAGCTCAGAGTGCCTTCTTGTATTGGAGGCGGCCACAAATTCACATTCTTTACAAAGATGCATTCAAATAAGAAAACTTACTGACAGGCATTTTTTTTTTGTTTCTGATGCCAACCCCACCTTGAAGCGTTGGGGTTGGGGGATGGGACATAAACTGTGCACACTGTGCCTAGTCTCACATAAAACTGCCCACAAAGATTAATTCACAAAAATATCACAGTTCATCTACTGATCAAAGTAATTCATGCAGCGTTCATGCATTTGGTTTATCTACACATCTATTTGCTGTCTTGTACACACATAAAGAAAGGAGGAGAGATGTGTTGCATCCATTACAGCAACTTCTCATCCAGAACACCCACACCAATGGAGATGGCAAATCTCAACCGACTCTTCTTCTACAAGAGCGAGGCTCGCGGAAGAGCAAGAGAAAACGGACAGTGGGGGTAGGGGAGCAATAATTGGGCACAATTAGCAAGGAAGAGAGAGAAGGGGAAGAAGCACTGAAATCAGCAAGGGGGTCTGCCACTGGCTTTGGAGGACAGCTTTGCTGTGTGGTCAGCCAACAAGAGGCCATGGCTGATGGTAAGGTCAATATGTTCGAGATACAACCTTTTCCAATAGCTGATCATGGAAAGAGACAGGTGGGAGAGTTTAAGAATCCTTCCAGAGCAAGTGTGAAAATGAGATTTTCCAAGATTGATGAACATGTTCCATGTATCAGACAAGTATCTAATGAATTCCTGATCAGCAGAGTGAGGCAGCAGTTGTCTGCCGAGCAGTGGGAAGGGGGTACTGTACAACAATTTGGAGTGTTCTGCAAAATGGGAGAGAGGGTTTTCCAGAGCATCGGATAGGTCATTTATAATCGATGAGGAACAATACTGGGCCCAACCGACTGCCGTGCAGAACTGCAGCCTCTAATGAGAGGGGAGGAGACATTTCTATTGACAGCAACATGTCGAATGCAGAGTGGAGATAAAGTGAAATCCAGGAATGCAGGTATCCTTGAATGCCACAAGAGCTGGTCAAGCAAAACAGGATGGTATACTGTATCAACTGCTCGAGACGTGTCCAAAGAGAATGTCTGACCCTTTAATTGTGGTTTACTGCCTCCATCCATTACCGAGTGAACGGCAGCATGTCCAGAATTGAGTGCCTGTGACGGAATCCAGACTGATGATCAGAGATCAGATTGTTTGAAAGCAGGAAAGATTTTTAACATCAGCAGCAAAGCTATATCCTACGACTTTCTTTGTAATTGGAAGCAAGCTCACTGGTCCATAGTTGACAGGATCTGTTTTTACAGATCTTATTGTAAATGGGAGTAATGCTTGCCGAATTCTAGGCCAATGGGATGCGGCCAAAGGAGGAGGACAGACCGATTAGTGCAGACAATGGGGAAGCGAGAGTGTAAGACAGGGTTTGAGAACGTGGGCACCGATGCTATCGGGGCTCATTGCCAAAGCAGGATCAAGGATTATATAACTTTCTCTCCTCTCTCCCAGGTGATAAGGATACAAAGCCCAGCAGACAATGGGTACAAGGAGATAAGATGGGGACAGAACGGAATGATTTTGGAACACGAGACTGGGAGAAAACCAGTGCTTATACTTTTTCCGTATCTGAGGAAGAGTCTGCAGTGTTGCCATTTGAGCTGAGGGATGGGATGGAGGGGGAGCATCCACCAGAAATAGACTTCACAAGGCACCACCATGACTTGGAGAAGAGAGACTGGATGGAGAGTTCAGCCATAAAACTTGAGATGTTTACTGACATGCCTCAGGATGGACACACTTGTGAGCCTCATGGAATGAGATAAAATTACCCTCAATTGGGTTAGCTTTCCTTCCACAGGATTCAGTGGATCAGGGCCGAGAGGATGGAAAGAAAATCTGCAGGTGGTCAAAAAAGCCAAGAAGGGTAGGAAAAGAACAGGAGAGATTGGATGGAAAGTTAGTCATTACTGGGTCAAGCAGTGAAGATATACCAGGTGCAGAAATCCAGGTTGGGAACTTTACAGATTGTGTCAAAGCCGCAGAAGGTCTTTGTTAGAATGCTAGGCCGGATGTTGCCGAGCCAACAAACAGCCAGTTAGCATGGTGTTCATTGTAAAATCGCCGTGGATGAGAAAATTCTATAAAAGAGCCCCAAAGTGAATTTGCAAAATCAATGTGCGAGTTTCCATAGTCGCATGGGTTAATCATGAAGAATTGTCACATCTGTTACGCTTGCTGACACTGCCTTATCTGTTCACCTTCAACATAAATAAGTAACTCCACAAACCAACAAGCAATGATAAAACAATTTAATTATAAACCAAACCAATGCCATCTTTAATGGCGGTTCAAAAACCAAATATACTGTTACAGATCACAACCATGCCAGGCAGCGGAGGCCGACCGACGCATACGTCATTGGCCCCGTGTTTCGCTTTTTGAGATTGATTAGTACAGAATACGGCACAAACACACAAGCCTGCTAGCTCAGCAAAGATGTCATGTGACTGCTGTACCGTTCGGTGATGTGGAGTTTGAAGAGGAAGAATCATTTTCTATCATGTGCCCTTTCAAGTTGAAAATAATCACATTGAGATCTTGAATCCGACAGAGGACACCCAAATACCAGGTGTGTACCTGTGTGACAAAAAAGGTTTTGCAGCACGTTCGTATACCGATCAAAGTGCAGCTCAGCATGAGAGGTGTAAGCAAATATTCTCAGATGTCAAAGCAAACCATGACAATGGTAGATCACAGTTCATCACATCTCAGCTTCTCAAAACCTTGATATAATTTTTAAGGTTATGACGACCTAATTCGAGAAATTTTTACCTTTTTCACCACAACTTGACTAATTTTTGTCCAATTGGAACAAAATTGCCTTCTTCAGATAGCCAAGAGGTCATAAGCACAATCGGGGAGTGCAACTATACAACAATGTATAGTGGGATAAATTTTACAAAAAACTTTTTTTTTTTTTGATGATCATGACTAAATCATGTCACATTTCATATTAAATTAATTTTTTTTTATCAAAGTGTCCAACCATGGTTAATTGAGCATTTTGATGAGCGGTGTCAAATTACACGATTCTAAATAATAAAAAGAATTTTTTTATCACAAAAAAAAAAAATTACGTCCTGCTGAACTAACATCATTTAGAATACAATTTAAATTCAGCATTGATCGTTTTAAAGACAGGTTTTTTTTTTTCTTTACCCATGTATTAACCATTAATCCCCCACCACCAACTTTTACCTATAAAAAGTGCAGTATATACACTGGAAAATACGGTAATGCAGCTCTCTTATTTTTAACGTCAATGTCCATGTGGCCGTTTTTCCTATTCCACATAAAATGAGATATCTCCATTTTGGCTTATTCATCACGTCTGAAAATTGGCAACCAGAATTGCAGATATATTCTTTCACTTTCCCCAAAAATTTGCATGATTTGATGAGAAACTGTTGAAATTACAGAATTTTTTTTCAAACCACATTGAAAATACACATGAATGGCATAAACACGATTGTCCAATGGAAATGGGCCATGCAATACATGACAGGGTCACTTTTTAGTTTCGGTATTGCTCCCAGTAAAGGAAACTGCATCGAAATGATCTTAAAGAATATTAAATTACAGTGTTATAGAATTTAGGAGCAGGTTTCTTTTGGTGAAAGTACATGAAACTTGTTTTTGGTTATTCTTCATTACCAAATAGAAAAGAGAATCTTGATATTCATTCCTGTCTGCAGACCACATAAACATCGACATGTGGCATACTTTGCGATGTGTTGCTGCAATCGACATATTAATTCATCACTTGTATTGTCTACTGACAATTCTAATCCAAGTCAATGCAGTGCAGATAATGTCCAAATGCTGCATGTGTCAATCTACATTGACTTTTACCACGAAAGTTTTTCAATAATAGCTCAGGGGAAAGGCATCGCATCGTGCGAGCATTCACTGTAGCCTCTTTGTCTAGAATTAGTGTGTACATCATGTTGACTGCATTTGTTAATTCAAAGAACTAACCAAGAAATACAGTTGTTCCCTTTAACTCGGCACTTCCATAGTCATCAACGGTATCTGATTGAAGAGTCTCTGTACCTTCACTCTTGACAAGGAACAGGTAAAGTCATTGCGAACATCTGAATCATCTGCTGCAATGACAATGTTGCTCTCAGCACATACAAGACCTATTTGGAGGTCAATCAAGTCATTTTCATCTTCTCCTCCTTGTTCCTGTGAACGTGTTAGATGAGAACTGGTTGAGGCTGTCAATTCCTTCTTTTCCCACATATCTACATATTTTTTGTTTTCACATTTCTCATACTCCATGTAGGCAACCTTCACAATAACAAGATCGCTTTCGGATAAAAATTGATCCTTCTTGTTCTGTTGAACTAACACTATGCCAAGAACGGATTCCACCACCTTGTATTTGCAAAGTTGCGGGTCTTCTTCTATCAACAGCACATTCTCTTGAAGATGGTACATGAAGAAAAAAAAATGCACCTCTTTAGCATGCTCCTTTCACCACTTGTTGGAGAAGAAAGTCTGATGAGATGTTGTTGGAGAAAACGGAGACCCTTGGCACTGTGAAATTGCTCATTTTCTCAGATGACAGCATTGTCTGGCCATGTTTTGCAGTGCCCGCTTGCAGTGCCCCCTCCTGCAGCATCTTGTTCACCCTTGACAAGAGATGTTTCAAAGAAGTTTCTTATTGTCTTGTACCTAAAATCTTTCTGAGAACGAGAAAGGTCTTGCATGCAATGTCGTGATTTGTACAGCACACGACAACCATCTGTGAACTCATGCATTGTTGTAATGGGTAAGGCATTTTCAGTCAAGTAATTTGCTACAGATTTGTGTACATGGTGAACAAAATGATTGTCATGTTGAAGGTTATCTGAAATAGCAATTATGCTCTCTCTGATAACGATAGGTTGATCCTCTGTACTTTGTTCTTCATTTACATGCAAGCTTGCATGTCTGTGCAGAACTGTCACATGAAAAGATGCCTGTGGGGTGCTGAAGTATTCTGACTGAATCTCTGTCAACTTTCAGGGTGTAATTTTCACTGAAATTGTGGATGCGTACAACGTGGTCCTATGGGAGATTTTCAATGAGATGTTCACACTGTTGTTTCTGCCATTTGGCATTGAATTGGCATTTTGGAAATGCATCCAGAAGTTCCCAAGATGTAAACATCTGTCCTGGCTTCGTTACCTTAGCAACTTGAGAAATTTTGCACCTATCTTTTCCAGCACTATCAGAGTTCACAACATATTCATACCGCTGCCAAGAAACATCTTTTGCTGCATCTGATGTGTCCATGTCATCAGGAGATAGATTCAGAAGTTTCACACCACAGTCATTACAGCTTCCTTCAATGCATGGGCATCTGTGTTGTGTATCTGCTTGTTTCGGGCAGTGTTGCAGCTACATCATCACGTGGATGTTTGAAAGTTGGAAAACTGTTCTTGCATCCTTTACGGAACTTCATGCAAGATTTCACCATGGTGTCTGCATAGGCACGCGAGTCGGTCTTCTGTTTTTGGTTCTCACATAGAATGGCTTCAAAGACTCACATTTTATTTGACTCATTTACATTTGGATGGGTTTGCGCAGCTCTTACTGTGTTTTCTCAATCAAATGACGAGCATGTTCAACATAAACATTTTTCCCAGTTCATTTCCTGACAATGTCATTCTCCTTTGAACCAGCTGGTCTTGAGTTTTCTTTTCAATACTTGGATCTCATATTCTTTACCTCTGGAGTGAGGGTATCCTTGCATGGTCTTCTGTTCATGATAAGCCAACTCTTGTCACCTTGTAACTGCATGTTCTTTCTGTTGCCCTTTTTCTTTGAAGCAAAGTTTCTGTTGATGCCAAATTTTCAAACAAGGTAGGAAACACCTCTAACTTTATCTGTCTTTCCACCAAACATGGCAGTGGTCACATGATAAACAGTTCTGTGATCTTTGGAATGGGCATCTTTCACACTTTGAAGTACACTTTTAATGTCATCAAGAGTTGCATCAATGATTTTCTCTCTTCACACTTAACTGGGACTATTTGTCAAGCCTTCACCAAGTGCAATGTTCTTCTCACTCGCTTCTCTTGACTGCATAATTCTGACAACTTGTGCCTTCTCTGGTGTCGTTTTTGGAAGAGGTGTCTGTATTTTTCTGACAGTACTCATTGTTGCCACGCTCTGTGCTGGTGACAAGTTTACCTGGTTTCTTCCAGTTTCGGTGCATGTTCCTTCCATACTTTTGTTTGCTCCATGTCGAGCAACCCTCTTTGTTCTTCTTTTTCCTGTCTTCCTCTAGGACTTGCTTTTCTCAGCACTTTGCATTATGCTCCTTTTTCTTTGCTGCAATACGCACATCTTCAAGTGATGGTCTGCCAGATTTTCTTTTCACCGAGGAATTTTGCTCTGTATGCTTTGCTTCTGTAACGTTTCCTTGTTCTATAAGTAGTAGGCACTATTTTGTGCTTTTCTCTTCTCTCAGCTTCTTGTAGCGTGCAATCTTAGCTGCACCATCCATTGTGTCGTCCTGCAGAAGATACGATTTAAGAAATTAAGAAGGCATATTAAAAATACCAGTAGATGAACCATCCCATGGACGGGTGGGTGGCAGAGGTGGTGGTGGTCACGTGATTTTGTTGTCCTTCGCAGTTCGGAGATCTGCAGTCATGATTTCATTCCTTTTTTGCGCCACATTTTTTCCGAATGAGGAGTTCATTCCCAAGTGGCTTTTGATGGGATTGTAATTGAAGATAGTCACGCAGAGACAACGAATATGTTGTCACAGCATTTTTTTGAAAATGTGGAACAGTACCAGGCGATGGGCGAGTATGTACTATTACGCTCGTGAGCTAAAAAGTATAGCAATCCAGTCATGTACACCAAGTACAATATAGCTGAGTTTTGTGGACCGTTGATGCTTCATCTCAGAGGAGATAAACAATTAGCTTCATTATAGTAAAGATGCTTACAAAATGGCATGTTTCTTTGAAGTAAAGCAAGACTCTTCAATAAATGACAATTTATTTTTGGCCTTCCAACACATGGCATGTAACTATTTCAGCCATTGAAGTGTGTGCATATAAAGATGCAGATCATTCATATACAGGGTGTCCCAAAAAAATGTGCAACTTTTCATCTGCAAAGAGGATGGTCATAACATTTTTTTTTTAAAGATATATGGTTGGATAGAAAGCTGAAAGGTTGAAGTTTATTGTACCAATGTCGAAATTGCCACCAAAATTTTAAATTTGGTATAGAATCGTCATTTTCTTTTAGACCACATGTTCGACGTAGGCTCCATGTTGTCCGATCACTGCCTGCAAACGCGTTGTCATGTTCTCCATCACTTTGGGAAACGTTTCCTGAGGAATGTTCTGGATTTCTCGGTGGATGTTTTCCTTCAGCTGATCAAGAGTCTGAGGCCTAGGGTTCCATAGATCCTGTCCTTGAGATAACCCCACAAGAAGAAGTCTGGAGGAGTAAGGTCAGGGGAATACGGTGGCACTCAACGTCTTCGTAGAGGGAGATAAAGGCGCCCTCAAAATGTTGGTTGAGAAAACGCCTTGTTTCCTGGCTGTCTGGGGTGGTGCCCCATCCTGCTGGAACCACTGGGTTCTCATCCGGATCAGGTTTTTTCTCCTACGGGCCCGAGTACGTAGCTCAGGCAGATAGAATTCCTGAATCATTTCGCGATAGTTCCTCTGGGTTACCGTGCAAGTGCGTCCCTGGTCATCTTCAAAGAAGTATGGACCAATTTACCATACCAACCAACCGCCACCCACATGTGGACTTTGAGAACAGATCGAGGCACCAGTTCAGTTGATGCATTACCAGGATTTTCAGTTCCCCAGTACCGAAAGTTTTGCTTGTTTACCTCCCCGGACAAGTGAGCATGGCATTCGTCCGTCATGTGAAGTTTTTTGAGGAAGTCTGCATCTTCCTCCAACTTTCCTGAGAACCAATTTGCAAAGTCTAGTCGTTTTGTGTTCTGTTGATCAGTAAGCACCGTTTCCGTTTGAATTTTGTATGGAAAGGCATGAATGTCTTGGCGAAGGATCCTCTGAAGGTGCTCTTATGAATGTTTGTCTCGGCAGAAAGTCGTCGAATCGATTTTTTTGGACTCTGAACGACCGCCTGTCTCACCATTTCCACATTTTCTTCACTACGACCTGTCCTCTTCCGACCACTGTGACCCTTGTGAAGGTCACAGATGGTTCCCACATTGGTAAACTTTGCGATGTTGCACTTTATTGTTCGAAAGTTTGGTGCATGGCGCAAGTGGATACCGAAATGTCTCGAGTAAAGACGTTGCACCTGTATGACACTTTTCGTCTGTTGCCAAAGTTCAACAATTTTCATCGTTTGTTGTACGGTCAGTCTGGCATTTTTCTGGCGCTTGCTTGGTATCAAAATAAACTTCAGGGTCTCTGCAACAAGAAATGAAGCATTAGTGACAAAATTACTGCTTTTTTTAGGATCAATTGAAGCATTTTAAAAGTTGTATATTTTTTTGGGACACCCTATATAATGTACTGTATATGTTTGGTGACAATCCAATGCATGTGAACAGTTTCTTTCCATTTATTTGTGTTTGTGCATATTCTTTAATCATTAACAACACATGCAAAACAGTAAGACAGAGTAAGCAAAGCAGTTTTTCAATTATTGGACAATACATTGAAATGTAACACACCATACCATGACCATCACAGTGACAGTGGAGAAGACTCCAAACTTTTTCTTTCTCAGCATGTTAATTGAGTGCTGGAGAAACACTTCTCATCGTTCAATTTATTTCAAATTTTTGCAGAATATTGAAATATATGTATACCTTCAGTGAATAAAAAAATAAATTACATCAAAGCATTAAAAAAATATTTTTTACCCGTCTAAATAGTGAAGTAGCACCTCCGGAACACTGGAAAAACTCGTACTTTTCCACTAAGCAGCAGAAAATAGTTCACCGTTGCTCGTCTCTTCAATGTTTTATAAGGTAAATGCATACCAAACTGCAGAACCAATCCTGTACTTTCTCCTGAAAGAAAAAAAAAATTCTGATCTAACAGTGTCTCTGGTACATGTGTTTAAAGGTCATGAGGTCAATTGGTCAAGCTGACCATTACATCCCCTACCTCATAATCCCGAAGGCACAACTACGCTTGCCAGGGTAGAGATACACTAATTATCACACCAATGGAGTGCCCATGAAAATACAAAACAGATGATACCAAACATGTGGGGGAAGTCGTGGAATTTAGACCTCGCACCGAAGTTTATTCATATTTTGAATGTGCTTATATATTAGCATATCAAAATTTGGGATATTTGTCGGTAATTAATTAGGCATTAACAAAATAAATAAATCTATTACATCCACCTTTACAATTCTATACCTGTATCTTTTATGTTAAATGTGAATTTCATGACATTTGATGAGCGTTTGAGAGTAACTGCATTTTATAGTGATTAATTTGTGCAAAATCATTCATGCACATCCTGATTGTGCATATTACCGAGAGCAAGTCACATTTACGTTTAATGTAAATCATAGCCCTCCCGGTTAAAGGTCAAGGTCAAATAAAAAGTGGTTTTGTCATCGCTCAAATTTGACAATGCAGAATCTCAAAGACCGCTTGGCCTTCCAAGATGTTCTTGCATCATAAAAGTGTACCTGCACTGAAGTTGTGCACCTGATGTTTTATTTGCGTTTTTGACCTACTTTTTTCAGATTGTGACCTAATTAACAAAAAACACCTTTTTTAATCACAACTTGAATAATCCTCCTCCAATTTTCATGAGATTTATGGATAGATTGTAGATGGGAACACATTTTCTTAATTTATACTCAATCCCAAAATGTTGAAGGTAAACATACCCTTGGCGATCGCAGATATCTCTTCATTTTTTTTTGCCTTTTCTCCGACATCACGTATATACTCTACCGGTCTGAAGTTTTAGAACACCCCCATTTTAATGGGGGTGTTCACCCTGACTCCTTGGCTTTCTAACTCGAACCCAAACATCCCCTGAAATTTAAGCAGTTTAATGTTTCAATGCACTCTGAAATTAAAGCAGAGAACAAATAAACATTGGCAGATAAAGAAATCATGGAATTGTTTTGTTGAACAAAATGCAATCTAAATTTTTGACTCCTCAAAGTAGCCACCTTTTGCAGATATAACAGCCAAACATACTCGTGGCATTCTTTCTACAATGGAAATCAAATATTGTTTGGAAAGTTCTTCCCAACACTGTTGCAGAAGCTCCCACAAATGTGTTGCACTTGTAGGTTGCTTTGCTTTCACCCTTCTGTCCAGTTCATCCCAAACCAGCTCGATTGGGTTTAAGTCTGGAGACTGTGCTGGCCATTCCATGATTTGAAGCCTACAGTCTTGTTCTTTTCTTCTAAGGTAGTTCTGACATAGCCTGGAAGTATGTTTTGGGTCGTTATGTTGCTGTAGGATGAACCCCTGACAAACTAGGTGTAGACCAGAGGGTATTGCATGGTGCTGCAAAATGCTGTGGCAGCCCTTTTGGTTCAGGGTGCCAGTCACTCTGTGCAAGTTGCTGACTCTGGATCCAGCAAAAGAGCCCCAGATCATCACGCTTCCTCCTCCATGTTTGACAGTTGGTGTCACACACTGAGGAACCATCCTTTCGCCTACTCGACGGCATTCAAAAACCCTGAGTGATGAACCGAAGATTTCACATTTTCATTCATCGGTACATAAGACCTTCTTCCAGTTTTCAGTAGTCCACTGGCGGTGCTTCATGGCCCAGGAAAGCCTCTTTTTCTTATTTTGCCATCTTAGCAATGGCTTTCTTACTGCCACTCGACTTGTCAAACCTGCAGCTCGAAGTCTTCTCTTCACAGTTGAAACTGAGACTTCCTTACTTCGACCAGTGTTAAGCTGTGCTTGAAGCTGCCGTCCTGTGAGCCGCCTATCACGCAAGCTGTTGACTCTCAGAAACTTGTCTTCTGATTGTGTTGTGGCTTTGGGTCTACCAGACCTCTTCCTGTCAGAGTTTCCTCCAGTTTCCAAGTGCCTTTTGATGGTGTAGGAAACTGTACTCACTGACACCTTGGCTTCCTTTGCAATTTCTCTAAAGGAAAGACCTTCACTTTTAAGGGCTATAATGGTCTGTCTGTCTTCCTTTGTTAATTGCCTTTTTCTCGCCATTATAACAATATACTACTTCCTGCAGTGCAATATTGTCCAAATAATGCTTCAGAGGGTGTAGCAACACAGTCTGTTCAAACACTAGTTTTATACAGAGGGTTTGTAACTGATCAACAAAAAGTTGGGACACCTGTAGAATTGTTTGCATCAACTTTCAAGGCTTAATTCACTTCCATTGCTGCAGAACAGCTGCAGTTACTAACCCATTACTTGTTCCCTGAAAAGGGTCTTTTTTAACAACTCTGAAATTTACATTATTTTTCAGTTTTTGGTTACCTAAACTTCTTTTTTTTTTTAAACCTCTGGCAGTTTACCGCTTAGCTTTGTACCATTTTAGGTTATTCACTGGACTTGAAATGCTTAAATTTCAGTAAAAACTGAAAAACGGGGGTGTTCTAAAACTTTAGACCGGTGGAGTATACACCTGTAGGAAGCAAAGGAGGAGGGAGTGGAGGCATAGTGAGAGGTGGGTGGGGGAGATAAATAAATATATTTTTTAAAACAAGCAGCATACATTCTAACAGTCTCCCATAAACACTGGCCTCCACCCATAAACACTGGCCTCCACCCTGTGATAAAACATGTCATAAAACAATTACAGTGAAGCAAACAACCACGAAGGAGGGATTCCCAAATGTTGCTGCATTCTAAAACCAAATACAGGTGCAGACCACAACCAACCACAAGATCCAAGGGGACCAATTTCTGTATCAATGACCTTCGTAAACCACAGCTTGAAAAACCACTTATTGAAGGAAACTTTTCTTATGACCTCAATGTAACAAATAAGGAATCGCAAAATATATTTTTTATTTCAAATACAAAATGGTTTCTAACACAAGCACCTGTGCATCCCATCAATAAAAGGGTAAATGACCAACCCAGCATTCTCCGTCTGTGCACTCTCATTTGATTTAATCACCTCCTCCAGTCCAGTTCCCTCGGATCTCTGCCCCACCGACACTACTCGGTAATTTCATTCAATCAAGCAATTCATTTCGGTTTTATTCAAATGAGAAAGACGTGACAAAAGTCGAAAGACTTAAAAGTCAAGTTCACAATATTTATTTAAAATAAATAAATAAATAAATAAATAAACAAACAAACAACACTACAAGGATATGCTATTAATATAAAATGCCCTTGGCAAGTTATAAAAATAAAACTCGATTTAGATAGTTTCATCCAAAATTAATACTATTCAAAGAAGTAAGATGGTATAATTGCCAACACAGAAACATAATTGGGACAACAACTAAAACAAAACAGATCAATGGCAGAATTTTTTTTTTTCCCACAAAACAAGGCTTCTTAACAGACAAGGAGTATTGCAATAATTTAGAAATCTCAAAGACAGGTTAGGAGTGAATGAGCACAACAACAACGAACAATGAGGGCATAGACAATATATAATATGCCATTGATTTAATCGATTCAGTCTTTCAACTACCCCCTTTTGGTGAAAAGACCTAAATCCAGGCTCACAGCACATCTCCACTCATTCGTTCCTCTTTCTTCCTGCCTGTGGAACAAACTTCCACCTCCTCTTCAATCTCGTTCTTCTGTCCAGCTCTCCAGACAGCCGTTCACCATTTCAAATCATCCCCAATCCAAAAACATATTTTCTCCCCTTGTTAATCCCACCCTGCCCCCTCGCCCAACCTTCAAAATATCCAGTTTTTCCAAATCCTAAGAGTTTGATGCTGTAGCCATCCTTCCCTAACACTCATCTGTCCAGGTCTCCATCTATTTGACCTTCCCTCTCCCCTCCAGGTATCCTCTATTTGACCTTCCCGCTCCCCTCCAGCCCTCACTTTGTCCAGGGCTTCCCATCTATTTGACCTTCCTCTCTCCCCTCTAGCCCCATCTGTCCAGGTCTCCATCTATTAATCCCCACCCCCCCTCCAGCCTCTTTGTCCAGACTCCATCTATTTAACCCCAACCCCCCCCTCCAGCCCTCATTTTCCAGATCCCACTATTTAACCTCCCTCATCGTCCAGGTTCCTCCTATTTGACCTCCCTCTCCTCCAGCTCTCATTTGTCCAGGTCTCCATCTATTTAACCCCAACCTTCCCCCTCCAGCCCTCATCTATTTACCTTCCCTCTCCTCCTCCAGCCCTCATTTGTCCAGTCTCCATCTATTAACCTCCCCCCCCCCCCCCGCCAGCCCTCATTGTCCAGGTCTCCTCTATTAACTACGCCCACCCACCCATTTGTCAGATCTCCATCTATTTAATCCCCTACCCCTCCCTCCAGCCCTCATTTGTCCAGGTCCACTAATTAACCCCCACCCACCCCCATCTGCCCAGATCTCCATCTATTTAATCCCCACCCCCCCCTCCACCCTCTTTGTCCAGGTCTCCAATCTATTTAACCCCCCACTCCACCCACTCATTTGTCCAGGTCTCATCTATTTAACCCCACTACCAACCCTCATTTTGTCAGGCTCCATGCTATTAATCCCAGCCCTCCCCTCGGCAGCCTCATTTTGACCCCACCGTGTTGGTTGGTGCGTTGCCACCTCCCCACTGTTTCCTTTTGTCTGCTATATCCTGATCCGTTCCTACTCTTCACGAGCCTCGACTTTTTTTTTTTTTAACCCACTTCACTTCTCCTTCTTGTGGAACTACACTCCTAGAGCGGTTCAATCTCACTCCACTCACCCCAACTGGTGGACAAGATGGTGCACACACTACATCCCCTGTCCCAACTCACCCCAACTGGTGGACAAGATGGTGCACACACACTACATCCCCTGTCCCAACTCACCCCAACTGGTGGACAAGATGGGGTCCAGGTGGACAAGATGGGGTCCAGGTGTACAATGCTAAAGCCAAGACAGCAGTTTACAGCAGCTGCCCATGTGCTCAGCATACAAATTACTGTTCGAGACCAATTCACAGGAAAACCACAAATCACGGGCAGAACCTGTGAGCTAAGGTCTCGCAAAACACAGGACTTATCAAACTACAAACATGAGATAATTAGACAAACCTAAATAAAAAAACATACCACACTCACAGTCTCATGAATCATGGAGAAACAAATTAATTGCAGACGGGAGAAAGCCCAGAGCCATGTGGACGTTATGAACACGTGGTCGAAATAAGTTAAGGTCGCTTAAAAACACAACCTCGAAAATAACACACTGGAACAACAACAAAACGAAAAAGTTATTGAATGCTTAGCAGATGGATAAGGATGGGGAAAAAAATAAATAATAATAACTGTATCCTCGCCGGAATTCACCGTTGGCCTTCTCCCAAACTCACCAAGCGGAAACGGAAATGAAGAAGAGGAGAGGTCAGAGCGGAAACGTTTAAAACGGGGGAGGTCACGTGGTTTTTTTTTTTGCTTGCGAGTCGAAATAATTTCAATACATTCGTACAAGACGAGCAAGGCTCTTTTTTGAAGAGGACTAATGTGTTATCATTTGCCTAATCGAGGAATCAGGCAGCTTGACGAGAATCACGACCAAGAATGGTGATGTCTGTGACGAACTATATTGCCATGGCCGATAAACATGTAGCAAAATGACACCGAAGCAAAACTAGATTTTGTTCTTTTTTTCATGCGACCAAAGACAGAAAATAAACGCAAGAAAAAAACGGAAAATATAAGTAAGGGCATACAAGGAACATTGATGCAGCAGATGACCATTTTGGCCAATACAGGGTTTATAATGACGCTTCGGCCAGAAGGGGGTTCCAAACAACAACGAAAAATTTAATGTTCAATAAAAAAAATTATATTTTTTCATTGAACACAAAAAATTGTGTATATTTACACACACACACACACTCACTCACTCACTCACTCCAGAAGGACACTTGGTCGAGGCATGACTCCGCCACGTCATGCCTGTTCCACAAGAACATATCGGTCCCAATACATTTTGAAATATCATGCTATACATTCACTATATCGTTTTCGGCCCCATCTCTCAATGGGGAAGAATCACTTTTAAAATTAAATAATTCTCGTATCCAGATCCGGATTCGGATCTTCACCAAAATCGAATCAATTTGTCCTTGCGACACTCCCAACGTGTCCACCAAGTTTCGTCCGAATCCGTCCACAACTTTTTGAGATATTGTGCTACATATCGTTTTTAGCCCGATCTCTCAATGGTGAAGAATCACTGAAAAAATTATAGTCGTCGGATCCGCATCCGGATCTTCACCAAAATGTTAACAGTTCGTCCTTGTCTCACACCGAACCCGTCCACAAAATTTCATCCGGATCCGTCCACAACTTGTTGAGCTATCCTGTACACAAACAGACAGACAAACAGACAAGCCGGTAGGCG
Source organism: Eptatretus atami (assembly GCA_035128595.1). Lineage (NCBI taxonomy): Eukaryota > Metazoa > Chordata > Myxini > Myxiniformes > Myxinidae > Eptatretus > Eptatretus atami. The sequence goes on from CM068957.1 coordinate 18,484,938, forward strand.
ACGTGGGTGGTCGCTATATAATTGCATACTAGTCATACAGTTTTTGATGTGTGTTTGTTTGTGTTGTGTTTGTTACTTATCGAATACTTAAAGATTTCGTAAGTATATTGATGACTACCGTTTCTGTTTGTTAGATTTCGTAAGTATATTTGGAATGACTACCGTTTCTGTTTGTTTTTGTTACTTACGAAATCTAAAGATTTCTAAGTATATTGATGCCTTCCCGTTTCTGTGTTTTATTTGTTTGTTTGTTGTATGTTTGTTTGTTGTAGGCACGATAACTCGAGAACGGAAGAAGCTACCAATGTCAAATTACATCACGTGATTCAGGAGGGTGATGGCTAGCGCTGATTAGATTTTTTGGTCAAATCGGTCAAAGTCAAGGTTCACAGTGAGGTCAAACATAATTCCGTAAAAATTAACATGGAGAAATGTGAGTATTTTGCTTCGCTCGACGTTACGAGTTCGTTTAACTTCGATTTTAATTTTTTTCGGTTTTGCGAATCGCTTCGGATGCTTAAAACTCGGTTGTCGAAATTTGGTAAAAATCGGATGTTTTGGAGACGTTTTAAAGATGAATAAAAAATATTTCACTCGAACGTAAGGGTCGTCCCAGATGCAGTGCGCTCGAGCAGTACGCGTCGCGTTGAGTCACGTTAAGGTTTTCCGTGTGCGCGGTGACGGTTTTTTCAATAAGATGGTGTTTAAAAGTCATTTTTTAATCCCATAAAGGTTAATCGTCGCATGCCTGACTCGCTGAGCCTCGGATTAGTAAAGATTGTGGTGGATGGCCGAATTATTACGGTTTTGTGGACTTTGATAAATAATATTAAATAATTGCGTGGAGAAATGCCGATTTTTGCTTTGCTCGACGTTCGATGTCATTTTAACTTCGATTTAATTTTGTCTTCGGTTTTTGCGAATCGCTAGGACGCTTAAAACTCGTTTGTCGAAATTCTGGTAAAAATCGGATGTTTTATGAGATTTATGTGGGTGTCGTATCTGAGGTATTATGCACTGAAGATTATGCTAATGAGGGGGATTGTAAGACACAGCATTACGCGCTCGTTTGCGTCGCTACCTTCTCTCGAGACAGCTTTTATTAGACAAGGTCAGAGGTCAGTTGACGATTTCGTAAGTACCAGTCTATGACTTGCTTGTTGGTTTTGTTTGTTTTGTAGGCACGATAACTCGAGAACGGAAGAAGCTACCATGTCAAAATTAACAACCACGTGATTCAGAGGGTGATGGCTAGTGCTGATTAGATTTTTGGTCAAAATCGGTCAAGGTCAAGGTCACAGGTGAGGTCAAACATTAATTCGTAAAATTAACGTGTGAGGAATGGAGTAATTTTTTTGCTTCGCTCGACTTAACGAGTTCGTTTTAACTTCGATTTTTTTTAAATTTTGTTCCCTTTCGTTTTTGCGATCGCTTAGGACGCCTTTAAAACTCGGTTGTCGAAATTCTGGTAAAATCCGGATGTATTTGAGACGTTTTAAGATTGTATAAAAAAAATATTTCACTCGAAGCGCTCAAGGGTCGTCCCATGATGCATTGCGCTCGATGCAGACGTCCGGTCGTCCATGATGCATTGCGTCAGCAGTACGCGTCGTTGATTGACGTTAAGGGTTTGCATGGAGAAATGGAGATTTTTTGCCTTCGCCGCGTTAACGAGTTCGTTTAACTTCGATTTTAATTTGGCTAATTCGGTTTTTGCGATCGCTTAGGACGCCTTAAAACTCGGTTGTCGAAATTCTGGTAAAAATCGGATGTTTTGGAGACGTTTTAAGATTGTATTAAAAAAATATTTCACCGACTCGTACCTGCGGCCTCACAGCACGGGTCGTCCCATGATGCTGTGGCGCTCGAACAGACGTCACGGGTCGTCCATGATGCAGTGCGCGCACGTCGCTCATGTGCAGTGGACAACATGTCGTTGATTGACGTTAAGGTTTGCAGCATGGAGAAATGGAGATTTTTGCTTCGCTCGACGTTTACGTAGTTCGTTTTAACTTCGATTTTAATTTTTGCTTACGGTTTTGGCGATCGCTTAGGAACGCTTAAACTCGGTTGTCGAAATTCTGGAAGCAGCGATGAATAACTGATATATATATAATGAATAAGTCTTTTATCAGATTCTTCTGAAAAGTAATAACGATTATAATCTGGCATATATCCTGCAATGGTACTGGAATCAACTTAAAAAAAAAAAAAAATGGATTTTTATAAGAAATGCTAGTTTTTGTCCTGGGACTTCATTATCTTGCAAACCACAAGTGTAAAATCGTAGCCACACAATGAATTCAGAAATTCAAGCTCCCCTTTGGCTTCTGACTGATTCAGTGCTTTTATTAGACAAGGCAGAGTCAGTTGATGATTTCGTAAGTATACATCCTTATGACTGCTTGTTTGTTTGTTTGTTTTGGTATGTGTTTGTTTGTTTGTTTGTAGGCACGATAACTCGAGAACGGAAGAAGCTACCAATGTCAAATTAACATCACGTGATTCAGGAGGGTGATGGCTAGTGCTGATTAGATTTTGGTCAAAATCGGTCAAAGGTCAAGGTCACGGTGGAGGTCAAATATTCATTTTGATGGTTTGGTACAGATAACTCGAGAACGGAAGAAGCTACCAATGTCAAATTACACCACGTGATTCAGGAGGGTGATGGTTAGTGCTGATTAGATTTTGGTCAAAATCGGTCAACGGTCAT
>CM068957.1:18494269-18506588 GCA_035128595.1 Eptatretus atami
GAATCTCTTAACTAAGCCGAATTGCAAAGTTTAAGCTCCAGAATTGAACTTAGCAGCAGTTCTGACACTAAAAAAGTGTTCATTGTGTCTAATTCGGACATAGTTTGGACATTCGGACATCACTATCACTTGACAACCATTTCATCGGAGTGCTTGCTTGAGTGCCTAAGCCACTTGCCGAGTGACGGCGGTACAGTTGGTGTCCCACCGATCAAAATGTACAGTAGGCAGTTGGTAAAGGTAGAGGTATATATATGGTATATTTGGATCTGTCATTTCGGCACTCTCTGAGGGTGTGTGTATGTATGCCATGGTGGTGAAGTTTCATCCTGTACTTGGAGGTTTTAATTTTTAACCTCAGCAGTATATGAGCGATCATGTTTTCCTTTGTCCTCATGACTGTTTCTAAGCATTGGTTATTTTATATGACTCGGTGTGATTTCTCTTTGTGCATTTCAAATTAAAATACATTTGATAACACAAATTTCTGAGCCGTTCGCCATATTAACGTGTTTCTCAATTACAGAGCCAAATTTTTCCACCTGTCATATTAGGATTGGTTGTGTGTTGGTGTGTGTGTGTGTGTGTGAGGGGGGGGGTGTTGTTCATAAGCATAACATATTTCATAACTCTGCTACCCCAGTACTCTCACTACCCCAACCTCTCTCTTTTTTGTCCCATCCTTGCTCCACCCCTCCTAATACAGTGCAGCATCCTCCACACTCTCTCTCTTTCTGTCTCCGAATGTATCTGGATGGCAGTTATCTCCGGACGTGTCCAGATGGTGGTTATGTCCAGATGGACCCTCCCTCACACTGCTTTCCCTTGTCCTCCTCTCATGCTGCCTTCCCCTCCCTCTCCTCACACTTCTGTCCCCTCCCTTCATGCCACTTTCCCTTCCCACACCCCTCCTTATCCCCCACCCCTCCTCGCTCACCCCAGCATCCTCGCTCCTCCACCCCTATCTCTCCTCCCTCTCTCCCACATTCTTCCCCCCCCTTTCGTGTGTCCGTCGTCTGGATGGTGGTTATCTCTGCACGTGTCTGGATGGTGGTCCAGGTGGACCCTCCCTCACACTGCCTTACCTTGCCCTCCCGTCCCCTCACTTTGCCCTCCCTTGATGTATCTGGATGGTAGTTATGTCCGACAGTGGTTACCTCTCGACATGTCTGGATGGTGGTATGTCAGATGGACCCTCCCCTCATGCTGCCTTCCCTTTCCACACCCCTCCTCGCTCCTCTCCCTGCTCCCTCCCCACCTCCTCATCTCCTCGCCCTCCCCACCCCTCCTCGCTCCCCTCCTTCCACACTCCCCTCCATTCTCGCTCCACGTCCACCCCACTCCCCTTCCCTCCCTCACCCTATCCTCCCTCCTCTCTCCCTCCTGCCTCCCTCCCCTCTTTCTTACTCCCCCCTTAATATTCCCACCAGCAAAGCGACTGGTCTTATTTGCTAGTATATGTATAAATGACTACTCGCACACTCTTCTAGCTAAAGAAACTGCATAAAGCAACCATGAAAGGCTACCCAAAGTAAGCCCTTTGCTGTTTCAAACCCCTTCCAGAATTTCTTTACAGCTGTAAAGATGTTCAAAAATTGTACACACATGAGAATCCCAATGCTACACACCCCCTCAGCTGCCATCACTTGTTGGTGACTGGTTTCATCACTTGTTGGTGAATTCTCAGAGACAGCGCAGACAGAAATGCATACCGATGAGGCTCCCTAGCATGTACCTATAGCCTATAAAAATACCTCTAAAAAAAATCATTCATATATATGTTTAGAAAATAAATTATTTAATTTTTATAGGCTTTTTAAGAAACTATGTTTATCCTGAGTTGAAGTTTAATTTCAAGATAATCCATTTTTATTTATACAATATCTTGTATTGATATTTCCTTGAAAATGACAATCATGAACAATAAATAATATCAATCCATAAAACTTTACCTCATTTATTCAGTCTCTTCTCTGTAGAAAAGGTGTATTATCAGAGACGTATGGACACCCAGGTGCATTAATTAATTATATATCAGAGACGTATGGACAACCCACCCCCTCGCCCCCCCCTCCCCACCCACAATCTCCCTGCTGGTGATCAGAGACGAACTCAGAGAGTGCTGCAATACCGAGTTCAAACGCTTGAGCTCAGATGTAACAGAGACATATAATATATATAATCATCCTCTCTTAGGGTAGGGCATTCCAGGCACCCACCCGAAGGGACCGCCTCAGGTTAACCCAAGGAGACCGCCATCTGGTGGACGACAACTCAGCATCACTCCGACACACACTACCGCAATCTGACCTGGGAAGGTTACCCCGTGGTTTCCCTCCTATCATCAAAGAGTGGGGGTCCCGAAGACTTTGCCCCAATCCCGTTGTGTTCTGCTGGGTGTCCATATCCAAACACCCTCCTCGCCAGAAAACCTGGTGGGGGGACGGTTTTACCTCGCCGACGAACAGACCATGAGACATGGTAGTACAGTTACATGGTACCTGTAGCAAGTCACAAATTAATCTGCGCGACCTTAATTCCTAACCCATCAGCCATCACCCTAACAACTGCACCACCAGACCCGCCATAAGCTCCCCTTCACCATCCCCCCTACAGCATATACCCCACCATCATCCCATCCCCACCACCCCCGCGCCCCCACACACAATCTCGCCATCATCCATCCCGCCACAATACCCCACCACCATCTCCACCGCGTTGCCCTCCCTTCCGTCATAATAAGGTTCTCAATCCTCACAGTCTTTGATTCTGCCTAGTTGACAATTCTCATCAACATCTCTCTGAAATCGGACATGGTTAGTTGCCTGCTTTTAGAGTTCGATGCTCACGACCCTTTCAGTCCAGCCATCCCCTGTACCATTTGTTGCTCCAGACCCCCTGTTTCTCCCCCCGCCTCCCCCCCTCCGCCTACAAAATTGTTCAGACTGTCGATTATATGTGTGGTTTGCAGATGGTTTTTCAGGAAGAAAATCAAAGCTCAAATGACCATCTCATGATCTCTCTCCTTATATGATGACGTCATAAAAACCGAATATGACGTCATTAGTTGATGTATTCAGGTTTGTCGATAAATTCATCTGTGTGTCTAATGCCCGCTTGATTCCCGCAAACAAAATTCAAACAGCTTGCTCGTTTCGGAGATAATGGTATGGCGATTTCATTAGCGGCGATATTATGACGTCAACTTTTTTCTAGGAAGAATTTTCAAAATCGGAGATGGCTACTGCCTGCGGAGGTATTTTTCATGTACAACGCCAAGTTCAGGAGTTTCGATGAAAACTGTGGGCTGTGAAACAAAAAAGTCCACAAGAACCACAAGTGAGTAAGACTTCGAGATCCTCACACGAGGATCGAAAAACGGTTCGTCTCGTGCCTGACGCGATTTTTTTTTAAAAACGGTTCGTCTCGTTTAAAATTTTAATTTTTTTTTAAACGGTTCGTCTCGTGCTGACGCGATAATAATTTTTTTTTTAAACGGTTCGTCTCGTTTAAAATTTAAATTTTTTTTTAAACGGTTCGTCTCGTTTAAAATTAAAAAAAAATTTTAAACGGTTGTCTCGTTTAAAATTTTGAATCATTTTTTTTAACGGTTCGTCTCGTTTAAAATTTGAATTATTTTTTTTTTAAACGGTTCGTCTCGTTTAAAATTTGAATTTTTTTTTTTTTAAACGGTCCGTCTCGTTTAAAAATTTTGAATTATTTTTTTTTTAACGTTCGTCTCGTTTAAAATTTAAATTTTTTTTTTTAACGGTTCATCTCGTTTAAAATTTGAATTTTTTTTTTAAACGGTTCGTCTCGTTAAATTTGAATTTATTTTTTAACGGTTCGTCTCGTTTAAAATTTGAATTTTTTTTTTAACGTGTTCATCTCGTTTAAAATTTAAATTTTTTTTTAACAGGTTCATCTCGTTTAAAATTTGAATTTTTTTTAAACGGTTCGTCTCGTTTAAAATTTGAATTATTTTTTTAACGGTTCGTCTCGTTTAAAATTTGAATTTTTTTTTTTAACGGTTCGTCTCATTTTAAAATTTGAATTTTTTTTTTAAACGGTTCGTCTCGTTTAAATTTAATTTTGTTTTTTTTTAAACGGTCCGTCTCGTGCCTGACGTGCTGCGGTGGCGGCTGAGGACAGCCGGCTTTTCTCTGTAATTATTATTAATGATTTTTCTCCATATTCTCTTGTCATCATAATATCCTTTCTCGGTGACTTAAACTGGAAACAACGTCCCCGATTTGCCAACGACGTTAAAACGATATGACATGTAAACTGATCGATACTTGTAGTTATAAGCGAGATTTATTTTCTGATAGTGACGTCCTCTTCTTCTTCATGTGTTACCTGTCACACGACTTGTTTTCTGTGCTGTGTCTGTTTTCTTTTTACACATCATAATAATATTATATATACATATACAATAATAATAATGGACGTAAGCCTGGAACTTCCAACACACTTTTCTCCGAACATATTCTGTTCATCCTTCTGAAATGTTCACATTATGTGTTCCATGTATTTACGCAGGTGATAGCGGATTCAAAAAATCGAATATAGACAGAATTTTCAAAGAGGGAATCGATGACGTCACAATCAGCAGCGTTCGGCGGCAAACAGACGGCCGGGTCCCAGACGACGTGCTTTACATAACTAAGTCCATGAGTTCAGGAGGCTGAGTCCGTTACAATATATATAGTGAAGCGATATAATATGGAGAACAGCTAAGCTAAGCTAAACACACCAGTTGTTTGTGATGTCATAAAGAAGTTCCTGTTTGCAACGTCATAAAGAAGTCACCTGTTTGTGACGTCATAAAGCAGTAATTCTGCATTTGCCCTATAGGTGTTCAGCAGTTAATGGGGAAGAGAATGACCGGTGGAGGGTTGTGATTATCGTACCTTCTGGTGTTTTCATCTTAAACGGCCACTCTCCTGGTGACCCCGAGACCATGAGGCAGATCGAGCCTCCGGGCTTTGACTGTAATCGACGCGTGAACAAAGCCCACCATTGTGGCTTCACGTTGGTCGCTGTTGCTTTCCTGCTCATCGCAGCTTCAGCTGGAGAAGCCACTGCAGGTGTGAACAACTACCAGCAGGTTTCTCTATCTCTGAGCTTTTCCTGATGTTAAATCTCCAGCTAACAGCTCCATCATCACAATGATATTTATAATCTTCCAATATGGAGAACATTGTTTATCAGGAATTACCAAAAACCGGTAAAGAGCCCTTCTCTACGGACAGATTGATTCCCCCACTTTTATCATGTTTACGGTTTTCAGACATATTATATAATACCTGTTCCCAGCAAGTGGCACGATATGATACACATTTATGTAGAGATAATTGGGGGGCTCCCCCCACCTCGAGGCTCGAACCCTGGGGGTATGATTTTTTTTAACCCCCCCAAAACCATCTCGGCCACACCCCCACATTTTCTTGCAATTTATTAATGAAGTTTGCTGCACCATTGACGTAATGGATGAAAGGTGTCTAGTACGATTGCCTGGACTCGAGAGGCACGCACACTCGCTTATAGGCTGTCTAGCCTGGGTTCGAATCCCGACCCAGCTATAAACTGTCATCCTGGTGTTCCACAGGCAGGGTGATTCATCAGTGTGTGGACCGTCCCTTGGATGGACGTTAAACTGGGCATCCCGTCTGCCGACATTATACTTGGTAAATGTTAAAGATCCCACGGTGTCCTTCGCAAAGAGTAGGCAAGCTATCGCCGGCTCCTTGAACAAATTTAATATTCCTGCCCCAACCGATACACGGGGCACCGCATCAACGGCACAGCCACGCACCCATCAAGCGATGCCACCCGCACCCACGAGAGAAGAAACACAATGGAGAAAAGGTGTTTGTACGACCAATTGTGGGACCGTTTGTAACCCTTTGAACCATTTTTTTTTAAGGGAAGCCGTTCTGGTTTAAAACCACTTCAAAATTCATGCAGAAAGATGATTTCACAAACTGCCCCTCCACACCCACCCCATGTCTCACCATACAACCCCACAAACAGCCAACATTCACTTGACCCGCACGGTCAGGGCAGAGGACTTAGAAATCGATCCGGAATTGCAGCCATTGGAGAACTTTCGGCAGGATGTTGTGGATGAAGGCCGAATGGATGGACTCGGTGACGGCGAGGATCAGATCACGGTGGAGCAGAGGATGCGGGGACGCATTCGTCAGCTGCTCCAAAGGCTGAAAGACAACCGCTTGTGGAACCTCGTGGTGATTGTGGGGAACGCCTCGGCTGTGACTTTGATCATCATGGTCATTGTCGTGTAAGCAATCTGTCCTTACCTTCACTAGGAGATGTTTACTCGGTTTATTTTGTACGGTGTGAACGTTTACACCAGTAAGCACACCCGTCCTGATACCGTATCCGTGTTTTATTCCTTAAGTCACTCCAGAATGCAACAAACATTTGCTCTCAGGATTATTGATGGGTTCATTGTGACGTCATTCCACATCCGGTATGTTTGCCGTCCGCCATTACAGAAGAGAAGGGCTCATGGCAAGATTTAATTTGTCAAGCGCACATTACAGTTTGAAACAGTTTTAGCAGTCATCACCATCATGCATTTAACAACAATACAGGACACAACACCAATGATCATTTTTGTTTGTTCCGCGTCTCTTCCAAAATGGCATTCTACCAGCGAACAGCCCGGATGTGTTGATGTCACGGAAAACAATCAAATGAGGGACTTTCAAAATGTCGTAATCCGCCACAGAATGCTCATCACGCATGCACAAATCCCTAGAAATCGCAATCTTCGTGGCATGGGAACTTCTATCATACGGGTGTGATAAGGGTCGGTACTTAAATGGCTCACAAAGCTTCTAAAAGAAGCTGAAATTGGAAAAGTAGAGTGTTTCATAAAAAAATGCAACCCAAAGTTGTTTTTTATATATATTTTTTTAATTTCTATTGAAAAAACATGAAACTTATACATAGGAATCTTCGTAATATATTGTTGCGAATTCGCGCCCGCCGGCGTGCGAACGGCCACGTAACTCGAATCGCGGCACGTCGCCCACCGGACGGACAATTCAGTCGTGACCCTCCTGGAACAACGCCGGGAGCTAGTCACGGGTGGGGTTTAACCTCACCACGATCGTGCCAATTGCCCACCCGCGCAGGATAGGGTTGCTCGCCAATTCGACCTACCTAAGTACCTGCGCGAGTGGTCGACACAGGCGATAGTACTACGCCACAGGCCGACTCCGGACACGAACCGCTTAAGCGGTCCGTTCCATGCTACAGTGATAAAACGAGCGGTGTTATCGTCGGCCTTAACGGTTCCGATTAATTACGGGCGTTTTAAACCCACTACGAACCCCTTACGTGATGCAAGATGGAAATTCAAACGAAGGAAAGGACGCAGCGAAACGGGGAACAAGTTCACACAAGCACGTTTAATTGCACATGCAGACCAGCACGGAAGGCACGTATACAGTCACAATCATCATGTACAATAAAGCAAAAGCAAGTCAAGAAATGGCACGTGTACACAATCACAGGCAAAAGAGATGTCCCGACTAAACCCGACACACGGCAACACTTAACCAGTTTTACTTCAAGGACAGGCGCCACCCACAGTCATTTACACGAACCCAAAGGAAAAGAGAAAGTGCGACTTCCCTGCACGCGTCGTCCAGCGTCGCGTCCTTGACCTCGAATCCGAGCCTCCCCCGATGTGGTCTGCGACTCGCACTTCGCGCCTCGCGACTCGCACTCGGTAGCTGCTCCGCGCCAGAACGGGGCTTCCGGCACCTGGAGAAGGCTCGCCCTCTCCGCTGTAGACGGCGACAGGGCCAGGACGAGGATGCGCCGACTCGACTCCCTCCAGCTGGACTCGTAGGAAAACTCTCTGAAGACCTCGTAGACGAACGAACCACCAACAGCAACAACCACACGCAGACGAGCGAGAGAAGAGGAGGAGAGCGAGTGGAGGAGAGAGAGAGAGAGAGAGAGAGAGAGAGAGAGAGAGAGAGAGAGAGAACGCCCCGCCCGTGTCCGTCTTTTATAGCGCGGGGCTCCGCCCTTCGCTCCGTCCCGTTTTCGGCTCCACCCTCCTTCGAGGAGGTTCTCGAAAAGGGGCGTTCCTCACCCCGACCCCTCATCGCTGTCCATCACCAATCGGCGGCGAGCTTCCCTTCCCCTTCCCTCACACCAAGCGCGGGGAAGAATGGCGGGAAAAGCCCATGAGCATCGTTGGTGGTTTTTGTTTGTTTGAAATAAAAGATAGAGAAAGAAAAATAGCTAAATGAAGGATCGCAGCCGAATGGATCACATAAATTCCCTCTATACAACGGGTTGGGGTAACTACACATGTACCTACAGAGATATCTCACCTGAGGGCCCTTTATGGTGTAATGCGAATTTCCACAGCCGTAACAATATAAAGTAAACATACAAAATTGAAACTAGTGATTTCAGAAGACGGTTCACAAACATCTTCTCAATGGTTGCCCTGCTGCAGCAGCAGCCACAAATGGATCCTCCTGCTGAAGTCGTCGATAACTCGGCTGCATTCCTGAAGTGGAATAGCTTTGATGTTGGGTTGGTGGCAATTGCACTTCTGAGGTTCATTAATAGTCTAAGCTAAGGTCTCCCCTGGTACACTATATCCTTCAAGGTAACCCCAAAGATTGAAGTCATGTGGGCTGAGGTCTGGAGAATGGGGTGCCCATTCAACATCTGTCCTTCCAGAGACGATTCGATCACTGAATTTCTGTTGTAGCCACTCTATTGATCTGTTGGGTGCGTAAGGTGCGACCCCATCTTTCTGAAACCATTGCAGAGCCCTGTCAATGTGGTGCTTCATCGTTAATGCAACCCAGAACTTCTAGATTCTGGATAGCTTTCAAGTACTGTTCAGTGGTTTTGGTTACCAATTTTCCTTCTTCATCTTCAAACCAGAAAGACTCAATGATACCAGATTTGCTTATAGCAACTCATGCAGTACATTTCTGGTTGTGCAACGGACAGTGGGCCTTGTCAGACAGCCACGCATTACTCAGAAAATTTGGATCACTGTGCCCGTTTTCCTCAAACCATTCACACATGGTCACACGAAGTTGTTTATCATTGTCTGTTCATGTTTGCTTCACTTGTATGCAATACAGGTACATTTTTAGTTCCTGCTTTAGAATTCTTTAGGTACTTGATAAAGATAAGTTCAATTCTTGATATCGACGACGCAGCAATTTCCTAGGGGCTCGTCAAAGCCGCTTAATGGACCATTTCGATGTTTTCTCGTTATCTTGCAGTCCTCAGGTGACAACACTTTGAGCAATTAAGATCTTGTACTCTCCCGTGGGATTAAAACTCTTGATCAATCCAAAAATGGCAGACTTATCTGGTGCTAATCTGGTCTCGAATTTCTTTCTGAATCGTGTTTGAGTCTGTTTAAATGACTTTGTGGCAAAGTACGACTCCACAATAAAGATCCTTTGTTCAATTGTCCAGGCCATCTTCAAAATTAACAGTATGACTCTGATGTTTGTAGTTTTTCCTCCAGGACGATGCTTCATACAAACCTGCAATAGAAAAAAAAGCTTGGATTAAAAAATAAAAATTCCACATAACTTTAAATAGGGTTGCATTTTTTTTTTAATTTCTTAATGAAATACGTACCGTGTACATGAGACAAAGCTGGGGTTTGCTTATTCGCAATAAAAGAGTTGGAGGGAGACACCATATCTGGTTTGGGTGCTTCTGAATACCGATGAGCAGGTCATTTCTGGGGCTTGTGAATGCACAGGGTAATTTTAAAATGAGGATTTTACTATTAATCACGTTGGGGGTGGTGGGGAGCTTTGAGGGATGTTATAAGTTAATAGTTTGGTTCCAGCACCACAAAATAAATAATATTCCATTTTTGTCTATTGCTAAAAGGAGAAGTGTCTGTGTGTGTGTGTCATTAATATCTCCATAATTCGGGTTTCAGAAGGTGGAACGGAGCACTCCCAGGACTCGAAGTATCCACCTTTGTTTCGGCGAAGGATCGTGATTCTTGGGCTAAGTTGTGAAGTTGTGTTGTTCTCAGAGTTTTGTTCCGAGGGCTCGTTTCATGATCGTCACTGAGCACCGGACAGCCTCCAACTGTAGTTTGTTTGTGGTGATGTTCCCCAAAATGGTTTGTTGGATCTTTGTGATGTTCTTGTTTATCATTCCTGTTGCTCCATTTATCACTGGTACAATTTTGGCACTCTTCAGCTTCCAGAATATTTTCACTTTATTCTTGAGGTCTTGATATTTGGTCATTTTCTTGATTTCTGTGTTATTTAGACAAAAATCACTGGGTACTGAAACCTTAATTAACAATGCCTTCTTTTCCTTTTTGTATCTGAGACAATGTCCGGTCACATTGCTTTGTTTTGTATGTTCACGCTGGATGGGATCATCAGGTCATATGTGAGCAAAATGTCCTTGTTTTCAATGATTGCTTATGGTTCGTGTTTCCATGAGTTTTGTGGAACTGGGATATTGAAATGTCTGCATGTGTACCAGTGGATTACACCACATACCTTGTTGTACCTTTGTGTGTACAGCTATTCTGACATGAGTTTTTTTTTATATCCCGATAGGAGGTGACTCGTGCTTTCTGTTTCTATCTTGCAGAATCCACACCTGTCCGATTGGCTCAGTCCTGCCATTTTTTTTTAAAAGCCATTCATGTAGTGTCCTTGGTCTTGGGTGTTTATATTGATTCGTTCTCTGCCCCCAATTGAGCTGACCTCTTCTTAGCCATTCCAGTAATCCTTATTTGTCTATCCCCAATCTGTCCAACTCCTTTTATATATTTCCTGCTCCTTTGTCTTCTCCCATTTGTCACTATATATCTGGTGGTATTTCGTCGTGTGTTTTTTTTTTGTCTTTTTTTGCAATCGCTGTGGCTGTATTTGTTGCTGTTTCGGTTTGGTGCGTGACATCTTCTATTCGTACCTGTTTTTGGTAGTTTTTTGCAAGGTGAGTGAGAGATACCTTTTCTAGCTTGTTGTGCTCATCCTTGTGTACAAATTGTATTCAGTAGTTTGTTGGACTTTTCACGTACTCTGCTAATCCTACAGTCGTCGCTCTGTGCACTTGATTGAGCTCCATCAGGCCGCAACCTCCTTCTTTCCTCTGCCGGTGCATTCTCGGGATGCATTGATTTTTATAGAACATTTTGTGGAAAGTGAGGAGTTTCCTTGTTTTGATATCTAGTTTTCTGATTTCCGCTTGTGGCCAGTTTACTATTCCGCAGATGTATTGGAACAATGGTACTGCTAGTGGGTTTATGGCCTTGATGTTGTTCCCTGGGGGAGGTATGTTTTCAGGATCAGCCTCGTTCTATGCAGGTATTCTTTGGAAATTGTTTTGCACATTTTTTTAATGACATATTTGGTGGCCCTTTTCTACTCCAAGGTATTTGTAAGATGCTTCGTTGTCTAGCTCCTGTGTTGTTGTATCTAGGTCGATTTTTTGTTGTCCGTTTTTGTTGGTCTACCTTGCATGAATATTAACTCGGCACACTTTATCTAGGCCAAATTCCATTTGGATGTCGTCAGAGTACGATTCCACTAATTTCAGTTGTTCTGCCAATTTTTCGTCGTTTGGTGCAAAGAGTTTTAATCATCCATGTAAAGTAGATGTGTCACCTTTCTTGTTTCTTTGGACATTCTCTTATTGGTTGCTAGGGTGTATCCATGTCCTTGCTCATAAATGAGGTTACTTAGTGAGTGGATCCAGAGCCAGGCAAAACAGGAGGGGACAAAGGCTGTCCCTTTGAAGATCTTGTGTCGTGTCTTCACTCCTGGTATTTTGATATTTCCTTCTGAATGCTGCAGGATTTGTGTGGTATTCCATAGATCCATTGCTTTCTCAATCAGATTGATTATTTGGGGATGTATCTTGTACATTTGCATGCACTTTATCATCCATGAATGTGGGACACTGTCAAAAACTTTTTTTTTATAGTCTGTCCAGGCTGTGGACAATTTGGTTCTTTTGGTGTTGCAGTTTTCGAGTACGGCCTTGTTTGGTAGTAGGTGATCTATTATTCTGACACATTAAATGGCACATCATAAACCTTCGGTCTACGTCAGCTGAGTTGAAGCCGAGATAGTCGAGAGTTTGAAACAAGACCCATTTTGGGAAACCCTTTTGATCTTTGAGAATGGCATGCAACCCAAACCAGTGAGCTGTCCACATAACTTGCAGGTGGGAGCATAACATGATTAGCTGGATCCTCGTGTATTGATGCTCTTATCAGGATCCAGGGCATTGATTGATTGGGTGTGTATGG
>CM068957.1:18521609-18549670 GCA_035128595.1 Eptatretus atami
CCACCACATGACTACAACGTATCGTGAGGAACCACCACACGACTACAAAGTGTCATGAGGAACCACCACACGACTACAAAGTGTTATGAGGAACCACCACATGACTACAACGTATCGTGAGGAACCACCACATGACTACAAAGTGTCATGAGATACCACCACATGACTACAACGTATCGTGAGGAACCACCACATGACTACAGCTTGTCACCATACAAACACGCACGTTTTAGCAAAGACGATGGACGCGTAGCAGATCTCGGGTAAAGTGATTACGGTTGAAAATGTTGAATTGTGACGTCATTTGTATGAATACATCATATTTTCTGGACTTGATGCACGTGAGTGTTCGGAGTGAAAAAGAAAGTAATCATTGTTACAGAAAGGTGGTGGTAGTGCCACATGAGAGCGACGACCTTTCAACAGATGCTCGGCATAGCGAGGCTCAGGTTTGGAAGAT
The DNA here is from genome assembly GCA_035128595.1 of Eptatretus atami. Classification (NCBI taxonomy): domain Eukaryota; kingdom Metazoa; phylum Chordata; class Myxini; order Myxiniformes; family Myxinidae; genus Eptatretus; species Eptatretus atami. The sequence goes on from CM068957.1 coordinate 18,522,070, forward strand.
AAATGAACTTTGAAGACTTTTCCCAGTCCAGGTGTGTAATCATAATTCAGGTGAAGCGAGTCTGGTTAAAAAAAAAACCTCTCTATGTTCGAATGGTGATATTAATTATTGCTTTTGACTGATTTGTTGGTTGTTATTCGTGTCATTCAGCCATCCCAGCTCACCAACGTGAAATATAAACATGTCGTGCTATACATAGCCATCTATGACGTCATAGTGCCTCCACACTTGTCAATGACGTCATAATGCATAAAGGTGATCTTTCTCTTTGACACGTGCTAGGCTGACGTTGAATAAATAACCCAGATCATAGTATTTCAAATGTGAGTTCTTTATTCGGGTTTTTTTTCTGATGGCAGGCTCAGTGCTGGCAAAATCGCGCTTACGGAAAGGATTGCATTAGGTGGTTTGCCTTTTCCTTCACAATGGTGTGGGCAGGGAAAGAATTTGAAATGTGTTCAGGGTGCCGGCGATGACTCGTGTACTCTTGGCAAAAGGACACCGTGCGATCTTTGCAATCCACCGACTGATGCTGGGAAATGGGATACCTGGGGGGGATACCTGGCTTGGCGTTCACCTGCGGCATGGCACACACATTGATGAATCACCTGCCTGTGAAGCACCGGGATCGCAGTTTATAGCTGGGTCGGGATTCGAACCCAGGATCGACAGCTCAGAGGCAAGTGCGTGTACCTGTACCGAGTGAAAGTCCCCAATAGGGGTTTAGACCCGAACATGCCGGTGGTCGTCGGATGGCCGAGAGGGACGCACGCTCACCTCGATTAAAGCTGTCCATCCTGGGTTCGAATCCCGACCCAGCTATAAACTGTCATCCTGGTGTTTCACAGGCTGGGAGGTTCATCAATGTGTGTGTGTGTGTGTGTGTGCCGTCCCTCGGATGGACGTTAAACTGAGCAGTAGTTGGTGGACCCCAGATGTCCCACGGTGTTATTCTCGAAAAGTAGGCGAGCTATCGCCGACACCCTGAACAAATTCCAAATTCTTGCGCCAACTACTTAGTTGAGCGTCATGCCTGGTAAGCTGGTTCGTGAATGACTGGGCCAAACCGCAACCCCCGGAACGTGGGAAAAACTCAACGTTAAAGAAGAATACGATTGCGGGTTATTACATCACTTTGGAAACCACGTGATCACAAGACGAGACATTCCCGTCTCGTGTCACCTTCCCGTGATGATGCACCTGATCGTCGTGTGTACCTGCACGTACTCACTCCCTCCCTCCTCGGATTCTCCATCGACTCCATTTAATTTTTAACGATTTGTCCCAATTAACGGTTCCAACGGTGTTTTCCAAACCGAGCGGTTATTTATTTGTTTATTTATTTATTTATTTATCGTTTGTCGATCTCTGATCGCCGGGACGAGGCAGTTCCTCACGCGAGGTCGTCGGACACGTTCGTCCAACTCGCAAGTGTCCGCCCACGTGACGCGTAAACAACCCGGGGCACAAGATCAGGCGCAGACTGGGGCTCGAGATCGGTGTCGGCCCACGTGACGCGTAAACAACTGGGGCACAAGATCAGGCGCAGACTGGGGCTCGAGATCGGTGTCGGCCCACGTGACGCGTAAACAACTGGGGCACAAGATCAGGCGCAGACTGGGGCTCGAGATCGGTGTCCGCCCACGTGACGCGTAAACAACTGGGGCACAAGATCAGGCGCAGACTGGGGCTCGAGATCGAGACACCCTGAGTGTGTGTGTGTGTGTGTGTGAGTGTGTGTGTCCCCAGGCAAGGGGAGCGTGACTCACTCGGTCCGCCACACACAGGCACCGTGACTCACTCAGCCACGATTTCTCCGTCGCTCCTTGCGGATCTTCACCACACGGACATCACCTCATCGATTCGTGACGTCACCGGCTTTGGCCGGTTCGTGGTAAAACCCGGACCGACCGATCGATTTTAACAGCTTGCTGGGAATCGAGGGTACAGGGCGGTCCAAAAGTCCCTTTTACCGAAATTGCCGTGTTTGTTTGTTTGTTTTTTTTGGCAAAATGAGGACACGTGATCGAGAGGAAAACTTCAAAACTTGTTTATTCACAAAAAAAAAAAAACAGACACAACGAGAAAGCATCTGAAAAGGCAGAGCCTGTCGGCGTCCGCTTTTTGTACTCAAAACTTTTTTTTGTACTCAAAACTCTCGAATGCTAAATATGAGGAAAACAGAAATACTTGACCTTTTGACCTCAGAAGCAATCGGCTTCAGTGACCAAATACGCAAAGCCATGCTCACATTTCACATTTCACGCCAATCAGAAGGAAATTGACGATTTTATGCTACCTGAACTTTGGACCTTCGATCTAAAAAAAAAAAATCAAAACAATCGGCTTCGAGCTCTGATTGGTGATCAATTCAGTGACCCAATCTGCAATTATTTAACTTTCAGGTCAATATTTTTATTTTTTTTGTTCACCTTGTCGAGGCTCATATGAGAGCGAAACACACACGCCAGCAAGGGGGGCATGAGACAAGGGGCGGGAGTGGGAAAGAACAACAGTGGGGAACAGGACATTAAGAGATCTGTGGAAGGAGAGGGATGGGCGGGGAACATGGGGAATACAAGATGGACATTACAGGGACTTTCAGGAAGGAAAGCAGGAAATTGAAGGAGTGGGTTTGGGTGGATTAGTGGGGTAGAAAGATCATGGTTTTGGATTATGGAAGATAAGAGATGGTGGTGAACAGCTGTTTTGAAGGCCTGGACGGAAGAATGGGAATGAATAGAGTGAGGGAGTTTGTTCCAAAGGCGGGAAAAAAGAGGAGATGAAAGAGTGAAGGTGAGCAGTGATTCGTGATTTTGGTAGTTTTACAGAAGGGGGTTGTTGATGGACCTTGAGCGCCCTGCGGAATTATGAGGTGGGGGGGGGACATATCACAGACAGAGCAGTGGGAGGGGGGTGAGACGGAGAGGAGACGTAGAAGACAGAAAGACCACCGACCGGCCTGCAGTGAAAGAGTGAGAGCCCAAAGACTCAGCCTCATCGCGGGAGATGCAATGATCGAATGCCTTGGTTTCCACAGTTGAAGCCGAGAAAGGTGAGAGGCAGGAGAACCAGCCCAGAGGGGAGAGCAGTACTCCATCAGGTTGCGGACGAAAGCTTTGTATGTGGCCAGGAGCTCAGGTGGCCGAGAAGACTTTGGTACGACGGAGGATCCCAGTCAGCGACTGCTTTGGAGCCAGGTTGGAAATTTGCCTTTCCAGGAAAATCAGGCAGATAGTGAGACCCAGAAGCTGAATGAAGGACTTCTTCCGGAGGTTGTTGAGAAAGTAGGAGGAGATTGGGGCCATACTCTGTGCAGACTGTTGGTGCTGCTTAAGCAGTCTCTTGGCTATTGGCGCAATCCTGGACGGGTCGCCACTCCGACACAGTATACCAGCATGTTGGCACTCATTTTGCCGACCTCGAAGGATGACAGGCCGAGTTAACCCACGCTGTATTAATTCAACAGCTGAGCGGGATTTGACTCAGGGACCTAGGATCAAAGCCCGCCACCCTAACCATTAATCCAACACCAGGCATACCCAGGCGAGACATAATAAACACCTGCCGAGAAAGTAGATGGGGGGGGGGGGGGGGGTTCTAAACGGTCCTTTCGGAGAGATAGTGAGGGTGTGAGATTTGTCCGGATTGAAAGACATGTTCCACGTGTTGGACCAGTTTGTGATTTTACCCAGATCTGCAGTGAGCGAGGAAGTTTGCTGCTTTCCGGTCTGAGGGATGACCGATGTACGGCAGAGGGTGGAGTCATCAGCAAGAGATATAGAGGATTTTTCCAGAAAGTCGGAGAGATCATTGATGAAAACCAGAAAAGAACAGGGCCCAGAACGCTACCTTGAGGAACTCCAGCCTGGCAGAAGAGGGGATGAAAGAACTCCATTTAGGGTCACAGTTGACTGCGACAGGAGAGGAAGTCTGCGAGCCATGAGTGGAGATGGCCTTGGATACTATAGGAAGAGAGTGTGGTGAGCAGGGCAGGGTGCCAGACCATATTGAAGGCACGCGATATGTCTCGGGATATGGCTCTGATTTCATGTCTGGCATTGGGTAACTCCATCCATTGTTGGGAGAGCATAAGCAGCATATCCAGGGTAGAATGACCTGGTCTGAAAATGATGACAAAAGCTGAAATGAGTTGTGGCCCAGACAGACACACGGACAGACAGACAGACAGACAGACACAGAAGTGATTGCAAGACCCTGTCTCCTGCTGCGTGGGGGATGGGATTACAATCGTCAGAATGTCATGTTCCACAAATTTGATAAGTACAACACGATGAAGATACTGTAGTCCGAAATGGCGCGCTTACCTTCGACCTATAGCTGTCTCATGTGGGTTCGATTCCCGACCCGAATGTAAACTGCCCATACAGTGTTTTACAAGTAGGGTGATGCACCACAAATGTTTGTCATCCCTCGGGTTGACGTTAAGCTTGGTGTCCTGTCTGTTAGCATTAGTTGGTGGACATTGTAGATTCCATGGAGTCTTTCATGAACAGTCAGTGAGTTATCTCCGGCACCCTGGATAAATTACAAATTCCGGCCCAAATCACTTCCAATCAAACGCCAGCCCGAGCCAGCTGGTTCGTGAACGGGGACACAAACCATCCCCAGCCGACCACACAATAAGGTGAGAATAATTGGGGTTGGTAAAGTTATCATAGTCGGAGTCGTAGTTGTACAGTAGTCTGATCTGAAAATGGAAGAAAAGTAGTGTTCAAAGCATTTATTTCTTCGTTCACACTTTCATTCCACCAACTTTAGTTCAGTGTTGTTGCCAAGTGAAGGTCTTTAATTGATCCATTTCGATACGATCTTTCATAACCCACTCAAATTGGGGAGAAGTGAGTGGAGGTCAATATCACAAGTGCTCAAGGGAGGGGGGGAGAGAGAGTGAGAGGGAGAGACGTGGGAGGGTGTTTAACGTTCAGCCGAGAGATGGCACACACATTGATTAATCACCCTGCCTGTCAAACACCCGGATGACAGTTTATAGCTGGGTTGGGATTCAAACCCAGGCAAGACAGCTCAGAGCAAGCGTGTGTACCTCTCTGCTCTCCTGCCGTGATGTGGAGATTAATTGCTTTATAACAACTGAAAACATTTTTTACTCATTGGAATTATCCTTTTTATTTTCCCTTCCTAACTCCGGTATTGAACCTTGGTATCGCCAATTAAGCTTGAAGAACGCACGTCAAGTGGCTTAACCAACACTCCAACAAAACGGTTGAAGAAACTTTTAAAAACGAAACATTAAATTCTTTATATGTTTTTATTATTGCTGAAGTACCGGGTCATATAATGAAAGAAGATCATACAAAAAGGTGGTACGTGGTGTAAAATAAAATTGCACATTTTCAGCGAGCCAGCCATCGCCTGATGCAGGGCCAACACAGGCAAGTGGCCCTTGACCTTTGTTCAAGTTAATGAATATGCAGTATTCAGTGACAGTGCGAATATTGTCGAGTGCTCACCAAGTGGCTTAAGCACTCAAGGAAGCACTCCAACTCAACAGTTGATAAGGAACGGCTGGCTTGGCAAACGATTAGCGACCGCCGATCCGTCATATAAAACACCTGCCAGAGTCACTTGAAATGTCAAGCAATGTCCGAATTGGACAAACGAACACATTTTTTAAAGTCGGAACTGCTGCTAAGTTCAATTCTGAGCTTAAATTTTGTAATTCAGTTTAGTGTAAGAGATTCTTGAGGTTATGGCATGTGCAGAAATGAAATAAAGCCACGAATGCTGACGTCTCCGGGCATTTATAAGCATTGCAATGTACCCAGCAATTCGTAGCTATGATGGACAAGCATTTGATAATATCCCTCCCCTCCCTTTTTACCTGGTGTTGGCTTAGTGGTTGGTGGTGGCTTGGGATCCTGGGTCCTGAGTTCAAGCCTTGTTGGCCACTGAATTAACACCAGGGGGTTGACTCAGCCTGTCATCCTTCCGAGGTTGGCGAAATGAGTACCCGTGTCGCAGCCAAAAGGCTGCACACAAAGGGAAGAGGTATTGATGCATTTAATTAATCTGGTATTGGTGTGGTGCAGGCATGATGGGCCAAATGGCCTCCTCCTGTGCAAAAATTTCCTTGTAATATGATTGAGGAAAGTGAAAACAGCAACTTTATTTTAAATAAATTGTTGCGGCCTGTTCCGCTATCCCTGTGTCGTAAGAGGCGACCAGGGTTGCGTCAGGAAGGGCATCCGGCATAAAACCTGTGCCAAATCATTATGCGGATCATAACGGATGATCCGCTGTGGCGACCCCTAACGGGAGCAGCCGAAAGAAGAAGAAGAAGAAGAAGTTGCGGCCTGTTCCAAGTCAAGGCATTGTTGAGCAGGCCAAAAAAATGGTGAATTAAGACCCCATCGAGGGAGGGCTTTATAGTTTTGCAGTTATGGAGGACACACACACACACAACATTTATTATTATAGAAGATATGATGTACGCAAAACAGCGGAATTTTTAACCACCCACTTTACGATGTCTTCTCCCTTCCTTGTAACTACATACATGTCTCTTCCCTTCTCTCTCCATGACATACATGACTCTTCTCTCCCCAGGACATACATGACTCTTCCATTCTCTCCCCATGACATACATGACTCTTCTCTGCTCATGACATACATGACTCTTCGCTCCCCATGACATACATGACTTCAATTCTCTCCCCATGACATACATGACTCTTCTCTCCCCATGACATACATGACTTTCAATTCTACTCCCCATGACATACATGACTCTCCTTTCCCTCCACAACTCTTCCCTTCCACAACATACATGACTCTTCCCTTCCTCCGCATGACTCTTCCATTCCCATGACATAACAAGACTCTTCCCTCCAATGACATACATATGACTCTTCCTTTCCCTCCCCATGACATACATGACTCTTCCCTCCCCATGACATTCATGACTCTTCCATTCCCATGACATACGTGACTCTTCCCTTCTCTCCCATGACATACATATGACCCTTCCTTTCCCTCCCCATGACATACATGACTCTTCCATTCCCATGACATACATGACTCTTCCCTTCTCTGCCATGACATACATATGACTCTTCCCTTCCCTCCCCTCCCACGACATACATGACTCTTCCCTCCCCTCTCATGACATACATGTGACTCTTCCCTTCCCTCCAATGACTCATATCTCCTCCTTAATATCTTTAACTTCTCTTCCCAGTCCTCCCAAGATCCCTCCGAACTTCCGCACTCCTCCGATGGGAATTGAAATAGTACATTGTTGCATCTCATGATCAGCTTTTGATCGTTCCACGTCCTGTATTGGAATTTATTTTCTTTCTTTTCTCGATTTATAATTCACATCAATTACCCTCCTCCATGTTTACATAATAAATGTATTGCCCGTGATGACCGTTCCACACCTAGTGTGGTGGTTGCTCACACCAGGTTGTGTCGATTTTCCGCGACAGAACAGAACAACCAGACGACACAGAGTGCGTTGTAAGCCCTTGCCTCGCATTTGGCTGGCATTTCACCCCTCCACCCCTACCTCCCCCCATAACCCCACCCACTCCCGCCACGGCCGCGTGCCCTTCATAGCAGCCACGGCGTGTCGGGACAAGCCCTGTCCTCCCCTGGAGGCGTCATGCTGGTCCGGCAACGCAAACAACGTGACTGGCCTTTAGAATGTCACCGACTCTTCCATTCCCGACTCAGACGAACATTCACTTGTTGCATCATTTATGCAAAACGGAACTCGTTTCGACATGACCTATAAGGAACGTTATCCACTCGAGATCATCAGGCATTCATTACGAAGCATGAAAGGCATCCCACTTCTGACACCATGATCAATGGCTTGAGGGTGCTCTCAAACATCCCCCTTCACCCCGGGGTGTTCCTGCGAGGACCACACACTTAAAAATAAGGAGCAGACCATCAGTTTCTCCAAAGGAGAGTCCAGCTTCTCTTTAATCGTCAATTCGCGATAACATTCTGGTGTAAAAGCAGAAAGCGTCCACAAGACCACACCGGTGACCCACATTACCCAACCACCTACATAATGTGGTTTACGCAAACCACAAATGATAGATCCAAGGTGTTTGAGCCGTATTCGTTTGGGAGTGCTTTAAGTTCTGTTGATAATCCTCCCAACAATTTCAAACCCATTAAATACCCTCAACAACGAATCCGAGTCTTTCGTTGTGATTGACTCCATGATTGCACCTTTTATTTCCTTGTTGTTTTTACTAAAGTAATACTCGATGTGATGCACCTTGCACCATAAAACGATCACCTTTACATCGTGGTAATACATAGATGGTGTCGACATGTGGCCGGAAAGACACCAATCAGGTTTACTGAAAGTGACCTTTAACCTTGGAATGACCTTCTCGGATGTTGATCAATTTGCTTGGTTTTCGCAAATTGTCGATCTGTCTCTCTACGTTTGTACCTGTTCGATTAAAATACGACGCGTGAGAGTTTCAATGGAGGAAGGCCGAGTTGGGAAGCTGGGGTCCATTGGGACATCTCCCCTGCAGCATCACCACTGATATGAAGTGCCAACACGTTGGGACTGAGATGATAAGTCGTTGAAGACTAATGTTTCTGAGATTAATATCATAATCAACACATGGGTGTATAAGGTGGTGCAAGAGGGGATGTCCCAATGGAACCCTCTTTCACCTCCTGTACAAACTGATTTTCCATGAACCAGGTTGGTGTTTATCCACAACATTGCAGTTATACATTGTACATGTGTTGAGTCCAAATGAGATAACTCCACTGGATGACCACCAGAAGGAAGAGCAGAATTTTTCACGTCATCGGCGCAGCTTTGTGATGCATCTCACCTGCCATGACCTGCACGTGTAATCCACATTTGTCCGATGCACTCCCAACATATTTCCCAAGAGCAGCGATTTCATTTCCTCAAAGGGGTTTGAAGGCAGTTTCGAGAAATTCTACCGAGCTGCCGGCTTGCCTGCTACCCAGGAGGCCTGCCCAACCCTGCCCAACCCTGCCCAACCCTGCCACGACCTTTGTCGTGCGCCACTTGCATGCTTGACTCCTCTCCACAAGACTCCTTCATGGCACTTTCACGACATATTCATAACACCACAACACTTCACTATCGTATTACTTCACAACACATACAGAACACACCACAAGCACATTCACTACGTATTCACTTCAACAACACATTCACAATGCAACACATTCACTGCACCACACACATTCACGTACATATAACTTCACACACATACAGAACACCACAACACATTCACTACATATCACTTCACAACCACATTCACTACACCACAACACATTCACTACACCAAACACATCAACTGCACCACATACAGTTCACTACATATTCACTTCACAACACATACAGAACACCACAACACATTCACTACATATTTACTTCACAACACATTCACTGCACCACAACAACATTCAAAATGCAACACATTCACTGCACCACAATACATTCACTACATATTCACTTCACAAACAATACAGAACACCACAACACATTCCTACGTATTCACTTCACAACACATACAGAAACCAAACACATTCACTACGTATTCATCTCACAACACAAAACAGAACACCACAACCATTTACGACACTACAGCCACACACATTCACAACAGCACAACATATGCACTACAACCACAACACATTCCCTGCACCACAACACATTCACTACATATTCACTTCACAAACATTCACAACTCACAGCAACATTCACATCACATTCACAAACAATTTAAACACATTTACACCACTTCAGCACACATTTACAACACATTCACAACCACACAACAAATTTAAAACACATTTAAAACACATTTCAACACATTTACAACACATTCACAACATTTACAACACCACAACACATTTACAACACAACAACACATTTAAAACCATTTACAACACACAACACATTTACAACACCACAACACATTTACAACACATTCACAAACATTTACAACACATTCACAATACACACATTTACAACACACAACAATTAAAACACACTTCACAACACATTTAAAATTAAAACACATTTACAACACATTCACACACATTCACAAGACCACCAACATTTACAACACCACAATAACATTGAAAACACATTTACAACAACCACAACACATTTACAACCCACATACAACATTACACAATTCAACAATTCACAACTTACATCACATTCACATCACATTCCATCACATTCACAGACATTCACAACCATTCAGCAACTTCCACAACATTCACAACTTCACATCACATTCACAACACATTCACAACTTCACATCACATTCACATACTTCACATCACATTCACACAACACATTCACAACTTCACATCACATTCACGAACACATTCACAACTCACATCACATTCACAACACATTTAAAACACATTCACAACACATTCACAACTTCACTATCACATTCACCAAACACATTCACAACTTCACATCACATTCACAACACATTCACAACACATTCACAACATTCACATCACATTCACAACTTCACAACACATTCACAACTTCACATCACATTCACATCACATTCACATCACATTCACAGCACATTCACAACTTCACATCACATCACAACATTGCACACACATTCACAACTTCACATCACATTCACAGCACATTCACACGCACAATTCATCATCAGCACAATTCAGCAACTTCAGATGCACAGTTCACCACACATTCACACTTCACATTCACATTCCCTCACATTCACAACTTCACATCACATTCACATCACATTCACTAATTCACACTTCACATTCACAACTTCACAACACATTCACAACTTCACATTACATACTTCACATCGACATTCACAATCACATCAACATTCACAACTTCAACATCCAATTCACAACTTCACACACATTCACAACTTCACATCACATTCACATCACATTTCACATCACATTCACAGCACATTCACACATATTCACATTCACATTCACAACTTCACATCACATTCACGAACTTCACATCACATTCACGATCACATTCCACCATCACATTCACAGCCATTCACAACGTTCACATCACATTCACAACAACTTCACAACAATTCACATCACATTCACAACACATTCCACATCACATTCACAGACATTCACATCACATTCACAACACATTCACACTTCACACACTTCACATTCACCAACACACTTCACATGACAATTCACATCACAATTCACAACACATTCACAACTTCACATCACATTCACAACACAGCTTCAACACTTCACATCACATTCAACAACACATTCACAACTTCACATCACATTCCACACATCAACATTCACACTTCAGCATCACATTCACAACACATTCGACAACTTCACATCACATTCCAACAATACATTCACAACTTCACATCACATTTCACAACACACATCACAACTTCACAATCACATTCCAACTTCACATCATCAACACTTCACAATCACATTCACAACACATTCACAACTTCATCATCACATTCACAACTTCACATCACATTGCACAACAACATTCACAACATTCACATCACATTCACAACACATTCACAACTTCACATCACATTCACAACACATTCACAGCACATTCACAACTTCACATCACATTCACAACTTCACAACACACACATTCAACTTCACATCACATACTTCACATCACATTCACATCACATTCACACACATTCACAACTCTTCACATCACAATTCACACACTTCACAACACATTCACTCAACTTCACATCACATTCACTCACATTCACACACATCACACCACACATTACTAACTTCACATCACATTCACAACACATCACACAAGCATTCACACTTCACATCACAATTCACAACTTCACACACATTCACAACTTCACATCACATTCACATCACATTCACATCACATTCACACACATTCACAACTTCACATCACATTCACATCACATTCACATCACATTCACACACATTCACAACTTCACTCACATCACATTCACAACACATTCACAACTTCACATTCACACATTCACACTTCACATCACATTCACAACTTCACATCACATTCACAACAACATTCAACACCTTCACATCACATTCACAACACATTCACAACTTCACATCACATTCACAACACATTCACACTACATCATTCACAACTCACATTCACGAACACATTCACAACTTCACATCACATTCACACACATTCTCACAACTTCACATCACAATTCACACACCGTTGCACATCACATTTCACAACACATTCACCAACTTCACAATCAACTTCACAACTACATTCACAACTTCACATCAATTCACAGACATCAAAACATTCACACTTCACACATACATCTTCACAGCACACTTACAACTTCACATCACAATTCACAACACATTCACAACTTCACATCACATTCACAACTCACATTCACAACTTCACATCACATTCCAACACAGCATTCGACAACTTCACATCAACAACTTCACATACACATTCACAACATCAATTCACTCACTTCACACGAACTTTCACCATCACATCACGGCACACACATTCACAACTTCACATCACATTCAAACACATTCACAACTTCGACATCACATTCACAAACAGATTCACACATCATTCACAACTTCACACTTCACATTCACACTTCACAACACATTGCACAACTTCCATACTCACATCACATTCACATCACATTCACAACATTCACAACTTCACATCACAACCATTCACACTTCACATCACATTCACACACAGTTCACAGTCACATTCACACAAACATTCACAACTTCACATCGACATTCACAAACATTCAAGCAACACATTCAAACTTCACAATCACTTCACAACATTCAACACATTCATCACAATTCACAACTTCACATCACATTCACAACACATTCACAACTTCCACATCACATTCACATCGACCACATTCAACTTAATACATTCACATTCACTAAACTTCGACATCACATTCACAACACATTCACAACTTCACACATCACATTCACAAACATACAACTTCACAACTTCACATCACATTCACAAACACATTCACAACTTCACATTCACATTCACACACATTCACAACTCACATCACTTCACAACACATTCACACTTCACATCACATTCAACAACACATTCACAACTTCACATCACATTCACAACACATTCACAACTTCACTCACATTCACAACACATTCACAACTTCACATCAACATTCACAACAATTCACAACTTCACATCACATTCACAACTTCACAATCATCACATTCACACACATTCACAACTTCAACATCACATTTTCACAACACATTCACACTCACATCACATTACAACAATCACTTTCACATCACATTCACAACACATTCACGACAACACTTCACATCACATCACAACACATTCACAACTCACATTCACATTCACACTCACAACACATTCACAACTTCACATAACATCACATCACATTCACACACTTCACAGACATTCAAATCACATGCACATTCACGATTATAACATTCACAACTTCACATCACATTCAACAACTTCACATCACAGCTTCCACAACTTCACAGTCACATTCACACCACATTCAACAACTTCACATCATCATTCCACACGACATTCCAACTTCACATCGAATTCACAACACATTTCACATAAACTCACATCACATCTTCACAACACGATTCAACACTTCACATCACATTCACAAACATTCACGAACTTCCACTCACATTCACAGACACATTCACAACTTCACATCACATTACAACATTCACATAACTCAACATCACATTCACAACACATTCCGAACTTCACATCCACATTCACGAACACATTCACAACTTCACATAACAACATTCACAAACATTTTCACAACTCACATCACATTCAACAACACATTCACAAACTTCACATCACATTCACAATACACATTCACTGAACTTCACATCACATTCACACACATATACATTCGACAACTTTCACATTCATGATTCCACAACTACATTCAACAACTTCACATTCACATTCCACAAACATTTTCAACAACTTCATCATCACATGCACAACTTCAACATCATTCACAACACATTCACTAACTTCACATCACGATTCACAACACCTTCACAACTTCACAACACCTTCAGATTTACACAACAACATTGCACAACTTTACATTCAACACCGGCGCAGCCTTATATTAGATTTATGCGTGCGTGTGTGTGTGTCGTGGGTACGGTGTGTGGTGGCGTGTGCGTGTGTTTGAATGGGGGAAGACCATCATATGTGTATAGGTTTCGTGATTATGTATCGACATTGGTGAGGTTTTCCTCCACTCTGCAGAGCTCCGGCAATGAGATGACAGATGCACTGGATTTTAAACTACAACATTCATGATTTTAACTACACATGTTCATGATTTAACACACATATCATTGATTTAACTACAACTTCATGATTTTTAAACTACAAATTCTAATTTTAACTACACTTCAGATTTTAACTACACATATCATGATTTTAACTTCACATTCATGATTTAACTACACATTCAATCGATTTTAACTACACATTCATGATTTTAACACACATTCATGATTTTAACTACAATCATATTTCTACCTTCATGATTTTAACGACACATTCAGATTTTAACACACATATCATGATTTAAACTTCAATGACATTCTATTTAACTGACCATTCTGATTTAAACTCACATTCATGATTTTAACTGCACATTCATGATTTAACTACAACATTCATGATTTTAACTACACATCATGATTTTTAAACCGACAACATTCATGATTTTAACTACACATTCATGATTTTAACTACACATTCATGATTTTAACTTCATCTTATGATTTTTTACTACACATTCATGATTTACTACAACACAATCCATGATTTTAACGACACAATCATGATTTTAACACACATTCATGATTTTCACTACACATTCATGATTTTAACTCACATTCATGATTTTAGACGACACATTCATATTTTAACTACACATCATGATTTTAAACAACAATCATGATTTTAACGACACATTCATGATTTAACTAACATTCATGATTTTACTTCCATCCATGATTTTACACACATTCATGATTTTAATACACATTCATGATTTATCTTCACATTCATTGATTTTAACTACACATTCAGATTTTAACTGACACAATTCATGATTTTAACTACACATTCATGGATTTAAAGTATCACATTCATGATTTTAATCTTCACATTCATTATTTTAACTACATTTCATGATTTACAACTCACATTCATGGATTTTAACTAACATTCATGAGTTTAACACACATTCATGATTTTAACACACATTCATGATTTAACTTCACATTCATGATTTTAACTACACATTCATGTTTTTTGTTTTTATTATCACATCATGATTTACACGACATTCACATTATATTTTAACTAACACATTCATGATTTTTAACTACACATTCATGATTTTAACATACACATTCATGATTTTAACACACACATTCATGATTTTAACACACATTCATGATTTTAACAGACACATTCATGATTTTTAACTAACACATTCATGATTTTAACGAACACATTCATAATAAACTTCACATTCATGATTTTAACTCACAATTCATGCATTTTAACTAACATTTTCATATTACTCATTATGATTTAACTACACATTCATGATTTTACTCACATTCATGAATTTTTAACTACACATTCATGATTTTAACTACACATTCATGATTTAACCACATTCATTATTTTAACTACACAGTTCATTGATTTTAACTTCACATTCATGATTTAACTACACATTCATGATTTTAACTACACTTCATGATTTTTAACTCACATTCATGATTTTAACTACACATTCATGATTTGTTAACTACACATTCATGATTTTAACTAACATCATTGATTTTAATACACATTCATGATTAACTAGACATTCATGATTTTAACAACACATTCATGATTTTACTACACATCATGATTTAACTATACATTCATATTTTAACTACACATTCATGATTTTAACTACATTCATGATTAAGACACATTCATGATTAACTACACATTCATGATTAACGACACATTCATGATTTTAACTACACATTCATGATTTTATAACTTATCACATTCATGATTTTAACTTCACATTCATATTTTAACTACACATTCATGATTTTAACTACACATTCATGATTTTAACACACATTCATGATTTTACTACACATCTCATGAGTTTAACTACACATTTCATTGATTTTAACTAACAATTCATGATTACTACACATTCTGATTTTAAACACTCATTAACACACATTCATGATTTTAACTACACATTCATGATTTAACTGCACATTCATGATTTTACTACACATTCATGATTTTAACTACACATTTCATGATTTTAACTACAATTTCATGATTTTAACTACACATTCATGATTTTAACACACACATTCATGTTTTAACTACACATTCATGATTTTAACTGCTTCACATTCATGATTTAACTACACATTCATGATTTTAACAACACAACATGAGTTGAACTACACATTCATGATTTTAACTACACATTCATGATTTAAGACTATCACATTCATGAGTTTTAACTACACATTCATAGAGTTTAAACGACACATTCATAATTTTACACACCATTCATGATTTAACTACACATTCATGATTTTAACTAAACATTCATGATTTTAACTACACATTCATGATTTTTAACTTCAAATTCATTATTTTAACTACAACATTCATGATTTTAACTACACATTCATGGATTTTACTACACATTCAATGAGTTTAATTTCCACATTCATGATTTTAACTACACAGTTCATCGATTTAACTACACATTCATGGATTTCTAAACTACACATTCATGATTTTAACTACACATTCATGATTTTAACTAGCACATTCACATTCATGATTTTAACTACACAGTTGGGAATGTGTAGTGAATGTGTTGTGTGCACATGAATTTTAACTACACAGCAGCTTGGGGAACTGCATGGCGGCTTTCGCAATGAAAGGCACAGCAATGTAAAACGCGGTGTCCACGCACGGTCAGAGCGCACGGACGTGTTCAAAGGGCCCTGATGACGCGAACCCGACTTGGAACGCCCTGTCTGCACTCGGTCCGCTCAAGGTTGCCTCGAGGTCCGGCCCGATAAGGAAAACGCAGCGAGTGAGGCTGGAGCAGCACTCTCGTGTCTTGCTTTCATGTGGTCTTTATATTTTTACATCGACTGTATCACGAATCGTGATGAGAGCAAAATGATGAATTGAAAACCGTGTACCCCCAACCCAAGTGAGTAGCCCACCTCCTCCATGCTGAAGTTGCCATCATTCCAGGCACGAATAGACCTGTTCCTGCCAGTTTGAGGGTATTCGATTCCTGGTGGAATTTGTCAAACTTATCCCAATATATACAGTACCTGGTGTAACAATGGTGGTAAAACAGAAGTTTGCCATTAAACGGGACGAGCCAATTGATATGCTGGTTATTTATAAATAAATAAAAAAGGGCTATCCATTTAATACTAGCAAATACCACCCGTCACTTCGCTGACGGTAATACTGTTACGAATTTGGAAGCCTTGTGCACACAGACAGACAGCCGTCCCCGTAGCTTAGTTATTTCGATAAGTATGTGTTTCTAGTTAGAATCCATCCCCTGTGTATAATGGGAAATGAGTGTACATGCGCTGTGCAGTTATCTGATAGCTCGGATTTTTACATCACCTTCACCGACAACAGCACCTTTGCTCCATCCTGACGCCATAACGCTCGCGGTGGGCGGAGTTCAAAAGGGCTTGGCCTCTCTCTCGCCCAATTCAAAGAGATGCGAGCGAGTTCCCCGGCGGTCGGCCAATGAGCACAGCCCATGCAGGACAATATTCCTCTCCCTGTTTGAGGGGCAGTCCACCGGGACCGCCCGACACGTCCCCGACCAATCACGGACGACCGATTCCCCCCGGCGGTGACGTGGGACACGTCCCCCCCACCCCAACCCCGGGGGGGGGAAGAGAAATAGATGGGACGGCGCGATCATCGAGGTAGTCTACGCTGGCTCTTCTGGTCTTGTCCTGCTGCTGAGTCTGCGCTGATCTCATCTCGTCGCAGGCACTGGTCTGGTTCTCTGATCTCACCTCGTCGCTGGTCTGGTTCTCTGACCTCATCTCGTCGCTGGTGCTGGTCTGGTTCTCTGATCTCATCTCGTCGCGAGCACTGGTCTGGTTCTCTGATCTCATCTCGTCACTGGCGCTGGTCTTGTTCTCTGATCTCATCTCGTCGCTGGTGCTGGTCTGGTTCTCTCATCTCATCTCGTCGCTGGCGCTGGTCTGGTTTCTATAATCTCATCTCGTCGCTGGCGCTGGTCTGGTTCTCTGATCTCATCTCGTCACTGGCGCTGGTCTCATCTTGCCGCTGGCACTGGTCTGCATCTGGCTGCCTGGTCTGTCTTTTGGTGACCGGAGCTCTGGGAAGGGGGACATCCAGCCGTGCGCTCGCGGCCAGGTAGCCAGCCATCCTGACTCCCAGCCGTACTATCTACCATGGCTGGAGACCGAATAAAGACCATTTGGGTCCGTTTCTCTTGGGTGTGCGTCTGTGTGTGGCCCGTCTATAAGTAGGAATTGTTAAGTGCTTTTTGCTGTACAAGATTGCATTGCTTAATCGGTTTAACTCTGTCTCTCCATGTTCCTTCCCCCCCTATTGTAATATAAATATCCATTTGTTGAATGTTTCAGCACGTTTCTGTCTTTCCTTCATTGGCTTAGCACGGTGCGTGTTAGGAGAATTAAAAAGGCCGTTGCAACAGTAGTTGTGCATTTGGACCGACGGGACCTCGGTAACCATCCGCTCGGGTTACGCACGGGTCGAGCACGCTCACGGCTCGTCCGTTCGAGCTCCATCGAGGGTGTGGATTCCTCGGTAGCTCGCCACGTGGGTCTCTAGGTATTTTGAAGATTGGCAAATAACCCTGTCCCACGTGGCTGAATTATTGACGATTCACGGTCCTGTAAGGGACCCGTACCTTCGGCGTTATCCGAGGGTAACGATCTGAATTCCGGGTGTTCGGTCTAGTCGACTCTGCTGCTCCAACTAGCGGTCGTGCTCGCAGCCGATACCCGGCCCACAACAATACAAACAGGGGGGGGGAGAAAAAGAGGGAGGAAGAGGGAGAGGGGGTGGGGGAGAGAGAGCGGGGAGAGTGAAGATGTGGAGGGGAATGGAGCGAAGAGGGTGGGGGAAGGGAAGACAGTGTGAGGTGAGAGGAATGGAGGGCAGACGTGCGGTGAGCATTAATTACGATTCATACTGTTTCATCAAAATGATTCTGCATCGAATAGCAGTGAAGATGGAAACAAAATAATGTCTGAAATCCATTTTCACCGGTCATACTGGAAACATTGTGAGAGGCAAACTGCCGTCCGGAGACAAACTCCCGTCCGGACATAAATACCACCCAGACGCGTCCGGAGCCAAGCTGTCTGGAGACAAACACACCCAAACGTTTCCAGAGGCAAAGACCACCCAGACACTTCCAGAACCAAGCTGGCTGGAGACAAACACTGCTCGGACACGTCCGGAGACAAACTCCCGTCCAGAATAAACACCGCCTGAACATGTCCGGAGACAAGCCCGACCCGAACACGTCCAGAGACAAACCCAGCCCAAACACGTCCAGACACAAACCCTGCCAGAACCCGTCCGGAGACAACCCTGCCGAACACGTCCAGAGACAAACACCGCCAGACATAACCACTGTCCAGATATGTCCAGAGACAGACAGGGAGAGGGGTGGGGGGGGGAGAGAGTGAAAGAGGAGATGTGGGAGGAGGGTACTGCATTGTATTGGGATGTGGAAGAGAAAGGATGGAACAGAGAGAGAGAGAGAGAGAGAGAGAGAGAGAGAGAGAGACAGACAGAGGGAGAGAGAGAAAGAGAGGGGTCAGGGAAGAGGAGTTTGCAGAGAGAATTTCATGCTTTACGTACAACACATACACACACACACACACAACACACACACACACACACACAAGACGTGCTTGACCGGAATCGGCAATGTTTTGGGAATCGGTGGTTGGAGTCAGTGTGATTACCAACTACAGTACTTACAGTATACAACCCAGAAACCTTGAGTAGCTTTCCCGAAAAACAACGTTACATTTGTACAGACATTTCACGGGGATGTTCGCAAACATTATTCTTTATAAACAGCTGCGTGTGACGGGTGGAAAAACAAAATTGGCTCGGTAATTTAGAAAAACACGTTAATACCGCAAAGGGCTCAGATTGGGTGTTATTTCACAACTTGCTCAGGAGGACAGAGCATGACACTCGCTCAGGGTGACAGAGCATTAACCACGTGTTCATGGTGATGGAGCACGAACCACTCGCTCAGGGTGACGGAGCACGAACCACTCGCTCAGGTGACGGAGCACGAACCACTCGCTCAGAGTGACGGAGCACGAACCACTCGCTCAGGATGACGGAGCATGAGCACTCACTCTGAATGACGTGGTTGACATGTAATAATTTCTTTTCTCCAACAACTTCATCTGAGATCACCAATTCAGATTCAGAGTTGGTCACTCTACCTTGACATTCTGCTTCGACTCTCCCAACAATGAATGGAGGCCCTCAATGTCAGATATGAGATCAGGGCTATCTCTCTGGACATATTTTGAGCTTATGATAGTCTGACATCCTGCCTTGCTCTCCAAATTGTCTGCCTATGAAATCCAAGGCCAACTCCACTCTTGGATATTATTGACTTCCTCCACTCTCAGAGGCAACGTGTGGCTCTCAAAGGAACCATTCATCTTATCTCCCTGTCAATGCTGGAGTACCCCAAGGCAGTGTTCTCGGCCCCACTGTATTCCTAATCTTCATCAATGATCCCATTGATTTTCTGGAAAATCCCTCTTATCTCTTTGCTGATTACTCCACTCTCTACCAGGAGATCCTCATCCTTCTGACAGACAAGCAGCCTCTTCCCTCTCATCAGACCTTGACAAAAATCACAAAGTGGTCAAACACTTGGAATATGTCTTTCAATCCAAATATATATCTACAGTATATCTATGTCTCTGTGTCTCTGTGTCTCTGTGTGTCTGTCTCTGTCTCTGTCTGTCTGCTGTCTCTCTCCCCCACCCACCCACAAAGGACCGTACCCAAATCCTTCAATTTACTTTCTCACAACCCTCTCGAAGAGGTTCAGTCACTAAAACTCTTAGTCTCACGCTCAGCCATGATCTCTCTTGGGCAAACCACATATTAAAAATGGCCTCCAAAGCCAGAATGGGATCCTCCGTCGTGCAAAGTCTCTCCTTGGCACATTTGAGCTATCGACCTCAAGGCTTTCATCCACAGCTCAATGGAGTGCTGCTCTCCCTCTGGGCTGGCTCTGCTGCATCGCATCTTGCTCAGTTTGACGCTGTGGAAACAAAGGCTTCAAAATCATTGGAATCCTCGTGATGAAGTTGAGTCTATCACGTCACCATCGCCAACAGGTCGTTGGTCTCTGTATTCTTTTGCCTCATTCTGCTCTTGCAACCCATGCCATCTTCGAGCTTTGTTCTTCCAGTAGTATTGTGAGTAGTTATCTGCAGGACGCACGGTGGTCCCGTAGCAACCCTCTCCAAGTGAAATTGACTAAATCCAGAACCATTGCTCACCTCCACTCATTTATTCCTCTTTTTCCCCCTATAGAACCAAATTCACACTCTCTTCAATCGCATTCTTCCCTGCAAGTCTTCAAGACAGCTGTTCAACACCATCTCTTCCTTTGTCATGTTGTCTCCTAATCTGGTCTGTGTCCTAGCTCGTGGAGGAACGTGGATTCGAGTTTAGAATATAGACTTTCTGACGTTTCCCCCTTCTGTCAAGTCAAATCCTCGAATCTGATCTGCATTCGCATTTTCCATGTTCACAGAGTTCACGCACTTTGGTGACTGCACATCGGGTTTTGTTTTTCAAGATCGTTTGAGGATCCACAGCTCTCATAATGGGGAAAAACAAGGCTATGTTTGAACATTAACATCGGGTGTTTTCATGCCCTTGTTTTACAACACACGAACAAAGGATGAATAGGCACATCATAAGCTTTATTGTGCTGGCTTGACTGAAAACCAAACTGCTGCTCGAACACCTTGCGCAACATTCCGCGGTCCACGGGGCGGGGAGAATGAGCCATGCAGGATGACATCACAGAGGCACAGCGTGCGGGTCGGTGTAATGTCACCATCCTGACGATGACTTCATAGGGCGGGCTCTGTGTTTCAGATCGGAGTCTCACTTGTAACATTTGGGTTGGCCCATTAGTGTTCCCCTCCAAACCATGGATCATTATGATGCTTGGACCCCGGTTCAAAACCCATGATGTCGATTCAAATCCCTTCTACCACATGTGCTGTTCATCGTCGACTAATAATGTCCTCATTGTAATTAATGAAAAAGAACACTGATCTCTAACGAGATGGTATTCAGAGAATACTTGCCCTGCACAGTCTTGGAAGGACTTGGTGAAAGCCAGCTCTTCTGCTTTGTTTTGTTTGTTTTTCCATGAGTCGTTGATCAATTAGTTAAAGTTTTGCATTGATTGTTAGCAGTTTCAACAATTGCAGAGAATTTTTTTTTCATACCGACGGAATTAAGCGTTGCACTTGTCGAATTGACATCACAATGAAGGCACAATGACATCATCTTTAATATATTTTTTATTCTCCATGGTGAGTATTTGACAATGAGCCATGTTTCAATTTTTTTTCCATGGAGCAGTTTTGGAGAGGTAGAGGTGCAAAGTTTTTCGGGTTTTCCAAAGATGGCGCTTTTACCACGTGACCTATGATGTCATAATTATCATTATGAACTCGCAAATACAACCCGTCGCTTCGCTGAGGCGGTATTAAGGAGGGGGGGTTGAGAGAGGAGGAGGGAAAGGAGAGAAGGAAGAGAGAAGAGAGGGAGGGGAAGAGAGGAGGCAGGAGGAAGGGGAAGATAAGAAGGGGGAAGAGGGAGGAAGGGGGGGGGATGGGGAGAGCTATGCCTCACCAAACGTAGCTATACCGTGGGAGGAGAGGGATGCGAGGAGGTGGTGAGAGAGAGAGAGAGAGAGAGAGAGAGAGAGAGAGAGAGAGAGAGAGAGAGAGAGAGAGAGAGAGAGAGAGAGAGAGAGAGATATGAGTCTGAAAAAAAAGAGAGAAAGGCGAGGGGTGGAGATGGGATTAGTAAAGAGAATGATATGTTATACTTAATGACTGAACAACACACACACACACACACACACACACACACACACACACACACACACACACACGTCAGAACAGCTGGATGCACAACGACACAACAGAGCATATAATGTAGTCCGCTGGCCACTCTGCAAAAATTTTGATGTCCCAGTTCCAGAAATTTATGGGACATAAACCAAAAGTAATCACTGCAAACATGGAAGTACCGAATCTCACGTACGGACGAATGATCACATCGAAAACAAAGCGTTGCGACCAGATATCATACTTAGGTACAAAAAAAAAAAACAAAGAGAAGAAGGCATTGCTGATTGAGGTGTTAATACTGTCATTTGAATAATCGATGCAGAAATCAAGAAAATGACCAAACACAAGACCTCAAGAAATAAGTGGAATATCCTGGAAGATAAAGAATGCCAAAGTTGAACCAGTGATAGCTGGACCTACAGGAATGATGACAAATAACCTACATAAATATTAATCATAGGGGCAGTACTCCTGGGCACTCACCTGGTAGTGGCTGGATAAGATAATCCGGAACCACTGGTAGGCATGGATGACCCACAAAAATATAATAATGGAGAAGAAGTAAATACTTATGGATTATTTTTTTCATGCCATGAGGCCTAAGTCACATTTGCCACGGTGGCCGTGGGGTCTCCAAAATATACGGCCACTCGCAATTATACGGCGGCCGCAGTATTTCCACGGTCACACAATGTAGCAGTCACAATATGTTTTTATTTTTCGGGGAGCCGCACGGCGTATTTAGAAATTGTGGAGACCGAAAACGTGGGGTTGCCGTACGGTCTTTGATTTGATGTCGCACGGTGACCTTAAGGGGCCCTGCGGCGGCCATAGAATTTTCAAGGCAGACGCAAGGTGCCCGCAAGGCGACCGCAGGGGGGCTAAGGCGAACGTGCGGTCAGACAGACGGTAACGAGTGGGTTCATTTTTTTTTTTTTTACCAGTTTTTTTTCTTCGGCTTGTCGAATTGCTACGGTGAACGTAGAAATGAAAAAAGTTTATAACTCCGCGTTATAATTCCACGGCGACCCTACGGCTTGTAAAAGATAGCCAAACGGCGTAAGGCCACCCTGAGGCACCGCAGAAACTCTGCGGCCGCCGCACGTTTCTGTCAATTCAGAGTGCGTACGGCCGCTGTATCCTCGCCATAGAGCAAATGTGACTTAGGCCTAAACAAACCTTGGTACATCACGGGTAATAAAGGTTGTGTCAAGTTTCATCGAAATTGTGTGTGTGGTTTCACAAAAAAAGCAAATACATATTTTGGGGAGCGCCCCCCCCCCCCCCCCCCCCCCGCTCCCGTAGAACCCTTTCGACCCCAATTATTTTTATGTCGTGGGACAAACTTTGGTACATCATATAGGTGGTGAAGATGGTGGTCAAGTTTCATCAGAATTGCGTGTAGTTTCTGGGAAGAAAGCAAATGCATATTTTGGGGGGTAAGCCCCCTCTCCCCATATACACTCCTAGACGCCAATTTTTTAATTGTTGTGAACAAACTTTAGTACATCATGGTGGTGAAGATGGTGGTCAAGTTCTCATCAGAATTGTATGTGTAGTTTTTGGAGAAGAAACAAACACATATTTTGGCGGCAACCCCCTTAGAGCAGAATTTGCTAATGTCATAAACAAACTTTGGAACGTCATGGGTGATGAATGGTTGTTGTGAAGTTTCATCAGAATTGTGTGTATCGTCTAAGAAGAAAGCAATACCTTCTTTGGGGAGGGAACCCCCCCCCCCGTAAACTCCCTCTGTGGACCCTTTCAGACCCCGTTTTTAATGCCTTCATGGGTGATGAAGGTGGTGGTCAAATTGCTTTGAAATCGTATGTATAGTTTTCTGCGAAGCAGTTGCAAGTATTTGTGGATGGACGGACGGACGACGCGCCATCCATAAGCTCCCCGGAGAGACTTTACAGGTGAGCTAAAAACATCCCTGGGAATATTATTACAAACAAACTACATTTGGAATCTGTCCGGGGCTCAGCGACGATCCTGAAGAAAAGCCCTCGCATAAAACTGAGAACAGAGAACTTCACATCTTGGTCCATGAATCGTGACCCCTTACCGAAATGAAGGTGGATACTTTGAGCCCACCTGGGAGACTCCATTCCACATTCTGAAACTCGCATATGAAGATACCAATCAACGACACACACACACACACACACACACACACCACACACACACACAACACACACACACACACACTGCCTTTTATTAGTATATATGATTCCGCCAGGAGGAGGCACACCTATAGTCAAAATTTTGTCATCGGACCAACAATTGCAGATAATTTTTTTTCATACTGACCAGATCAAACATTGCACTTGTCGAAATATGACGTCATAATGAAGGCACCAATGAAATAATCATTGACATATCTTATTCCGCATGGGAGTACTTGACAATGAGCTATGCTTTAAGTTTTTTTTTTTTCGATGGAGCGGTTTTGAAGATACTAGTACGTGCGGACGGCCGTACGTGCAAAAAAACAAAACAAAAAAAGCGAGCCAGAAACAACAACCACACAGGCCGTTCCTTCGCTCTCGCGTGCCCGTACCGTGCGTGGCTGCCAGTGCAAACCAAAAAAATAAAAAATAAAATAACTTTCAAACCGCGAGCCAGAAACAACCACACAGGCCGTTCCTTCACTCTCGCGTACCGTACGTGCGTGCCCGTACGTGCACCCCCCCCCCCCAAAAAAAAACTTTTCAAACCGCGAGCCCAAAACAACCACACAGGCCGTTCCTTCACTCTCGTTAAACGACGACTGGATTGGGGCATTGTGTTTATCTATAAATGCGGATAAGAAATCAAGAAATTATTAGAATACAGTAAGTCATCATTATCCGGAAGTAGTGCGTGCCCGTACGGAATGTTCACATCATTCCATGAATTATCGCTTGCATTGAAGTAACAACTGCTGTGATACTTACACACACAGAGTTAATTAAAATCAAGTTTACCTCCCTGTCTTTGCTTGCCATGACATTCGCTGCCATTTACCATTGGCACTCCTACACCACGGTAACTAAGCACGATCGATCCCCATCGTAACCGGCACGGCACGTGACGTCATCGTCGGCCGGCCGCGCATCGGCCGACGCAGCAACGTGTCCTGTGGATTGGTAAACTAAATGACGCATCGGCCACGTCTACGCAGCAACGTGTCCTGTCATTGGTAACTAAATGACGCATCGGCCACGCCTACGCAGCAACGTGTCCTGTGTTGGTAACTAAATGACGCATCGGCCACGCCTACGCAGCAACGTGTCCTGTCATTGGTTGGTAAATAAATGGCCATAACTGGAAGCACTTGTCCAATTAATATCAAACCTTGAAAGGCACATACTCAGGTCCCCGGCAATATACCTGGCAAGTTTCAATTAGATCGGACCATGGTTGTCGGGAAACAGCGGTCACAGACACACACACAGATTTTGGAATTATAGATAGATAGAGGTGCAAGTTTTTCGGTTTTTCCAAGATAGACCTCTACCACTTGACCTATGACAATCATAATTATCATTATAAGTTCCTACAAGAGGAGGTGCACCTTTGGTCAAAATTTTGTGTCAATTAGACCAAGAGTTGGCGAACCAAATTATTTTTCATTACTTATCGAATCAAGCGTACTTGTCGAATTATGACGTCATAATGAAGCTAGCGATGACATGGTCATTAATACATCTTATTCCCCACGGGGATACTTGACAATGAGCCAAATGTTAATTTTTTTTCCACAGAGTGGTTTCGGAGATATCGAGGTGCAAAGTTTGTCGTGTTTTTCCAAGATGGTGCCTGTACCACGTGAACGATGACGTTCATAATTATGACTAAACAATTATACAGGAGGAGGTCACCTATTTGGAAAATTTAGTGTCAGACTGATGGTTGCTGCGAAAATGCATTTTAAAAAGTGCAGACACTTACGTACGCACGTACGTACATTACGGCACACGTACGTGACCAATCACTTGACCCGCTTTTGGGCTTCGCGAGCGCAGGGTAATAATGTTTTTATTACCTTGGCCCCCAAAGGTGGCGGAGCTTTGTGTTTTCACCATTGTCGTCTGTTAACAGGATATCTAAAAAAGTTGTGGACTGATTCGGACGAAATATTGTGGACAGGTTGGGTGTATGACAAGGACGAACCTGTTCGTTTTTGGTGAAGATCCTTGATTTCTCTGACATCCTCCTAGAATCCAGTCAT
>CM068957.1:18550034-18560542 GCA_035128595.1 Eptatretus atami
CATCTCGTCGCTGGCGCTGGTCTGGTTCTCTGATCTCATCTCGTCACTGGCGCTGGTCTCATCTTGCCGCTGGCACTGGTCTGCATCTGGCTGCCCTGGTCTGTCTTTTGGTGACCGGAGCTCTGGGAAGGGGTGGACATCCAGCCGTGCGCTCGCGGCCAGGTAGCCAGCCATCCTGACTCCCAGCCGTACTATCTACCATGGCTGGAGAGCCGAATAAAGACCATTTGGGTCCGTTTCTCTTGGGTGTGCGTCTGTGTGTGGGCCCGTCTATAAGTAGGAATTGTTAAGTGCTTTTTGCTGTACAAGATTGCATTGCTTAATCGGTTAATCTCGCCCCATCCTCGCCCCTCCACTATTTGTAATAAGATACGCATTTGCGTGTAGTGGTCCTATGGTATGTTTCTGTCCTTCCTTCATGGGCTAGTCACGTGGGTCGTGTCGAGAATTAAAAAGGCTCGTTGCGTCGCTAGTAGTTGTGTCATTTGGACGACGGACCCTCGTTAACTCATCCCGCTTCGGTGTTTACGCACGGCGTCGACCCACGCTCACGGCTATCGTCCTCCGACCCCCGACCTCGCAATACGGACATGCCTTGCATCTCCCATATCCCTGTCGCCTGTACACCGCCTCCGGTGCTCGGCGACCTCTCCTCTGCATCAGATACGCTCGTGGCCATCCTCGCGCGCGCGTTCGAACGGTTTAGCTCGCCACGTGCGGTCTCTAGGTGATTTTGAAGATTGGCAAATAACCCTCCCATCTCTGAATTATTGCGATTCACGTCCTGTAAGGGACCCGTACCTTCGCGTTATCCGACAGCAACCACGCGGTAACGTCTGAATTCCGGGTGCTAGTCTACTCTGCTGCCAACTAGCGGTCGGTCCCACCGATACCCGGCCCACCAACAAATACCAACAGGGGAGGGGAGAAAATAGAGGAAGGAGGAGAGGGTGGGGGAGAGAGAGCGCGGTACCGGAGAGTAAGGTGGGGAATGGAGCGAAGAGGGGTGGGGGAAGGGAAGACAGTGTGAGGTGAGAGGAATGGAAGGCAGACGTGCGGTGGAGCATTAATTACGATTCATACTGTTTCATCAAAATGATTCTGCATCAAATAGCAGTGAAGATGGAAACAAAATAATGTCTGAAATCCATTTTCAACCGGTCATACTGGAAACATTGTCGAGAGGCAAACTGCCGTCCGGAGACAAACTCCCGTCCGGACATAAATACCACCCAGACGCGTCCGGAGCCAAGCTGTCTGGAGACAAACACCACCCAAACGTTTCCAGAGGCAAAGACACCGAACTTCCAGAACAAGCTGGCTGGAGACAAACACTGCTCGGACACGTCCGGAGACAAACTCCCGTCCAGAATAAACACCGCCTGAACATGTCGGAGACAAGCCCGACCCGAACACGTCCAGAGACAAACCCAGCCCAAACACGTCCAGACACAAACCTGCCAGAACCCGTCCGGAGACAAACCCGCCGAACACGTCCAGAGAAAACAGCCCAGACATACCACTGTCCAGATATGTCCAGAGACAGACAGGGGAGAGGGGTGGGGGGGGGAGAGAGTGAAAGAGGAGATGTGGGAGGAGGGTACTGCATTGTATTGGAGATGTGGAGAGAAAGGATGGAACGAGAGAGAGAGAGAGAGAGAGAGAGAGAGAGAGAGACAGAACAGAGGGAGAGAGAGAAGAAGGGGGTAGGGAAGAGGAGTTTGTCAGAGAGAATTTCATGCTTTACGTACAACACATACACACACAACACACACACACACACACACACACACACACACACGTGCTTGACCGGAATCGGCAATGTTTTGGGAATCGGTGGTTGGAGTCAGTGTGATTACCAACTACAGTACTTACAGTATACAACCCAGAAACCTTGAGTAGCTTTCCCCGAAAAACAACGTTACATTTGTACAGACATTTCACGGGGATGTTCGCAAACATTATTCTTTATAAACAGCTGCGTGTGACGGGTGGAAAAACAAAATTGGCTCGGTAATTTAGAAAACACGTTAATCTGCAAGGCTCAGAAATTGGGTGTTATTTCACAACTTGCTCAGGAGGAGAGCAGACCATCGCTAGGTGACAGAGCATTACCACGTGTTCATGGTGATGGACGCACGAACCTCGCTCAGGGTGAGGAGCCGAACCACGCTCAGGGTGACGGAGCACGAACCACTCGCTCAGAGTGACGGAGCACGAACCACTCGCTCAGGATGACGGAGCATGAGCCACTCACTCTGAATGACGTGGTTGACATGTAATAATTTCTTTTCTCCAACAACTTCATCTGAGATCACCAATTCAGATTCAGAGTTGGTCACTCTACCTTGGACATTCTGCTTCGACTCTCCCAACAATGAATGGAGGCCCTCAATGTCAGATATGAGATCAGGGCTATCTCTCTGGACATATTTTGAGCTTATGATAGTCTGACATCCTGCCTTGCTCTCCAAATTGTCTGCCTATGAAATCCAAGGCCAACTCCACTCTTGGATAATTATTGACTTCCTCCACTCTCAGAGGCAACGTGTGGCTCTCAAAGGAACCCTTTCATCTTATGTCCCTGTCAATGCTGGAGTACCCCAAGGCAGTGTTCTCGGCCCCACTGTATTCCTAATCTTCATCAATGATCCCATTGATTTTCTGGAAAATCCTCTTTATCTCTTTGCTGATTACTCCACTCTCTACCAGGAGATCCCTCATCCTTCTGACAGACAAGCAGCCTCTTCCCTCTCATCAGACCTTGACAAAATCACAAAGTGGTCAAACACTTGGAATATGTCTTTCAATCCAAATATATATCTACAGTATATCTATGTCTCTGTGTCTCTGTGTCTCTGTGTGTCTGTCTCTGTCTCTGTCTGTCTCTGTCTCTCTCCCCCCACCCACCCCACAAAGGACCGTACCCCAAATCCTTCAATTTACTTTCTCAACAACCCTCTCGAAGAGGTTCAGTCACTAAAACTCTTAAGTCTCACGCTCAGCCATGATCTCTCTTGGGCAAACCACATATTAAAAATGGCCTCCAAAGCCAGAATGGGGATCCTCCGTCGTGCAAAGTCTCTCCTTGGCACATTTGAGCTATCGACCTCAAGGCTTTCATCCACAGCTCAATGGAGTGCTGCTCTCCCCTCTGGGCTGGCTCTGCTGCATCGCATCTTGCTCAGTTTGACGCTGTGGAAACAAAGGCTTTCAAAATCATTGGAATCTCTCGTGATGAAGTTGAGTCTATCACGTCACCATCGCCAACAGGTCGTTGGTCTCTGTATTCTTTTGCCTCATTTCTGCTCTTGCAACCCATGCCATCTTCGAGCTTTGTTCTTCCAGTAGTATTGTGAGTAGTTATCTGCAGGATGCACGGTAGTCCCGTAGCAACCCTCTCCAAGTGAAATTGACTAAATCCAGAACCATTGCTCACCTCCACTCATTTATTCCTCTTTTTCCCCACCTATAGAACCAAATTCCACACTCTCTTCAATCGCATTCTTCCCTGCAAGTCTTCAAGACAGCTGTTCAACACCATCTCTTCCCTTTGTCATGTTGTCTCCTAATCTGGTCTGTGTCCTAGCTCGTGGAGGAACGTGGATTCGAGTTAGAATATAGACTTTCTGACGTTTCCCCCTTCTGTCAAGTCAAATCCTCGAATCTGATCTGCATTCGCATTTTCCATGTTCACTCCGAAGTTCACGCACTTTGGTGACTGCACATCGGGTTTTGTTTTTCAAGATCGTCTTGAGGATCCACAGCTCTCATAAATGGGGAAAAACAAGGCTATGTTTGAACATTAACATCGGGTGTTTTCATGCCCTTGTTTTACAACACACGAACAAAGGATGAATAGGCACATCATAAGCTTTATTGTGCTGGCTTGACTGAATAAACCAAATTGCTGCTCGAACACCTTGCGCAACATTCCGCGGTCCCACCGGGGCGGGGAGAATGAGCCACGCAGGATGACATCACAGAGGCACAGCGTGCGGGTCGGTGTAATGTCACCATCCTGACGATGACTTCATAGGGCGGGCTCTGTGTTTCAGATCGGAGTCTCACTTGTACATTTGGGTTGGCCCATTAGTGTTCCCCTCCAAACACATGGATCATTATGATGCTTGGAACCCCGGTTCAAAACCCATGATGTCGATTCAAATCCCTTCTACCATATGTGCTGTTCCATCGTCGACTAATAATGTCCTCATTGTAATTAATGAAAAAGAACACTGATCTCTAACGAGATGGTATTCAGAGAATACTTGCCCTGCACAGTCTTGAGAAGGACTTGGTGCAAGCCAGCTCTTCTGCTTTGTTTTGTTTGTTTTTCCCATGAGTCGTTGATCAATTAGTTAAAGTTTTGCATTGATTGTTTAGCAGTTTCAACAATTGCAGAGAATTTTTTTTTTCATACAGAGGGAATTAAGCGTTGCACTTGTCGAATTGACATCACAATGAAGGCAACGATGACATCATCTTTAATATATTTTTATTCTCCATGGTGAGTATTTGACAATGAGCCATGTTTCAATTTTTTTTCCATGGAGCAGTTTTGGAGAGGTAGAGGTGCAAAGTTTTTCGGGTTTTTTCGCCAAAGAATGCGCTTGTACCACGTGACCTAGTATGTCATAATTATATTATGAACTCGACAAATAACCGTCGCTTCGCTGACAGGCGGTATTAAGGAGGGGGGGTTTGAGAGAGGAGGAGGGAAAGGAGAGAGAGGAAGAGAAGAGAGGGAGGGGGAAGAGAGGAGGCAGGAGGGAGGGAAGATAAGAAGGGGGGAAGAGGGAGGAAGGGGGGAAGAGGGAGAGGGGGGATGGGGAAGATATGCCTCACCAAACGTAGCTATACCGTGGGAGGGAGGGATGCGAGGAGGTGGTGAGAGAGAAAAGGAGAGAGAGAGAGAGAGAGAGAGAGAGAGAGAGAGAGAGAGAGAGAAGAGAGAGAGAGAGAGAGAGAGAGAGGTCAAGGAAGAGGAGTTTGCAGAGAGAGAGAGAGAGAGGTCAAGGAAGAGGAGTTTGCAGAGAGAGAGAGAGAGAGACAGAGAGAGACAGAGCGAGAGAGAGAGAGAGAGAGAGAGAGAGAGAGGTCAGGAGAGGAGTTGCAGAGAGAGAGAGAGAGAGACAGAGAGAGAGACAGAGAGAGAGAGACAGAGAGACACATAGAGACAGACAGAGAGAGAGAGAGACAGAGAGACAAGAGAGACAGACAGACAGACAGAGAGAGAGAGAGAGAGAGAGAGAGAGAGAGAGAGAGAGAGAGAGATATATGAGTCTGAAAAAAAAAGAGAGAAAGGTGAGGGTGGAGATGGGATTAGTAAAGAGAATGAATATGTTATACTTAATGACGAACACACACACACAACACACATCACAACACATAACACGTCAGAACAGCTGGATGCACAACGACACAACAGAGCAATATAATGTAGTCCGCTGGCACATCTGCAAAAATTTTGATGTCCCAGTTCCAGAAAATTTATGGGAACATGAACCAAAAGTAATACTGCAAACATGGAAGTACCGAATCTCACGTACGGACGAATGATCACATCGAAAACAAAGCGTTGCGACCAGATATCATACTTAGGTACAAAAAAAAACAAAGAGAAGAAGGCATTGCTGATTGAGGTGTTAATACTGTTCATTTTGGAATAATCGATGCAGAAATCAAGAAAATGACCAAACACCAAGACCTCAAGAAATAAGTGAGAATATCCTGGAAGATAAAGAATGCCAAAGTTGAACCAGTGATAGCTGGACCTACAGGAATGATGACAAATAACCTCACAGAAATATTAATCATAGGGGCAGTACTCCTGGGCACTCACCTGGTAGTGGCTGGATAAGATAATCCGGAACCACTGGTAGGCATGGATGACCCACAAACCCACCACGAGAGAGTCCTTCTACCATATGTGCTGTTCCATCGTCGACTAATAATGTCCTCATTGTAATTAATGAAAAAGAACACTGATCTCTAACGAGATGGTATTCAGAGAATACTTGCCCTGCACAGTCTTGAGAAGGACTTGGTGCAAGCCAGCTCTCTGCTTTGTTTTGGTTTGTTTTTCCATGAGTCGTTGATCAATTAGTTAAAGTTTTGCATTGATTGTTTAGCAGTTTCAACAATTGCAGAGAATTTTTTTTTTCATTACAGAGGGAATTAACGTTGCACTTGTCGAATTGACATCACAATGAAGGCAACGATGACATCATCTTTAATATATTTTTATCTCCATGGGAGTATTTGACAATGAGCCATGTTTCAATTTTTTTTCCATGGAGCAGTTTTGGAGAGGTAGAGGTGCAAGTTTTTCGGGTTTTCCAAGATGGCGCTTGTACCACGTGACCTATGATGTATAATTATCATTATGAACTCGCAAATACAACCGTCGGCTTCGCTGACAGGCGGTATTAAGGAGGGGGTTTGAGAGAGGGAGGGAAGGAGAGAGAGGAAGAGAGAAGAGAGGGAGGGGAAGAGAGGAGGCAGGAGGAGGGAGATAAGAAGGGGAAGAGGAGAAGGGGGGAAGAGGGAGGAAGGGGGATGGGGAGAGCTATGCCTCACCAAACGTAGCTTATACCGTGGGAGGAGGGAGCGGAGGTGGTGAGAGAGAAAGAGAGAGAGAGTAGGAGAGAGAGGAGAGAGAGAAGAGAGAGAGAGAGAGAGAGGAGAAAGAGGTCAAGGAGAGGGTTTGCAGGAGAGAGAGAGAGAGGTCAAGGAAGAGGAGTTTCAGAGAGAGAGAGAGAAGAAGAGAGAGACAGAAGAGAGAGAGAGAGAGAGAGAGAGAGAGAGAGTAGGAGAGGAGTTTGCAGAGAGGAGAAGAGGGCAGAGAGAGAAAGAGAGAGAAGCAAGGACAATAGAAGACAGAGAAGAGGAGAGCAGAAGACAAGAGAGAAGACAGACAACAGAGAGAGAGAGAGAGAGAGAGAGAGAGAGAGAGGAGAGAGAGAGAGATATATGAGTCTGAAAAAAAAAGAGAGAAAGGTGAGGGTGGAGATGGGATTAGTAAAGAGAATGATATGTTATACTTAAGACTGAACACACACACACACACACACACACACACCACATAACACGTCAAGAACAGCTGGATGCACAACGACACAACAGAGCATATAATGTAGTCCGCTGGCACATCTGCAAAAAATTTTGATGTCCCAGTTCCAGAAATTTATGGGACAATGAACCAAAGTAATACTGCAAACATGGAGTAACGAATCTCACGTAACGGACGAATGATCACTCGAAAACAAAGCGTTGCGACCAGATATCATACTTAGG
Source organism: Eptatretus atami (assembly GCA_035128595.1). NCBI lineage: Eukaryota > Metazoa > Chordata > Myxini > Myxiniformes > Myxinidae > Eptatretus > Eptatretus atami. The sequence continues at coordinate 18,557,334 of CM068957.1, forward strand.
TACAAAAAAAAACAAAGAGAAGAAGGCATTGCTGATTGAGGTGTTAATACTGTTCATTTTGGAATAATCGATGCGAAATCAAGAAAATGACCAAACACCAAGACCTCAAGAAATAAGTGAGAATATCCTGGAAGATAAAGATGCCAAAGTTGAACCAGTGATAGCTGGACCTACAGGAATGATGACAAATAACCTCACAGAAATATTAATCATAGGGGCAGTACTCCTGGGCACTCACCTGGTAGTGGCTGGAATAAGATAATCCGGAACCACTGGTAGGCATGGATGACCCACAAATTATATAATGTTGAAGAAAGTAAATACTATGGATTATTTTTTTCATGCATGAGGCCGAAGTCACATTTGCCACGGTGGCCGTGGGTCTCCAAAATCTACGGCCACTCGATATATACGGCGGCCGCAGTATTTCCACGGTCACACAATGTAGCAGTCACATATGTTTTTTATTTTTCGGGAGCTGTACGGCGTATTTAGAAATTGTGGAGACCGAAAACGTGGGGTTTCTGTACGGTCGTTGATTTGATGTCCGCACGTGACCTAAGGGGCCCTGCGGCGGCCATAGAATTTCAAGGCAGACGCAAGGTGCCCGCAAGGCGACTGCAGGGGGCCTAAGGCGAACGTGCGGTCAGACAGACGGTAAGAGTGGGTTCATTTTTATTTTTTTTACCAGTTTTTTTTTTTCGCTTGTCGAATTGCTACGGTTGAACGTAGAATGAAAAAAGTTATAACTCCGGCGTTATATTCCACGGCGACCCCTACGGCCTGTAAAAGATAGCCAAACGGCGTAAGGCCACCCTGAGGCCACCGCAGAAACTTGCGGCCGCCGCACGTTTCTGTCATTCAGAGGGCGTACGCCGCTATTCCTCGCCATAAGAGCAAATGTGACTTAGGCCTAAACAAACCTTGGTACATCACGGGTAATAAAGGTTGTGGTCAAGTTTCATCGAAATTGTGTGTGTGGTTTCACATAAAAAGCAAATACATATTTTGGGGAGCGCCCCCCCCCCCCCCCCCCCCCCGTAGAACCTTTCGACCCCAATTATTTTTAGTGTCGGGACAACTTTGGTACATCATAGGTGGTGAAGATGTGGTCAAGTTTCATCAGAATTGCGTGTAGTTTCTGGGAAGAAAGCAAATGCATATTTGGGGGGTAAGCCCCTTCCCATAATACACTCCTAGACGCGCAAATTTTTAAATGTTGTGAACAACTTTAGTACATCATGGGTGGTGAAGATGGTGGTCAAGTTTCATCAGAATTGTATGTGTAGTTTTGGAGAAGAAACAAACACATATTTTTGCGGCAACCCCCTTAGAGCAGATTTTGCTAATGTCATAAACAACTTTGGAACGTCATGGGTGATGAGGTTGTTTGTGAAGTTTCTCAGAATTGTGTGTATCGTCTAAGAAGAAAGCAATACCTCTTGGGGGAGGAACCCCCCCCCGCCCGTAAACTCCTCTGTGGACCCTTTCAGACCCCGTTTTAATGCCTTCACGGTGATGAAGTGGTGGTCAAATTGCTTTGAAATCGTATGTATAGTTTCTGCGAAGCAGTTGCAAGTATTGTGGATGACGGACGGACGACGCGCATCCCATAAGCTCCCAGAGAGACTTTAAGGTGAGCTAAAAACCATCCTGGGAATATTATTACAAACAAACTACATTTGGAATCTGTCCGGGGCTCAGTGACGATCCTGAAGAAAGCCTCGGCATAAACTGAGAACAGAGAACCACATCTTGGTCCATGAATCGTGACCCCTTACCGAAATGAAGGTGGATACTTTGAGCCCCACCTGGGAGGACTCCATTCCACATTCTGAACTCGCATATGAAGATACCAATCAACGACAACACACACACAACACACACACACCACCACACACACACACACACACACACACACACACACACTGCCTTTTATTAGTATATATGATTCCGACAGGAGGAGGCACACTATAGTCAAAATTTTGTCATCGGACCAACAATTGCAGATAATTTTTTTTCATACTGACCAGATCAAACATTGCACTTGTCGAATATGACATCATAATGAAGGCACCAATGAAATATCATTGACATATCTTATTCCGCATGGGGAGTACTTGACAATGAGCTATGCTTTAAGTTTTTTTTTTTTCGATGGAGCGGTTTTGAAGATACTAGTACGTGCCCGACGGCCGTAGTGCAAAAAAAACAAAAATAAAAAAACGCGAGCCAGAAACAAAACCACACAGGCCGTTCCTTCGCTCTCGCGTGCCCGTACGTGTGTGGCTGCACGTGCAAACCAAAAATAAAATAAAATAAATTTCAAACCGCGAGCCAGAAACAACCACACAGGCCGTTCTTCACTCTCGCATAGCCGCACTTGCAAACCAAAAAAAAAAAATAATTAACTTTCAAACCGCAAGCCAGAAACCACACAGGCCGTTCTTCACTCTCGCATACCGTACGTGCGTACCCGTACGTGCGTGCCCATACATGCAACCCCCCCCCCCCAAAAAACTTTCAAACCGCGAGCCCAAAATAACCACACAGGCCATTCCTTCATCTCGTAAACGACGACTGATTGGGGCATTGTGTTTATCTATAAATGTGGATAAGAATCAAGAATTATTAGAATACAGTAAGTCATCATTATCCGGAAGTAGTGCGTGCCCGTACGGAATGTTCACATCATTCCAGAATTATCGCTTGCATTGAAGTAACAACTGCTGTGATACTTACACACACAGAGTTAATTAAAATCAAGTTACCTCCCTGTCTTTGCTTGCCATGACATTCGCTGCCATTTACCATTGGCACTCCTACACCACGGTAACTAAGGCACCGATCGATCCCATCGTAACCGGCACGGCACGTGACGTCATCGTCGGCCAGCCGCGCATCGGCCGACGCAGCAACGTGTCCTGTGATTGGTAACTAAATGACGCATCGGCCACGTCTACGCAGCAAGTGTCCTGTGATTGGTAACTAAATGACGCATCGGCCACGCCTACGCAGCAACGTGTCCTGTCATTGGTTGGTAAATAAATGGCCATAACTTGGGAAGCACTTGTCCATTAATATCAAACTTGAAAAGGCACATACTCAGGTCCCGGCAATATACCTGGCAAGTTTCAATTAGATCGGACCAGTGGTTGTCGGGAAACAGCGGTCACAGACACACAGACAACACACGATTGCTGGAATTA
>CM068957.1:18615418-18632586 GCA_035128595.1 Eptatretus atami
ACAATACATTATATAATTATTACAAACTAGTTGAAGTACCTAGCGTTGCCTGGGGAAATTCGATGCAATATGTATTGAAATATTTCCTGCATGACAAATTGGGGGATGTTGCTTAATGGTTTTATATGAATTACCAATCTTGGGCGTTGCAAAATGGGCTTGGACTTGTGTCGAAATGTTCACCTTCTAAGGTTGTCCAACATGCTGCCATGGAGGCTGCTTGTCTTGCACGTTGATCCTCAACCCGAGCATGTGTCTGCGCTATAGTCTCAGCTGATCTGGAGGCTGCTTGTCTTGCACGTTGATCCTCAACCGAGCATGTGTCTGCTCTATCGTCTCAGCTGACTGGAGGCTGCTTCTCTTGCACATTGATCCTTAACCCGATTCTGTTCGCTCTGTAGGTCAGCTGACCTGAAAGCTGCTTATGTTGCACATTATCCTCAACCCAAGCCTGTGCCTGCTCTGTTGTCTCAGCTGATCTGGAGGCTGCTTCTTTTGCAAAAATAATCCTCAAGCCGAGCCTGTGTCTGCTCCTGAGTTCCAAGTGACTTGTAGCCTGCCATTCTCTTTGCATCTTATTTGTTTCTGTCCACAGGAGTTTTTATGGTGACATGTGGCAGTATTTATAATGCAAGTAATGTAGGACGCCGCAGACAAAACAGAAGAGTTCCCTTGTAAGTTGACTCTAAGTCAGAATCGAAAATATCTTGGTAGCTGTCAGATCACTTATGTGCAAAGTTCGTTTTCTTGACCGAGGACTGCAATCTATACCAGTAAAGGCAATGTGTGTGTGTGTGTGTGTTGTGTGTGTGTGGTGTGTGTGTGTGTCTCCTCCATAACTCCTAAACCATAAAACCTAACAGCCTGAAACTTAGCATGCAAACTAAGAAAACTCGAAGGAAGTGCAAGTGCGAAAAATTGGGTTTTGGTTAATTATAACATCCCTTTGAAGATAATTAACGGCATTATTTAATTACATCCTTCATCAGGCGACCACCTCACTCTCTGGGTCTTAAGACGTTTCCTGTGTAACCTCGCTGGGGTCTGAAGCTGCCAGTTTTTTTTGGCCTGCTCAACCATGCCTTGACTTGGAACAGGCCGCAACGATTTCTGAACGATAAAGTTTGTTTTCATTTTCCTCACTCATATTATCGAATGCCTGTTCATCATGGCTACAAATCACTGCATACATCGCTTTTGTAAGTACTATAGTTTTCAATTTAGGAGCTTGGAGTGATTACATGCATTATATGATATGATTTCCCACGATCTACTCTCATGGGCTAATTATAACTATATCATCAAAATATTATTCGGTTTTGAGGATCGGATATCGTCCGGACTAAATATGTGTCGAAATCTGTTGTGAAATCTGATAATTTAAAGAAATAACGAGTCTATAACTAAGCTGATATACATATTTACTTTAAGCAAGCAAGGCTATGTTCCTCCTTCATACATACACAAAATGGGAAATTTCCACAAAGCATTAAACTTATTCTTTTCAACTGTTTGGAGAATTATATTGAGTACAAAACAATTTAGGAACGTAACAAAATTAACCAGCTTCATTGAGCGAAATGATTGAATGCATTCACTGCTCGACCTCACGCCCCGTCCCCGAGGGACTGCCTATCCATAGCGTCTGCCAGATCTATGTCTATATATTTGGAGGTTTGTGAGGTGCTCTACAGGGAATCAAAGCAAATCTGGTTTAAAAAAAATAAAAAAAAACGGACTTTTAAATAAAACGTTATTCACGTTTGCGTGGACCTCGAACCCATGTACCACGTGACACATGCACAGACGAGGCAAAATGGTAGATTTTCTACAATGTTTATTTCAAGGAACCAGCTTCGTTGAGCTATATGATTAATTTATTAATGCTCGACTTCGCGCACTGTCCCCGAGTGACTGCCTATCCATAGCGTCTGCCAGATCTGTATCTATATTTTCGGAGGTTTCGCGAGGTGCTCTTCAGAGAATCAAAGCAAATCTGGTAATAAAAAAATTAAAAAACGGACGTTTTTAAAAAACAAGTTATAATGTTTGCATATAATAGACCCGAACCGATGCACCACGTGACATGTGCACAGACGAGCAGGCATCATGGCAAATTATCTGCAATGTTTATTTCACGGGCAAATGAACTTGCAATGTCTCCAGGGTTGTTCTGCATTAAGCTCCAACTCTTTTGTGGATAATGTCATTTTATTTCTTTAACTGCTGTGTACGCGTTGAAGATGGGCTTCAAAGTTAAAGAGATCCTTTATGGTATGCAGCGACAGCCTGGCCAACCGTTCCTTATCAACCATTTAATTGAGTGCTTGCATGAGTGCTTAAGCCACTTGCCGAGTGCCCATTGTCGACAGCGGTACCGCGCTACATCGTTCTGAGCAAACGGTCACTCTGCGGATGCTTTTGCCATGCCACGTCATTCGGAGTGAGTGGTTCGTGCTCCGTCACCCTGAGCGAGTGGTTCATGCTCCGTCACCCCGAGCAAGTTGTTGTGAAATAACACCCAATTTCTGAGCTGTTTGCCATATTAATGTGTTTTTCTAATTTACCGAGCCAATTTTTTTCCCACCCTCACATTTGCAGCTGTTTATAAAGAATAATGTTTGTGAACATATCCCAGAAACATCTTTATAAATGCAACATTGTTTTTCGGTGAAAGCTACTCAAGGTTTCTGGGTTGTACAGAGTAAAGTATGTAGTTGGTAATCACACTGACTCCAACCTGCCGATTCCCGAAAAATTGCTGATATCGGACAAACGTCTGTGTGTGTGTGTGTGTGTGTGTGTGTGTGTGTGCGTTGCGTGTGCGTGTGCGTGTTGTTCGTAAAGCATAACATTCTTTTTGCTAACTCCCCTACCCCCACCTCTCTCTCCCGCTCTCTCTCGCTTCTCTCGCTCACATATCAGACAATGGATATGTCTGGACAGTGTTTGTCTCTGGACGTGTCTTGGTGGTGTTTATGTCTGGATGGGAGTTTGTCTCCAGATATGTCCAAGCCTGTTTGTGCGCTGGCCAGCTTGACTCCAAATGCGTCCGAGTGGTGTTTGTCTCCGACGCATCCGGAGGTGTTTGTCTCCGGACGCATCCGGGTGTGTTTGTCTCCGGACGCATCCGGGTGGTGTTTGTCTCGGACGCATCCGGGTGGTGTTTGTCTCCGGACGCATCCGGGTGGTGTTTGTCCCGACCATCCGGGTGGGTTTGTCTCCGGACGCATCCGGGTGGTGTTTGTCTCGGACGCATCCGGGTGGTGTTTGTCTCGGACGCATCCGGGTGGTGTTTGTCTCCGGACGCATCCGGGTGGTGTTTGTCTCCGGACGCATCCGGGTCGTTTGTCCGACGCATCCGGTGTGTTTGTCTCCGGACGCATCCGGGTGGTGTTTGTCTCGGACGTCATCCGGGTGGTGTTTGTCTCCGGACGCATCCGGGTGTGTTTGTCTCCGGACGCATCCGGGTGGTGTTTGTCTCCGGACGCATCCGGGTGGTGTTTGTCTCCGACGCATCCGGGTTTGTCTCCGACGCATCCGGGCGGTGTTCGTCTCCAGACACATCCGGCTGTGCTCATCTCTGACGCGTACAGGTGGTGTTTTGTCTCCGGACGCGTCCAGACAGTGTTTGTCTCCGGACAGCTTGGCTCAAGACAAGTCCGGCAGTATTTATGTCTGGACAGGAGTTTGTGTCCGGACGGGAGTTTGTCTTCGGGTCATGTTTATCGTATGAGCAGTAAAAAATGGATTTCAGACATTATTTTGTTTCCTTCTTCATTGTTATTCTCTGCAGAATCCTTTGATGAGACAGTATAAATCATAATTAACGCTCCACCGCACGTCTGCCTTCCCTTCCTCTCACCTCACACTGTCTTCCCTTCCCCCACCCCTCCTCACATCTTTCCTTTCCCCTCCACCTCTTCACTCTCTCCGCTCTATCTCCCCCACCCCACTCGCCCTTTTCCCCTCCTTTTCTCCTTCTTCTCTTTAGTATTACCCTCAGCGAAGTGATGGGTGTATTTGCTCATCTCAAGTAAATAAATAAATTCAAATCAGTAATTAATATAGCAACAGTAGTTGAACCTGTGTAATTTCCATGCAACAGACCATGTAATTTACCTTTCGTCAGACTTCGAAAAAAATCACAAGATAGTCAAACACTTGCAATATGTCTTTCAATCCTGAGAAATCACACTCTCACGATCTCTCCAAAAGGACCGGTCCGGCAAACCCTCCTATCTACTTTCTTCGCAATCCTCCTGAGAAGTTCAGTCATTCAAACTCTTCAGTCTCACTGTCAACCATGATCTTCTTGGGAAAACCACATTTCAAAGTTGGCCTCCAAAGCCAGCTGCTGATGTCATCCCCATCGTACAAAGTCCTTCCTCTACACACCTGAACTCATATCCACCGACAACGCCTTCATCTGCAACTTTATGGAGTACTGCTCTCCCCTTTGGCCCTGGCTCCTCTGCTCATATCTTGCTCAGCTTGACCCGTTGGAAACCAAGGCCTTCAAGATCATTGGAATCTCCCGCGATGAACCTGAGTGTATGGGTCTCTCAATTAGCTATCACAGACAGGTTGGTGTCTCTCTGTCTTATACCATCCTTTCTCAGTCTTGCACCCTCTGCTCTTTCTGTGCTCTGCCCCCCCCCCCCCCCCCAAGGTTTCTGGAGGACTCATACGGTTCACCGTCAACCCCTTTGTGATCTCTCTGTTAATTAATTATTTAATCATGTTATAATGTGTTGTTACCTTCATTATACTTACTGTCAGAATCAAATAGTACAACAGGATAGTTCAGAGGTAGTATATTTATCTTTGAGCTGTTTTGCCTGGGTTAGATTCCCAAACTGATTACCTCAACCACCAAAGGTGGATGGAGTTATGTTTTCACCCCTGTCTGTCTGTCTGTCTGTCTGTTTGTCTGACGGAGTGATGTTATCACCCCTGTCTCTGTCTGTCTGTGAACAGGATATCTCAAAAAGTTGTGGACAGATTCAGACAAAATCTGATGGAGATGTTGGGTGTGTGATGAGGATGAAATGATTCCATTTTGGTGAAGATCTGGAACTGGATACAGGAAGTTTTTAAGTGAGTCTTCACTATTGAGAGATGGAGCCAGAAGCGATATATAGCATGATATCTCAAAAAGTTGTAGACGGATTATGATAAAACTTAGCGGATGAGTTGGATAGGTGAGCAGAACAAGCCGATTAGATTTTGGTTCAGGTTCGGATTTTTTTTTGATGTGTTTCCAACTGTCGAGTCTCATATGAGAGTTACACACAACAAGGGGAGCAGGAGAGAAGAGGGGCGGGAGAGGGAAGGAAAAAAGTCTGGAACAGAGACACAGGAGAACTGTGGAAGGGAGGGGTTGGGGCGGGATAAACAGGGTAAAAAGACGGACGCTACAAGGGACTTTCAGGTCCTTACATGACAGGGACTTTCAGGAAGGAAAGCAGGGAATTTGAAAAGAGGTGTGTTTGGGGGGATTACGCAGGGGTAGAAAAGATCGTGGTTTTGGATGGGGAAAGATAAGAGATGGTGGTGAACAGCTATCTTGAAGACCCGGAGGGAAAGAGTGCGATTGAAGAGAGTGTGGGAGTTTTTCCAAGGCAGGAAAAAAGCGGAATGAAAGAGTGAAAGTGAGCAGTGATTTTGACTGGTAGTTTTACCAGAAGGGGGTTGCTGGCGGACCTTGAGCACCCTGCGGAAATATGGGGGGGGGGACATATCGCAGACAGAGACTTCCTCCACTATCTTAGCCAACATTGGGCTCTCAACAGAACCCTTTCTTCTCCTCTCCTTGCCAAGGCTGGACTACCCCCAATGTAGTGTTCTCAGCCCCATCGTATTCCTAATCTTCATCAACAATCTCACTGACTCTTGGGAAAATCCTCATTATCTCTTTGCTGATGACTCCACTCTCTGCAGTGACATCCCTCATCCCTCATCCCTCATCCTTCTGACAGACAGCAGCCTCTTTCCTCTCTTTAGACCTTGACAAAAATCACAAATTGGTCAAACACCTATCTCTCTCCGCCTCTCCGCCCCACCACCCCCAAGGACTGTACCACAAACCCATATACTTTTTCAACAACCCTCTTGAAGAGGTTCAGTCACTGAAACTCTTGGGTCTCACTCTCAGCCATGATCTCTCTTGGGCAAACCACATTTCAAAGCTGGCCTCCAAAACCAGACTTGACATCCTCCGTCGTGCATAGTCCTTCCTTGGCACACCTGAGCTCCTATCCACCTACAGGGCTTTCGTCCACAGCTTAATGTAGTGCTGCTTTCCCATCTGTGCTGGCTTCCATGACTCACATTTGGCTCAGCTTGAAGCCATGGAAACGAAGGTTTTCAAGATCATTGGAATCTCTCACGATGAAGCTGAGTCTATGAGCTTATCACTTCGCCATCGCCAACAAGTTGGTGGTCTCCATCTTCTTCCGACTCATTTCTGGTCTTGCATGTTCCGCCCTCTCCGTGCTTCCTCTCTCCTAAGTATGTTCAGGATGCACACAGTCTCCCAGCAACCCCCTCAGAGAGAAACCGCCAATGCAGATCCGGCCTATCAGTGGGATACAAAATGTAAACTGTTCAGCCTGGCGGAGGTATGCACTCTCCCGAGTGCCGTTCTACAGTAGTTATAAACTGAGATGTACGTGTATATGTAGTCAGAGTGTCGCATCACAAAGTACACCTTCAATCGGATGGACGTTTAGCCTGGAGTCGCGTGTGCTGGCATTAGCTTGTGGAGGTTCCATATTCCATGGTGTCTTTCGCGAAGAGTATGCAAGTTATCGTCAACACCCGAAACAAATTATATAAATTCCTGCCAAAATAACCTTGAACATCACGACTGGCCAGCTGGTTCTTGAGTCTTGGACCAAAAACTTTCCCTGGCTGACATCAGAGGGCGCTGCATCCGTTTTCCGGCTTCCATTGTGCTGGCAAAAAATCAACCATTGGAAGGTGCGGGAAATATGTTGGACAGATCACATCAGTCCGTAAGAATGTGTTAAACAGACAATGCTGATGTTCTGCTTTAACTCTTTATTGTTATTAAGGACATTTTAGATTGTGGATTTTCTTTTAAAAAGAAAAAAAAACCCAACATTAGTGCATGTGTGAGTCGCAAGTCTGAGAAATATTTCCTGCAATTATGACGTCAATCCGTCAAGGACATTCAAAAGTAAAAAGCCAAACGTCCCCAAGAGGATGAAATAGAAGATTGGTGAAAGCACTAATTAAAACTTTACAAACCCCATCACCCCCAAATTGAAGATATGCAAATTGCAGTGGAAAATAAATTATCCAATGAAGATATTTTTTTGCTGCACAGCCACAAATTATTCATACAATGACATCATCAAAAGCAATCCTTTTCTTTATGATCCCAAACGTTTATTTGGCATTTAGTGCACAAAGTGTCAGTTTGAAACCCCGCTCTGTCTCTGCATCCGACTCACGATGACGTCACACTCTGGAAGACAGCAATGATGCTCCTGTGTGCACAAAGCAAGCACATGTGTCAGCGCGCGCAATGGATCCAATGTTTCATGCAACCATGGACCTTGGCTTTTGATGCTATGCACTCAAGCACAGGTTTATCACTCCAACAACAACATTCAAATGAGAAAAACTATTGACCTCTTACAGCTCACTCTGCCAGTAGAGGCAGGCTGGAGTGTCCCAAGGCAGCATCTTGGGTCCAGTCCTATTCCAAGTAATCAGTATACGTCAATGATATCTGTGATGGTCTGAAAAACAATCTTTTCCTCTTAACAAATGACTCCATATTATACCGTAAGATCCCACATCCCACAGACTTCCTTCTGTGCAGGTCTCAAAATGATGAGATTCTGGTCTAAAAGTTGGAACATGTCTTTCAATCCTGGCGAATGCCATGATCAGTATCACCTTGCTGCACCACAAGAGTCATTAAACAAACTCACCTATCTATTTCCATGGTCATCCGCTGCAAGCGGTTTGGTCTCTTGAACTTCGAGGCCTCATCATCAACCATGACCTCTCCTGCTCGGCGGGCCTTGTATCAAAGATGGTGTCCAAGGCCAGGTAAGACTGGGCATCCTCTATCGTGCCAAATCCTTCCTTGATAAATATTATCTTCTCACAACTTACAAGGCCTTTGTCGATAGCTCAATGGAGTAATGGTCTCCCATAAGGTTTGGTGCCCCATTTCCTGGATGTTGACCGTGGAATCCAAATCTCTCAACATCACCTGCATCACCCACAAAGAGGCAGAAGTGCAGGGCTTACTGCTCTCTCATTGCACACAGTTTGGTGGCCTATCTGTTTTCTATCTCCTCTTCCTCCTCCTCCTCCTCCTCCTCCTCCTCAGGTTTTTCCCCTTATGCTCTTTCATCCCATCTGTCCATCCCCAGTTTCTTCATTTTGCACGCCTTCTTCCAGCAACCCCCCTCCTTGTGAAACTCCAAAAATCCACACTGTCCATCTCCACTCCTTTGTTCCTTTTTTATTCTCCCGCATGTGGAATCTCCTTCCTCAGTCTGTTCAATCTCATTCTTCCCTCCGGGTCTTCAACTCGGTAGCACACCACCTTCTCAGGTTAACCTACATTCCCATAAATGATCTGTTCTATCCTCAATTACTCCCCCCTTCCTTTCTCTATCTATTTGCAGGTTGCTATGTTTCCTTCTGTCCTCTTTCCTCTCCTGTTTGTTCATCCACTCGTTGTGGCCATGTGTTGTCCTACTCTCATTATATCGCACCGTCAGTGCGTTGACTATTACCCTCCATCCTCTTGTTCTTCCATGATGCTGGGCTTTGAAAAGAAAATGACGATTAAATCCAACTCCACTTTAAACAAAGGATGAGAAAATTAGGTCATTACATGGATGACTCCGGCAGAAGCCGCATATGTAGAGCTTTCATTAAGAGTTAAAGGTTGAAATATTTTAGGAAATCAACCCTTTTTGAATACTCAGTAGGAAGGGTTAAGACCTTTAACTGTTTGGGGATGTTGAAGGAAGAGATGGTGCACATTTGGATGAAGAGGAAAGGTGGGGAATGCAGGGGAGGGGGGAGGGGAGGGGGAGGGGAGGGGGGAGGGGGATGGTGACATCACAATTGGCAATGATACACCAAAGGATTATGTCATTGTGTGTCATAATTATTATTTACAACTTTCCAAAATGATGAATCAAACTCTACTTTTGGGTGATCTGATGTATAACAATAGTAAGTAACTAGCAGATTTACCAGCGTTGCATGGGAAGAGAAACCTGAATAAATAACACTTTGGAGCCAAAAAAAATTTGGAAATTGTAATACCCTCTGCCACCACCACCAGGTGGCGCTACAGATACACATTTACATAGAAAATTGATGCCCTCCGCCCCCGACCCCACAGCGTGAGGCCGCGGCCACATAGCCTATGTTACTCCCACACAAAGTTGTATTTGGAGTTTGGAACTTAAAGGATGTGGCCGTGCATAGCACAGAGAGACAGAAGAGAGAGAGAGAGAGAGAGAGAGAGAGAGAGAGAGAGAGAGAGAGAGAGAGAGAGAGAGAGAGAGAGAGATGGAGAGATGGAGATGGAGATGGAGATGGAGATGGAGATGGAGATGGAGATGGAGATGGAGAATGGAGATGGAGATGGATGATGGAGATGGAGATGGAGAGATGGAGATGAATATGATGGAGATGGAGATGGAGATGGAGATTTTTATAGGTGAAGTCACTCAATCACTCAATGATGAAAGTCTTTAATGGAGAGTTTGTCGACATCCCCTCCCCTAAACAAACCCCCTTAACACGATTTTGTTCAACGTCCTCAGTCGGTGTCTTTTTCGAGTTGCAAATCTCGAACCAACCACTGTTCCCTCCTCAATAAGACTGAGAGGGTGAACCCCACCATATCACATTGTTACACAAGTTGGTAATTTACTTACTGGGACAGTGACCCGCTGAATTGATCGATGTAAGATCCTAGAAAGACATATGGACAGGCATTCAGTGGTCATTAAGTACATGGCAAGGAGACAAGAAACACACAGTTTGTGTATTTTAAACAGCAATTGTTGCCAATACACCATCTAGTCATGTGTCTAATTCACCTATTTCCAATATTAGTGTTCAGTGTTCTTTGTAAGTGGCCACTTGCTCAAGACTTCATTGTGCAAAATCTATTGAGCACGTTGGCATATTCCAGTGTGTGTGTGTGTGTGTGTGTGTGTATGTGTATCTATCCATATATATATGTACACATACACACACACACACATATACACTCTCCTCTGCAATAAAATAACCAAACCTGTAGAATTGAAAATGAAAATGTCGAAAAAATATGGCCCGCCATGGTTCAAGGGGCACTGTGATGCCAGCCAATCCAGTGATGACACCGCAGTGGCAACTGCGAGCTGCTTGATTGGCGAAGCCATGCTGTGAGCACCGACGTGGTGAGGTGATAAAATGCGTTGCGTAAGGGGGCAGGCCCAGTTGGACCGAGCTCGGGAAGAAGAAGGGCAGTGAGCCCAATGGAGTAGGGGCTGTACACGGGCAGTCCTTCGTCCTTCGTCCTTCTCCCTTCCTCTCTCTCTCTCTCTCTTTTCCTCTTCTCTCTCTTTTCTCTCTTCTCGCTCTCTTGGAAACAGTGACTCTCAACAGGGGGGTCAGGGGGTCGGTCAGAGCCGGGGATGCTTACGCTTTCTCCAGCGTCAGTGGCGTCAGCATGGAGTGAGCCCACCTTCATGGGTGCCGGAGTGCTGACCTTTGCCGCCCTGTAATCTTTCCCAGTGCTTCGTCTTGGAGTCATACCCACCCGTATCCTTCAAGACCTCGCCTGGTTTTCCCCCCTTTGTGAGTGGAAGAGTGCATGTTGTGCCATAGGTTCTTTTCTGTATTAAGTTCCTTTCATTTTGCTGTGTGAATTTATGTATTTTGGCTTTATTAATTGTTTTGGTCTGTCTTTCATCTCGGGATTCTCTGTTTTGTGGTTTCTTTCCAAAAAATCTGTTATTTCCTAAGAATACCCTGTCGCCAGATACCTGCCATTATGTCCTGACCGTACAAACCGTATTGGCCCGGTTTGGTTAATCGTCGGGGGAGGTCATCAAATTTTTTTAACATTCGTTATACGAGACCGGCGGGATTTGGATTGTGACAGGGGGAAGCCACACTATCCGCTCGAGCATGATTCCCTTTAACTCGGCCATTCGCGAAGCACATTGCTTCGGTGCAGGTAGTCCACCTTAACAGACACTCGTTGATGCAACGACTGCTGTCAGGAGTGAGTAATGGACCCTAGTTCGAATCGTGTGACACCTAGAGTCAGGAATCGGTGTTGGACTCCCAAATGGGTATTGGACACGGAGCCTCAACCACCCAGGCAGGTGGTCCACATTTCTTTGTGACAACTGGTAGTCAGGGGAATTATTCAGACCTGACACCCCCAGGGACAAATTTAAAATTCTCAATTTATTGGCGAAAGTGAGCACGCTTGGTTATACAGAATGTGAAAGTATATTTTTCCCGACTTTACTACGCTCTGGAAAAATAGAGCTGCCGAACAAAAGAAAATGGCAGCCATGGTCGATGAAACTGCAGAGTATGACACACATGTTGTTGTCGGTGAGACCGAGGTGAGACTTCGTCACGTAATTAGACTGGGAACCTTCCCCAGTCGAAGCATCAAATGGAGCCCTTCCCCTTCCTCTGGATCAGAGGACGTGGTGCAGGAGACGATGACGATATGGGTGACGGGTCCGAATGGAATGGAGGCTCAAATTAAGGAAAATGGAAATGAAATTAAACTAAATGAGACTCAAATTAGACAGACCAAACATGAGGGAGGAGATGGTTAATGGAAACAGTGATAGGCTCCAAGAGTCGGGAGATAGATTTGGAACAGGGGGTACAAATGTTAAAGAAAGAAATGGCCTCAACGATCATCATGTTGGTGTAGATGTCCCCCTGCCTCGGAAAAGACAAGACTGTCCATGACACAAACAAGGCAGAAAGATTAGAGGGGTTGAGAGACAAGCAGCCTCCACGGTATGCGAGTCGGCGCTCATGGTGGTGCGGTTAGACCCTGCAAGGGTCGAGCCAGCAGTCTCAGGCCCCATTATGTGCGACCAAACGCCCACTGTGGTGTGTGAGCCAGTGGCGAGCCTGCAATGTGCGAGGTCGAGTCTGCGATATGTGAGATTGAACTTGTGCCAGTGTGTCAGGCTGCATCTGGAGAGGTGTGCAAACTGGAGCTGGTGAGGGTCACTTTGGAAAATGTGGTGTTCAAGTTGGACCCCTTGGTGGTCGGCTCGGTGATCCAAGTCATCAACTCATTGTTCTGGGGCTGTGATTTGGCACCCACGGGACAGGGCCAAAAGAAAAAGGGGTCAGCATTGGAAAAGGACAGACCAATGTGGGGCAGTGTCAGCCAATCCCAATTGGCTGATAACTGCTTTTGTGAATTTTTTTTATACAGGTGCTGTGAGTCACAAGCAGCTGGACGCTCGTGGCACTCGGAAAAGGTCACAAGAGCTGTAGGCTCAAGGCAAGCAGCTGCAGGGAGGGGCAAAGGGGCCCATGAGCTCTGGGGCCGTTGTCTGCAACCTAAATTGGTCAACCAAGACTGTTATATTATCAGAACAGCCTTGGAGGAACTTGGTCTATGGGCTACAAGGTTTGGACCAGATGGAGTTAATGTGGCCGGTCTCAGGGAAAATGCCCACCCTGGGAAATTGGGATACAGCAGGTAGCTGGGAGACTGGCCTAGCAGGAGTTGGATGTGGGGCCCGAACATGAGTGTGGTACAACCCTGGCCCCATATGAAGCCTGGTGGTGGTGGTGTTGTGGGGTGTCTCCAGTCCATGGGGATGCCACCCGAGCTGTAGTTTTGGGCTGGTGAGGTCACTAGACCCCATCAGGGGGTAAGACCTCCAGAAGACAAATGTGGTCCTCCTAGGCACCCACAATGATGGGAAAATTATGTTCCCAGGCCCTCACAGCTCCTATGGTTGGCAGTGAATGTCCCAGAAGCAGCAGGGGAAAGAGAGTGGCATCTCTTTTTGTGGGAGAATTGCATGCTCAGCCCATGGCTTGCCCAGATAGCTCAGATGGCAGAGCACCAGTATGGTTTACCAGGGGACCTGGGTTTGATTCTTGGTCTATGTGTGTAATTTTCTCACATATACATATGTTTGTTTGCTGTTCAATAATATATAACACCTGTATACATTGTGTACACATACATATGGATAAATGTCAGTGTTGTTCCATTCCAGGCAGGGCTACATACAATGTGTGCTCTTTCCAGTGTTGTTGAGCTAATGTTGTTATGGTGGTGCTGAGGTTGTTGTGTTGATTTTTATGGTGCTGAAATCGGTGTGATATCTTTGGTGGTGCTATTACTCACCGGGCTGGCACAGACCATCGCAGGTATAATGGCAAATGTTGCATAAGAAGCAGAACTGTGGGAGAGAAAGCACCGTCTGCACCGTTTCCTCAATCACTGACATCATAAACCATCATTGTCACAGTTGAATGTTTCGCTGTGCTGTTTTTTATTGGTGGTTCAAGATTGCCATCATTTTTCTTGCTATTTTTATTGTGCAAAGTCAAGTATTAGTTCAATGCTGAAATATTGTGGAATATTGTCTCCCTTGAGTAGGCTCAGCTCTACAGATATGGTGAAATCGATGTTTGTCAAAGCATTCTGGGCAAAACAAGTATGGATGCCAGCATATTTAAGTGTGCTGTGGAACAGAGGTGTATCATTAAATTCCTTGTGAACGAGAACATCGAAGCATCTGATATTCACAGGAAGACTGTGTGTGCACGACACGTTGATGTGTGACTTTCACCCTAGTTGTGTGTGTTTAAATGGTGTCATAAGTTAAAAAAAAAATTTGGCCATGTAATTATAATTGGTGAGTGATCTTGAGCATTCTCACTTTTCAATTAACTGCTACCATATTTCAATCAAATATTGAGCACATTGAGCAGTTAATATTGGAGAATCTCCCGATTGCCGTCCGGTACATCAAATTGCAAAATAATAGGATGGGAGTGTTGGAAGTGTGGAAACAGTTGTTCATTCCCACCCGAAATGCCATAAGACTAGTTATGAGCAAGGCGAGTACGAGTGCCGAAGGACGTCAGGTGTGATCAAAAGGCAATTTGTGTGGCCCTTGCAGCAGAGCTCCTGGAACATAACCAGAGGAATGATGATTTATTGAAGAGGTTCTTGATACGAGTGATGAGACCGAGGACTATTATTTCACGCCACAGTCAAAGCGAGACAGCGCGTTGGTGAGACATTTTTTTGGTCCCCACTAGCAATAACATCCATTTGAAGTTCATCCATCATCCAGAAACTTATGGCAATCGTGTTTTGGGAGCTTAATGGTTTAATCATCACAGAATCTCTTGAACATCATGGGGAAAATATCGATGCACAGAACTGCAGTGGCTTGATACAACAACGAAGTGAGGCAAGTGATATGCAGACAACAGGTGTGCAATGATGGTGTGTCTCAGGTGTGTCTCAAGGCTTGCAATGATGTCAATCATGCTCACCCTAACAATGCACATGTGATCACTTCTTCTTCTTTGGAATTTGGCCAGGGTGCAGGTAATAGCTCGCCTACTCTTCATGAATCTTCACCACTGTGGGTTCTTTAATGTCCACTAATGCCGGCAGACGGGATGCTCAGTTTAACGTCCACCCGAGGGACGGCACACACATTGATGAATCACCCAGCCTGTGAAACACCAGGATGAGAGTTTATAGCTGGGTCGGGATTCAAACCCAGGTTAGACAGCTCGGAGACTATCGTGCCGTCCCATATGTGATCACTATATTACTCCAGTGAGGATGGGGCTGAAAGGTTCTAAGTCATTCCCCCACATAGTCCAGAGTTGTTATCTTGTGATTTTCTAATGTCTTTGGTCCACTCACAGAACATGTGAGTGACATTAAGTTTCCAAATGATGAAGATGTCAAAGCCAGTCCAGAAATGGCTCCGCAGTCATCCCAAAGATTTCTGCACTAATGGCATCAAGGTTCAACTCCATCGATGGGATAGGTGTTTTTGGTCTCCAAGGAGTTAAGTTTCATCAACTCACTCATACCTTATGGTTTTCTATAGTAATAAAGAGTGCTCGTCATCCTTGAAACACCCTTCCAACCTTGGAGCTTGCAAATGGTGTCACATTTAACAATCATTATGCAACAGGACACTGGCATCATATTTATGTTATATGTATCCTTGGCTTTGCAAGAAGTCATATTCAGATTTAAACGATTTACCGAATCAAGCGAATAGTTCAACACACCTTACAATATTCACAGTGTTCGCCGGTGCCATCGTCATCACACGGACAGTCGTTGCACAGCTCACAGGCCTGCAAGGTACAGATCATCATCATGGAGCTATTTAGCTACCAAAAGCATTTGCAATATCACCTTTTTTGTAGACAGTACTTAGTCGAAGCTGGTATAAGAAATAACACAGAACATATAACAAAGAGAGTAGGAGACAAGAGAGGGCAAGATAGGGAAGGAAGCACAACAACAGCAGGGAACAAGGACATTAGGAGATCTGTGGAAGGGAGAGGGATGGGGTGGGTTACAGGGAGTTAACAAGATCGATACTGCAGGGATTTTCAGGAAGTGAAGCAGGGAATTTGAAGGAGGTGGGTTTGGGGTGGATTAACGGGGGTAAAAAACTTCATGGTTGTGGATGGATGGAAGATATGAGATGGTGGTGAACTGCTGTTTTAAAGACCTGGAGGGAAGAGTGGGATTGAAGAGGAATGAAAGAGTGAAGGTGAGCAGTGATTCTTGATTTTGGTAGTTTTACCTGAAGGGATTTGGTTGCAGATCTTGAGTGCCCTGAGGAAATATTAGGGGGGGGGCAAAGCAGGGGATGCAAGGCCGGAGAGGAGTGAGTGGAAGACAGAAAGACCACCGACCTGCTTGCGGTGAGAGACCACTGACCTGACCTTAAACACAAATGGACCAGAATTTTTTGGAGCATATACAACAAAACACTGTATTTACACTGCACTGCCAAAATCAAAACGTTCAGACCATTGATGGGGTCACCTTGGCCTAGTTTGGCCCGGTGACTGTGTAAGGGACCATCTATTAATGATGTACACACTGGGAGGTGTATAATTGAAAGAATTAAAAATGAGAAATGAGGATTAAATTACTTGGTTTTGCAAGTTTCTTTGCAAAGTAATTGTTTTGTCACATTTTCCACGAAAAATCTCCATAATTATCCCCCGCCAACCAACGAAGTTGGCGGGGGATAGAGATATGGGTTCCATCCGTCCGTCCGTCCGTCCGTCACATTTCGTTTCCGGAGCTCAACTACAAATCCCCTCAAGATATATTTACGAATTTGGTACACATATCAAGCAAGTGGTGAACTGGTGCCTTTTGATATTTTCTAATTGATAGGTCACGTGGTTTGGCAGCCATGTTGGATTCAATAAAAATATTAATAATGTTTTCTCTGGAATCACATAACCTAACGAAGCGAAAATTTGCAACTATCATCTTTCCATCATGTCTGCATACATAGTAAAAACTATGACGTCACAAGTCACATGGTTTGGCGGCCATCTTGGATAGAAAACACCTCATCCGATTAACACGAAACTTCACACACGTATTCCACTGGAGGATTGGAGGCAGAATGTAAATTTATATGTCATAGGTCACATGGTTCGTCAGCCATCTTGGATTGAAAATAATAAATTTTAAAAATCTTCTCTCCAGAAGGCTGGACAGAATTGAGGAAAAATTTCACATACACTTTCCAAGACATCCTTTCAGAAGTTTGTTAATTTCTAATTGATGGTCACTGGTTTGGCGGCCATATTGAATTTACCCTAAAACCTTCAAACATCTTCTTCTCCAGAACGGCCGGTCAGATCAAGGGGAAACTTCACATACATATTGCACACACTTAGGGAATATAAGTTTGCTAATCCTCATTTACTATGGCGGGGGATATCGAAGACTTTGTCTTCAACGGATGCTAGTTATAATTACATTGATGACAAATGAGAACAATTGCAGGTTTTTTTTCTCAGGACAAAAATAATTAAGGCGTTTACAATCGTACATGAACAGTAGGCTATGTACACGTTTTCAAAAT
>CM068957.1:18636106-18650790 GCA_035128595.1 Eptatretus atami
CAGAGAGAGATTGCAAACTTGGAAGAGCCCCAAACTCCTCCTCCATCCTTTTGCTCAGTATACTGAACTTTTGATTTGAATTGCTGCTCAAACCATCAACCTGGGAGGCTTCTGATGTGGACTTTCATCACACGAACATATTGTTACGGGTTTCGGGCGAACAGGGAAGGTTCATGAGGGGGTTTCTTGATCCGCTTCCTGACTCTGAACCTGAAGCGGCACCAAGCCAGAACTAACTCCGTGGCTCCAGGGTTGGGCTTAGGCAACTGTGACACCAGTTGGGAGACTATCTTGAGCAGGGTCTCGCACCACAGCGTCGGCGTTCTTATGGTGCGCTAGTTATCTCAATGGGGAACCGCTGCTGTCAACATCCCACATTATTTATTATTAGGTAGGCTAAGCAAAACATAGGTGGGGGCTATGGCTCTTGCGTTGCGAATCAGTGGGGTACAACATCCATGTATTAGTATTACACGACATCAAACAATGAAGGAAAAATAACGGGCAGGTTTGTAATCAGTTTACCAACGGTGCAAAGAGGCAGCATATTTACAGGCACAGTTATTTAACGGCAAATATTCACAAGGCATGTACAGACATTAGAATACAGAAACTCTAACGTCGATTCTAGGGACAGACAGGCACATCACACACACATAGAGAGAGGACAAGTAGAGAGGAAGTAGAGAGAGGAGAGATCGGGGTTTTGGGTCAGCTCTTGCTCACCCTACGCAAACAGGTGGGTGGACAATCGGTCAAGTGAACGGTAGGGAGGGGAATGTGAGTGGTATGTTGGTGGGCAGTCGTCAATGTAGTGTGTACATGGCACTGCCCTGAGGATTCGTGCTGCAATCTGCCCTCAGAATCTTTTTTGTCAGCTTGTCAGTGCACTCATCCATCGGCATAACTCGGGAAGCAGGTTCGATGGCAGTTGTGGTTCTTTCCGACAGACTGTGGCTCGCAGGGCAGACAGCAGCTAGCAGCAAATAAGCAGCGAAAGGCAGTTTGCAAGACGGTAAGCGGCTTGTGGTTATCAGACAGAATGACCACAGACCAGTTCGTTTGCTCGCCTCGGCTTATATTGAGCTTGAGCGAGGCACCGCAAAGGAGCTTGAGGCACACAACTTACTCATAGTTATCACATTTACATTGGCCCACACGTCGCTCTACCACGCATGTCGGCATGCCCGAGCATGTCCCGAGAGGCAACAGCATCACATTTTGACGAAGTTTGAACATGGGCAGAAATACGTCGCCAATGACGGACAAAAGCTTTGTATGTGGTGGAACTCAGGTGTGGAAGGACTTTGCAGCATGGAGGATGCCCAGTTCGGACTGGCTTTGAGACGCCCGCTTGAAATGTGGTTTTCCGCAGGAAGATCATGGCAGTTAATGAGACCCAGAAGCTTGATTGAAAAGGACTTCTTCAAAGGATTGTTGAAAAAGTAGATTGGGGGGGGGGGGGGGGCGGTTCCAGACGCGCCCTTTCGGAGAGACATTGTGAGAGTGTGGAGATTTCTCAGGGTTGAAAGATATTTTCAAAGTTGACCAACTTGTGATTTTTTTTTCGCAAGATATGCGGTGAGTGAGCATGCTGCTTGCAGATCTGAGAGATGAAGATGGTAAGCAGAGCGTGGAGTCATCCCAGCAAAGAGATAAAGAGGATTTTCCAGCGAGTCAGAGAGATCATTGATGAAAATCAGAAAAAGAACAGGGCCGAAGTCTGCTTGAGGAACAACAGCTGGACAGGAAGAGGGATGAAGACTCATTAAGGGCCACACGTTGGCTGCGGGCAGGAGAGGAAGTCCTGTGAGCCATGAGTGGAGATGTCCTTGGATAACATCGGAAGAGAGTTTGGTGAGCAGAGGCAGGGTTGCCAGACCGAATCGAAGCCAATGCATAGTCTGGAGAGATGGCCTGATTTCATGTCTGGCATTGAGGCTCTTCATCCTTGTTGGAGAGAGAAGCAGCATACGAGGGTAGAGTGACCTGGTCTGAAATCCATTGAGATCGGAAAATCAAGCATTGGAGAAGGATTTTATGTCTGAAAGTGATGATGGATTCCATAACCTTGTTGATGATTGGAAGAAGGCGATTGGTCTGCAGTTGTAGGGGATTCGGCAAAGCGGTGCAAAAGGGAAAATTTTTTTTCGCCCCCCCCCAAAGGACACAGATTTTTAACATACATCCGAGGGTATTGTTTCGTCCTTCGTAGACGAATGCACATTCTACATAGTACGTACTTTGTAGAACGCTCATCTTCTAAATGCCTTTAGAGAGCAGGGGTTTCGCATGATTTTTTTCAAATTAGGTTCTCCAATAATAACCGCAGAATGGATTGGTATCATGAAAAAATTTTTTGTGAGCTTCGGGCATGCTTGTCTGCTTTCCCATCACCATCTGATTTTTTTAATGGCCCTCTCAGCTTTGGTTATGCATCTTCCTCCTTGTACGTGGTCTCTCGGAACGTTGACTCAGACGAGACTCACAAACGCGCATTTTTTCATTCTGGACGATCCTAGCCTCCTCTTCTTTAGCGCGTTCTTCCTTCATCTATTTTTTTTTTAATCTTACAAGTTATAAACTTAACAATATAGTTATAAATTAATATAAGGTTATATTTGTACCTTAATTTTGGTACGCTTTACATTTTGAAATCACTGTAAATCAATTATCAGCGGAATAATCTCTCTTCACTCGATGAGAAAAACCTTTTCCATCAAAAGCCTCTGTTGTGCCGGTACGCTGTTGATACTTTCCTGAGCATCTTTGAAGTACGGCATTTAGTTTTTTACATTTTTTTACCCATGCATGAGTACCTGAGTACGAGTTATGTGAACACTGTTTTAGACGTACTCACTACTCACATTATTAATACTACATCCTTTTGGGATATACTTGGCATTGAATACTGTCGTACCTACTTTATAGACGTATCGGTTCAAAAAGAACAACGTGTAATATCTGGTGAATGACAGATTTTAACATCCTTCCGAAGGGCGGAACACTGATGATCAGCCTGGCCTGTGAAACACCTGGCCGACAGTTTATAGCTTGGTCGAGATTCACAACCCGGTTAGATAGCTCGAGGGAATGTGCGGCACCTCCAGTCAAGGCCATCTGCCAGTCACCCTCTCTCTGGCTGGGGTAATAAACACATGCTACAAGAGAGATGACCTCAATACCTTCAGACAATCAGTATACACAGCCAAACCAGTGTAGCAGCCATCATTAGCCCCCCCAAACTATAAACCGGGTAGAATCTGGTTTAGGCCAAAATATATCCGGGGTATAAAACGCCCAGGCTGGTTTCTACCCGGGTATATTTTTGGCCTCGAACAGATTTATAACGCCCACTCGTCCCGATTTACCCTTGTGTTCTTCATAAATAAGTCTGTTATTTTTCATTTGGTATGCGAACACTTCATGTTTAACTTTTTGTGTTTAGATATATGTTTTTTTAGAATCATTTCTCAATAACTATGTACAAGATTCAGGTTTAGATAATTTATATTTGCTAAGATGTTTTCAACATATCCTTTATATTGAATGAAAATGTCAATAAAATAACAAATCATTAATATACATATAGGGAATGGTTGGATACTTTTGGGTAAACTTTAGAGGATAATATATGTTGGAACGATTTTGTGTTGTAGTTTATAATAGAGTTTTAATTCTTGAAAGTGTAAAAAGATCTGGAACTTTGCAGAATATTTGCTTTTTAAAAATTGGTCTGTGTGAGGCATAATATTTTTTGTTTTGTTAACAATACAAATGGCCTTCTTTTGAAGAAGTAAATAACTTTTGGATTTGGAAACCCACCCAAATACATTTAAACTGAGGCAAAAGTAATGCATTGTCTAAAGTAATTAGAGTATGTTGTGGCGAATCATGTTTCGATTAATTTAATAATCCTGATAGTTTCCGAAATTTTACTTAAGAGGCTTTGGTGTTTGAGATCTTAAATGTCAGATTCTTGTCAATGCAGGATGCCAAGAAACATTGCATATCAGTTTGTTTGCTGTATTGGAGATTCACCAAATTTTAAAAGTTGGTGTCGTGTTTGCATAACATGTGTTTCCTTTTGATAAATTCAGGATAGCTTATTGTACAAGCAATCATATATTTTATTCAGTCTCATGATTCATTGTAGTCTGCACTTGCATTCGTTGCAAACGGCATTCAAGCGATTAAAATGTGTATTGGTAGTGGATAAGGTGTGTCATGCAGCGTGTGAAATAAAATCAAAACTATACTGTTCCTTGATATTTTGTCTGAGTCAGGGGGTATATTGGCCTTGGGGGTATGAAATAGCCTAGCCTAATATATCCCGTGGTATAACTGGACTAGCTCAGACTATACCCATGTTATAAAAAGACTTGCTCACTTTAACCGGCGGGTAATAGTCCTGGGCAGGAGGTATATTTGGGGGGCTGTTTACAACAAAACCGGAAGATTCCATATTTTGTGTTTACTTGTGCTGTAACCATAAAGCTCTTTTTCAGCAGCACGTTTTGGCAGCTCCGTTGGACTGGTTTCGCATCCTGTTAGGTTAGGGTTAGGTCATTATCTCTTCTGCTGGAACAGGCTTTCAGACGTGCACCAGAACCTGGCCATTTCCCACAAGGCATCAAAATCCGTCAAGCTTGCACTCTGTTGCCATAACATTGCTTAAATCTTTGTCCTTCTCTGCAAACTTAACATCCTGCTCAGAATTTTAAACCATTATCTTATATCTCTTCTGCATATTGTACTATCTTCATCTTATTTCACAACCAACTTACATCAATGTTCTCAAATTTCTATTGTGGGTGTGTTTGGTTCATGAGCAAGTCTCTTTTAATATACTCTGAGAATATTCATCCTGATAATTTTAAGATGAATATCAATGACTGACTTGTACAAAACAGTGCAAGTCCTTAGTAGCATCTCACCCATCCCCCGCTTCCCCACCACTACTCTCAACCTCCCACTCCATCCCATCTTTGTTCCCCTCAACGCTGAAGGCATCGCTCCTCCGCACTTCAAAGCTTTCAAACCCCGTCCAACCGCTCCCCTCCCCAGCATCCTCACGCCCACCCCTAGCCTTATAGTTTCAAGCCCCCCCCCAAACTCAACACGCACTCCAACTCTGTCCCATCCTTTGCTTACCACCGACCCTCCTTCTCCAAACCCCAACTCTGTCCTCCCTTCTTTCGCCTCATCGAGAATGGACATTCCCACATCGAAACAGCAGAATATTTAAGCTTTCCCCTCCCCTCTATCAATGCCCTCACTGATTCACAGAACCGTCACAGTCACTGGCAACTACAATCCTGTGAGATGCAAAAAACCGTTCATTGCAACTCTTAAGTGACATGAGCAAGGCTATTGTGCATTAAATGACCTGAAACGGAATTATCTTCTTCCTGATGCATATCCTGAATTCACATCATAAAAAGTAAATAATGATGGATGGTTTTCCTTCACAATGCGCAAAATTCCCCAGAAGTCCTCAAGACAAAGACATGGTTTTTTCTCCCTGGTTGAGCTGTTTCGGAGAAATAGTCGAAATAATCGTAAAGACCGTGTAACCTTCCACGGTAAAATCTCTGCTTACGATTGAATTTGCTCAAATCATTTTAACTGTTGCTTTAGTTTTTTACACGAAGGGAAAACTTATAGGGAGGGCAGGAGAGATTGTGCAATATTTCAGCTCCGAAGAGGTCTTTGGCTTCAATTTCACCAAAATGGCGGCCATTTGTTTTTTTTCACAGGTTGAAGTTTGTGGGTGAAGTCAGGCAAGCTGTCAACCAATTAGGTGGAACAAGAATGTTACACACAGATGGACGGAGAGCTGAACGAGCATGTTGTTTATCTAAAATTGATACTTGTGAGCCTCTGCATGACAAAAAGGATAAAAGGCATGCAATATCTTTTCTTATATTTGTCAATAATATTTTTGTTCTGTTCACCTGATTTATAATCATGGTATGAAAAATTGTAACAACCGGTCGACAAGTTTGAGAACACCATTTTTTCCAGTTTTTAACTGAAATTAAGCAGTTCAAGTCGCAGTGAACAACCTGAAATGGTACAAAGATAGTGGAAACTGCCAGTGGTTAAACAAAAAAAGGTTAGTTACCAAAAACTGAAAATAATGTAAATTCAGAGTTGTTAAAAAGGCGCTTTTCAGGGAAAAATAATGGTTAGCAACTGCAGCTGTTCTACAGCATGGAAGTACAATAAGCCTTGAAAGTTGATGCAAACAATTCCTACAGGTATCCCAACTTTTGTTGATTAGTTACAAACCCTCTGTCTGCATAATAGCAGTGTTGGAACAGACTGTGTTGCCTACACCTCTGAAGCATTATTTGGACAAATTTGCACTGCAG
Source organism: Eptatretus atami (assembly GCA_035128595.1). NCBI lineage: Eukaryota > Metazoa > Chordata > Myxini > Myxiniformes > Myxinidae > Eptatretus > Eptatretus atami. The sequence goes on from CM068957.1 coordinate 18,642,484, forward strand.
GAAGTAGTATATTGCTAATAAATAATGCGGAAGAAAAATAAAATTCAAGGAAGACAGACAGACGCATTTATTCTATCATATCTCTATACTTACTATACTAAAACTGCTCATCTTGTGTAATATATATATATATATATATATATTTGTATGTATTGTATGTAATGTTCCTGAAATACCAGCCAAAACGGTACAATCGATGCGCAAACATTTTAGTGCCCTTACTCCATGCTCCTGCGGCTGTGCAGTATCAAGTTTCGTCAAATCGGGCAAACGAAAATATAAATCCCAAAATTTTCGCGATCAGTCAGTACTCTTCAGCACAGTTTTGATTCAATGCAAACAACCTCAGCAGTATAAGTTCGCTGGAGCTACTCTTTTTTTTCTTTTCTTGAAATGATTTATTTTAAAATCTCAAACATTTAGTTCGACAAGAATGATTTTATTTTTAAGCATACAAATAAACATCACCATTTTGGATCTATACTTCCGTGTTCTTAATAAATAAGTGTGTTTAAGACGATTTACGCAAATAATTTTCTTCGACTTTCCTTTTTCTCCGGTTTTTTTTTTTCACATTGAACGCGCAATATCAAGTTTCGTTCAAATCGGGCAACGGAAAAAATTGTTAAAAAATCAATTCACTGATTTCATTGCAAGTACTCTTCGGAAGAATTTGGATCAATGCAACAACTCAGCGGTATAGTTGCGGGAGCTATCTTTTTTTTTTTTGAAATGATTTTTTATCAACCGCTGTTCACAACGGGAACCCAACGGGTTCACGGGTCGTTTAGTATATTACTAAAACTCTTCATCTGTATGTATGTTCCCAAATACACGCAAAACAGTAACGGTAGCGCAAAATTTGCGGCCACCCTACTCACCTTTTCTGCGGTGTGCAGTATCAATTTCATTCAAATCGGGCACCAAAAAATTATTAAAATCAATTCCCTGATTCAGTCAAGAACTCTTCAGGAGAATTTGATCATGCAAACAACCTCAGCAGTATAAGTTCGCTGGAGCTATCTGTCTTTTTTTCTTGATGATTTTTTTTTCATCAACTTGCTGTCACACGGGAAGCCCAATGGGTCACGGTGGTCTACGTAATATTACTAAAACTCCATCTTGTATGTATTTTCCAAAATACAGCCAAAACGTACAACGATAGCGCAAAAATTTTACAGCCACCCTACTCACACCATTTTCCTCGTGCGGTGTGCAGTATCAAATTTCCATTCAAATCGCGCACAAAAATTATTAAAAATCATTCCGATTCAGTCAAGAACTCTTAGGAGAATTTATCAAGTGGCAAACAACCTCAGCCAGTATAGTTTCGCTGGGAGCTATCTGTTTTTTTTCTTGAATGATTTTTTTCATCAACTGCTGTCACACGGGACCAATGGGTTCACGGTGGTCTAAATATATTACTAAAACTCTCATCTGAGTATATGTATGTAGTTCCCTAAATACAGCAAAACGGTACACGATAATCACAAACTTTTTTAGGGCACTTACTCACATTCGCCTGCGGTGTGCATAAGTCAAGTTTGGTTCAAATCGGGCAATGAAAAAAATTATTTAAAATCATTCGCCGATTTCAGTAAAGTATTCTTCAGGAGAATTTATCAATGCAAACAACTCAGCGGGCATAGTTCGCTGGCGCTATCTTTTTTTTTTCTTGAAATGATTTTTTTCATCAAAACGCTGTCACAACAGGAACCGCAAACGGATCACAGGTCGTCCTAGTAACCTTAAAAGTGTGGTCTTTCTCCTTTAAAGAAATTGCAAAGTGGCAAGGTGTCAGTGAGTACGTTTCCTAGCAACCATCAAAGCACTTGAACCTGGAAGGAAACTCTGACAGAAGCGGTCTGGCAGACCCAAAGCCACATACGACATACAAGAAGAAAGTTTCTGAGAAGTCAACAGCTTGCGTGATAGGCGCTCACAGGAATAGCGGTTTCAAAGCAGCAGGCTTAACAACTGGTCGAATAAGGAAGTCTCAGTTTCAACTGTGAAGAGAAGACTTCGACGCTGCAGGTTGACAGGTCGAGTGGCAGTAAGAAAGCATGCTAAGATGGCAAAATGAAGAAAAAAGGCAATGCCTGGGTCATGAAGCACCGCCAGTGACACTGAAAACTGTAAGAAGGTTTATGGACGCGATGAATCAAAATTTGAAATATTCGGTTGCATCCACACAGGTTTTTGTACGCCGTCGAGTAGGTGAAAGGATGGTTCTCAGTGTGTGACACGCAACTGTCCAAACATGGAGGAAGGAAGTTGTGATGATCTTGGGCTCTTTGCTGGATCTATGAGTCGGCGACTTTACACAGAGTGAACTGGCACCCGAACCAAAGGGGCTACCAACAGCCATTTTGCAGTTCCATGCTATAACCCCTGATCTACGCCTAGTTGGTCAGGGGTTCATCACAGCAAGATATGAACTAAAACTACTCCAGGCTATGTCAGACTACCTAGAAGAAAAGAACAGACGGTAGGCTTCAAATCATAGATGGCCACATGTCCTAGAATAAACCCATCGGAGCTGGTTTTTTGGGATGAACTGGACAGAAGGGTGAAGCAAAGCACCTAAGTGCAAAACACTTTGTGGGAACTTCTGCAACAGTGTTGGGGAGAACTTTCGCGAAGCATATTTGATTTCCATTGAAGAAAGAATGCCAAAGTATGTTCGCTGTTATATCGCGCAAAAGGTGGTACTTTGATGAAGTCAAAAAATTTAGATTAAATTTTGTTCCAACAAAACGATTCCATGATTTTCTTTTTTTATCTGCATTGTTTATTGTTACTGCTTTATATTTTCAGAAGTAGCATTGAAACATTAAACTGCTTAATTTCGTAAAAACTCGTGAACATGGGGGTGTTTTCTAAAATCTTTGACCGGTAGAGTAGATCCAAGTTGTCTCATTTTTCGACATAGCTGTCATTGATGATTATTATCAACTTAAGAGTACTCACCATATGGAAGCGCTCTTATCCAAAGTGTGCACAAGTTTCTTCCTGACGCATCTCTTTATTTGGGTGGTATATAGGAACAGACGCTGCCTTGATCGCTCAAAATAAAACAACCGGTTATGTACATTGAAGCAAAAAGTGCCGACTGCTATCGTGGCAATATACAGTATAATACACGCATGGTTATATAACTTAGTCTTTGGATAATTTCAATGGACTGGCCTCGGCTGACCTAGAATCCTGAAGGCCTAAGGCCTTGGAAGCCTGAGCCCTATACAACCTGTCACTTCAGAAGGCCATGAATGCATATGGCTCCAAGCTTCATATTTGATGATGCTTTTAACAGTCGGTTAGGTTGTTTTACAATGAACGGAAAACTTATAGGGAGGGCATGGCGATTGTGGGATATCATACTTTCGAAGAGGTCTTACATCTACCAAAGTGGCGGCCGGTATGATTTTTTTTTGCAGGTTCACAATGCGAGATTGGCGTTTGGCCAGCTGTCCAACCAACCAGTATAAAGCAGACATACATACATATTGTACCGGCCCGACAAATCGCGGAGGAACACGAGGGATGGATTGCGTTGGGTTCTCACCGGAATTGCAGGCCATCGTACATTAATAACTTTGGTGACGATGGGTCGCTAGTCGACCGCCGAACAGCCAATAATTGATACAGGCTTAGGGTCTAGTCCAAGAAACCGTTTCCTCAGGGACAAGTGAACTCCTTACGAGGGAACGTGCCTCGGTACGTATTGTGTTAACAGATTACCGACCTGATCAGGTGCGTAGAGCGGCAACTTGCCCAGTACTATACCAGCTATGAAGCGAATGGTTGGGGAATAACGTCCCGTAGCAAAAGGTGCGAGCCATGCTGGACCATGAAGGAAAAACATGAAACGAGGTGGGAAGAATTTCTACAGGGCAATTATTACAACCAAAGGAGGAAGGTTGTAGCATTAGTGAACATGGGATTTTATTGGTTTGTACAGCAGGGAATGTTTGCAATTTATTGGGATGTGGCAAAGGACAGGCAATCTTACAAAAGCAGATACAGAGTCAGAGTTATCCCGAATATCTTCTGCAATCTTAATTATGCTAGAACAGATGCCATATCACATCACACACACACACACACACACACACACACACACACACACACACAACACCACGAGGAAGATTAGATATAGCCAGAGAGAAAGAGGGCAGGTGAGGTATATTCATCTAATACTGGTGGCGGTCGGCAGATCAATGCACCTAAAAACAGAAGAGTCAGAACGCTGAGGGAGGGTAGGTGAGAGCATATTGGTTATGTTAATATGTAGTGGGGTGGGAGGTGTGGTGTCAAGTGCGATGTGGGGGGTGCAGTGTTGTACAAGAGGGAAATGTGATGTGAGTCAGTGCATTCGCTCCTTCGGTTCGGCCGCAAAGAAACAGTCGAAACTTCGCCCAGGTTAATGCTCTTTTATGCATCCACAGTAGATTGAGGTGATGGAAGAAGATAGAAGAAGAAGATGCATAAGGAGAAAGTCCTCTCCCTATTGTGTAAATGTCTATAACCTATTGAGGATGCACTTGATGGAGGCAGCCTGACCACTCCAGCGGCAGTAGTGTGCGATCCCACCTCCCGCTTGGTTCGGGGACTCGGCAGCTCTTTGCTCTGCACCGACTCAGCTCGTGACTGCCTGATTGTCGATCCTGTCTGGCCCGTGTCCTTCGGTGGAGCACCGACAGCCCCGAACACAAAGGCAACGCAGCAGCAGTGACCAGCGAGCATGGGAACAAGGATGGACTCGGTCGTTCAGTCAGCCCTGCTTGCCTGCACATGAGCATGCTGACTGGAAGAGGACTCGGCCCCAAAAAGAGTAAGGCGAACTGAACTCTGCTCTGGGCCTTTTATGAGCCCAGGTGAAGGGAGGGGCCGAGGACTGGCTCTCCTTGAGCCGCAGGTTAAATTCGCCTCCTTTATTGGGGCCACAGCGGCGCGTAGCATGCCCCGCCAGGCACGGAGCGCCGCAAAATTGGCTAGTCACTGCCTGAGGTGAGGTGGCGTTGGGAATTGGCGGTGCACATTTGAATGGGGCATGGGCACGCCAAACTCCAACCAAACGATGTACCGGTGCATGTTGGCGGAATGTGCCCACAGCAGCGAACAATGCTGGTAAATGCTTGTAAGCATGTGCTCATTTTATCTTGCTGGACGAAGGGAAGTGCCAAATTTCCCAGTCGCGGAGAGAGAGAGAGACACGAGAGAGAGACAGAGAGAGACAGGGAAGAGACAGAGAGAGAGACAGAGAGAGGAAAGAGAAGACAGAGAGACAGCGAGAACACAGAACAGAAGACAGCGAGGACAGAGGAGACAGAGAGAGAGACGAGAGAGAGACAGAGAGAGACATAGAGAGAGCGAGCCATGCGAGAGACAGAGAGAGACAGAGAGACTTTTGGTATCTTTTTATTATAAAAATGGAAAGAAGCGCCCAAATGGAGTTGACATTTCATTTCAGAGCCAAGAAAGGAAAAACCAGGAACATTCTGAAGAAAAGGAAAGGATTAATCGGCGTGGATTATATACAGCACAATTTCACAAAAGTAAAATTCTCTCGGACTTTGCAATAATTCTTTATACACCATTTTGATTCGAACTGCGGTAATCTCCAGTTCTGAAAAGAACAGCAAAAATCCAATTTAAACACACGATTATTCCAAGGTTTTTGGACAATAACAAAGCATCTTCATCATTTACTCAACACCATCAGTTTTCTTTTCTTGACTTATATACTGCATCTTTGCCTGAGCAACAGGAAATTGGCTACACAGCATTGGAATTTTTGTGTGGGATATCCAATCGTAGATTGAACAACAAGTGTTAAAAAACAAACAAAACTCACAAAACAATTCGAAGTAAGATAAATAAAGTGCAACCGTTGGCATTCACATAGATGTGAAAAAGGTTTTCAGACTTCTTACAAGGACATTCATCTACAAGCAGATTTAAAACAGTGTACAGTGATTAGAGGAAGGATCCAGTGTCCTAGTCTCCATGGAGGTTGCCCATGTCGTGGCGGTACAAGAGGGTGATAAAACTTTCCAGTTAGGAAAATAAGGGGGAGAACAAGGTAAGAGGTCTTCCATCGAACCTTGCTGTGTTATTTGCGTTGTTAAGAATTTAACACACTCAAATAAAGGTTCTTTTTGTTTGGGAAGGCATTGAAGCTACGTTAAAAAAAGACAGTAGAGGGTGGCAAGAAAAACACATACGAGTTCAGGAAAGGTGAGAGAGAAGGTCTTCGATGTGCATTTTTGTTTCATTGCTTTGCGGTCCTGCTCCAAGCAGGTGCAAGCTGTGGTGTATGTCCAAAGCATCATACAAAATATGCGTGCGCACGATTCGAGAGGATTGGCACCGACCAGGCTTGCCATGGCATCAGCTTACGATCAGCAGCTGCCGTTTGGGCTGAGAAGATCTGCATAAGATTTTTACCGCCCTTGTCGGTAAAGCGTTGAAATAAACACTATCAGCGGGCATATCATGGCAAAAAGGAGTTGTAGAACAAAGGTCTTCAGAAAACATCTGTTTCGAGGTGGTAAGAATGTGTAGCTCTTGTTATTGTCAGCGGCTTGCACGCATTTAGCAATCGCTCTGATTAGAAACAGAGAAGGGAATGTGTCAAATTTTGGAAGGTCATCAGGAAAGAGAGTGGCTTCATAGCCCTAGCCTTAACCAGCCTCTTGAAGGTGACGAGGACGTTGAACACCATGGTGGAGAGGGTCGCATGTTAGCATCCGAAGAGCAGCCCGAGAGTCGAAAGGCATTGCCGGCTCTTTATGTCGACGCAGGCTTGTCTCTCCTCGGTCCAGTGGTAAACTGAGGACCCCAAGGTCGCCGCAGTGTTTTCCGTCCCAGAAAAGGACACGAAGCACTTCTGGAGGCTGTTGAAGCAACACGCTGGAGGATGCAGCACGAAGAACCTGTGCCATTAGGTTAGAGGGCCACCGGTCTGTTGATAGACCAAGACTTCACGATTGACAGTTGTGTGATGCAGACCCTTTCCATTTTTTGGCAGTTTAACCCACAAACTCAAGCAGACTAGCCGGCATTATTTGGCTGATGAACCAATTTATTAGCTAAGACACTCCAAGGTATTGCACACCATCATTGGCCATGAAGTGGAGGCAAGGAAGTCTTTGGCGGCCAAGTTAGCTCAAACGGACGCGAGCCAAAGGGCGCTCGTTTTGTTTCCAATTTACTGCTTTGGTGTAAGAAGCCTTTTCAAATAAGGAACAAACAATAAAGAACGATGTAACGTCATTGATATTTGTACGAATACACACACGTATCACGTATGCCAGTACTTGATGGGCCGTTCAAGCTTGGGACAAACTAACGCCCTATGGTTGTCTACAACGGCAAAGAAACTAGTAGGGGTTCGATGGAGAGAGCATAAAGAACCCGGAAAGAGGCAACCTTGTCTAATTCTCGCTGTTAAGACAAGTGGGTGCAAACAAGTTCATTGTATATCTTACGCCACCATAAATATTATTGTATAGGTATTTTAATATAAGAGATGAAGGTTGAACAAGTCCAAACCGCTCAGTACTTCGAAAGGTACGATTGTCAAACACGGTCAAGGCTTTCTCCTGATCAAGGAGAAGAAGTCTCTAAATCTTTAGGGTTTTTCCTTGCACAGTTCAATGAATGTTCTCCAAGGGAGATGTTGTCCTAAATGGAACGTTTTGGGACAGCGTAACACTGGTTTTCCTTCAACACCGAGCGATAAAATGAGGAGTTAAGCGTGATGCAGGGTTCTTCGAAAATATCTTTATAGTCCGTACATAACAGGGAGATAGGACGCCATTTTCACACCAGCACCATGGTCTCCCTTTTTTGGGATGGGGTAAGAAGAAGCTCGTTGGCAACTCCTGAGGTAGCTCTCAAGCTGGCAGCTTGCGTTCAAGGGGTTAATGATTTCTGGCGCCAGATAAGTGCAAAACTTCTTGTAAAATTTCGGGTTGTAAGTCATCCACAACCAGGTGCTTTCCCAATGGCAAAGGCCGTGCAGGGCAGTGCAGTTCATCAAGGTAATGGGCCTTTCCAGTTGGGAAGGCGCCCATCTTCAACAATACTGGCAGGCGGCTAGCGAGATCGAGGCGACACTGACAGGATTTATTTGTTCATTGAATATATTTTCGAAAAGTATCCTTCACGCGGAAAAGTTTGATTTCTGAAAGCACCTGGTTTGGATGGACTTACAACCGAATTTTACAAGAAGTTTTGGCACTTATTGGGTCCAGAAATCATTAACCCCTTGAACGCAAGCTGCCAGCTTGGAGAGCTACC
>CM068957.1:18666862-18678646 GCA_035128595.1 Eptatretus atami
AAAGAAGAGAGATGAGAGAGAGAAGAAGAGAGAGAGAGAGAGAGAGAGAGAGAGAGAGACAGAGAGCAGAGACAGGAGACAGAGACAGAAGACAAGAGGACAGAGACAGAGACAGAGACAGAAGACAGAGACAGAGACAGAGACAGAGACCAGAGACAGAGAACAGAGACAGACAGAGAAGAGACAGAGACTAAGAAGACAGAGAGACCAGAGACAGACAACCACACCAAAACGGTTAGAGGCATAGAGTGGAAGCTCCCTTGTTGGTTTCATCAGTCAGTAAGTGACCACTATATTCGTTATTGGTGTGTGTCCTGTCTGTTGGGTAGTCAATCTAGTCACCCCTTATTATCAGTATTTTCCGTCGATATGTTTGTTTGTCTGTCTGTATGATGTCTGTTCGGTCCAGTGCTCCGTTAATACAATGGCGATTTTCGATGAAACTTTGGTTGGTAGGTTCATACCATGACCTAGTTGTGTCGAATGAGAACCGTTGCTATGGACCTAGCAATGGACCTTTGAATTTTCAAAAAAATCTCAAAAATTAAATTTTTGCGAAAATCAAAGTCGGGCCACGAGCAACTGTGGGTAGTACATTCAGGCCCATATGTCAAAAAATTTCCAGACGGATCCCTATGAAACTGTCGGAGAAGATAGACTTTGAATGAACCCTGGTCGAAAACAATAAAAAAAAACGACGTTCGTTATATCTCAGAGACTATGATGTCAGATATCACATGAATGGTATGGTTAGGTTTATGGTATGTCCTAGTTATCGTGTGATGAAAGAACCGTTGCTATGGACGCTTTTTGTTCGCTAGTAACGGCTGAAAAACGACTAATTCCGCACTTGATTCGACTCGCATGTCCCCTACCGGCGCTTGTTGGGTAATGATCGAGTGCGAAAATAAAATCTCAAAAAACAAAATTTGAAATTTGTTCTAACCCTTTTATCAGTATTTCCGTCGATATGTGGGTAGTCGATCTAGTCGAAAAAAAAAATTGATTTTGAGATTTGTCCTACCCTTATTACAAGTATTTAAAAATGGCGATTTCAGTTTAATACAATGGTGGATTTGCGATGAAACTTTGGTTTGGTAGGTTCATACCAATGACCTATGTTGTGTCAAATGAGAACGGTGCTATGGCACCAGACCGTTTGCCTAGCAACGGGACTTTGAAATATATTGAAAAATTATAAAAATTAATTTTTTCGAAAATCAAAATTCCGGGCCACAGACGACTGTGGGGCAGTACATTAGCCATATTGTCAAAAATTTCCAAGCAGATTTCCTATGAAAACTGTGCGGAGAAGAATAGACTTTTGAATGACCCTGGTCGAAAACAATAAAAAAACGAAGTTTCATTATATCTCAGAGAGACTATGAGTCAGATATACATGAAACTGATGTGATGGTGAGGTTCTATGTATGTCCTAGTTTTGTGTGAGAAAGGAACCGTTGCTATGGACTGCTTTTGGCGCTAGTAAACGGTTGTAAAACGACTAAATTCGACTTGATCGAACTACCCATGTCCACACTACCGTGTTTTGCGTAATCGATCGAGTCGAAAATAAAAAATCTACAAAAAAAAATTTGAAATTTTGTTCTACTAAACCTTATATCAGTATTTCCCGGTCGATATGTGGGGTAGTTCGATCTAGTGAAAAAAAAAAAAATTGATTTTGAGATTTGTCCTACCTCTTATTATCAGTATTTAAAATGGCGATTTCAGTTAATACAATGGTGTTCTCGATGAAACTTGGGTTGGTAGGTTATACGCATGACCTAGTTGTGTGCAATGAGAACGTTGGCTAGTGGGCACACCGTTGCCTAGCATACGGGACTTTGAAATATTTGAAAATTATAAAAATCTTAAATTTTTTCGAAAATCAAAAATCGGGCCACGAACCGACTGTGGGCAGTACATTCAGCCATATTGTCAAAAAATTTCCAGCCAGATCCTATGAAAATGTCGGAGAAGATAGACTTTGATGAACCCTGGTCGAAAGACAATAAAAACGAAGTTATTATATCTCAGAGACTATGAGTCCAGATATACATGAAACTGTTATGGTAGGGCTTCAGATGGTAATGTCTCTAGTTTTGTGTGAGCAAGACCGTTGCCAGGACCCCTCCGTTTGCCTTGCAACGGCCGAAAAAAACCTCTAAATGTTGGGGGTATTTTAACGAAAAAACAAATCTGCAGCTATTAACGCCTTGAAGCTAGAATCAATGAATTTTCTTGTGCTTAATCTAGGTCATTCCCCATCGAACGGGCCCCATCGCGTAAGGTTCTATTGGTAGTCGACTACCATGTCCGCCTACCAGCTTGTCTGTAGTGTTATGTCTGTCTGTCCCAAGCATAGCTCCAATGGGTTTGATCCGATTCCTGATAAAATTTTGGGTGGGAGGTTTATTCATGGGTCTAGTTGTGTTTTCTCTGGAGAATGGGCGTGGTGCGGCCCATTATGGGCGGAGCCTCGCCCAAAAACATGTGTTTTTAGGGGGTAGCCGATTTCAAATTTGCATCTTCTCCGAGGGGGTTTGTCGAACCTGGCAGGAAGTTCGGTACTGTGGTTAGCCCAATGGCACTGCATAGCCCCACAAGAGCTCGATTTTTCATTTTTCTCCCCAGGTGCAAGGCCACAAGGTCACGACTTAGAAAATTGCGGATTTTGACACATAAAAATCATGACGACCGCCACAAACTTTGGACTAGGATGACAATGATTTTTTTATGCATAATCTTGAGGTGCATTCCCCACATAAAGTCCTTGAACCATTTTGGCTCTATGCTCGAACACCTTGCCCGTGGCGCCCCCTTCTGTTGTTTTTACGCTGATATTCATCAAAGTATGGAATAATCCGAGGAGTGCGAAATGCATATAGCCTATTGAGTTAATTGTCCTGGAATGTTTCGCAGAGGAAGTTTTGCAGCGCAAAGGTCATAATCCTTGGACCTTTGAAGTTCACAAAAGGTCAAAATTTTCAAAAAGTTGTGGGAATCGAACCGGTGTTTCGACTTCTTCGACGAACTAACTCCAATAAGCTGTCAGCACGTGATCCTGTTTCCTTATTTTAATGTCCAATCATTGTTTTGTGACCTTAAAGGTTATGCAAAGGTCAATTTTGAAAGTTTGTTGAACGAAACCTGGGTTTTTCGACATTTTGCAGCTAATTAATGTCCACAACATTGTTTTTGTGACTTTAAAGGTTATGCAAAGGTCAAATTTTGAAAGTTCTTTGAAACGAAACCGGGTTTTCGACATTGTTGCAGCTAATAACCTGTCACTGCGTACCACATCAATGGTTGATCAATTTTATAACTTGGTCAAAATCATCATCAATTGTCTCATCCTTGACTTCTGAAACAATCTACATCGTCATAACGCGCTCGTGAACCATTGGTCGTCTTCAGACCTTGTTTTTTGTTTAAATGGTTTCATGTGGGAAACCACCTGAAGATAAAGGTTGCTCAGAAAGATTCCACAAAAGCGAGAGTCTATAGAAATGTTATTTAGGAAGTTCATAGCAAATAATTCCATTTTTGCTACAAGAAGACGCGAACAAAATAAAAATGTACAAATCTATCCATCTGGATACCAGACTCAGCAGTGTAATGGTTAGAGCTGTACTTGAGCCTGGGAGGTTTGGGCGTCAAAACCCTGGGTGGAGTCATACTGAAAGACTTTAAAAATGGGGTGTATGCTGCTTCCTTGCTTGATTTGCTCAGCATTTAATAAGGATAGAGCAATGGACAAAACACTGCTGGGAAGGCAATGGCAAACCAACGGTCTGTAAAAGATGACCTAATATTACAGTATATATAAAAATATATTATAGAATAATAATTTTTAATTTTTAAATAATTTTTATTTTTTTAATATTATTTTAATTATTATTTTAGAATAAATTATATTTAATTATATAAATATAAAAAAAAATATTTAAAAATAATTTTTTTTTATGATTTATATAAAATATTATTTTATTATTTCTATATTTATATAATATTTATATTATATTTATTGTAATTAAAAATATTTTATATAAATAATATTATTTAATATATAAAAGATAAAAAAAATAAAAATTTTAATATTTTATATTATATTAATTATTATTTTAAAAATTTATTATATAATTATTTAATTTATATATTTTATTAATTAATAATATATATTTATTTATATATATTAATATTATAATATTTTAAATATTTTTATATAATAAAAAATATTTTTATAATTTAATTTAAATATAATTATATAATTATAAATATAAATTAAATATTTTTTAATTTTTTTTAATTTATATATAAATTTAAAATTTTAATAATATTTAATATATATTTATATTTAAATTAATTATTATATTAAAAATAATTATTTTTTATATTTAAATTTTTATTATTAATATTATTATATTAAATATTAATAAATTAAAATAATTATTATATTAAAAAATAATATAAAATATTAATTATTTATTTTATAAATAATTTATTAATAATTTAAAATATTTTATTTATTTTATTTTAATTAAATAAATTATAAATATAATAAAATATAAATATTATAATTTATTAATTTAAAAATTATTTTAATATAAAAAAATAAATTAATATTAATTAAATTAATAATATGATATAAAAATTATATATACATATTATATTATATATATATATATATATATATATATATAGTATAATACACATATTACACATATACAAATACAATAGTCACACACACGATAAAAACTGAAGCGTATTAGGAAGCACGTTACATGTATTAAGGAAGCAACGTGTAACATGAAATTCCACGCTGATTATTCTACACAAGTGTTGTCCTATGATGATACGCATTGATAAAGCACTTGCTCTATTGAAATCAGAACCTAATCCGAAATATAAAAAAACGTGTAACCTTTCTGAGAAAGAGGAACATGAGAAATAATTGTAATAGTGTAGAGAAAATCGTGCAAATTTGATACAGTAGCATAAAATTCATTTCTGTTCTGCAGGGTTTCTGATAAAATCTGCCCGTTTTAGCAATTTGAAATCAAATTTTTGAAAAATTTAAAAAAAAAAATTCAAAATAATTTGAAGTCACAGCTGGCTGATTCTTGAAGCGTAAGTGAACATCCAGACAGAGAACAAGGGGATGATGCAGTCTCAATTGGATGGCCAGCACTTATCAATCCTACCTCCATGCACTTCAAGATATTTGATAACTAGCTAAAGAAAAAAGACATCATCCCAAGAGTGAATCTTATGGTGCAGGTAGGAGAGGATGGACGTAAGTGGTTTGATGTGTCCAATAAGTCAAGTCTGAAGTTCGACGGCAAGGTCGAAAAGGGAGCAAAGGATAGAAAGAGTGAGCAGGAACCAGTAAGACACCATAATGAGTAGCTTCTTCGAATGACAGCACAAGACGAGCCTGTTCAACTTCTGCGGAAAAGATGTGTGAGGCACAGACGAAAGCACAGTCATGTGTCACAAAAGGAGAAGATGGATTAGCAAACACAAGGAAGTCACTGGATGCTGTGCCTTCCCATGTTGATGAAGAAGCTGACACTCGAATATTGTACATTGCAGGGATGCAACGACGGATGTAGCAAGTCCATTATCAATTATGACTCAATGACAACGGACGTACTCGTATACAATATCTGTATGCCATCCTTACAGGAACAGGTCTTGAGACATGTGGATTGCTTTGCAAGGAGCCAAGGCGTGATGGATTCCAGTCCATGAGGTGTTTTGAATAGGGCCTGAGAAAGTAGAGGGATCCCATATTCATGCATTACACTGGATGTGACGTCGTTGTCCTGCCTTCGCGGTTAAAGGGAAGAAAACTGGCATGGCGAGCAATTGGAAGTCTTTGATGATGTTTTCTGAAACATTCACCAATCTCAGCGAGCATCAACATTGATTGTGATTCTTGATTTTTTGAAGTTTTTTTTTCTTTCAAATTTTGGATTTTCAATGGCAATCAGGAGATTTATTAGAATCCCCACTGGGAGAGAAATATGCCATAATTTGATGGCTTGTATATCATTTGCACGAATTGCCTCTCAAAAATGTGCTGTTATCTGCTACTAAATCAAAAACAAGTTATAGAACATAAATCGTGATGGACTGAGGAATTATTTTGTTCGCTATTAGGTCAGATAAAGCGGTCTTCTTCTAAGAGGAGTGTGGTCAGGTCAGGTTGGTGAGCTTGCGCCGAGCAGCGTGTCGCTGCGTCCGCTTTTGCAGTATCGGGGGCTCCATCTGCCATCACCGAGCAGATTGCCTGGCCCATCCCATCTCCTTGAGATGGTGATCACACTGTGCTAACCACGAGAAACGTGGTTGGCCATATCGCCTCCTACACTCACGAGACTCATCGCTGAGAATTGGTGAGCAGGATCACTCAGGAAAACGAGTCACATGTCCATACGCCGAGCTTGAGCCACGGACTATGCAGGTAACAAATGTCAATTTGGTCCTTTCAGCAACCGCTCGTTAGACACAGGCTGACAGCAATAGCCAAGGATTCTCGAAGAGACCTGGTGCCGAAAGGAATAAGTCTCTGCTAGATCTGGTCAGAGCCAAGTCTCCATCCGTAGACAAGACTGGAAGCCCAAGACCTGAAGACTTGGACCTTTGTCCCTTCCGAAGGCCAGGGCAAGCACACACCCCATGATCCAGTGAATCCCATGACCCTTTCAGCCGGACCCAAACATCTGTTGACCTCTGCTCACAGCCAGTAGAGACATGAAATATAGTGTAAGGTAAGTGGTAAGTGAATCTCTCTGTGACTCAATACTCACACAAACAGATACAGACACAATAGCTGCATCCAAGATGTCATTGTAAGCCTAGATCTTAGTTTTTGACCCAGGAAACCATAATCAAGTGGCCCCGATCTCATTCAGCACTCGAGGGCCCCAAAAGGATCCAAAGTCTCCACAAGATGACTGCATCATTGCGAAATAAAAGTCAGAGATCTTGACATTCCCAAACGACGCACACACAGCTTGATTCTCTGACATCTCCCAGAATCCAGTCCATAAAAGCACAGAAAGTGGTGAGGCAGTACACACCCGATGAACTTCAGTACAACTGGAAATATGTTGGAAGATGGTACACATCATCACAGCACACTCATATAGAGTATAGTTCAGACATCAGATGATCAGTATTAGTGGCACCCCATGAGACTAAGAATCTCTAGAGGGCATCAGATTCCTGAATCAAATGCTTTGCAGAGATAACATAGGCTCAAGTAGTCTGTGAGACTCTCGTCTGCGTTCGTTGAGGACTGAAGCAAGTTTAACGGTCAATCGTGTTCTTGGTGTAATCCTGACTGCTCTGGTGCTGGTGCTGAAAGCAGATGGTGGCAACCCGAATCAAGAATTATTCGAGCAAAGCTTGTCTGGCACTGAGGCAGCGTCACCCCTCGTAGTTGTTGCAGTCCTGGCATCCCCCTTCTTTCCAGAGAGGGACAACAAGGCCCCCTCTTCCAGTCAGTTAGGAGATGCCTGTGTTCCAGGCAGAGACAGAACTCATGCAATGACAGTGCGCATTTCCACCAGTCTTGAGAATTCAGCCATGATGCGACAGATCCGCAGAGCTTTACCCCATTTCACGGTTCACCACAACTGTATTTCCACAACAAAGGTGGATCACAGTTGATTGGAAGGTCAGCATAGGGATAGTAACACCCTGACATCAACTCAACATGGTGGATCAACCTTGTACAGCCGATCAACGTAACTGGCCCAGCGGGCCTTCTCCTCGACTCCTCTGTCAATGCCCTCCACACTCCGCTCTCACGTGCAGTACATAAGGGGTCGGCTTTTGAGGAACGCAATGCGCAAATTCGCCTGTAAGCAGGACGAGAATCATTTGACACAGGTGATGCTCTACCCCCACAGATTCCTCGCACATTAGGCCTCCTGTCCACCTCAGCGCACGTCACAGTTTTACGCCTCAACTCCTGAACAGCTCAGCTCTGGCCATTCATCTTGGCCCTGCGACCCAGTCAGTGGTAATCCGTGTCTCTTGAGAGACCAAATCTTCTTCACCGGAGGTGAGTTCCAAGATCACCGGCAACATCAAGGATGGTGGTGTTGAAGGCACTCCACACCTCTTCAGGATTCTCCAAAGCACCCAGACACCCAAAATCCCCGCTTAGCCTGTTCACAACTCCTCAGCTACCCTCTCATCCTTGAGTTGCCAACATCCAGCCTAGCTGGGATGGTACCATTCTCCCAAATTTAAGCTGCAACTTCAGAGTTGTACCAACAAGCTGTGGTTGGTCTGAGCACTCCGGTTAACACTCTGCAGTTCTGGATCATCCTCACGCGACGATCAATGAGCATGTGGTCAATCTCCTTTGCCACACCGCCAGCATTGGAATACCAAGTCCAGCGATGAGCTTGTGGCGCTGAACCATGAACCAGCCACGCTAAGTCCATGACTTCTTGCAAAGTCAAGGAACTTAGTGTTATTCAGATTCACAGTTCCAGACCCATGGGACCAACACTTGTCTCATATTCTATCCCTATCAGTTCCAATCGATGCATTGAAATCCCCAAAGACTAGAAGAGTATCTCGCCTGGGGCACTGATCAACAAATACTCGAGCATGGCATAGAATGCGTCTTCACGGTGAGATCACTCACCTCAGTTGGACAAACACAAGAGACCGAGAAATGACACCAAGGAGTGATGAATCCTAAGTCTCATTAATACACTCGTTTGACCGGTGTTACTCAATACCATTGGAATCAGCTTATTGGACACAGCTACAGCATCTCCTTGGCAGGGTAACCATCAGAGCGACAGACCAATCGTAGGTGTCACCACCACCATGATCTCGCACTATCCAGTCTCTGAACCTCAGAGAAGTGCTGCAATATCGATGTTGAAATGCTTGAGCTCAGCTGATAACAGAGACAGGTGATCATTCCTCTCTTAGGGGTAGGACTTCCGGGCACCCACCCGGAGGGACCACCTCAGGTTAACCCAAGGAGACCGCCGTCTGTTGGACGACACCTCAGCACCACCCCGACACACACTACCCGCAATCTAACTCGGGAAGTTACCCCGTGGTTTTTCTCCTATCATCAAAGAGTGGGGGTCCGGAAGGATTTGCCCCAATCCCGTCATCCATTGAGCTGTCCGGTGGAGGTCAGCTGCACAGAGTTACTCCCACGGAGTGAGTTTTCAATTTATTTTCTTTCTGGTTTTCTTATGGTTTGCGGAGTGAAGGATTTCACGGTAGCCAGAGTGCAAACCTTCCACCAACTTCCGAAAAAAAGTAACCCAACTGCAGGAGGACGTCCGCAGACACAGTTGGGCACTCAATATGGATGGCCGTTGGCTTCACAAGGAGCTCTTCCGCCTTTTGACAGGTTTTGTTTTTAATCCTGCTGGGTGTCCACGTCATACACCCTCCTGACCAGAAAACCTGGTGGGGGAGACAGTTTAGTCGCGACAACCCGACCATGAAACAGGTTAGTACAGGTTTACATGATACCTGTAGCAAGTCACAGATCTGATCTGTCCTGACTTGAGTGTGACACATGTGTTAAAATCACACATCCTCATTCTCATTGCACATCACTGCTGCTAAATGTTAGTTTGCTACAACTTGTGGTTTTTGTTGTTGTAAAAATTTTCTGCTGTTCGAAACTTCAGGACCTTGAGAAAAATAGACTACAGTGGGCGAAGATGCTGACACTGTGTATTGAGTAGTTAAAGATGTATTCCAGAAAATCAAAAGGTACTACTACTGTACAAGGCGGTTGATGAAAATTCACCTATTTCTCAAGGTAACAAGGCCGATTGCTGAACAAGGCCATATCCAAAAATGCAAGTTGTGAAGGACCATATTGTCCACAGCCTCGATAAACTTTTTTTTATTTTTTATTTTACTTTTGATCGTGTTTCACATTCGTGGATGAATAAAATGCCTGCAATTGTACAACATCAACTCCAAATAATCAAACTGATTGAGAAAGTAATGGAGCTCTGGAACATCACATTTATATTACAGGCACTCAGAAGGAAAAAATCCAAATACCAGGGGTGAAGATATGACGCAGGATCTCCCCCCCCCCTTGTTTTTTTTGCACCAAGGACCCACTGAGTTACCTCATTAATGACAAGGACACAGATACACCCTGATCTTTCTACCCATGTTAACCATTGACCATCCATCCATCCATTGGGACCATACTCCTGTGCAGAGCGTTGGAGCAGTCTCCTTGGCTATGGGCACAATCCTGGACAGGTCGCCACTCCGACACAGGATACCAGTAAGCTGGCGCTCATTTTTCCGACCTCGGAAGGATGAACAGGCAGAGTCAACCCCACCTGGTATTAATTCAACAGCCGAGTGGGATTTGAACTCAGGACCCAAGATCCCAAGCCCACAACGCTAACCATGAAGCCAACACCACCTTATAACCATTAACCCCTCCCCAAAACGACTCCTTTCCAAATTTCCAATTATTCCATCCTGAGAGTTTGTTTCTGTATCCATCTTGCCGCCCCGTGCATCCTCTCCTACCCTCACTCCGACTCACATCCCTTATTTGTTGAAGTCTCTCTATTTTGTCCTTCAACGCTGCTGTTGCTGTGTTCCTCCCACCCCCCCCCCGCCCCCCCCCGTCACAGCAACAGCAGCGTTGAAGGACAAAATAGAGAGACTTCAACAAATAAGGGATGTGAGTCGGAGTGAGGGGTAGGAGAGGATGCACGGGGCGGACAAGATGGATACAGAAACAAACTCTCAGGATGGAATAATTGGAAATTTGGAAAGGAGTCGTTTTGGGGAGGGGGTTAATGGGTTATAAGGCTGGTGTTGGCTTCATGGTTAGCGTTGTGGGCTTGGGATCCTTGGGTCCTGAGTTCAAATCCCACTCGGCTGTTGAATTAATACCAGGTGGGGTGACTCTGCCTGTCATCCTTCCGAGGTCGGAAAAATGAGCGCCAGCTTACTGTATCCTGTGTCGGAGTGGCGACCTGTCCAGGATTGTGCCCATAGCCAAGGAGGACTGCTCCAACGCTCTGCACAGAGTATGGTCCCAATGGATGGATGGATGGTCAATGGTTTAACATGGGTAGAAAAGATCAGGGTGTATCTGTGTCCTTGTCATTAATGAGGTAACTCAGTGGGTCCTGGTGCAAAAAAACAAGGGGGGGGGGGGAGATCCTGCGTCATATCTTCACCCCTGGTATTTGGATTTTTTCCTTCTGAGTGCTGTAATATAAATGTGATGTTCCAGAGCTCCATTACTTTCTCAATCAGTTTGATTATTTGGGAGTTGATGTTGTACAATTGCAGGCATTTTATCATCCACGAATGTGAAACACGATCAAAAGTAAAATAAAAAATAAAAAAAAGTTTATCGAGGCTGTGGACAATATGGTCCTTCACAACTTGCAATTTTTGGATATGGCCTTGTTCAGCAATCGGCCTTGTTACCTTGAGAAATAGGTGAATTTTCATCAACCGCCTTGTACAGTAGTAGTACCTTTTGATTTTCTGGAATACATCTTTAACTACTCAATACACAGTGTCAGCATCTTCGCCCACTGTAGTCTATTTTTCTCAAGGTCCTGAAGTTTCGAACAGCAGAAAATTTTTACAACAACAAAAACCACAAGTTGTAGCAAACTAACATTTAGCAGCAGTGATGTGCAATGAGAATGAGGGATGTGTGATTTTAACACATGTGTCACACTCAAGTCAGGACAGATCAGATCTGTGACTTGCTACAGGTAT
>CM068957.1:18688439-18704044 GCA_035128595.1 Eptatretus atami
AACCAAGTTTCATCGAAATCACCATTGTATTAACTGAAATCGCCATTTTAAATACTGATAATAAGGGTAGGACAAATCTCAAAATCAATTTTTTTTTTCGACTAGATCGACTACCCAACATATCGACGGAAATACTGATAATAAGGGTAGAACAAAGGTACTTAAATGGACTTATGCACTGTTTCATCTGTACAACATAAGATCAGTCATTGAATTATTCATCTAAATTTATCAGGGTAAATGAAATCTTCAGAGTATAGTATATAAAGAGACTGCTCATGAAGCAAAACACACACAAATAGAAATTTGGAACATGATGTGAAGTTGGTTGAAATAAGAAGATATGATAGTACAATAATGCAGAGATATAAGATAATGCGTTAAAATGTTCTGAGCAGGATGTTTAAGTTTCGAGAAGCGACAAAGATTTAAGCAGATGTTATCGGCAACAGGTGCAAAAGGTCTGACGGATTTTGATGCCTTGTGGAAAGCAGGTCTGGCACGTCTGAAAGCCTGTTCCAGGAGAAGAGATAATGACCTAAACCCAACCAAACAGGGATGAAACCAGTCCAACGGAAGCTGCAAACGTGCTGCTGAAAAAGACTTGTTATTGGTTACAGCACAAGTAACACAAAATATGAAGTCAGTCGGTTAACAGCCAAGATATACCTCCTGCCCAGACTATACCCGCGGTTAAAGGAGCAATCTGTTTCTATTACCATGGTATAGTGCTGAGCTAGTCCATTTAACCCGGGTATTATAGGCTAGGCTATTTCATACCCCAACCAAGCCAATTATACCCCTGACTCAGACAAAATTCAAGATACAGTATAATTTTGCATTTTATTTTCACACGCTATGACACAACCTTATCCACTACAGATACACAATTTAATCGCTTGAATGCCGTTTGCAACGTAATTCAAGTGCAGACTACAAATGAATCATAGCTGAATAAAATAATATTTGCTGTACAAATAAAGCCTATCCCTGAATTTATCAAAAGGAAACACGATGTTATTGCAACACGATTCACCAACTTTTAAAATTGGTGAATCTTCAATTACAGCCAACAAACTGATTCAATTTTCTTGGCATCTCTGAATTGACAAGAAATCTGACTTTAGATCTCAAAACACCAAAGCTCTTAAGAAAATTCGGAAACTATCAGGATTATAAATTAATCGAAACATGATTGCCACAACTACTCTAATTACTTTATAACAATGCATCTTTTGCTCAGTTTAAATGGTATTTTGGTGTGGGTTTTCCAAATCCAAAAGTTATTTACTGCTTCAAGAAAGCCATTGTAGTTACAAAACAAAAATATTATCTCACACAGACCCAATTTTTAAAAAGCTAAATATTCTCCAAAGTTACCAGATCTTTTTACATTCAAGAATTAAAAACTCTATTATAAACTACAACACAAAATGTTCCAACATATATATCCTCTAAAGTTTACCCACAATATCCAACCATTTATATGTATATTTAATGATTGCTTTATTTTATGACATTTTCATTCAATATAAATGGATATGTTGAACATCTTTAGCAAATAAATATCTAAACCTGAATCTTGTACATAGTTATTGAGAAATGATCTAACCAAAACATATATCAAACACAGTTAAAACATTGAACTGTTCCCGATACAAATGAAACAGACTTATTTATGAAGAACACAAGGGGGATATCTGACGAGTGGTATAATCTGTTCGAGCCAAAATATACCCCGGGGTATAAACCACCTGGGCTGTTTTATACCCCGGATTTATTTTGGCCTAACCAGACCTACCCGGCTATTAGTTTGTGGGGGGCTTAATATGGCCTGCTACACTGGTCTGGCTGGTTACTGATTGTCTGAAGATTGAGGTCGGATCTCTCTATGTAGCATGGGATTTATTACCCCAGCCAGAGGAGAGGTGGACTGCAGGATGGCCTTGACTGGAGTGCGCACATTTCACCTCGAAAGCATCAACCTGGGTTTGATCTCGACCAAGCTATAAAACTGTCGTCCAGGTTTTCCAAGGCAGGCGATCATCAAATGTGTTGCCGTCCCTTCGGAAATGGATGTTAAAATCTGTTCATTCACCCAGTATTACACGTTGTCTTTTTAAAAACCGAGTACGTCTATAAAGTAGCGTACGACAGTATTACAATGCAAGTAATCCCAAAAGGATGTAGTATTAATATGTGATAGTGAGTACGTCTATAAAACAGTGGTTCACAAAACTGGTACTCAGGTACTCATGCATGTAAAAAATGTAAAAAAAAAAACTAAATGCGTACTTCAAAGATGCTCAGAAAGATCAACAGCGTACCGCACAACAGAGGCTTTTGATGGAGGTTTTCCATCGAGTGGAAGAGAAGAGTTATTCCGTATAATTGATTTACAGTGATTCAAAATTTAAAGCGTACAAAATTAAGGTTACAAATTATAACGTAATAATTTATAGCCTATATTTGTAAGTTATAACTTTTAAGCATTAAAAAAAAAAAATAGAGTTGAAGGAGAACGCCTAAAGAAGAGGAGGCTTGAGGATCGATCCAGAATGAAAAAAGCGCGGTTTGTGAGTCTCGTCTGGAGTGCAACGTTCGAGAGCACCATCGTACAGAGGAGGAAGATGCATACAAAGCTGAGAGGTGCCATTAAAAAATCAGAGTGTGATTGGGAAAGCAGACAAGCATGCCGAAGCTCACAAAAAATTTTTTCATGAGTACCAATCCATTTCTGCTGGTACTTATTGGAGAACCTAATTTGAAAAAAATCATGCAACCCTGTCTCTAAAGTGCATTAAGAAGATGAGCGTATCTACAAAGTAGCGTACTGTTATAGAATGTGCATTCGTCTACAAGGGACGAAACAATACCCTCGAGTATGTTAAAATCTGATGTCCTTCTGGTGCGCGAATCCCTTTTGCACCGGCTTGCGAATCCCCTACAACTGCAGACCATCAGCCTTCTTCAATCATCAACAGGTTATGGAATCCATCTATCACTTTCAGACATGTTAAATCCTTCTCCAATGGCTTGATTCCGATCATCAATTTGATTCAGACCAGGTCACTCTACCCTGGTTATGCTGCTTCTGCTCTCCCAAACAATGGATCGAAGATCCTCAATGCCAGACATGAAACAGAGCCAATCTCTCCAGACATATTGCATGGCTTCGGATTCGGTCTGCACCCTGCCTCTGCCCTCACCAAACTCTCTTCCGATGTTATCCAAGGACATCTCCCACTCATGGCTCACAGACTTCCGCTCCTGCGAAGCCAACGTGTGGCCCTTATGGAGTTCTCTCATCCCTCTTCCTGTCCCAGGCTGTTGTTCCTCAAGGCAGCTTCTGGGCCCTGCTTCTTTTTCTGGATTTAATCAATGATTCTCTCTGACTCTCTGGAAAATCCTCTTATCTCTTTGCTGCATGACTCCACGCTCTGCTGTACCATCTTCATCTCTCAGTCGCCAAGCAGCAGATGCTTCACTCTCCGCATTATCTGGGAAAAAAATCACAAGTGTTTCAACTTGTGGAACATATCTTTTTAAACCCTAGAATCTCACACTCCACATGTCTCTCCGAAAGGGCCGTCTGGAACCCCCCCCCCCCCAACTTAATTTTTTCAAACAAATCATTTTGAAGAAGTCCTTTCAATCAAAGCTCGTGGTCTATTGAACTGCCATGTATCTTTCCTGGAAAACCAACATTTCCAAGCTGGTCTCCAAAGCCATCGCGAACGGGCATCCCTGCCACTCGTTGCATAAGTCCTTCCACACTGAGTTCGCTGGACCACATCACAAAGCTTTTGTCCGTCATTGGGCGAGGTAGTTTCTCAGTCAACACTTCATGTCAAAAATGCTGATGCTTGTGCTCTCGGGACAAATGGCTCGGGCATGCCGACTGGTAGAGCCGACGTGCTGGCCAATGTAAATGTATAACTAGCCGAGAAGTGTGCGTGCCTCAAGCGCCTTTGCGTGCCTCCTCCAGCTCAATATAAGCCGAGCGAGCAACGAACTGTCTGTGTCAGTCTGTCTGATGAACCACAAGCCGCTACCGTCTGGCAAACTGCCTTTCCGCTGCTTATCGCTGCTGAGCTGCTGTCTGCTGAGCCACAGTCTGTGAGAAAGAACAACAGCTGCCAATCGAACTGCTGTGCCCGATTATTGCAATGGATGCAGTGCACTGGACCAAGGCTGACAAGGTGTTCTGAGGGCCATAATGGCAGCAAACGAATCCTCAGGTACAGTGGCCATGGTATCACACTAAATTGACGGACCATGCCGCACAACATCACCACTCACATTTTCCCCTCCCTACCCTTCATTTGAGCTCGACTGCAGACCCACCATTTTGCGTATAGGGTGAGCAAAGAGCTGACCCCAAAGGCCCCGATCTCCCTCTCTCTACTTTCCTCTCTATTTTCTCTCTCTCTATGTGTGTGTGATGTGCCTGTCTGTCCCTAGATCGACGTACGATTTTCTTGTATTTCTATGTTGTACATGCCTTGTGAATATTTGTGTGTAAAATAACTTAGCCTGGTAAATATGTGCTCTTTGCACCGTTGGCTAAAACTATTACAAAACCTGGCCCGGTTATTTTTCCTTCATTGTTGATGTCGTGTACATTACTATTACAGTTGCGATGTTCGTACCCCACTGATTCGCAACGCGAAAGAGCCATAGCCCTCCACCTATGGTTTTGCTTAGCCTACCTAATAATTAAAATAATTGGATGTGACAGCCAAACGGTTCCCAGTTGCAGATTAACTAGTCCACCAGGTACAGGTAACGGCATGCTGGGTGCGAGGAACCCTGTCTCAAAGATAGTTGTCCCAACTCGTGTGGTGGGCCACAGTTGCGTACAACTCCGTGAAGCCACGGAGTCTATTTCGGCTTGGTGCTCAGGTTCAGGAGGTCAGGGAAGCGGATCCAACGAAACCCCCTCAGAGACCTCCTGTTCGACCCCGAAACCCGTAACATATGTTCGTTGATGAAAGCCACACCAGAAGCCTCCAGGTTGATGTTGAGCGCAGCAATTCAAATCAAAAATGTTCAGTATGACGAGCAAAAAGGATGGAGGAGGAGTTTGGGGCTCTTCAAAAGTTGGCATGTGACTTTCTATGCAGACAGTTACGTATAAAAATTAAAGTGAATGTTGAAAATTTTTTGCAATGATAATGGAACCTCGAGCCAAGTTATACAAGGTGGTCCAAAGTGCTGGTTCAAACAATACTGGGTTAAAACCAATATGGGCAAACCAACAAAGGCACATGTGTGGAACATGGTGCATCATCACTATGGCTTTGAAAAGAAAAACCACCAAATCGGTAAAAGAAAAAAAATAAAAAAAAAAAAAAAAAAAAAAAAAAAAAAAAAAAATTCACATTAGAACTTCGCACCAGACATTACATGTCTTTCACAAGTCATGTATTTAAATGCCGCCGTAAATTTCAAAAAAATAGTTTGATCTTAGTGATTGACTTGAGCTATTATCATATGTAAACGAACAACTGTTCCTCAAAGAACATTGTTTTGAAATTGTAAGAAGAATTGGATGTCATGTTGGCAAGTGTGAAACAACAACGTCATTTACAACTTGAAATCTCATGAGGTTAGGACAAGTGGAATCGAAGGACCTCACTGTGAACATAAGAGACTTGTGATGGCCATTGCTAAATAGCATCACCTGGAAATGCCACTGCGAGAGAGAGGGAAGATGATCTATTGAGAACATCATGACTCATGAGATGTTACGACGATCATTTCAACGCCACATCAAAGCAAAGCAACACGGATGAGACATTTCTTCGTCCCGAACAATGAAGAAAAAAAAATAACCTCCAAGATTCGGCCATGTATAAGGAAGCTTGAAAACAGTTCAATAGCTGTGGGATTTCTTGAATGTGGGAAAAACCATGAATGCGCAACTACAGTACTCATTACCAAAATGAAGTGAGACCACGAACATGCCGGAAAGCTGTGTCTTCAGGATGTGACACCATACATGTATACTGCGCTCGCATCATCGCTACCACCTCCCCAGATTTATTATGCGATGCTACAAGAAGATGTGAAAGAATAAAGGAAACAGTAGAAAAAGAAACACCGGGGGGGGTGCGGGGAGGGAACACAGCACAGCAGCAGCGTTGAAGGACAAAATAGAGAGACTTCAACAATAAGGGATGTGAAGTCGGCAGTGAGGGTAGGAGAGATGCACGGGGGACAAAGGATACAGAAAACAAACTCTCAGGATGAATATTAAATGGAAAGAGTGTCGTTTTGGGAGGGCGTTAATGGTATAAGGCTTGGTGTTGGCTTCATGGTTAGCGTTGTGGCTTGGGATCTTGGTCCTGAGTTCAAATCCCATCGGCTGTTGAATTAATACCAGTGGGGTTGACTCTGCCTGTCATCCTTCCGAGTGGAGAAAATGAGCGCCAGCTTACTGGTATCCTGTGTCGGATGGCGATCCTGTCCAGGATTGTGCCCGATAGCCAAGGAGACTCTCCAACGCTCTGCACAGAGTATGGTGTCCCAATGGATGGATGGATGGTCAATGGTTTAACATGGTAGAAAATCAGGGTGTATCTGTCCTTGTCTAATGAGGTAACTCATGGGTCTGGTGGCAAAAAAACAAGGGGGGGGGGAGATCCTGCGTCATATCTTCACCCTGGTATTTGATTTTCTTCTGAGTGCTGTAATATAAATGTGATGTTCCAGAGCTCCATTACTTCTCAATCAGTTTGATTATTTGGGAGTTGATGTTGTACAATTGCAGGCATTTTATCATCCACGAATGTGAACACGATCAAAGTAAAATAAAAAATAAAAAAAAGTTTATCGAGCTGTGGACAATATGCCTTCACAACTTGCATTTTTTGGATATGGCCTGTTTCAGCAATCGGCCTGTTACCTTGAGAAATAGGTGAGATTTTCATCAACCGCCTTGTACAGTAGTAGTACCTTTTGATTTCTGGAATATCTTTAACTACTCAATACACAGTGTCAGCATCTTCGCCACTGTAGTCTATTTTTCTCAAGGTCCTGAGTTTCGAACAGCAGAAAATTTTACAACAACAAAAAACCACAAGTTGTAGCAAACTAACATTTAGCAGCAGTGATGTGCAATGAGAAGAGGGGTGTGTGATTTTAACACATGTGTCACACTCAAGTCAGGACAGATAGATCTGTGACTTGCTACAGGTATCATGTAAACCTGTACTAACCTAGTTTCATGGTCGGTTGTCGCGACTAAACTGTCCCCACCAGTTTTCTGGTCAGGAGGTGTATGAGGACACCCAGCAGGATTAAAAACAAAACTGTCAAAAGCGAAGAGCTCCTTGTGAGCCACGGCCATCCATATATGAGTGCCAATGTGTCTGCGGACGTCCTCCTGCAGTTGGGTTACTTTTTTTCGGAAGTTGGTGGAAGGATTTGCACTCTGGCTACCGTGAAATCCTTCACTCCGCAAACTATAAGAAACCAGAAAAGAAAATATTGAAAACTCACTCCGTGGGAGTAACTCCTGTGCAGCTGCCCTCCACCGGACAGCTCAATGGATGACGGGATTGGGCAAATCCTTCGGACCCACTCTTTTGATGATAGGAGAAAAACCCGGGGTAATCTTCCCGAGTTAGATTGCGGTAGTGTGTTCGGGTGGTGCTGAGGTGTCGTCCAACAGACGGCGGTCTCCTTGGGTAACCTGACGTGGTCCCTCCGGTGGGTGCCCGGAATTCCTACCCCTAAGAGAGGATGATCACCTGTCTCTGTTATCAGCTGAGCTCAAGCATTTCAACATCGATATTGCAGCACTCTTGAGGTTCAGAGACTGGATGTGGCGAGATCATGGTGGGTGGTGACACCTATGATTGGTCTGGTCGCTCTGAATGGTTACCCTGCCCAAGAGATGCTGTAGCTGTGTCCAATAAGCTGATTCCAATGGTAATTGAGGTAACACCGGTCAACAAGTGTATATGAGACGTAAGGATCATCACTCCTGGGTGTCATTTCTCTAGTCTCTGTGTTTGTTTCCAACTGAGGTGAGTGATCTCACCGTGAAGGACGCATTCTATGCCATGCTCGAGTATTTGGTTGATCAGTGCCCCAGGCGAGATACCTTCTAGTCTTGGGGGATTCAATGCATCGATTGGAACTGATAGGGATAGATATGAGACAAGTGTTGGTCCCCATGGGTCTGGAACTGTGAATCTGAATAACACTAATTCCTTGACTTTGCAAGAAGTCATGGACTTAGCGTGGCTGGTTCATGGTTTCACGCCCACAAGCTCATCGCTGGACTTGGTATTCCAATGCTGCGGGTGTGCAAGGAGATTGACCACATGCTCATTGATCGTCGCTGGAGGATGATCCAGAACTGCAGAGTGTTAACCGGAGTGCTCAGACCAACCACAGGCTTGTGGTAGCAACTCTGAAGTTGCAGCTTAAATTGGAGAATGGTACCATCCAGCCTAGGCTGGATGTTTGGCAAACTCAAGGATGAGAGGGTAGCTTGAGGAGTTTGTGAACAGGCTAAGCGGGGATTGGGTGTCTGGGTGCTTTGGAGAATCCTGAAGAGGTGTGAGTGCCTTCAACACCACCATCCTTGATGTTGCCTGTGGATTCTTGGAACTCACCGTCGGGTGAAGAAGAATTTTGTCTCTCAAGAGACACTGGATACCACTGATGGAGTCGCAGGGCCAGATGAATGGCAGAGCTGAGCTGTTCAGGGAGTTGAGGCGTAAAACTGTACGTGCGCTGAGGTGGACAAGGAGGCCTATGTGCGAGGAATCTGTGAGGGGTAGAGCATCACCTGTGGTCAAGTGATTCTCGTCCTGCTTACAGAGGGAATTTGCGCATTGCGTTCCTCAAAGCCGACCTTAGTGTACTGCATGAGAGCGTAGGGTGGAGGGCAATTGACAGAGGAGTCCGAGGAGAAGGCCGCTGGGCCAGTTACGTTGATCGGCTGTACAAGGTTGATCACCATCTGTTGAGTTGGATGTCAGGGTGTTACATCCTATTGCTGACCTTCAATAACTGTGATCCACCTTTGTTTGTGAAATACAGGTTGTGGTGAACCGGTGAAATGGGGTAAAGCTCCTGGGATCTGTCGCATTCATGCTGAACTTCTCAAGACTGTAGAAATGCTGCACTCATGTCATTGCATGCATTCTGTGCTCTGCTGGAACACAGGCATCATCTAACTGACTGGAAGAGGGCCTTGTTGTCCTCTCTGGAAGGGAAGGGTGAATTGCCAGGACTGCAACAACTACCGAGGGGGGACGCTGCTCTCAGTGCCAGACAAGTCTTTGCTCGAATAATTCTTGATCGGGTTTGCACCATCTGCTTCAGCACCAGCACCAGAGCAGTCAGGATTTACACCAAAGAGATCAACGATTGACGTAAACTTGCTCTTCAGGTCCTCAACGAACGCAGACGAGAGTTCACCAAGGACTACTTGCAGCCTATGTTGATCTCTGCAAAGCATTTATTCAGTGAATCTGGATGCCTTTAGAGGATTCTTAGTCTTCATGGGGTGCCACTAATACTGATCAATCTGATGTCTGAACTATACTCTGATACTGAGAGTGCTGTGAGATGTGGTGATACCATCTCCAACATATTTCCAGTTGTTACTGAAGTTCATCAGGGGTGTGTACTGGCCTACACACTTTTCTGTGCTTTTATGGACTGGATTCTGGGAGGATGTCAGAGAGATCAAGCTGTGGTGCGTCGTTGGAAAGTCAAGATCTCTGACTTTGATTTCGCAGATGATGCAATCATCTTTGTGGAGACTTTGGAGATCCTTTTGGGCCTCGAGGTGCTGAATGAGGAGTCGGGGCCACTGGGATTATTGGTTTCCTGGGTCAAAACTAAGATCTAGCTTACAATGACATCTTGGATGCAGCTATTGTGTCTGTATCTGTTTGTGGTGAGGATATTGAGGTCACAGAGAGATTCACTACCACTTACTTAGCACTGATATTCATGTCTCTACTGGCTGTGAGCCAGAGGTCAACAGATGTTTGGGTCGGCCTGAGAAGTCATGGATTCACTGGATCATGGGGTGTGGTGCTGCCGTCCTGTACGGAAGGACAAAGGTCCAAGTCTTCAGGTCCTTGGTGCTTCCAGTCTTGCTCTACGATGTGAGACTTGGACTCTGACAGGGATCTGAGACAGAGACTTAATTCCTTTGGTACCAGGTCTCTTCGGAGAATCCTTGGCTATTGCTGGTCAGCCTCTGTGTCTAACGACGGTTGCTGAAGAGACTCAAATGACATTGTGTACTGCATAGTCCGTGAGCGTCAGCTCGGCTGTATGGACATGTGACTCGTCTTTCCTGACGCTGATCCTGCTCACCAGATTCTCAGCGAGGGAGTCTCGTGATGTAGGAGGCCGAGTGGCCAACCACGTTTCTCGTGGTTGCAGCAGGTTGATCACCATCTCAAGGAGATGGGGATGGGCCAGGCATCTGCCTGGGGATGGTCAGATGGACCCTAGAGTACTGGCAAAAAGCGGACGCAGCGACACGCTGCTCGGCGCAAGCTCCATACCTGACCTGACCACACTCCTCTTAGAAGAAAGACCAGTTTATCTGACCTAAGTACGAAACAAAAATGAATGTCCTCAGCATCCACGATTTATGTTTATAAACTTGTGTTTGATTTAGTGAGCAGATAACAGCAATTTTTGAGAGGAATCGTGCAATATGATACAAGCATCAAATTTGGCATATTGCTCTCCAGGGATTCTAATCAAATCTGCCTGATTGGCCATTTGAAAATCCAAATTTGAAAGAAAAAAAAAACTTCAAAAAAGTCAAGATCAGATCAATGTTGGATGCTGGCTGAGATTGGTGAATGTTTCAGAAACATCATCAAAGACGTTCCAAGTCTGCCATGCAGTTTTCTTCCCTTTACCGCCGAGGCAGACACGACGTCACATCCAGTGAATGCATGGAGTATGGGATCCTCTACTTTCTTCAGGCCTATTGCAAACTACCTCATGGACTGGAATCCATCACGCTTGGCTCCTTGGCCAAAGGCAATCCACATGTTCTCAAGACTAGTTCCTGTAAGGATGGCAGTACAGATATTGCTATGACGAGTACGTCGTGTCATTAGTCATAATGATAATGGACTTGCTACCATCCGTCGTTGCATCCTGGCATGTACAATATTCGAGTGTCAGCTTCTTCATGACAACATGGAGACACAGCATCCAGTGACTTCCTGTGTTGCTAATGGCATCTTCTCCTTTTGTGACAATGACTGTGCTTGTCGTCTGTGCTTCACACATCTTTTCCGCAAGGAAGTGAAACAGCTCAGTCTTGTTGCTGTCATCTCGAAGAAGCTTCTCCAGTTACTTGGGGTCTTACTGGTTCTGTCACTCTTCTTCTGATTCCTTGCTCCCTTTTCGACCTTGCCTCGAACTTCAGACTTGACTTATTGTACACATCAAACACTACGTCCATCCTCTCGTACTGGCACCATAGGATTCCACCTTTGGGATGATGTCTTCTTTAGCATAGTCATCAATATCTTTGAAGTGCATGGAGGTAGGGTATTGATAAGTGCTGAGCCATCAATGATGACTGCATCTCCTTGTTCTCTGTCTGGGATGTTCACTTACGCTTCAAGAATTTCAGCCACTGTGACTTCAAATTATTTGAATTTTTTTTTTCAAATTTTTCAAAATTTGGATTTTCAAATTGCCAAACGGGCAGATTTGATCAGAAAGCCCTGCAGAACAGAAATGCCAAATTTTAATGCTTGTATCATAATTTGCACGATTTTTCTACTATCTATTACATTATTTCTCATTTCCTCTTTCTCAGGGAAAGTTACACGTTTTTTTCATTTTCGATTGGTTCGTGATTTTCTAATTAGAGCAAGTGCTTTATCAATGCAGTATCATCATGACAACACTTGTGTAAGAATAAATCAGCGTGGAATTTCATGTTACACGTGCTTCCTTAATACATGGTACACGTGCTTCCCTAATACGCTTCAGTTTTATCTGTGTGTGTATGTGTATTTGTATATGTGTATATGTGTATATATATATATATATATATATATATATATATATATATATATATATATATATATTATATATACTGTATATAGTCATCTTTACAGACGTTGGTTTGCCATTGCCTTCCAGCATTGTTTGTCCATGCTCTATCCTTTTAAATGCGAGCATCAAGCAAGGAAGCAGCATACACCCCATTTTTAAAGTCTTTAGTATGACTCCACCAGGGTTTGAACGCCCAACCTCCCAGGCTCAGAGTAAGCTCTAACCATTACACTGCTGAGTCTGGTTATCCAGATGTAGATTTGTACATTTTTATTTTGTTCGGTCTTCTTGTAGCAAAATGGAATTATTTGTATGAACTTCCTGAAATAACATTTCTATAGACTCTCGCTTTTGTGGAGATCTTTTCTGAGCAACCTTTACTCAGGTGTTTCCCACATGAACCATTTAAACGAAAACAAGTCTGAAGACGACAATGGTTCACGAGCGGTATTTGACGATGTAGATTGTTTCAGAAGTCAAGGATGAGACAATGTGATGATTTTTGACCAAGTTATAAAATGATCAACATGATGTGGTACGAGTGACAGGTTATTAGCTGCAAAATGTCGAAAACCCGGTTTCGTTCAAGAACTTTCAAAATTTGACCTTTGCATAACCTTTAAAGGTCACAAAACAATGTTGTGGACATTAATTAGCTGCAAAATGTCGAAAACCCGGTTTCGTTCAACAACTTTCAAAATTTGACCTTTGCATAACCTTAAAGGTCACAAAACAATGTTGTGGACATTAAAATAAGGAAACAGGATACGTGCTACAGCTTATTGGAGTTAGTTCGTCGAAGAAGGTCGAAAACCCGGTTCGATTCCCACAACTTTGAAAATTTGACCTTTGTGAACTTCAAAGGTCAAGATTATGACCTTTGGTGCAAAACTTCCTCTGGAACATTCAGGAACAATATAACGTCATATAGGCTATATGGCATTTCGCACTCCTCGGATTATCCATAACTTTGATGAAATCAGCGTAAAACAACATGAAGGGGGCGCCACGGGCAAGGTGTTCGAGATAGAGCAAAATGGTTCAAGACTTTAGGTGGGAATGACCTCAAGATTATGCATAAAATCATTGTCATCCTAGCTCTCAAAGTTTGGCGGTCGTATGATTTTTATGTCAAAATTCGCAATTTTCTAAGTCGTGACCTTGTGGCCTTGACCTGGGGAGAAAATGAAAAATCGAGCTCTGTGGGGCTATGCAGGTGCCATTGGGCTAACACATACCGAAACTCCTGCCAGGTTCGACAAACCCCTCGGAGAAGATGCAAATTGAAATCGGCTACCCCTAAAAACACATGTTTTTGGGGCGAGGCTCCGCCCATAATGGGCGCACCACGCCCATTCTCAGGAAAACACAACTAGACCGATATAAACTCCCACCCAAATTTTATCAGGATCGGATCAAAACCCATGAGCTATGCTTGGGACAGACAGACAACATACAGACAAGCTGGTAGCGGACATGGTAGTCGACTACCAATAGAACCTTACGCGATGGGCCCGTTCGATGGGGAATGACCTAGGATTAGCACAAGAAAATTCATGATTCTAGCTTCAAGGGTTAATGCTGCAGATTGTTTTTTCGTTAAAATACCCCACATTTAGAGGTTTTTCGGCCGTTGCTAGGCAACGGAGGGGTCCTGGCAACGGTCCTTCTCACACAAAACTAGACATACCATGAACCTACCATAACCAGTTTCATGTATATCTGACTCATAGTCTCTGAGATATAATGAACTTCGTTTTTTTATTGTTTTCGACCAGGTTCATTCAAAGTCTATCTTCTCCGACATTTTCATAGGATCTGGCTGGAAATTTTTGACAATATGGCTGAATGTACTGCCCACAGTCGGTTGTGGCCCGATTTTTGATTTTCGAAAAAATTAATTTTTTATAATTTTTCAAATATTTCAAAGTCCCGTTGCTAGGCAACGTGGTGCCATAGCAACGTTCTCATTTGCACACAACTAGGTCATGGTTATGAACCTACCAACCAAGTTTCATCGAAATCACCATTGTATTAACTGAAATCGCCATTTTAAATACTGATAATAAGGGTAGGACAAATCTCAAAATCAATTTTTTTTTCGACTAGATCGACTACCCAACATATCGACGGAAATACTGATAATAAGGGTAGAACAAATTTCAAATTTTTTTTTGAGATTTTTATTTTCGACTCGATCGATTACGCAACAAGCCGGTAGTGTGGACATGGGTAGTCGATCAAGTCGAATTTAGTCGTTTTTCAGCCGTTACTAGCGAACAAAAGCGTCCATAGCAACGGTCCTTTCTCACACAAACTAGGACATACCATGAACCTACCATACCAGTTTCATGTATATCTGACTCATAGTCTCTGAGATATAATGAACTTCGTTTTTTTATTGTTTTCGACCAGGGTTCATTCAAAGTCTATCTTCTCCGACAGTTTTCATAGGATCTGGCTGGAAATTTTTGACAATATGGCTGAATGTACTGCCCACAGTCGGTCTGGCCCGATTTTTGATTTTCGAAAAAATTAATTTTTATAATTTCTCAAATATTTCAAAGTCCCGTTGCTAGGCAACGGTGGTGCCATAGCAACGGTTCTCATTTGCACACAACTAGGTCATGGTATGAACCTACCAACAAGTTTCATCGAAATCACCATGTATTAACTGAAATCGCCATTTTAAATACTGATAATAAGGTAGGACAAATCTCAAAATCAATTTTTTTTTTCGACTAGATCGACTACCCAACATATCGACGGAAATACTGATAATAAGGGTAGAACAAATTTCAAATTTTTTTTTTGAGATTTTTATTTCGACTCGATCGATTACCCAACAAGCGGTAGGGGACATGGGTAGTCGATCAAGTCGAATTTAGTCGTTTTTCAGCCGTTACTAGCGAACAAAAGCGTCCATAGCAACGGTTCTTTCTCACACATAACTAGGACATACCATAAACCTACCATACCATTTTCATGTATATCTGACATATAGTCTCTGAGATATAACGAACTTCGTTTTTTTTATTGTTTTCGACCAGGGTTCATTCAAAGTCTATCTTCTCCGACAGTTTTCATAGGATCCGGCTGGAAATTTTTGACATATGGCTGAATGTACTACCCACAGTTGCTCGTGGCCCGACTTTTGATTTTCGAAAAAATTAATTTTTGAGATTTTTTTGAAAATTTCAAAGGTCCATTGCTAGGTCCATAGCAACGGTTCTCATTCGCACAACTAGGTCATGGTATGAACCTACCAACCAAGTTTCATCGAAATCGCCATTGTATTAACGGAGCACTGGACCGAACAGACATACATACAGACAGACAAACAAACATATCGACGGAAATACTGATAATAAGGGTAGACTAGATTGACTACCCAACAGACAGACACACACCAATAACGAATATAGTGGTCACTTACTGACTGATGAACCAACAAGGAGCTTCCACTCTATGCCTCTAACTTTTGGGTGGTTGTCTGTCTCTGTCTCTCTCTCTCTCTCTCTCTCTCTCTCTCT
>CM068957.1:18718054-18738051 GCA_035128595.1 Eptatretus atami
GACCCCGATGAATGAGATCGTGGGTCATGTTACCGGGTTAGCACTTTTTGGCCAACTTGAAGTTCGGTTTCCTGGACAACCGTCGAAGAACGGTGTGCTTGACAACAACAGCAACACCAAACGAAGTGAGAACATAACTAAATCGCACAATCTCAACTCGAACGTTTCACGTTCGAGTCCGATGCCAGGACCCATGGGGGGGGGGGGATGAGGGGAGGTCACCTTGAGGCTAGGCGCGAGACGCCAAACATAGCGCGCGGAGCACGTGACTGCCGCACGCATCCCGCACGGACGGCCGGCTTTTTCAGGATTTCACGACACTGAAAGATTTCACGACACTGCAACATTACACCACACTGCAAGCTTGCACCACACTGGAAGATCACATTACACTGGAAGATTACGTTACACTACACTGGAAGCTTACGTCACACTGGAAGATTACACTACACTGGAAGATTGCACTACACTGGAAGATTACACTGCACTGGAAGATTACACTACACTGGAAGATTACACTACACTGGAAGATTACACTACACTGGAAGATTACACCGAGACTGGAAGATTACACGTACACTACAGGAGATTACACTACACTGGAAGATTACACGACACACTGGAAGATTACACTACACTGGAGATTACACTACAACTGGAAGATTACACGACACTGGAAAGATTACACTACACTGGAGATACACTACACTGGAAGATTTTTAGTGTATTTTTTTTTTTTATTTTTTTATTATATTTTAATTAATTTTTTATTTTTTTTTTTTTTATAAATTTTATTTTTTATATTATTATTTTTTTTTTTTTATTTTTTTTTTTTTATTTTAGATATTTATTCTTATTTTTTATTTTTTTTTTTTTTCTTTTTTTTTTTTTTTTTTTTTTTTTTTTTAATATATTTATTTTTTTTTTTTATTTATTATTTTTAATTTTTTTTTTTAGATTTTTTATTTTATTTTGTTTTTTTATTTTTTTTTTTTTTATTTTATTTTTTTTCTTATTTTTGTTTTATTTTTTTTTTGTTTTTTTTTTATTATTTATTTTTTTTATTTTTTTTTTTTTTGGGATTTTTATTAATATTTTTTTTTTTTTTTTTTTTTATATTTTTTTTTTTTGATTTTTATTTTTTTTTTTTTTTTTTTTTATTTTTTTTTTTACACTACAACTGGAGATTACACTACACTGGAAGATTACACTACACTGGAAGATTACACTACACTGGGAGAATACACTACACTGGAAGCTTGCACAACACTGGAAGATTACACTACACTGGAAGCTTGCACAACACTGGAAGATTACACTACACTGGAAGATTTAACTACACTGGAAGATTACACTGCAACTGGGAGAATACACTACAATGGAAAATTACACTACAATGGAAGATTACACTACATGGAACGCATTACACTACACTGGGGAAATTTACACGAACTGGGAGATTACACGACACTGGAGATTTACACCAAACTGGTAAGATTTACACTACACTGGAAGATTACACGAACACTGGCAGATTACCTGCACTGGGAGATTACAACTACATGGAAATTACACTACACTGGAAGAATTACACTACACTGGAGATTAACACTAGACTGGAAGATTACACAGACCTGGTAAGATTTACATCTACACTGGAAGATTACACCACACTGGGAGATACACGACCACTGGAAGATTACACTAGACTGGAAGATTACACTACACTGGAAGATTACACGACACTGGGAGATTACACTACATGGGAGAATTACACCACACTGGAAGAATTAACTACACTGGAAGATTACACCGACACTGGAAAGATTACAACTGCACTGGGAGATTACACTACACTGGAAAATTACACTACAATGGGAAGATTAACTACACTGGAAGATTAACTACACTGGAACGATTACACGACATGGGGAGATTACACGACACTGGGAGATTACACCACACTGGAAGATTACACTATCCCTGGAAGATTACACGACACTGGAAGATTACACTGCACTGGGAGATTACACCTACCTGGAAAATTAACACTAACACTGAAGATTACACTACACTGGAAGATTAACTAGACTGGAAGATTACACAAGACTGGAAGATTACATCTAGCACTGGAAGATTACACCACACTGGGAGATTACATCGACACTGGAAGATTAACACTAGACGGAAGATACACTACACTGGAAGATACACTAGACCTGGAAGATTACACGACACTGGGAAGATTCCACTAGACTGGAAGATTACACTACACTGGAAGATTACACTGAGACTGGAAGATTACAACTAACCTCGGAGATAACTACACGGAAGATTACACTAACTGGAAGATTACACTAGACTGGAAGATTTAACTACACTGGAAGATTACACCTACACTGGAAGATTACACTACACTGGGAGCTTACACTACACTGAAATTAAACTACACTGAAGATTTAACCTACACTGGAAGAATTTAACTACACTGGGAGATTACACTAACACTGGGAGATTACACTACACTGGGAGATTACACTACACTGGGAGATTACACTACCACTGGAAGATGAACCTACACTGGGAGATTACACTACACTGGAAGATACACTACCTGGAAGATTACACTACACTGGAAGATTACACTAGACTGGAAGATTCCACAAGACTGGAAGATTACACCAAGAACTGGGAAGATTTACACAAGACTGGAAGATTACACTACACTGGAAGATTACACTACAAACTGGGGAGATTACACGACCACTGGAAGATTACACTAGACTGGAAGCTTCCCTAGACAGGAAGATAACAACTTACACTGGGAGAATACACTAACACTGGAAAAGATTACACTACACTGGAAGATCCACTACACTGGGAGAATCCAACACTGGAAGTTACACTACACTGGAAAGATTTAACTCCACTGGAAATTTGAACTAACCCTGGACGATTAACTATAACTGGAAGATTTAATAACTACATCTGGAAGATTAACTAGACTGAAGATTACACTACACTGGAAGATTTAACTAACTGGAAATTACACTAGTCTGGAAGAATTACACTAGACTGGAAGAATTACACTACACTGGAAGATTATACAAACTGGAAGATTACACTAGACTGGAAGATTACACTACACTGGGAGAATACACAACACTGGAAGATTACACTACACTGGAAGATTACACTGCACTGGAAGATTTAACTACACTGGAAGATTGAACTACACTGGAAGATTACACTTATACACTGGAAGATTATACTACACTACACAGGAAAGTTTAACTACACTGGAAGATTACACTACACTGGAAGATTACACTACACTGGAAGATTACACGTACACTGGGAGATACACTACACTGGAAATGAAACTCACACTGGAAGATTACACTACACTGGAAGATTACACTCACTTACACGGAAGATTAACTACACTGAAGATTACACTAAGACTGGAAGATATACTACACTGAAATTACACAACACTGGAAGATTACACAACACTGGAAGATTAACTACACTGGAAGATTACACTACACTGGGAGATTACACTACACTGGGAGATTACACTACACTGGGAGATTATACTACATTGAAAAC
This sequence comes from Eptatretus atami, assembly GCA_035128595.1. NCBI lineage: Eukaryota > Metazoa > Chordata > Myxini > Myxiniformes > Myxinidae > Eptatretus > Eptatretus atami. The sequence continues at coordinate 18,721,667 of CM068957.1, forward strand.
GTGTCAGTGCAAACGGAGGGTACTTTGTAGAGTTGGTTGAGCTATATCTGGTGAGGAATCATGGAATGGGTTGTGCACTGTACAAACTCCTTTAATAGACCCTGATCCACCCCTTCCCCCACAAAGTCTACTGGTGAACCCTCCGGCCCTCCCTCAAAGGCCAGAAACCTCCCCTCGCCGCCCACGTGACACCCAGAGTGCTCCAAGTCGCGCTAACTTTAGCTTGCCTGAAATGGAAGCTCCACCATCTCGTGGGGGTTTCACTTTAAACAGTAAAAGATGGATTTAATAGTTTATTTAATTTCTTTCCCTCATCATAAACAATCACTCTCCAACCGCAGGAAATGGCCCCACACTGAAACCGCAGCGCAATGCTTCGGGAAATTCGGACTCTTCGGGGTGTCACCCATAACCCTCAACGTTGGCCCCAAGACCCATGCGTCCGTCAAAACCCTGTGTACGCCTCCGAAGGTACGTACGGATAATGGAAACGACAGATCGCGTCCATATTGACTGCGCTAGAAGTTTCAAACAAGTCGCTGGAACTCGAATGCAGTTCGTCGGGATCGACTCCTGTTGGATGTCGATCCTGAGGTCACGTGGTACTCCGGATCGGGGTCGATCCGCGCAGCTTCCATCCATATATATATATACATATATACCCTCGTCGCGCTGGAACCTCTTCGCCCTCGTCGTGGAAAACCGAAACGTTTCTGGACAATACTCGATCGCAGACGCTGTCGGTCAGACGGAGATATTTATGATGAGGGAAACACATCAAAGTCAATTATATTAATTAATTAACATTGTGTTTAACATATATATATATATATATATATATATATATATATATGATAAATGTCCAATTGCTCGTGCATGAGACATTCATCCAAGTCCTGGGTCAAGCCTGGGTATTCTGGGCTGCACATGACGTGCTCCTTCAAATATGGACATATATTGGACACAGATTTGATCTTCATGGACCAGCATTCAGTAGGTAATGCGAAATCACAGCTCCCCTCCTTCTCTGTCTGTCTCTGTCTCTCTCTCTCCTCCTCTCTCTCCATCACTACAGTCATCTCTTCTCACTCTCCCCTTCCCCCTCCCCAGGTAGACGGATGGAGATGGACAAACAAGGGATCAGGTAACGATTGAGGGGTAGGGGAGAACGCAAGGGGTGGACAAGATGGAGACATCGGCAAAATTTTGGGAGATATGAGGGTGGGGTTAACGGGTGGAGAAAAGATCATGATTTTTTGGATGGGAGATGACTTGAGATGGGGAACGAGGAAAGAAGGATAGGTGGTTCCACAGGTGGGGGGAAAAAAAGGAATAACTAAGTGGAGGTGAGCAATGGTTCTGGATTTAGGCAGTTTCACTAAGAGGGGATTGCTGGTGGACTGCGGGCGTCCTGCAGATACCTGGAGGAGGTGGGGGACAAAGCACGGAGAGGGCATAGGGTGCAAGACCAGAAATGAGGCGAAAGAAGACAGAGAGACCATCGACCTGTTGGCGATGGTAAAGTGATAAGCCCACTGACTCGGCTTCAAAGCTAGACATTCCAAAGATCTTGAAAGCTTTGGTTTCCACAGCGTCAAGCTGAGGAACATGTGATGCAGGGGAGCCAGCCCAGAGGGGAGAGCAGTATTCCATCAAGCGGCGGATAAAAGCCTTGTAGGTGGACAGGAGTTCAGGTGTGCCAAGGAATGACTTTGCACGATGGAGGATGCCCAGTCAGTGTCTGGCTTTGGAGGCCAATTTCGAAATGGGGCTTGCACAAGAGAGATCATGAATGAGAGTGAGACCCAAGAGTTTGAGTGATTGAACTTCTTCAAGATGGTTGTTGAGAAAGTAGATGGGAGGATATGTGGTACGGTCCTTTTGGAGAGAGAAAGAGAGAGAAAGAGAGAGAGAGAGATTAGGATTTGAAAGACATATTCCAAGTGTTTGACCAGTTTGTGATTTTGACAAGGTCTGAGGAGAGGGAGAGAATGTACCCTCCCTGCCTGTCAGATGGATGAGGGATCTCATGGCAGAGAGTGGAGTCATCAGCAAAGAGATAACGAGGATTTTCCCGGGAGTCAATGGGATCATTGATGAAGATTAGGAACAGGATGGGGCCGAGAACACCGCCTTGGGGTACTCCAGCCTTGACAGGGAGAGGAGATGAAAGGGACAAGTCGAGTTTGGAGACCATCCTTCTGCTCCCCGCCCCTCCCCCTAACACCCTCCATTACTCCCTCTTTCCATCCATCCCTTTCCTCCTACTTACATTCCTCTCTCTTCCCCTCCCTCGCTCTCTCAAACCCACATCAATCCCTCTTTATCTCTGGCGATCCTTCTTAGTCCTTTCCCTCACCCAACGTCACTTCTTTCGTCGTTCTGTCAACAACATTTCGTTCCCTCTTCGTCGTTGTTGCCCACGTTCGTCGCTCTTCTCAATTCGACACACTGATCGAGAATCCCACACGTCGTTCCCAGCGGGAAAGCCGCACACGTCCACGTCCATCCAAGTCGCACACAACCGCTGAAGAGCCAGACACGTCTCGAGCATGAGGCGCGCGAATCTGACGTACTGCATCTTGAGGCGACGTACGTGCGGTTTACCGTCACACCGCCTGGTGGCTACTGACGTACTGCATCTGAGGCGACGTGCGTGCGTGTTTACGTCAACGCGCCTGTGCGTCACTGACGTACTGCATCTTGAGGCGACGTGCGGCGTGCTGTTTACGTCAACGCGCCTGGTGCGTCACTGACGTACTCCATCTTGAGGCGACGTGCGTGCGTGTTTACGTCAACGCGCCTGGTGCGTCACTCCGATCGGGCCGCCTCATCCCAATCCCCTTTCCCCGTCCCTATCCGGTCCCGCCTCGCCATGGCCGTTGTACCCTCCGGACGGAGTGCGCGCTCTCCCGCACTTCCTCTGCAGATCTCCTCGTAGCCGAAGCGGAATGCCGCGCAGGGCCGCGCATGGCTCCTGTGTACGAGCGAGGTTGGTACCGTCCCCGGGGCCAAGTTCTTGGGTTCCGGACTCGGCCTGTTCTTGGCGTCAGGAGGCGAAGTTGAGCGACTCGTGTTGCGCAATGGTTGAGGCCGCGACGGGCGGATATGGCGGGCGCGCTCTGTTGTTCCTATTATTTTGTTGTTGCTGTTTTTGTTGTTGTTGTTGCTCTTTTGTGGTTTGAATTGGGGGCGTGAGGTGGTGATTGGCTCTCGGGCAAGCACGGGCACCCTGGCAGCGGACTTCCACGTGAGGCGCGGACGTTGTGACAGCACGGCCGGACATGTACGCTGAAGTGTCGTGAGTTTAGCACGCTGGAAATCACGCTGACGTGTGTGAGTTTTTAGCACGTTTAGCAATGGCGGACATGCACGGCTGACGTGTCCGTGAGTTTGCAACGGGGACATGCACGCTGGACTGGTCGTGGAGTTAGCAACGGCCGGACGTGCCGGGCTGGACGGTGTGACCAAGACGGCGACGTGCACGGTGAGTGTCGTGGACAGCACGGCCGGACGTGCACGCTGAGGTGTCGTGACAGCACGGCGGACGTGCACGGCTGAGGTCGGGACAGCAACGGCCGGACGTCAGGTTGACGTGACGTGGGAGTTTAGCACGGCGGAGTGCTGTTGTGCACACGCTTGATAATGGACGTCTCCAATGTCAGAATATTCCGACCCGCACGGGCCCATTGGACGCTGTGATCAGAATGTCCTTTTCCAGTCCTCATATCCAGTTTTTCCACTCAAACGCTGTGTAGCCTTCGGATGAGGATTGGTATGAGGAGGGGGAGAGGAGGAGGGTGTGGGGGAACGGGGGGGGGGGGTGGAGGAAGAGGAGGGGGGGAGGGTGGGGTTTAGGCGTGTGGGGTTGTTGGGGGGGGGGGGGGGAGGAGAGGGAGGGGGAGGGTGGGGTTAGCGTGTGGGGGGTTTGTGTAGGAGGGGTATGCTCGGTCAGCACTCCAAGGGTCATCATTTCTGCAATTGTTTCTCGACAAGTTATCCAGTTAGCTCATGAGGGAATATTAACCCATTCGGTAGACTGGCTCTGTGTTCAGAAGTCTTGACTTGAGTAACTAATTTGCTTCTCTGTCCTTTGTGCATCTTGCATCGTCTCCTTCTTGCATCTTTGTCTCTGTCCGATGTACGATCTGTGTCTCTGTCTCTCTCTCTCTCAACATCTGTGTCTTCTCCTCATCTGTGTTTCCTTCTCTACATCTGTTCTCTCTTCTCTCTCTCTACATCTGTTCCTCTCTCTCTCTCTACATCTGTGTCTCTCTCTCTCTCTCTCTCTCTCTCTCTCTCTCTCTCTCTCTCCTCCTCTCATCTGTCTTCTCTCTCCTCTCTCTCTCTCCTCTCTTCTCTCTCTACATGTGTCTCTCTCTCTCTTCAACTCGTGTCTCTCTCTCTCTTCTCTGTCCTCTACAATCTGTGCTCTTTCTCTTCTACATCTGTGTCCTCTCTCTCTCTACATCTGTGACTCTCTCTCTCTCTCTACATTCTGTCTCTCTCTCTCTCTCTGGCTGTCTCTCTACAGTCTGTGTCCTCGTCTCTCTCTCTAAATCTGTGTCTCTCTCTCTCTCTACATCTGTGTCTCTTCTCTCTCTCTCTAATTGTGTTTCTCTACATCTGTGTGTTTCGTCTCTCTCTTCTCTGTCTCCTTCTCTTCCTCTCTCTCTCCTCTCTCCTCTCTCTCTCTCTCTCTCTTTCTCCTCTCTCTTCTCTTCTCTCTCTCCCTCTCTCTCTCTCTCTTTCTCATCTCTCTCTCCTCTATCTGTGGTTTCTCTTCATCTCCCTCCTACATGTGTTCCTGCTCTCTTCTCTTATACATTTGTGTCTCTGGCTCCTCTTTCTACATTGTGTGCTGTCTCTTCTCTCTTCTACACTGTGTCCTGTCTCTTCTCTTCTACATCTGTGTCTGTCTCTCTCTTTACTGTGTCTGTCTCTCTCTCTACATCTGTGTCTGTCTCTCTCTCTAACATCTGTCTGTTCTCTCTCCTACATCTGTGTCTGTCTCTCTCTCCTACTCTGTGTCTGTCTTTCCTCTCTCTACATCTGTGCTGTCTCTCTTCTCTCTCTCTACATTGTCTGTTCTCTCTCTCTTCTTCTCTCTCTTACATCTGTGTCTGTCTCTCTCTCTAACATCTGTGTCCCTCGTCTCTCTCTTCTCCTCTACATGGTGCTCCTGTCCCTCTTCTACATCTGTGTCTGTGCTCTCTCTTCACATCTGTGTTGTCTCTCTCTACATTCTGTGTCCTTCTCCATGTGTCTGCTCTTCCTACATCTGTGTCTGTGCTCTCTCCTACATCTGTGTCGCTCTCTTGGCTCTGTCTCTTCTCACATTTCGTGTCGCTGTTCTCTCTCGACTCTGTGTCTCTGGCCTCTTCTCTCTACATGTGTCTCTGTTCTCTCTCTCGACATCGGTGGTCTCTGTCTCTCTCTCTACATCTGTGTCTCTGTCCTCTCCTCTCGCTACATCGTTGATCTCTTTCTCTCTAATCTTGCTTCTTTCTCTCTACTAAATCTCTCTCTCTCTCTCCTCTTTTCTCGTGGCTCTTCGAACATGGGAGCCGAGCCGAAGCTCGATGACCTTTACCCGGAAAGGCTGCCGTATGGGGTCGACGAGCATGATGTTTTCAGGTTTGAGATCAGCATGAATCAGGCCTAAGCTTTTCAGTTTAGCCAATGCTGTGGCCACCTGCTTCAGCACAGGTCGTACAGCCCAGAGACCCATCGGCCGGAAACGGCCTCGTTTCAGGAAGTCGTAGAGACTGAGCGCGAGTAACTCAAAGACAAGGCAGGTGTGCCCACGATGTGCAAAGCATTCGAGCGCACGAACCAGGTTCCCATCATCGCCGTCGGTGCTTGCAGCTGCCAACCGTGCCAGAATACCTGCTTCGACTGGGACCCTGCTTCGGCATAAATGCTCGATGCTGCGTTTCAAACCTTAACGCTGCCACTGCGTCCTCGATGGTGCTTGGCATCTGCGCATCTGCACTGTCCAAATGTGCCACGGCCAAGAAGCCAAGGACCTCGTAGGCCTCGGTGGGCGACACCAACACGTCCGTGCACCAGTCGATAGTCTCCTTCCGCATCATCTGGCGAGCTGCTCTCCTGGAGTGAAGGTTCCGGGCCTATAATTTCTTCGGCATCAAAGGCAAAATGGCCGAAGGACACAATGGTACCGGTGCTCTCTGCCAAGCAGCAAGTTCCTCCATACCAACTGCAATAAAGTTCCCCTCCATATCCTCATTTTTCTCTTCAATCACCCTCGATGTTCTGTATCCCAACTAAATTCCATGCAATAGGAGCGGGGCATGATGGCAAGCGAAGGTTGTTGCGGCATCACACAGCCCGAGTCAATGTCAGGTATCTGGCCTACCAAACCTGGCTCCTGGCGCAAAGGCCATGTTAGAAACGGTGTACGCAGCGAAGGAGGGATCGGCGAAAGCAAAGTGCCGTTGCGTCTGCAGAGGTAGCTGGCCTCCATATCCTGCAGCATCGGTTGTGAAGCCATAAGTTCCATTGGGGTATGTGGTGGGATGCTAGGTACGGCAGGGCCGTAGGGGTAGGGGTAGGCTGCCGCATGAGAGTGCCCTCAAGTTTGAGCTTCTTGGCGGCAGCGTATGGCGGCACATAAGGTGGGCCTTGGTCAAGTTGGATAGCCATACCTATGGAGTGGCAAAAGGAAGAGGTTTGAGATTATGAATGTTTACCTACAACACAGGAGAGAGTGGGGTCAAAAGATCTCATAGCTTTGCATTTCATACAATGGATGATAGATAGGTTTACATAATGGTGGAATGTGCAATTATATTGCTTCATAAACCCAGACGAATGCCCAAAAACTCAACATACTCCAAACAATGGAACATCATTAGAACCGCTTGAGAATGCACTTCATTGCTCTTTTCTGTGTGAATGGCAAAAAAACCCCCAAAAAAAATGTATTAAATAATTCCATAATATGATTACTTTTAGAAGGAGGGGGAGATGAGGGGGGGGACAGACGGGGAGGGGGGGAAGAAACAGGGGGGAGAGACGGGGGGGTGGAAGAGAGACGGGGAGGTGGGAGACACACACATATTTGAAGACACACAGATATAGAAATGGGTTGGTGGGAGCAGAGACAGAGACAGAGAGAGAGAGGGACAGAGACAGCGAGAGAGACAGCGAGACAGATGTAGAGAGAGAGAGAGACACAGATAAGTAGAGAGAGAGAGAGAGAGAGAGAGAGAGAGAGAGAGAGAGAGAGAGAGAGAGAGAGAGAGAGAGAGCAGAGAGAGAGAGAGAGACAGACACGAGCAGATGTAGACGAGAGTAGAGACAGCCAGCTCGTGAAAAGAGAGATGACAGAGACCAGATGTCAGGAAGATGAGAGAGAGGACACAGATGTAGAGAGAGAGCAGACACAGATGTAGAGAGAGAGACACACGATTGAGAGAGAGAAGGACAGAGACACAGATGTAGAGAGAGAGACCGAGAGAACACAGATGTAGAGAGGAGACAGAGGACAGCAGATTAGAGAAGAAGACAGACACAGATGTAGAGAGAGAGACAGACACAGATAGGAGAGGAGAGAGACAGATCACGACGATGGAGAGAGACAGAGAGACAGACACAGATGTAGAGAGAGAGACACGACACAGATGTAGAGAGAGAAGAACAGACACAGAGATAGAGTAGAGAGAGAGTACAGGACACGAGATGTAGGAGAGAAGGAACAGATAGACAGATGTAGAGAGAGAGACGACACAGATGTAGGAGAGAGAGACAGACACACGATGTAGAGAGAGGGAAACAGAACTGTAGAGCAGGAGAAGACCAGATGTAGAGAGAGACAGACAGATGAATAGAGAAGGAGAGAGAGAGAGACAGAGACAGTGTAGAGGGAGAGACAGACACAGATGTAGAGAGAGAACAAGACACAAAGATGTAGAGAGAGAGACGAGAGCAGACGAAGGAGAGACAGAGCAAGAGAGTAGAGAGAGAGAGATGAGAGACAGCACACAGACATAGTTAGAGACAGAGAGCATGTACACACAATATGTAGAGAAGACTGAGCAGAGAGAGAAGAGCAGAGAGAGACACCAGATGTAGAAGAGAGAGAGAAGACACAGATGTAGAGACAGAACACAAGTGAGAGAGAGAGAGCCAGAGACACAGATGTAGAGAGAGAGAGAGACACAGATGTAGAGAGAGAGAGAGAGAGAGAGAGAGAGAGAGGAGAGAGAGAGAGAGAGAGAGAAGACAGAGAAGAGAGAGAGAGAGATGTAGAGAGAGAGACAGACACACAGATGTAGAGAGAGACAGAGACATTGTAGAGAGGAGACAGAGACACAGATGTAGAGGAGAGAGAGACAGAGACACAGGTGTCAGAGAGAAAACAGAGACACAGATGTAGAGAGAGAGCCAGAGACCACAAGAGTCGAGAGAGAGACAGAAGACACAATGTGAGAGAGAGGCAGAGACCCAAATGTGAGAGAGAGAGCAGAGAACACGATGTAGAGAGAGAGACAGAGACACAGATGTAGAGAGAGAGACACAGATGTGGAGGAGAGACAGACAGATGTGAGAGAGAAGACACGATGTAGAGAGAGAGACGACACAGATGTAGAGAGAGAGACAGACACAGATGTAGAGAGAGAGACAGACACAGATGTAGAGAGGAGAGAGACAGACACAGATGTAGAGAGAGAGACAGACACAGATGTAGAGAGAGAGAAAGACAGACAGAGAATGTAGAGAGAGAGAGACAGACACAGATGTGGAGAGGAGACAGAACAGATGTAGGAGAGAGACAGACAACAGATTAGAGAGAAGAGAGACAGACACAGAAATGTAGAGAGAGAGACAGACAGATGTAGAGAGAGAGAGACAGACACAGATGTAGAGAGGAGAGAGACGACACAGATGTAGAGAGAGAGAACAGACACACAGATGTAGAAAGAGAGAGAGACACAAATGTAGAGAGAGAGAGCCAGAGACACAGATGTGAGAGAGAGAGACACAGATGTAGAGGACGAGAGAGAGAGAGAGAGAGAGAGAGAGAGAGAGAGAGAGAGAGACAGAGATGAGAGAGAGAGAGAGAGAGAAGAACACACATCAGAGAGCACAGAGCAGGAGAGAGACACACACACACAGATGTAGAGAGAGCACAGATGTAGAGAGAGAGAGAGACACAGATGTAGAGAGAGAGAAGACACAGATGTACGAGCAGAGAGAAGAACAGATGTAAGAGAGAGAGAGAGAGACACAGATGTAAGAGAGAGAGAGACACAGATGTAGAGAGAGAGAGACACAGATGTAGAGAGAGAGAGACCAGATGTAGAGAGAGAGGACACAGATGTAGAGAGAGAGACGAGACACAGATGTAGAGAGAGAGAGAGAGAGAGAGAGAGAGAGAGAGAGAGAGAGAGAGAGAGAGAGAGAGAGAGAACAGATGTCAGAGAGAGAGAGGAGACACAGATGTAGAGAGGAAGAGAGACAAGATGTAGAGAGAGAGACACAGATGTAGAGAGCGAACAAGATGTAGAGAGAAGAGAGCCAGAGACACAGATCACATCGACAGAGACCAGATGCAAAGAGACAGATGCAGAGATGCACAAGACAGAGAGCAAAATTAGTTTACTCAAGTCAAGACGTTCTGAACACAGAGCCAGTCTCACCGACATGGGTTAATATTTCCCTCATGAGCTAATGGATAACTGTCGAGTAACAAGGTGCAGAAATGATGACCCTTGGAGTGCGGACCGAGCATACCCTCCTACACAACCCCCACACGCCTAACCCCACCTCCCCCTCCTCTTCCTCCCACCCCCCCCCACAACCCCCACACGCCTAACCCCACCCTCCCCCTCCTCTTCCTCCAACCCCCCCCCCCTTTCCACCACCACCACCTCCTCCTCCTCCCCCTCCTCATACCACAATCCTCAGTCCGAAGGCTACACAGACCGTTTGAAGTGGAAACTGGAGTAGTGAGACTGGAAAAGGACATTTCTGGATCACAGCGTCATGGGGCCCGTGCGGGAATCGGAATATTCTGGACATTGGGAGACGTCCATTTTATCAAGCAGTGTGGCACAACAGCACGTCGGCGTGCTAAACTCACGTCACTCAGCCGTGCACGTCCGGCCGTGCTGGTCACGACACTCAGCCGTGCACGTCCGCCGTGCTGCCACACTCAGCCGTGCACGTCCGCGTCTGGTCACGACACCTCAGCCGTGCACGTCCGGCCGTGCTGGTCACGACACGTCAGCCGTGCACGTCCGGCCGTGCTAACTCACGACACGTCAGCCGTGCATGTCCGGCCGTGCTAAACTCACGACACGTCAGCCGATGTCGGCCGGCTAAACTCACGACACGTCAGCCGTGCATGTCCAGCCGTGCTAAACTCACGACACGTCAGCCGTAATGTCCGGCCGTGCTGGTCACGACACGTTCCGCAGCCTCACGTGAGTCCGTGCTGCCCGAAGTGGTGAACCCGTGCTGTGCCCGAGAGCCAATCACACCTCACTGCCCCCAATTTCAACACATAAAGAGCAACAACAACAAAAAACAGCAACAACAAAATAATAGGAACAACAGAGCGCGCCCGCCATATCCGCCCGTCGCGCCTCAACCATTGCGCAACACGAGTCGCTCAACTTCGCCTCCTGACGCCAAGAACAGGCCGAGTCCGGAACCCAAGAACTTGGCCCCGGGGACGGTACCAACCTCGCTCGTACACAGGAGCCATGCGCGGCCCTGCGCGGCATTCCGCTTCGGCTACGAGGAGATCTGCAGAGGAAGTGGCGGAGAGCGCGCACTCCGTCCGGAGGGTACAACGGCCATGGCGAGGTCGGGCCGGAGGGAAGGGAAAGGGGATTGGGATGAGGCGGCCCGATCGGAGTGACGCACCAGGCGCGTTGACGTAAACACGCACGCACGTCGCCTCAAGATGGAGTACGTCAGTGACGCACCAGGCGCGTTGACGTAAACCGCACGCACGTCGCCTCAAGATGCAGTACGTCAGTGACGCACAAGGGGCGTTGACGTAAAACGCACGCACGTCGCCTCAAGATGCAGTACGTCAGTGACGCACCAGGCGCGTTGACGTAAACACGCACGTACGTCGCCTCAAGATGCAGTACGTCAGATTCGCGCGCCTCATGCTCGAGACGTGTCTGGCTCTTCAGCGGTTGTGTGCGACTTGGATGGACGTGGACGTGTGCGGCTTTCCCGCTGGGAACGACGTGTGGGATTCTCGATCAGTGTGTCGAATTGAGAAGAGCGACGAACGTGGGCAACAACGACGAAGAGGGAACGAAATGTTGTTGACAGAACGACGAAAGAAGTGACGTTGGGTGAGGGAAAGGACTAAGAAGGATCGCCAGAGATAAAGAGGGATTGATGTGGGTTTGAGAAGGAGAGGGAGGGGAAGAGAGAGGAATGTAAGTAGGAGGAAAGGGATGGATGAAAAGAGGGAGTAATGGAGGTGTTAGGGGGGGAGGGGCGGGGAGCAGAAGGATGGTCTCCAAACTCGACTTGTCCCTTTCATCTCCTCTCCCTGTCAAGGCTGGAGTACCCCAAGGCGGGTGTTCTCGGCCCATCCTGTTCCTAATCTTCATCAATGATCCCATTGACTCCCGGAAAATCCTCGTTATCTCTTTGCTGATGACTCCACTCTCTGCATGAGATCCCTCATCCATCTGACGGCAGGGAGGGTACATTCTCTCCCTCTCCTCAGACCTTGTCAAAATCACAAACTGGTCAAACACTTGGAATATGTCTTTCAAATCCTAATTCTCTCTCTCTCTCTTCTCTCTCTTTCTCTCTCCAAAAGGACCGTACACATATCCTCCCATCTACTTTCTCAACAACCATCTTGAAGAAGTTCAATCACTCAAACTCTTGGGTCTCACTCTCATTCATGATCTCTCTTGTGCAAGCCCATTTCGAAATTGGCCTCCAAAGCCAGACCACTGACTGGGCATCCTCCATCGTGCAAAGTCATTCCTTGGCACACCTGAACTCCTGTCCACCTACAAGGCTTTTATCCGCCGCTTGATGGAATACTGCTCTCCCCTCTGGGCTGGCTCCCCTGCATCACATGTTCCTCAGCTTGACGCTGTGGAAACAAAGCTTTCAAGATCTTTGGAATGTCTAGCTTTGAAGCCGAGTCAGTGGGCTTATCACTTTACCATCGCCAACAGGTCGATGGTCTCTCTGTCTTCTTTCGCCTCATTTCTGGTCTTGCACCCTATGCCCTCTCCGTGCTTTGTCCCCCACCTCCTCCAGGTACTCAGGACGCCGCAGTCCACCAGCAATCCCTCTTAGTGAAACTGCCTAAATCCAGAACCATTGCTCACCTCCACTTAGTTATTCCTTTTTTCCCCCCACCTGTGGAACCACCTATCCTTCTTTCCTCGTTCCCCATCTCAAGTCATCTCCCATCCAAAAAATCATGATCTTTTTCTCCACCCGCTTAACCCCACCTCATATCTCCAAAATTTTGCCGATTGTCTCCATCTTGTCCACCCCTTGCGTTCTCCCCTACCCCTCATCGTTACCTGATCCCTTGTTTGTCCATCTCCATCCGTCTACCTGGGGAGGGGGAAGGGGAGAGTGAGAAGAGATGACTGTAGTGATGGAGAGAGGAGAGAGAGAGAGACAGAGACAGACAGAGAAGGAGGGGAGCTGTGATTTCGCATTACCTACTGAATGCTGGTCCATAGAAGATCAAATCTGTGTCCAATATAATGTCCATATTTGAAGGAGCACGTCATGTGCAGCCCAGAATACCCAGGCTTGACCCAGGACTTGGATGAATGTCTCATGCACGAGCAATTGGACATTTATCATATATATATATATTATATATATTATATATATATGTTAAACACAATGTTAATTAATTAATATATATGACTTTTTGATGTGTTTCCCTCATCAAAAATATCTCCGTCTGACCGACAGCGTCTGCGATCGAGTATTCCAGAAACGTTTCGGTTTTCCACGACGAGGGCGAAGAGGTTCCAGCGCGACGAGGGTATATATTGTAATATATATATTTGGATGGAAGCTGCGGCGGATCGACCCCGATCCGGAGTACCACGTGACCTCAGGATCGCACATCCAACAGGAGTCGATCCCGACAACTGCATTCGAGTTCCAGCGACTTGTTTTGAAACTTCTAGCGCAGTCAATATGGACGCGATCTGTCGTTTCCATTATCCGTACGTACCTTCGGAGGCGTACACAGGGTTTTTGACGGACGCATGGGTCTTGGGGCCAACGTTGAGGGTATGGGTGACACCCGAAGAGTCGAATTTTCCCGAAGCATTGCGCTGGCGGTTCAGTGTGGGGCCATTTCCTGCGGTTGGAGAGTGATTGTTTATGAATGTGGGAAAGAAATTAAATAAACTATTAAATCCATCTTTTTACTGTTTAAAGTGGAAACCCCACGAGATGGTGGAGCTTCCATTTCAGGCAAGCTAAAGTTAGCGCGACTTGGAGCACTCTGGGTGTCACGTGGGCGCGAGGGAGGTTTCTGGCCTTTGAGGGAGGGCGGAGGGTTCACCAGTAGACTTTGTGGGGAAGGGGTGGATCAAGGGTCTATTAAAGGAGTTTGTACAGTGGCACAACCCTTCCATGATTCCTCACCAGATATAGCTCAACCAACTCTACAAAGTACCCTCCGTTTGCACTGACACGTTTTCAAATGTAGTTAATCTCCAGTGTAGTGTAATCTCCCAGTGTAGTGTAATCTCCCAGTGTAGTGTAATCTTCCAGTGTAGTGTAATCTTCCAGTGTGTGTAATTTCCAGTGTTGTGTAATCTTCCAGTGTAGTATAATCTCCAGTCTAGTGGGTAAATCTTCCAGTGTAGTTAAATCTCCTGTGTAGTAGTGTAGTGTAATCTTCCAGTGTAGTGTAATCTTCCAGTGGTAGTTCAATCTTCCAGTGTAGTTAAATCTCCCAGTGTAGGTAATCTTCCAGTGTAGTGTAATCTTCCAGTGTTGTGTATCTTTCCAGTGTAGTTAATCTTCCTGTGTGTGGTAGTATAATCTCCCGTGTAGTGTAATCTTCCAGTGTAGTTCAATCTTCCAGGTGTTAAATCTTCCAGTGCAGTGTAATCTTCCAGTGGTAGTGTAATCTTCCGTGTTGTGTATTCCTCCAGTGTAGTGTATCTTCCAGTCTACGTGTAATCTCCAGTGGTAAGTGTATCTTCCAGTGTCGTTGTAATCTTCCAGTGTAGATGTAATCTTCCAGTCTTGTGTAATCTTCCAGTCTAGTGTAATCTTCCAGTGTAGTGTTATCTTCCAGTGTAGTGTGTAATTTTCCAGTGTAGTGTAATCTTCCAGTGTAGGTAATCTTCAGTGTGAATTGTAAATCTTCCAGTGTAGTGTAATCTTCCAGTGTATGTTAATCTTCCAGTGTTGTGAACTTCCAGTGTAGTTAAATCTTCCAGTGTAGTGTAATCTCCCAGTGTAAGTTAAATCTTCCAGTGTAAGTTAAATCTCCCCAGTGTAGTGTAATCTTATCAGTGTAGTGTAATCTTCCGAGACAGTGTAGTTAAATCTTCCAGTGTAGTTAAATCTTCCAGTGTAGTGTAATCTTCCAGTGTAGTGTAATCTAGTTATTAATCTTCCAGTGTAGTGTAACTTCCAGTGTAAGTGTAATCTCCAGTGTAGTGTAATCTTCCAGTCTAGTGTATATCTTCCAGTGAAGTTAAATCTTCTCTGTGCAGTGTATCTTCCAGTGTAGTATATCTCCCAGTGTAGTGTAATCTCCAGTTAGTTAATCTTCCAGTGGTAGTTAAATCTTCCAGTGTAGTGTAATCTTCCAGTGTGTAGTGTAATCTTCCAGTGTAGTGTAAGTTCTTCCAGTGTAGTGTAATCTTCCAGTGTAGTTCAATCTTCCAGTGTAAGTTTAATCCCCAGTGTAGTGTAATCTTCCAGTGTAAGTGTAATCTTCCAGTGTGTGTATACTCCCAGTGTAGTGTAATCTTCCCAGTCGAGTGTAATCTTCCAGTTTGTGTAATCTCTCCAGTCTAGTGTAATCTTCCAGTCGTAGTGTAATCGTCAGTCTAGTGTAATTCTTCCAGTGTAGTGTACATCTTCAGTGTAGTGTATTCTTCCGAGTGTAGTGTTAATCTTCCAGTCTGTGTATTCCTTCCAGTGTAGTGTGAATCTTCCAGTGTCTCGTGTAATCTTCCAGTCTAGTGTAATTTCCAGTGTAGTGTTCTCCCAGTGTAGTGTAATCCTCCAGTGTCGTGTAATCTTCCAGTGTAGTGTAATCTTTCCCCGTGTAGTGTAATCTTCCAGTCTAGTGTAATCTTCAGTGTGGTGTAATCTTCCAGTGTAGTGTAATCTTCCAGTCTAAAGTGTAATCTTCCAGTGTAAGTGTAATCTTCCAGTCTAGTGTAACTTCCAGTGTGTGTAATCTTCCAGTCTAGTGTAATCTTCCAGTGCTAGTGTATCTTCCAGTCTAGTGTAATCTCCAGTTAGTGTAAACTCCCAGTGTAGTGTAATCTTCGAGTCTAGTGTTAATCTTCCAGTCTAGGTGTAATCTTCCAGTGTAAGTGTCATCTTCAAGTGTAGTGAATCTTCCCGTGTAGTGTAATCTCCCAGTGCAGTGCAATCTTCCGTGTAGTGTAATCTTCCAGTCCTTGTGTAATCTTCCAGTTGTCGTGTAATCTCCAGTGTTGTGTAATCTTCCAGTGTAGTGTAATCTTCCAGTGTAGGTAAAATCTCCCAGTGTGTGTAATCTCCAGTGTAGTTGTAATTCCCAGTTGTAGTGTAATCTTCCAGTGTAGTGTAATCTCCCAGTGTAGAGTAATCTCCAGTGTGTGTAATCTTCCAGTCTAGTGTAATCTCCCGTGTAGTGTAATCTCCAGTGGTGTTATCCCAGCAGTAGAGTAATCTCCCAGTGTAGTGTAATCTTCCAGTCTAGTGTTTTCCAGTGTAGTGTATCTCCAGTGTAGTGTAATCTCCAGTGTAGTTAATCTCCAGTGTAGTAAATCTCCAGTCGTAGTGTAATCTTCCAGTGTAGTGTAATCTTCCAGTTTGTGTATTCTCCCAGTGTAAAGTGTAATCTTCCAGTCGGAGTGTGTTCTTCCAGTGTTGTGTAATCTCCCAGTCTAGTGTAACTTCCAGTCTAGTGTAATTTCCCAGTCCTAGTGTAATCTCTTCCAGTGTAGTGTATTCTCCGAGTGTGTGGTATTATCCAGTCTAGTGTAATCTTCCAGTGTAGTTGGTAATCTTCCAGTCTAGTGTAATCTTCCAGTCTAGTGTAATCTTCCAGTCTAGTGTAATCTTCTTCCAGTGCTCTCAGTGTAATCTTTCCAGTGTAGTGTAATCTTCCAGTCTAGTGTAATCTTCCAGTGTCGTGTATCTCCCCAAACACA
>CM068957.1:18738076-18761926 GCA_035128595.1 Eptatretus atami
TGTCTCTCTCTCTCTCTACATCCTGTCTCTCTCCTTCTCTACATCTGTGTCTCTTCTCTCTCTCTACATCTGTGTCTCTCTTCTCTCTCTCTCTTACATCTGTTGTCTCTCTCTCTCTCTACATCTGTGGTCTCTCTCTCTCTCTCTCTACATCTGTGTCTCTCTCTCTCTCTCTCTACATCTGTGTCTCTCTACCATCTGTGTGTGTGTTCTCTCTCTCTCTCTGTCTCTCTCTTCTCCTCTTCTCTCTCTCTCTCTCTCTCTCTCTTCTCTCTCTCTCTACTCTCTCTCTCTCTCTCTTACTCTTGTCTCTCTCTCTCTACTTATCTGTGTCTCTGGCTCTCTCTCTCTACATTTGTGTCTCTCTCTCTTTCTACATCTGTGTGTCTGTCTCTCTCTCTACATCTGTGTCTGTCTCTCTCTCTCTACATCTTGTGCTCTCTCTTCTCTCTACATCGTGTCGTCTCTCTCTCTACATCTGTGTCTGTCTCTCTCTCTCTACATCTGTTGTCTGTCTCTCTCCTCTACATCTGTGTCTGTCTCTCTCTACATCTGTGTCTGTCTCTCTCTCTCTACATCTGTGTCTGTCTCTCTCTCTCTACATCTGTGTCTGTCTCTCTCTCTACATCTGTGTCTGTCTCTTCTCTCTACATCTGTGTCTGTCTCTCTCTCTAATCTGTGTTGTCTCTCTCTCTACATCTGTGTCTGTCTCTCTCTCTACATCTGTGTCTGTCTCTCTCTCTACATCTGTGTCTGTCTCTCTCTCTACATCTGTGTCTCTCTCTCTACATCTGTGTCTCTGGCTCTCTCTCTACATCTGTGTCTCTGGCTCTCTCTACATTGTTCTCTGGCTCTCTCTCTAATTTGTGTCTCGTCTCTCTCTCGAATCTGTGTCTCTGGCTCTCTCTCTACATCTGTGTCTCTGTTTCTCTCTCGACATCTGTGTCTCTGTCTCTCTCTCTACATCTGTGCTCTGTCTCTCTCTCTACATCTGTATCTCTGTCTCTCTCTACATCTGTGTGTCTGTCTCTCTCTCTACATCTCTCTCTCTCTCTCTCTCTCTCTCCTCTCTCTCCTCTTCTTCTCTCTCTCTTCTCTCTCTCTCTCTCCTCTACATCTGTGTCTCTCTCTCTCTCTACATCTGTGTCTCTGGCTTCTCTCTCTACATTTGTGTCTCTGTCTCTCTCTACATCTGTGTCTCTCTCTCTTTCTACATCTGTGTGTCTCTCTCTCTCTACATCTGTGTCTGTCTCTCTCTCTACATCTGTGTCTGTCTCTCTCTCTACATCTGTGTCTGTCTCTCTCTCTACATCTGTGTCTGTCTCTCTCTCTACATCTGTGTCTGTCTCTCTCTCTACATCTGTGTCTGTCTCTCTCTCTACATCTGGTGTCTGTCTCTCTCTCTCTACATCTGTGTCTGTCTCTCTCTCTACATCTGTGTCTGTCTCTCTCTCTACATCTGTGTTCTGTCTCTCTCTCTACATCTGTGTCTGTCTCTCTCTCTACATCTGTGTCTGTCTCTCTCTCTTACATCTGTGTCTGTCTCTCTCTCTACATCTGTCTTCTCTCTCTACATCTGTGTCTGTCTCTCTCTCTACATCTGTGTCTGTCTCTCTCTCTACATCTCTGTCTTTCTCTCTCTCTACATCTGTGTCTGTCTTCTCTCTACATCTGTGTCTGTCTCCTCTCTACATCTGTGTCTGTCTCTCTCTACATTTGTGTCTCTGGCTCTCTCTCTACATCTGTGTCTCTGTCTCTCTCTCTCTACATCTGTGTCTCTGTCTCTCTCTCTACATCTGTGTGTCTGTCTCTCTCTCTACATCTGTGTCTGTCTCTCTCTCTACATCTGTGTCTGTCTCTCTCTTCTACATCTGTCTCTGTCTTCTCTCTACATCTGTGTCTGTCTCTCTCTCTACATCTGTGTGTCTGTCTCTCTCTCTTCCTCTCTCTCTCTCTCTCTCTCTCTCTCTCTCTCTCTCTCTCTCTCTCTCTCTCTCTCTCTCTCTACATCTGTGTCTCTCTCTCTCTCTACATCTGTCTCGCTGTCTCTCTCGCTGTCTCTGTCCTCTCTCTCTCTGTCTCTGTCTCTGTCTCCCCACCAACCCATTTCTATATCTGTGTGTCTTCAAATATGTGTGTCTCCCACCTCCCCCGTCTCTCTTCCACCCCCCGTCTCTCCCCCCTGTTTCTTCCCCCCCTCCCCGTCTGTTCCCCCCCCCTCCATCTCCCCCTCCTTCTAAAAGTAATCATATTATGGAATTATTTAATACATTATTTTTTGGGGGTTTTTTTGCCATCTACACAGAAAAGAGCAATGAAGTGCCTTCTCAAGCGGTTCTAATGATGTTCCATTGTTTGGAGTATGTTGAGTTTTTGGGCATTCGTCTGGGTTTATGAAGCAATATAATTGCACATTCCACCATTTATGTAAACCTATCTATCATCCATTGTATGAAATGCAAAGCTATGAGATCTTTTGACCCCACTCCTCTCCTGTTGTTGTAGGTAAACATTCATAATCTCAAACCTCTTCCTTTTGCCACTCCATAGGTATGGCTATCCAACTTGACCAAGGCCCACCTTATGTGCCGCCATACGCTGCCGCCAAGAAGCTCAAACTTGAGGGGCACTCTCATGCGGCAGCCTACCCCTACCCCTACGGCCCTGCCGTACCTAGCATCCCACCACATACCCCAATGGGAACTTATGGCTTCACAACCGATGCTGCAGGATATGGAGGCCAGCTACCTCTGCAGACGCAACGGCACTTTGCTTTCGCCGATCCCTCCTTCGCTGCGTACACCGTTTCTAACATGGCCTTTGCGCCAGGAGCCAGGTTTGGGGTAGGCCAGATACCTGACATTGACTCGGGCTGTGTGATGCCGCAACAACCTTCGCTTGCCATCATGCCCGCGTCCTATTGCATGGAATCTTTAGGTTGGGATACAGAACATCGAGGTGGATTGAAGAGAAAAAGTGAGGATATGGAGGGGAACTTTATTGCAGTTGGTATGGGAGGAACTTGCTGCTTGGCAGAGGCACCGGTACCATTGTGTCCTCCGGCCATTTTGCCTTTTGATGCCGAAGAAATTATAGGCCCGGAACCTTCACTCCAGGAGAGCAGCTCGCCAGATGATGCGGAAGGAGACTATCGACTGGTGCCACGTGACGTGTTGGTGTCGCCCACCGAGGCCTACGAGGTCCTTGGCTTCTTGGGCCGTGGCACATTTGGACAGGTGGCACGATGCCAAGCACGTCATCGAGGACGCCAAGTGGCAGTTAAGGTTTTGAAACGGCATCCAGCATCTTATGCACGGCAAGCCAGGGTCGAAGCAGGTATTCTGGCACGGTTGGCAGCTGCAAGCACCGACGGCGATGATGGGAACCTGGTTCGTGCGCTCGAATGCTTTGCACATCGTGGGCACACCTGCCTTGTCTTTGAGTTACTCGCGCTCAGTCTCTACGACTTCCTGAAACGAGGCCGTTTCCGGCCGATGGGTCTCTGGGCTGTACGACCTGTGCTGAAGCAGGTGGCCACAGCATTGGCTAAACTGAAAAGCTTAGGCCTGATTCATGCTGATCTCAAACCTGAAAACATCATGCTCGTCGACCCCATACGGCAGCCTTTCCGGGTAAAGGTCATCGACTTCGGCTCGGCTTCCCATGTTTCGAAGGCTGTTTGTTCCACTTATCTGCAGTCGCGCTATTACAGGTATGGCGAGTGTGTCGGGTGACCATTTTGTGACTTAAGTTGTGAATCGATATAAATCTTTCTCAGCTGAACAGCTGGTACGTGGTGGGCAGCTGCTTGCGGCTGTGCCACCAGTTTTACCATCCACCAGTTGGTGCATGTTTCGATGCAGACACACCAGGACAATCTCGTTCTTTTTGCAATACCCTGTCTAACTTCAAGAGCAAACAGATCTCCGCAATAACGCGATCATGTTACGGGACCTCTGGATGTATTACATATCTTTTATCGGTTGATCAAAGCGAGTAGCTTTAAGAGTAGCACACGGTTCAATATTGAGGCCAAGACCTCCGTTTTCTCAAATTTTGCTCCATGAAGATCGAACCCTGTATGGTGGGTGTCCAAATGTTCAGTTTAAGGCGAACGTCTGCAGTAGGTAGTGGATGGGTAGCAGGAAATGTATTGCAATCTTCTTGTTTTTTTATTTTGAAGTTTTTTTGTTCTTTGGTTATTTCTTTACAAGATGCTGCCTCAGCAAGAAAAACAAACTTTTATTTCTACTTTTTACAAAGTCCTGTACTGTATAAATCATTTGTTAGCATATGGGATCTAGATTCTAGATAATGGTCAGGAGCGGACTGATTTCTGATGTAATGCACCGGTCGCCCATTGTAGAGATTTTGAACCATGAATCGGATGTACTCTTCGTTCGATAACGTTCTTACCGAAGTTGTATTTTTATTGATCACGTTTTTCTTCGACTGTGGTCTCTGGATTGAAGTCACAAGGTAACTGGTGTTCTGACCACTTTGCGCCGGGAGCCTGACCGGGCGGTAGTTCTGACCACGTTGTAAAATGAAATGGTGTCACATGTTGGCCGATGCGGACCTCGGTGCACTGTAGGCACGCTACTTTGCTCTTCTCAAAAGTGACGCTCTTTGAGCTTCACCGAGAGGACGGAGGGCCGGACAGAGGGCTTGGCACGGCCTGACGGTCTGTTGTTGTCGATGTCACGTCGTCGGCTTCCATTTGTAAACCTTGACTTGCTCTTTTTATGGGCAGGATCCAATGCAAGACCAAACCTCATCTTCGCATGTTGCAAGTGCCTTTTGTCATCGGCGAATGTTTCCCCACCATGGTTTATTTGGGTCTCGCATCAACTTACACCCTCATTATTTATACCTCTGTCTCGATTAGTCCCCTGCAGGGCTTCAGCTGTTTAGAAAAAGCCTTTTATGCAGAGAAACATTTGATGATCATTTTAGTTACTTTTGCCATTAAAACATCCCTTGATGTCATTCAAGGTTCACTTTTGTAATGTTACTAGATTGGTCTTTCATCTGTGATGGCTGTTGGCAAAACATAAAAACCTCTGAACACAACAGATATACCGGTTTTGTTTTGATATACTTGTTGGAGAGACAAGCCAAATACAATTAAACAAACTGTACTAACCACAACATGGTGAGGCCATTTTGTGGTTAATTCAGCTTGTAGAATGTATTTGGTTTGATTGTGTCTTTGCTCTATTGTTACCCACAAATGTGCGAACCAAAAAGCAGGGTTAAGCATTTGGTTCACTTTGTCTGTCCTGTCCACAAATGTCAGTATATAATCGAGGAACAACTTGATTTCAATTGAATGTTGTATTATTTTGAAAATGAAGCTGTAGTTGAGCAGTACTTTGGCTCTGAATTCATACCAATTGTGCATGCACAAAGTTGAGTAAGATCATTTTTATACCTCCGCCAACAAAGTCGCCGGAGGCATTATGTTTTCAGGTTGTCCGTCCGGCTGTCCGTCCGTAATTCCATATTTCCGCGCGTCCGTCTGTCCGTGATAGGTTCTCGTTGCTGCGATAACTTTAAGAACAGCTGAAGGGATCCAAGTCAAACTTGGTATAAGTATGTATAGCGATGCAAAGAGGAACTGATTCGATTTTGGAGTCGAGGTCAAAATTGTCAGAGGTCATGTTAGGTAAAAATTCTGTTCCTGCACTAACTTGTGAACCAGTGATTGGATTTTGACCAATCTTGATACAAGTATGTATGATTATGTAAAGATGAACTGATTAGATTTCGGCATCGAGAGGTCAGAGGTCATGTCAGGTATAAATGTGACGCTTGAGAACAGCTGAAGGGATTTAAAGGTTCACCGAATCAGAAAATTATGTTTGGTTTCATGAATCGATATGGCTTCACTTAACACTTCATAGTTGTTCTTTTCTTGAATAAATATCTTAAAAAGAAGATTTTAATGTTATTTGGTGCCCTTTTACACTCGATTGGCACTGCCACCAAAAAACGCGAGATTGGTCCCGCTCCTCCCATGACGTCATCTCGACCTCGGGTTCGTACCTGCACAGTTTGACAGCACCTTCTACATCATGATTTTGACTGTCGTCGTAATCTGAAGATTCTTGATCAGGAAATTTTTTCATCAAACTCACTTTCTGACGAGTCTGAAGCGAGTTGTGCGGCCACTATCCATTGCGTGCTAACAATCTTTCCCTCGATTACATTATGGCAGTTTATCTGGAATTTTTTTAGGGACAGTACCCGACGGCCAACGGGTTTGCTTTTTCAACTGTAACACTTCAAAAAAGATTGGAATAAAAAAACCATGTTCAGTTCTTTGTTTATTAAAATCGATATAATCGCATCAAAAAAAAAATATTATATATGTTTGGATTCTGTGGACCTTTAAATCAAACTTTGTCCACGTATTATAATGATGTAATAATGTCGGTGGAGTCGTATCGGTCATGTCTCGACGTTGAAGAGTACTGTTCTAGTTTTACTCCGTCTGCCTGTCTGACAGTCAAACAAAATTGAAAATCATTCCAAACAGGAAACTTACTGTGTTTACGGATGCCATAAAGGACACAAACACACGAATAACTAATGTTTTGTGTTAAATATGGTGGTGTAAAAGACGCTGCATCAACGTCGGTAAAATTTTGAATATTTCTTTTTTTCTACAACTTTAAAAATCTTTATTTTATTTCAATTGAATTGTATACCTGAACACTAGAACACAAATCACATTTTTGGCACTTTCAAAAATCTTCCGTTTCGACAAAAACTGGGACAAAATATTACGGCATTTTACATCGTCACGCCCAATCCATTCAAGGGGCCTGCACTATAATTCTAGCACAGTTCACGCAATACAAGCTCTGTGAGCCACAGTCACTGACGGAATGGATGATAAATCACGCCGTTGAAGTAAGATCTCAAAGAAATTCATCCGATATATTTAATACATGGAGGCCTACATATCGATCAAACGTTACCTCTCATGCACGATATATTATGACCGTTGTTACGTCAAAGTGTTTCTGCACATGCGCGGCGATGCATTGTGGGGCGATCAGCTTGTTTTGAAAGTCGCGCATTGGATGCTAACCCATGGGGTTTGTTCATCCCTATCCTCTAAAGTACTGTGCATTGGGTGAAGAAGAAGCATTTACCATTTCTTTGCTATGACACAGCCAGAGTCCAAATTTTACCACCAACCTAACAGATCTGGAGTGGACTCTCTCACCATCATGTCACCGAGTCTGCTGACGCTTGAGTCACACCACCTCTCAGAATGGATGCATGCGTGTCTGACCTATCTGTTAAGCTTTATCTGGCTAGAATGTGGCTGAGAACCTATTAAAGCTGATAGTGTCTTATCATTATCATTTTCTTGGTATGCGCGAGGCTACTCTGAGTTCAGGCTCGAGCCATTAACAGGTGGTCTGGAAATCTGCCACTTTTCTTGGTGCGGCTCACGTTTAGCTGTTGGACAGACTTTGGTTTTGGAATGTATGAATGCTTCTTTGTTTAATTCCTATCATCGGAATGACGCTGACCGAACTTTGGAAATGAACAATATGATTTTCCACATCCTCGGTGGAGTTGTCAAAATTTTAGACAAACGCCGTTTTCATTTGGAAATGACCCCTTGATGTTCCAGAAAAGGATGAAGCAATAAAGAAAATGTTGAATTTTTTTTACTCTAACCGTGCTTGTGATAATGTATTTGAAGTTTTGATTTGATAGCATTTCACAAGCTGCTACAAATAATGGTAGAGTGTATTGGTCGGACGTTTTGTAACAACAAAAGCTCCAACGTAATCATTTGTGGGTTTTGATCTCATGCATGTCACCATTTTGCCAACATCGCTCTGATGAGAAAACGAGCCGTAAACGTAACAGTCGGATTTGTGACCCAATCTTGGATTAGCGGCTAAATGTCCAACACGGCCTTCCAACCAAATTGATACATTTGTAACATTTGCTTTCCTGGACGTCAATGCTTTGTTTGCTTCTCTCTCTCTCTGTAGTTCTTTATTTATTTCCATGACCCTTGTCACGTGTCACCTCTCCTCCTGTTTTTACCTCCACCACTGAAGGTGAAGGAGGTTATGTTTTCACTCCTCTCTGTCTGTCTGTTTGTCTGTTTGTCTGTCTGTGTACAGGATAT
Source organism: Eptatretus atami (assembly GCA_035128595.1). Taxonomy (NCBI): domain Eukaryota; kingdom Metazoa; phylum Chordata; class Myxini; order Myxiniformes; family Myxinidae; genus Eptatretus; species Eptatretus atami. The sequence goes on from CM068957.1 coordinate 18,746,241, forward strand.
CTCAAAAAGTTGTGAAAAAGAATAAAATCTTTACCATCTTTTGAACTCCATGACCTATCCACCTCACTGGAAATCCCCCCCAAAACTGTGCATTCCTTTCACTGACATGTTCCATCCACCTCACTGGTTTTTTGGCTCATGGTCCACCATCTCCTTCTGCCATCATTTTAATCTCCTGTTGTCCGTTAGTTCTTTGGCAATACTTGACCGTCTCTACAACGGGCTCGTTGACGAATCGTCGTGCAATCTTGAATATCCAAACAATTCAGGCAAAAATCCTGCTTGCTTGCTTTTATTCTTGCGATTATGTCACGTCAGAGGAGCAGGTGCGTTCCTCCCCCCCCACCGTTCCCCACACTATTAACGCAGCACTTTGCTTTCACCATCCCTGTTTGTTTGGATTTGTTTATGAAATGTCCGCTTAAAGCTCTTGTTATCGCAAAAAAAGAATTCCTGTCCACTGCGTTTTATTTATTTACTTACTTACCAAGTAGAGTGGAGCAACTTGGGCCTGAAGGCCTGTTCATGTGATGATCGGAGTAAAGCCTAGCTGTCTGTACAGTCTCCGTGTTTATGTGTACGATGTAGAAAAGGACCTCGAGTGTACACTTAGGAAGCCAGCATGTGGCACAACATTAACCACAAGAACAAAACATCCGAGCTTTACTGTAGTTTGTTTTGCACCATTTAGTGGTTGCCAATGGGTCTGGCACTTGGGCATGTCTGAGCTAGTATGATAGGAACTTTGTTTTTGGGGCCAATGTTTGTAACAAGTGAAGCTGTGGGATCTCAGGCATTGGTATCGGATGACCGACTTGGCAGTCTGAGGATATCAAGCTTGCATTGAGCCTGCTATTGCATGTCACCATTCGGTTCATTTGCAAAACTAATTTCCTTTGTTCTCTCCTTGGCTTTTTCTTTTTCTTTCTCTTCAGTCTCAAGTTCTTGTTTTTCTGATGGGTTTCTGTCCCTTTGCTGAATGAGGTTGTCTCCATTTAAAGACATTTACATTTCTTACAAAAACATTCTCAAACAAGAGTTAAAATCTCGCCTGATTTTATTTTATTTTATTTTATTTTTAGTCATGCATTGAGTGAGCTTCACGGAAGAGAAGAACCACAGCGGGTAATGGATTAACAGACAAAATGGGGCAAAGGGAAAGCGATGGGGGTGATAACAATCGGATACACCACAGCACAAGGAGAAGAAATTGTCGAAGGGTGAGAGCAGGGTCTTGGTGGTGTAGTAAAGCTCTAGTTCTAGTGGAAACTGTACATAATATCATCCCAAGTGCGGCTAAGCAATTGTGTCTCTGTCTGTCTGTCTGTCTGTCTGTCCAGCAGTGAAACAAAATTGAAAATCATTCCAAACAGGAAACTTACTGTTTTTGTGGATGTCATAAAGGACACATACAACAAGCATGAATAACTCTCTCTCTCTCTCTCTCTCTCTCTCTCTCTCTCTCTCTCTCTCTCTCTCTCTCTCTCTCTCTCTCTCTCTCTCTCTCTCTCTCTCTCTCTCTCTATCGAGTGCAGCCTGTTGCTGCTGGTTGCATCATTGGTTGGGACGCGGCTATGCCGCTGATGCAGTGTCCCCCTTACCAGTACACTGGTGCTCATTTTGCCGACCTCGGAAGGATGACAGGCTGAGTCAACCTCCTGGTGTATTTTAATTCAGCGGCCAACGGGGCTTGAACTCAGGACCCTAGGATCCCAAGCCGCCACCCTCACCACTAAGCCAACACCAAGCTTCATGAATAACTAAAGTATTGTGTTAAATATGGTGGTGTATAAGACACTGCATCAACGGTGGTAGACTTTGATTCAATGTTTTTTGGGGGAGTTTTTTCTACACCTTTTAAAACTGTTACTTTATTTCAAATGAATTGTATATTTGAACAATGTAGAACACAAATCGCCTTGTTTACACTTCCCAATACCCACAGTTCAGTAGTACTTGCGTAAAACTCTATGCCGTCTTGACCAATCGGAGATTCAGACGAAAATGGTGGCACCTAGAAATGCAATCACAGAGCTAACTTCGTCCAAAGGATCCGTTTGTTTAAATGCATCTTTTTCTCAAAGAGAGTTCCAAAATCGTCAGTTTCTCCAAGAAGAGATGGTAGAAGGTTCAGCTCTGGAGTGTTGTGTTTGACCCATCGGCTTCGTACGGTTACCATCACGTCTGTCATTCAAAGTTCACAAACGAGGCTAATATAGGTCGTGCTCAGAAACAATGCAAGAGTTTAAGAGACCCTTTCCACGTCCTTTTCCTCAAGACTGCACAGCGTAACGTGTTCTATGAACTCTAGTTTTTGTTTGTCGGGGATTCCACCACCTTACTTTGTCAGGGATTACTACCTTTTGTGGGGTATATCTACTTCCAATGTAAATGTCATTATAGTCTAAATTGATCAAAGAAAGCTCTGTTATATATTTAAGAAACGTTACAAATGGTAACGAGAGAGTTCATAGAACACCTTATCCACGGTCTTGTGAAACCAAGGACATGGGTGTAGTCTGCGAGCAGCAAATTTAATTGGTAGACATGTTGTAACATGGCATAATACTTTGTCCAAGTACTGTTAAACAAATGGTTTTTGAAGTGCCTAAAAGGCGATTTGTGTTCTAGTATTCGAGTATATAATTCCATTGAAATAAAAATCGATTTTAAAGGATCTAGAAAAAAATAAATCGTGTTTTCCTGCCGTTGATGCAGCGTCTTTTACACCACCTTACTTAGTTTTTCGTGCCTGTTGTTTGTGTCCTTTGTAGCATCCTTAAAAACAGTAAGTTCCCTTTTTGGAATGATTTTCAATTTTGCTTGACTAACAGACAAGCAGATGGAATAAAACAAATTATCTCGCTCTTCTCTGCGCATGTGCGATTGTGAAAATTCAGAGCCAAAGTACTGCTGAACTACACATTAGTTTTCCAATTCATATTCCGATTCGTGTTCAAAATATCACATTAAATTGAAATTAAGTTTCTCCTCGATCATAAACCGACGTTTGTGGACAGACAGACAGACAGACAGACAAAGTGAAGCAATTACTTAACCCCACATTTCAATTTGTGTGCACGGGGTAATTACATTATACTTTGGCTTCAGGTAAGTCAGACAGATTTCGTCATCACAATTCCACCTCATCTGCAGCTTTTCTCTCATCATTACGTTCTTCCACGATCCCAGTGCCCCCACCACGAACCCCGAGCACCTGGACATCTTTGCCCCTCACCACCAATGTTCTGCGCAGCTCTGCATACTTTTCTCTTTTGGCAGTCACGCAGGTGGTGAGGGCATCAGATCCATTGTCGAAGGGAACAGCAACGTCCACCTGTAGCATTTGATTCCAAGCAGACTCAACAATAGGATTGTCTTGTTGAACCCAAACAGGGCATTTGTCCCAGGGAAAAACCAAGGACCAAAATAACATGATCGTTTCTCATCCTTGTTGGTTTAAAGTAGGGGGAAGTCACTGGCCTATCTGAGGACTCGGTTTGTAACTCCTTCATTTGAGGACCCATGATGTAATCAGCTCGGTGGTTGTTAATGACCAGGGAGGATCTTCATCTTGGTGCATTGCAAACTGATGCTTGATATCCGTCTCAAAATACAGATATATTGGGAAATTTTGATAATCGCCTTAACCCAGCAGAAATTTAAATGTCTGTTCCATTGTTGAGCACTGAACTAGCGTGGTTGGTTGAAACAAAAGTAACCCTCAGGCTTTAGCCGCTTATTTTTTGTTTGCCACCGTTCCTCTTCATGGCATCTTGTCATTTTTTGCTCAGCTTTGCTGACCCCCCCAAAACATCTCTGGCTGGTTACAAATAGAGAGGCCAGGGTTGTACCCGAAATAGGCCAGGCACCATCTGCTCACTGTTCCACACCATGACCCCCACCTGCAGCAAAGAAAGGTAAGGCATCAGTGAGTGGAAAAGCCTTTCTGAGCACTGGGAAATGTTTTGAGATATTTAAGGGTTTCCTTGTTTATATTTAACCATTTTACCACCTAACTTTTCTGATAAACTGGTATGACTAAAACGGTTGTGTTTCAAAGGGGGTGGAACATCTTGAGATGCGAGTGATCTGGATTTATGATTTCCCTCTGAAGCCCAACCTGCATGTTTTCTGCTTTCCTCATGATCGAATCGCTCTATAATATAAAAGGAGCTCGGTCTCAGCGTGCCTGCATCCGTCCGCCCGTCCGTCCTGCCTGCCTACGTGCGTCTGGCCATCAACAATTGTCCTATAGGGGGATACCACTAAACAAGGCCAATCTGCAAACAGTATGATATAGTTGAATAGGATGAGAATAGATGGGCCTGTTTCAATTTCCATTAAAACAAAAACTCTTCCTCCATCTTCTTCTTCACTTATAATGGCGAGTCTCATTCAATCCCTTTTCTCATATCGATTAAACGCTTGCTGTATTCAATACCTTTTTTTTTTGTTCTAAATTTCCATTTTATTCATGTCGCCCTATCAAACAGCATTTCCAATTATACACCACCTTTTAAAGCATCACAAAGCAGGTCACTCTATTTGCAACACAGGTGAGAAAAGGATACAAACAAAAACGCAGCTGATACTCAATAATTTATTGGCACAATTTTTAAAGTGTGAAAGTTAATTTTTATTTATTTTGTCTGGAAGCGCTGGGTCTTGCATTCTAGTTTATCCTGAAAATACACACCTTGAGCCAATGATCTACCCATATTTATCCCAAAAACTACACACCTTTAGCCAATGATCTACCATATTTATCCCCAAAACTATACACCTTTAGCCAATGATCTACCCATATTTATCCCTAAAACTACACACTTTAGCCAATGATCCACCATATTTATCCCTAAAACTACACACCTTTAGCCAATGATCGACCATATTTATCCTAAAATTCACACCTTTACAATGATCTACCCATATTTATCCCAAAAACTACACACCTTTAGCCAATGATCGACCCATATTTATCCCTAAAACTACACACCTTTAGCCAATGACTATCCCATATTTATCCCTAAAACTACACACCTTTAGCCAATGATCACCATATTTATCCCTAAAACTACACACCTTTAGCCAATGATCTACCATATTTATCCCTAAAACTACACACCTTTAGCCAATGATCTACCCATATCACACCACCTTTAGCCAATGATCTACCCATATTTATCCCTAAAACTACACACCTTTAGCCAATGATCTATCCATATTTATCCCTAAAACTACACACCTTTAGTGCTGAATTGATCTTTCTGTATTCTACCCTCAGACCAAGACATTTAGCGGTAACACACACATGCCATACGCCATCCACCCATGCACTTGCCACACACGCACACACGCACACACGCACACACGCACGCACACACGCACTACACACACACTGTCTATAATTTATTATAATCTAGCAAATACCACCCGATGCTTCACTGACGGAATACCAAGGGGGAAGAGACAGAGAGAGAGAGAGAGAGATAGAGATAGAGATAGAGATAGAGATAGAGATAGAGATAGAGATTGAGGAGATTTAATGGGGAATGTGTTCCTGACAGAAAAAAAATTGAGTGGAAATTTTTCAGTGAAGTAATTAAATCAAGGGAGGCGCAAAGCGCCCCTCCCTTTATATGGGACGGTTTCTATGTATGCAACTTTAACGTGGGGACTGAAAATTAGTTTCTCGGCCTCTACTGGACGAAATTGGCTGCAAATTTCAGAAGTAAATCCTTTGTACGTCAAGGTAATATGTTCCAAATTTCAGCAACGTCCATTTCGGAATTCTTGAGCTTTTAACGGAAAACCTCGAAATTCACGTTGGTGTCCGTCCGTCCACCCAAAATGTATTAACGCTCATATCTCAAAGGCAATTCATTAAAACGATCTGAAACTTGGAGTATACATCGGACAATATGTTTAATCAACGGCTTTCAAAACAAATTCCACAAAAGTGCCATAGTTTTTGATTTTTTGATAGTTTTTGCTCATTAGCTATTAGCTTTTATTAAAGGGAAGGTTATTGATGACATTAGCTATTAAAGGGAAGGTGGCATGAAGGGAGGGGAAAGATGTGTGAGGGGAGGGGAGGGGAAGGCAGCATGAGGGGAAGGAAAGGCAAGGGAAGGCAGCGTGAGGGAAGGGTCTGTGCGGAGATAACCACCGTCTGGATACATGCAGATATAACCACCGTCTGGATACATGCAGATATAACCACCATCCAGATACGTAAGGCAATGACCACGGTCTGGATATGTGCGGAGATAACCACCATCCGGATATGTGCAGAGGTAATCACCTTCCAGACACGTCGGGAGATGACCACCATCCGGGCATAACCACCTTTCAGAGAGAGAGAGAGAGAGAGAGAGGTGGAGGTGTGGGAGGATGCTGCACTGTATTAGGAGGGGGTGGAATGAGGATGGAACAAAGAGAGAGGGGGATGGGGGTAGTGGGGGTTGGGGAGTTAGCAGAGAATATGTTATGCTTTATGAACACACACACACACTCACACTCACACTCACACACACACAGCCATTTATTAGTATAGATGCTTCCAGTAGCTTTCCTCTCCATCTTCATTATTTTAGGTTTTTTAAAACTTTCTACCAGAGTATGCTGTCATCACCTGTGTTTGTTAGTGTTTGGAATTTTCTAGCTCAATCGTATTTGTAATTTTCTTTATGCACTGTTAGCTTCAGGCCCAACTTGTATCTGTAATTAATAACACTCAACAGTGGCTTGGAGCAGCCTAGGCTTGTCTCAAAAGTTTGTTTCCTAAACTACACATTGCTTTCCTTGGCAAATTCCAAAATGATGTATCAGGCATTTCTGTAACAAATTCAAATATATTGATTTGTGAGGAAATGGATTGCACTACATTAATTTGACAATTTCAGAATTTCAAATGTCTGTTGATGGTATCCAGAGTCTTCTCTTAGAGTGGCTATCAGTTTTCTCCATACTCCAAAACAGCAATCTGAGCAGTCCTGTTCTTCATATGCATAAGTCTCACAAGATCCCAAGGTTCTTTATTTATTCGATCCGAACCAGCAGGCTGGCGTACTCCAAACCTGGGTTTATTTCAAAAGTCAAACAGAAGTCTAATGTGGCATGGCACACCACAAAGCAATTCAGGACTGGCCATTCTTCCCTTTCCCCCACACCCCCTCCCTGCCCCATCTCACTCCGCTTTCCTATTTATATATTCTCAGAGAGAGAGAACCATCATGAAAATCCCTCCCGCTACAAACTGCTCGTACTTGCTCGACAATTCTATGTCCAGAAATATCACTTGATCTTCGATATCGCACCCAAGCGATCTTGCTACACAGATTAAATACCAGCCTCAACATTAGAACTCGTTATCCTTTTACACAAATCAACTTTTGGAATAAACGTCTCACCTCAACAAACCTTACATAGCCGTATTATATAATAAACATTACCTTCTATATCAAATCTTGGGTATACAAGCATTAACCTTTCACACTACCAATACACTGCCTAACAGATGCATAAATAATTTGGGACAATCGGTGAACTCTTTGTCGTTGGAAATTCATTTTTGTTTTGCAGATGACACCCTGTTTTTTGGAACATTTATTTTAATTCAAGACAATCGTACACTCTACCTTTGTCTCGACACAATGACCGCCTGGCTAATGAGCCATTTTCCTTTTGGGATCAACTGATGGGTCGGTATAGTCTCTGGAATTCCTTGGTCTCACAATAACCTGTCTGACAGCTGTCTTCCAAATGCGGTTGCTGCCTCTGACTTCTCTGTCCATCCTCAGCTGTCCTCAGCTTATAACAGTGTACAAAGCCTTTCTCCACAGTGCCATGGAATATCTGTCTATCTATTACTAAAACTCTCATCTTGTATGTATGTATGTATGTATGTTCCCAATACAGCAAAAACGGTACACAATAGCGCAAAAATTTTGAGTGCCTCCTTACTCACCATTCTCCTGCGGTGTGCAGTATCAAGTTTCACTCAAATCGGGTAACGAAAAATATTATTAAAAAATCAATTCCCGATTCAGTCAAGTACTCTTCAGGAGAAATTGATCAATGCAAACAACCTCAGCGGTATAGTTTGCTGGAGCTATCTTTTTTTTTTTTTTTTCTTGAAATGATTTATTTTAAAATCTCAAATATTTAGTATAGACAAAGAACGATTTATTTTAAGCATAAAATAAACATCGCCATTTTGATCTCATACTTCCGTGTTCATTAATAAATAGAATTGTGTTTAGAAGATTACGCACAATAATTTATTCGACTTTCTTTTCTCCATTTTTTTTTTCACATTGACGCGCAATATCAAGTTTCGTTCAAATCGGGCAATGAAAAAAATTATTAAAAAATCTATTCACGAGTCAGTCAAGTACTCTTCGGGATTATTTGATCAATGCAAACATCCTCAGCGGTATAGTTCGCTGGAGCTATCTTTTTATTATTTTTTTTTATTAATGATTTTTTTTTATCAACGTGTCACAACGGGAACCCAACGGGTTCACGGGTCGTCTAATGACCTATGGCTGCTGCTATTGCTTGTCATTTTGTCCCACATCGAGGTTTTGGAGTCTAATGCCCTCCATCTATTAGCATATCATGACAGGATTCCAAATCTCAGGGTCTCCTTCTTACTCACTGCAAGAAGGTTGGTGATTGGTGGTTACGAGCTCTGTTATGGTCTTGGTCCTCTCACCCCCTCATCCAACCCCTGTTCTGTGAGATCACACATTGTTTTTTAAACAAGCTCAAATGAGCTAAGATCCTCGTCTCTTAATGATGACGTCATAAAAACGAATATGACGTCATTGTGATGTATCAGGTTTGCGATAAATTATCTGTGCTAATGCCGGCTTGATTCCTGCAAACAAAATTCAAACAGCTTGCCTCGTTTCGGAGATAATTTTTTAGGCGATTTCCATTAGCGGAGATAGTTTGACGTCATAACTTTTTTTCTAGAGGAATTTTCAAAATGGAGATCGTTACTGTCTGCAGAGGGTTTTTTTACATGTTGTTGCGAATTCGCGCCGCCGGCGTGCGATCGGCCACGTGACTCGATCGCGACCGCTGCGCTCGCCACCGGACGGACAATTCTGTCGTGACCCTCTCGGACTAACGCCGGGATCCAGTCACGGGTGGGCCTTTCGGCCTCACCACGATCGTGCCAATCGGCCACCCGCGTGGGATAGGGTTGTTCGCCAAACTCGACCTACCTAAGTACCACGCGGATGGTAAACCGGCGACCGCACCTCGCCGCAGGTCGACTTCGGATACGGGCCGCTTAAGCGACCCGTTCCGTGCTATCGGGATAACCGAGCGGTGTTATCGTCGGCCTCGACGGTTCCTGATTACTTATCGGGCGCCCCCGGCGCCACTACGTACCCTTTACGTAAAACAAGATGGAGACCCAACGAAGGAAGGACGCAGCGAAACGGGAAACAATTCAACAAAGCACGTTTAATTCACACAAATAGCACACATAAGACAGCAAGTATTCACAGCAACAATAATAATTAAAGAAATGCACATATATCAAATAAAAGAAGGAACGACAAAAGCAACGATGACGCAGAGCTAAACCGAATACGCGACACACGCGCACTTAAAACAATACTACTTTACAAGACATGGCACCGACACACACGTTCACACAGAACCAAAAGAAAATGAGGAAGTCGCGACTTCCCTGCGTTCAAGTCCTTGGCGACCGTCCTCTGCCGTGGTCTCGAGCTCTCTCCGCTCCACTCGACGCGAGATCCTCCGGCGTGCTTCGTGCCTGCCCGTGCTGGCCCTCAACGCCACGGACCGAGCACCGACGAACAGAGCGAGAGCACACGCGAACCAGAGAGAACCAAATAACAGCACGCGCCAGAGAGAACCAAAGAACGCCGAACCAGAGAGAGCCCGAAGAGCGCCGAACCAGAGAGAGCCCGAAGAGTGCCGAACCAGAGAGAGAGAACCTCCTGTGCCTCTGACTCTTATACCCCCGGCGCCCCGCCCCGCTGCCCGCCCCGTTCGTGGCTCCACCCTCCTTCGAGAGGGTTCTGGAACAGGGGCGTTCCCTCACCCCGACCGCCTCACACTGTCCATCCGCCAATCGGCGGCGAGCTGCCCTCCCTCGCTTCTCTCCTCAAGCGCGGAGAAGCCAGACGGGAAAAACAGGCCGTAAAACGTGCGCATCCTCCTGCTAGCGCTGCGGAGATCGTAGCCACATGGAGCCTGTTGAATGGCGAGGGGGCGAAGATGTGGCTGCGTGGATGGTGGGGGGTGGCGCGGTTGTTGAGAAGCGGAGTTGTGGTTGGTGGTGGTTGTTCAAATAAGAAAGGACAGAAAAACGGCTATCTCGAAGGATCGCAGCCCGAATGAATCACATTAATTCCCTCTAAACAATGGGTTTGGGCTAACTACACATGTACTTAGAAATATATCTCACCTACGGGACCTGAATGGTGTAATGCGAATTTCCACAGCCGTAACACTATATACGCCAAGTTTCAGGAAGTTTCGATGAAAACTGTAGGCTGTGAAACAAAAAAGTCCACAAGAACAACAACGTGAGTAAGACTTAGAGATCCTCCACGAGGATCTAAAACCCTTACCTTCCATCCTTTTCCATTACACTTGGCTTTTTGCTCACCTCTATTTTTTTCATTCCCCTTTTCTCTTGTCAGTGAAGTCTTGTCTTCTCCTCTTTCTCGAGGCCTTTAATTCTGCTGCCTCCACTACTGTCGTGGCCAAAATATGGCACCCTTGCACTTTTTTCAATAATGCACCATTTCTTCCAGAAAATTGTAAAATAAAAAAATATTTTGGTATCCACAAATGTATTTCTTTGGTTTGCAGTGGAAAAAAACAAAAAAAGCTGAAAAAAAATAACTGAATTTTAGCTTATTCCACAAAGAAATCCTAAAATGGCCCGGACAATATTGTTGGCACCCTTTCGAAGTTGTTAGACATAATTAGATTTCAAACAGGTGATTCTCCTTTACTTTGGAAATTAACTCACCTGTGGTGAGTTGCAGGTACCTGCGATATAAAAATCACTCATTAAACTAGTTTGAGTGGAGAAAAGGAGTCATTCTGCTGTTTTGTGTCACTATGTGTAACGCAATGAGCATGGAGAAAAGAGAGAAAAATCAGAGACTTGTATGAGGAGGTCAGACACAAGATTGTAGACAAGCATGGACAATCTCAAGGCTACAAGTCCATCTCCGAAGACCTGATGTTCCTTTGTCCACCGTACGCAATGTTATCAGGAAGTTTAAGGCCCATGGCAGTGTAACCAACCTCCTGGATGTGGCCACAAGAGAAAACTTGATCGAAGATTGCAGCGAAGGATTGTTCGAATGGTGGAGAAAGCACCTCGATCAACTTCCAACAGATTTAAGCTGACCTTCAAGACACAAGGTACGACAGTTTCAACTCACACCATCCATCACCAACTCAATGAAAGGGGGTTCCATGGTAGGAGACCCAGGAGGACCCCACTGCTGAGAGAGAAAGAGAAAGCGAAGGATAAGGATAAGAAAGCCCGACTGGTGTTTACCAAAACACACCTGAACAAGCCAAACTCCTTCTGGGAGGATGTCCTGTGGACAGATGAGACCAAATTAGAGCTTTTTAATAAAGCACATCATCTCCATGTTTACAGAAAACAAAATGAAGCCTTCAAAGAAAAGAACACCTACCCTACAGTCAAACATGGAGGAGGTTCAGTGATGTATTGGGTGCCTTGAATGTGTGCATGGCATCATTAAATCAGGAGATTACCAAGGAATTTTGGAGCACAATGTTCAACCCGGTGTCAGAAAGCTGGGTCTCCATCGAAGGTCATGGGTCTTGGAGCAGGACAATGACCCAAAACACACTTCAAAAAGCACGCAGGAATGCTTCACGACAAAACAATGAACTGTTCTGAAGTGGCCTGCAATGAGTCCAGATCAAAATCCCATTGAACATCTGTGGGGAGATGTGAAAACAGCAGTTGGGAGAAGGCACCCTTCAAATCTGGGAGAACTGGAGCAGTTTGCACAAGAAGAGTGGATCAAACTGCCAGTAGAGAGATGTAGGAAGCTCTTTCATGGCTATAGGAAGTGCTTGACTGTAGTTATTTTGTCCAAACGCTGTGCTATCAAATATTAAGTAAAGGGTGTCAATAATTTTATCAATGTCATTTCTTTTTATTTTCTGATTTAAAAGGATAAATTAATTTCTGAATGAAAAACAAAGGCTCTGTAATATTAACAGTGAAATAAAGAATTGTGGAGACCAAATACTTATGTCAATTTAAACTTATTTTTCAAGAAAATTGTGTTATTTGAAAAAAAGTGCAAGGTGCCAATATTTTTGGCCACGACTGTATCTAATGGCTTCTTCCGTTTATATCTATGAGCTTTAATACACCAACTGAGACCTTGTCCCTCTTGAAACTCTTTCACCTGCATCACCTCTCCCTGTGCCGTTGTGCATCCATGCATTTTCCTCCAATTTCCCATCCACCCCACTTTCCGCCTGTTGACCATTCACCTGAATGCTATTCTGCTCTTCCATGAGCCTTGACACATGGATAAAAATTATAGTCATCATAATCTTCACTCCACAATGTGTTTGCTTCGCTGAAGCAAACAAAATAGTTTTGTTCAAATGTTTGCAGCACTCGTCACTGTTCACCGTAGATAAAATTGCGTGGTGTATTTTGGGGGTCACTGGTCACTTTGCACATATGTTGGGGTTGTGGGTTTTGGAACTGCAAAGGTTGTAGTTGTGTTCATAACAGTTTAGCGGGTATTTGTATTATTTATTGAATGAAGCAGGGAGGCCTAGTGTTAAGTTTAGTGTTAAGGCAAGAGTTTGTCAGTTGGGGTCTTGGAATATAGTGGGGGGGGGGGAGGGTACAAATAGAGAGCGAAGGCGAAAGAAGAGTACATAAAATGTGATGCTTAATGTGGGCCGCAGGAAGAATAAGGGACGCAAAGGGTACTCATTTACAGGAAGTGTGAGGAAATAGCCCATTTGAGGATAGTTATTACGAGGTTGAAGGAATGGATGGATAATTTGCAGCAAGTGGCAGAATTTGAGAAATTTGTAGATAATAGTTGGTGCTGGTTATGGAGTGAGGTTGCTGAGGCGATTGGCAATGATGGGGATGCAGTGAGCACAGGCATTGATGAGGGTGCAGCAAGTATAGAAAGTGGTGAGGGGTTGCAGTGTGAGCAGGCAGTCGGGTGGTGCAGTGGGAGCAGGCAGTGCTGAGAATGCAGCGGGAGCAGGCAGTGGTGAGGTGCAGCGGGAACAGGCAGTGCTGAGAATGCAGCGGGAGCAGGCAGTGGTGAGGTGCAGCAGGAGCAGGCAGTGCTGAGAATGCAGCGGGGGAAGGAAGTGGTGAGGTGCAGCAGGAGCAGTCAGTGGGGTGTGTGCAGCGGGAGCAGGCAGTGCTGAGAATGCAGCGGGAGCAGGCAGTGGTGAGGTGCAGCGGAAGCAGTCAGTGGTGAGGTGCAGCGGGAGCAGGAAGTGGAGAGGGTGCAATGAGAGCAGGCACTGGTGAGGGCTGAGCGGGAGCAGGCAGTGCTGAGAATGCAGCGGGGGAAGGAGTTGTGAGGTGCAGCAGGAGCAGTCAGTGGGGTGTGTGCAGCGGGAGCAGCAGTGCTGAGAATGCAGCGGAGCAGGCAGTGGTGAGGGTGCAGCGGAAGCAGTCAGTGGTGAGGGTGCAGCAGGAGCAGGAAGTGGCATGGGGTAGAGGGAGCAGGCTTTGGCGAGGGTGCAGCGGGAGCAGGCAGTGGTGAGGGTGCAACAGGAGCAGGCAGTGGCGAGGTTGCAGCGGGAGCAGGCAGTGGTGGAGGTGCAGCGGAGCAGGAAGTGGAGAGGGTGCAGTGAGAGCAGGCACTGGTGAGGTGCACGGAGCAGGCAGTGGCGAGGGTGCAGCGGAGCAGCAGTGCGAGGTGCAGTGGGAGCAGGCAGTGGCGAGGGTGCAGCGGGAGCAGGCAGAGCGAGGGTGCAGCGGTAGCAGGCAGTGGGAGGTGCAGCGGGGAGCAGGCAGTGGCGAGGTGGAGCGGCAGTGGAGAGGGTGCAGCGGGGAGCGGGCAGTGGTATTGGTGCAGCGAGAGCGGCGCGTGGCGAGGGTGCAGCGGGAGCGGGCGCGGTGGCGAGTGTGCAGCGCGAGCGGGCGGGTTGCGAGGTGCAGTGGGAGCGGGCTGTGCGAGGGTGCAGCGGAGCGGGCAGTTGCCAGGGTGCAGCGGGGAGCAGGCAGTTGCAAGGGTGCAGCGGGAGCAGGCAGTGCGATTGTGCAGCAGGATCGGACAGTGGAGAGGGTGCAGCGGGGAGCGGGCAGTGGCGAGAGGTGCCGCGGGAGCGGGCGTTGCGAGGGTGCAGCGGAGCGGGCAGTTGTGATGTGCAGCGGGAGCGGCAGTGGCGAGGGTGCAGCGGGAGCGGCGTGGTATGGGTGCAGCGAGAGCAGGTGGTGCGAGTGCACGCGGAGCAGGCAGTGCGAGGTGCAGTTAGTGGTAAGGAGCAGTACGTGCAGGCAGTGGTGTGGTTGCAGTGAATGCAGGCAGTGCGGAGGTTGCATTGATTGCAGGCAGTGTGGAGGTTGCAGTGATTGCAGGCAATGCGGAGGTTGCAGTGATGCAGCAGTGCAGAGGTTGCAGTGATTGCAGGCAGTGCGGAGTTGCAGTTATTGCAGCATTGTGGAGGTTGCAGTAATTGCAGGTAGTGCGGAGTTGCAGTGAGTGCAGGCAGTGTGGAGGTTGCAGCGAGTGCAAGCAGTGCGGAGTGTGCAGCGAGTGCAGCAGTGTGGAGGGGTGCAGTCGGTGGTTGCAGCAAGTGAGGCAGTGTGGAGGTTGCAGTCGGAGGTTGCAGCGAGTGCAGGCAGTGCGGAGGTTTGCAGGCAGTCGGAGGTTGCAGTTAGTGCAGGCAGTGCAGAGGGTGCAGTGAGTGCAGGCAGTGGTGGAGGGTGCAGCGAGTGCAGCAGTGCGGGGGGTTTGGGGCAGCAGTGTGGAGGTGCAGTCGGTGGTTGCAGCGAGTGCAGGCAGTGTGGAGGTTGCAGTCGGAGTTTGCAAGCGAGTGCAGGCTAGTGCGAGGTTGCAGGCAGTGCGGAGTTGCAGTTAGTGCAGAGGGTGCAGTGAGTACAAGCAGTGGTGATGGTGCAGGCAGTGGTGAAGGTGCAGCGATTGAAAGCAGTGGTTGAGGGTACAACAATAGAGATTGGTAGGAATGAGGTCTGGGAGACAGTTTTTGTGGTTGATGAGACTATTAAATATGTAGATTCTTCATTCTGCAGGAATGATCATGGACATCGAGTTCTGTGAAATTTTGAAGGAGCAGGAGTTGGGGCCATTGAAGGAAGGGTAAACGACATCGTATCAGGTCACAGTTGGAAGAAGTTGGTTGTGGTACACCGAGGAGCAAATGGTTTAGGGAAAGTTTACTCAGAGGTTTTGACAAATAGATACAGGATATTGGGTAAGCAGTTGGAAGCAAAGGGTTGTGAGGAAATGTTTTCTGGTATTCTTCCAAGTTATTATTATTACATTTCTGGTAAGAAATGATGTAGAAGTTATGAGCAGAACGATAGATGTCAACCATTGGCTGAAAGCATGGTGTAGGGAGGAAGGTTTTGCATCTAAGAAACAGTGGGAATCTGAGGGGACAAAGGGAGTGTTTCC
>CM068957.1:18764919-18823624 GCA_035128595.1 Eptatretus atami
GATTGATTCCGGGCCGAGCTAGACTCAGCTATGAGGAGCAACTGAAGGAGACGGGACTTTATACACTAGAAAGGAGGTGGTTACGAGGAGATATGATGGAGATGTTTAAGATATTGAAAGGAATAGATAAAATAAGTGCAGATCAATTATTCAACAGAGTGGACAGTGAGAGGACCAGGGGTCATAGCCTGAGAGCGAAGAAAAGGAGAGTTAAGACGGGAGTAAGGGAGGGGACTTTTACTCAGAGAGTATTAATGCATGGAATGGTCTCCCTGGAAAGGTTGTGCAGCAGAAAAAGTAAGATAAGTTTAAATTAGAATGAGATAGGTACCCTGAAGTTATGGAGATAGAGGGTTATGGGATGTTGGCAGGCCTTTTCGGTAGCTGAGCATTGATGGGTGATTGTGTGCATGTGTGTGGAGTGCTGTATGTGGGTGTCTCGTCAAGTGGTGTTGTGTGGTTGGTGTTGTTGTGTTACTCACCCAAGAACCGCATGAGGCCATTCCTCCCCTGGAATAAAATAAAAAAAAGACAAAAAAAATAAAACGACAGAAAGAAAACTACAAACAAGCCAAAATTGCATTTTTATTTTTTAAATATAAATTGGTCGGGTGTTGATGTGCTCCAGGTATGATGGGCCGAATGTGTGATTCCTTGTGCCCAACTACTGAATGGAGTCACTGAAAAAACAACACACACACACACACACACACACACACACACACACCACACACACACCACCACATCACGTGTGTATTGTTGCCGAGATGTCTAATGGGCATCAACTTGTTCTGAGTCCTTCACTCGGTTACGATCACCTTCTCTGTGCCTACGAGTCCTTTTTGTCCCCGTGTTGTGACTTCCTTTGCTCACATGTCTCTCATGGAACCCAAAATTCCCTGAGTTTTTGAAGAACCTTTAATGAGGTTCGGAATGAATCGTTTTTGTGTTCTTCCTTCCCTTTTCATTCCGGTAATTCCCTTTTGTTTGGGATTGCGGTTATCTTGTAAAGTGATTCGGGGAATAGAGAGAAGTTAGGGAAGAAGCGTGAGTGAAGGTTACCAGGATTAGAAGAAATTAGGATGAAAGAGGAGGGAATGAAAATGTCTCGAACATTCTGGAGTTGGGGGTGGGGGAGTGCCAAATATCGTAACACAAGGCATCCATACTGTACAAGTGGTGATGGTGGCAGGGTTGAATTGTGCCACAAGGCATGTGTATGGTACAAGTGATGTGGCAACTGGTTGAATTGTGCCACAAGGCATGTGTACGGTACAAGTGATGTGGCAGGGTTGAATTGTGCCACAAGGCATGTGTACGGTACAGTGATGGTGGCAGGGTTGAATTGTGCCACGAGGCATGTGTACGGTACAAGTGATGGTGGCAGGGTTGAATTGTGCCATGAGGCATGTGTACGGTACAAGTGATGGTGGCAGGGTTGAATTGTGCCACGAGGCATGTGTACGGTACAAGTGATGGTGGCATGGTTGAATTGTGCCACAAGGCATGTGTACGGTACAAGTGATGGTGGCATGGTTGAATTGTGCCACGAGGCATGTGTACGGTACAAGTGATGGTGGCATGGTTGAATTGTGCCACAAGGCATGTGTACGGTACAAGTGATGGTGGCATGGTTGAATTGTGCACAAGGCATGTGTATGGTACAAGTGATGGTGGCATGGTTGAATTGTGCCACAAGGCATGTGTACGGTACAAGTGATGGTGGCAGGGTTGAATTGTGCCACAAGGCATGTGTATGGTACAAGTGATGGTGGCATGGTTGAATTGTGCTTTCAGCATGTGTATGGTACAATTGATGGTGGCAGGGTTGAATTGTGCCACAAGGCATGTGTATGGTACAAGTGATGGTGGCATGGTTGAATTGTGCTTTTCAGGCATGTGTATGGTACAAGTGATGGTGGCAGGGTTGAATTGTGCTTTTCAGCATGTGTATGGTACAAGTGATGGTGGCATGGTTGAATTGTGCTTTTCAGCATGTGTACGGTACAAGTGATGGTGGCAGGGTTGAATTGTGCTTTTCAGCATGTGTACGCTACAAGTGATGGTGGCAGGGTTGAATTGTGCTTTTCAGCATGTGTATGGTACAAGTGATGGTGGCAGGGTTGATTTGTGTTACAGGCATGTGTACGGTACAAGTGATGGTGGCATGGTTGAATTGTGCCAAGGCATGTGTATGGTACAAGTGATGGTGGCATGGTTGAATTGTGCCACAAGGCATGTGTACGGTACAAGTGATGGTGGCATGGTTGAATTGTGTTACAAGGCATGTGTACGGTACAAGTGATGGTGGCATGGTTGAATTGTGCCACAAGGCATGTGTATGGTACAAGTGATGGTGGCATGGTTGAATTGTGCCACAAGGCATGTGTACGGTACAAGTGATGGTGGCATGGTTGAATTGTGTTACAAGGCTGTGTACGGTACAAGTGATGGTGGCATGGTTGAATTGTGCACAAGGCATGTGTAGCGGTACAAGTGATGGTGGCATGGTTGAATTGTGCACGGCATGTGTACGGTACAAGTGATGGTGGCATGGTTGAATTGTGCTTTTCAGCATGTGTATGGTACAAGTGATGGTGGCAGGGTTGAATTGTGCTTTTCAGCATGTGTACGCTACAAGTGATGTGGCAGGGTTGAATTGTGCTTTTCAGAGCATGTGTACGCTACAAGTGATGGTGGCAGGGTTGAATTGTGCTTTTCAGCATGTGTATGGTACAAGTGTGGTGGCAGGGTTGAATTGTGCTTTTCAGCATGTGTATGGTACAAGTGATGGTGGCAGGGTTGAATTGTGCCACAAGGCATGGGTACGGTACAAGTGATGGTGGCAGGGTTGAATTGTGCTTTTCAGCATGTGTACGGTACAAGTGGTGCTGTCCTTGGCTGTGCACTCTTAATTTTGCCACTTGCTCAAACCTCTTTTAAAACCCTGATTATTTATTTTCAGACCAAAGCATCTTTTGTGTTGTGAAAGTGTTCCGATGGAAACTGAGCGAGTTTGTTCATGATTTAATTAATTTTCTGGAGCAAGGGAATCAATTTGTGAATGAAGTGGGTCGTTTCACTGGGCCTTTGCATTTGTCCAAATCCTGTATGACTGCATTCCAGGCTGCAAAATGAAACGATCACTGTAGGTTTCTGAGGGGTTCAGGAGAGATGATAAAGTGTACATAAATGGGGGGGAAGCTGGGTGGGTAGGGGGATGTCGGGGGACTGGGTGGGTAGGAGGATGTCGAGGGAGAGCTGGGTGGGTAAGGGGGATGTCGGGGGGGAGCTGGGTGGGTAAGAGGGATGTTTGGGGGGGTGCTGGGTGGGTCGGGGGATGTCTGGGTGGGACGCGGATCGGTCGAGGGGGTGGAGGAGGGGTGCAGTGGATGGAGCCACATTTAGCATATTCCCTCCATCATTGCTGCTGTATATTAGAGGAGGTTGCTAATTGGCGAGGAAGGCCGTTGCCGAGGCAGAGATGAATGACATGGTTTGTTTGCAGCGTTGCTCATATATGAGGCAATGTGATTATTATAGTGTGCCATTAAATATTGATTATTACTTTCATCAGATACACCTTTTTGGCTGGACACACAAACTTAAAAAAGAAACATGAATTTTTAATTGAATGTAACATATTCCTCATTGGCTTGCACCAGACTTGTTCTGTCATCTGTTGTTTTAACATGGCTCGGTAGGGGTGGGGGTCATGATGGGGGTCGGTCACAGGATATATTTTCACTGTGCGGTCATAGCATGGAACTCGGTTAGACAGTGTCATGATAGAATTTCTAATTGAGGATAGATTTGACGAACAGCACGTGAAGCATGCCTTGTTAGGAGCAGAGGTTGTTGTTGGCTCATCGGTTGTTGTTGGCTCGGGGTGCTCGAGCCTTTGGCAGTGGTCGGGGTGGGGTTGGGATGATGGTGGTTGTTAGTTGGCAGAAAACCGAGGCAGGTCGCCAACCCACGTTTTGGCCCTTATTTGGTTGCGGGAATCGGTGATGCCGATGTGCCAAGGTTGGCTGACCGTCCGCCTGTTTGCTGATGATGCCATGTAACTGAGATATTGGCAGGTCCCATGTACTTTTGAGAAACTGTGCGAAAAGGTTAAGGTCGGAAATTGGACTGACGTCAGAAAATCGGGCAACAAAAGAAGAAGAAAGGTTGTTTTCACATCTATAATCGCTCTGGCCTTACACATGGTGGGCAGATAAACCTTTGAAAGGGCTGAATCACTTTGCTTGACTGGGAGCAAAGAGCTAGAGTTTGGTCCATCCGGTCATGGCATTTCACCAAATGGAGATGATAAGGAGGGGAAAGGTAGCAAAGTCGGGGAGAGAGTTGTAGAATGTGGTTGGCTTAGTCTTGAAGTCGACTCACACCCACTTTAGCTTCGTGCTATTTTTGAACCGTCTTGGATGTGTTTATAGTTTGGCTGCAAAAGGGTTCTGATGATGTTGAAAAGTTTATCTCTCCCCTTGACCATTACGCCAAACAATCCTGGCTCCCTATGGACCGAGTCGTCTCCGTCGCAATGCCGCTTACACGACTACGTGCGAACCAGCAATGCCATACAAGGTTGAACAAACACGAGTTTTCTTATTTATTTTGCCTACCGTTCTCTTTGACGTCATAGTGGTGGTTTGGGGAAGGTGGTGGGCAGTGGATTGGTGTTTGAGTTTCTCATGATTAGATATTTTCACTCCATAGCATGAAGAAAAGCCTTGATTGTGGCTTGTTGAGAATGCATGTATTAACGTTTTTGGTGCAAAAACTCGAATCATTTAAATTCCACTTCTTATGGCCCTAATGGATGACGGACGCATTCTGTGTTTTAGCAAAGCAGACGTTGCAATCCATCGTGTCTGTGGCCTTGCTAATGGACAGGTAAGGGGCTTATCGACTCCTCGCAAAGACGTTGCACAAACCGTCACACGAAAGTTACACGGTTCAAAATGGCGAAACGAAGAATCGTCCTTCCTGATTGTACTTACAATGGTTGAGTCAACCATTTTAACTTGTTAACCCTTGTACGTAGGGTTTTCATCAAGTTTTAAAGTGCGCGAGCAAGTGCCCACACGGGAGTCGAAACGGTTGGGATGGAGACGGAAAAAATTAAAATGGCATCTTCCGTCATCGAGCTGGCAAGCGAGAAGCAACAATTCACATTTATTGCCACATAGCATCTGATGCAACACAAATGCCCAACTGGCAGAGAGGTGCTCCGTTTGAAACTTTGTTTGATATACAGTATGTAGCTTTTTGATGCCTCAGGTGCGTAATAAAAATTTTGTGTCGGTGCCAAAGCCAGTGACCAATTGCAAATTAATAGGAGGAAGATGGCTGGGTTCATTTTCGGAGAATTATGTGATTCGATGAACGAAGCGAGTGGTCTGTTAGGTCGGGGATCCTGGGTCCGAGAAGACATCCGCGCACATTTCGGCCTTAAATTTGGTTTTCTTGGGATATCCAATGAAGGCAACTTTTTTTGTCCGATTTCTTTAATAAATTTGTTTGGTGAACAGTTTTAAACCTTGATCACCAAATTCAGATTGCCGTGAAGAAAAATACCACGAGGGCTGTTGTTTTACTTTCATACAGCAGTCATTGACTTGAGAACAGAAGAATAAATTGTCAAGTTTGGAGCCCATGAACTTTACTTGATAGAGATACACATTCTGGTCTCGATTGAGAATAGTGAGACCATCTTCGGTTTAAATCATGGCTTTAATCACACATTTTAAACGAACGGCGAGCATATATTCGACATACCTCCGCCAGGCTGAACAGTTTACATTTTGGATCCCACTGATAGGCCGGATCTGGATGCAAATCTTCACCAAAATCGAATCGGTTTGTACTTGTCAGACACCCAACCTGTCCACCAAGTTTCATCTGTATCCGTCCACAAGTTTTCGAGATATTCTGCTCACAAACAGACAGACAGACCGGGGTGTGAAAACAACCTCTGTCCACCTTCGGTGGTGATGGTAACAAAGAACAAATGGTCAGAGTTTATGGGATTTGGACCTGGGATTGCAGTGTCCAAATAATCCAATCCAACACCTGTTTCTGCAAGCTGATTCACATAAAGATGCAGCCATGTTTTTTTGCTCGTCTCAGAATTTGCAAGTTCCATTGTGAGGGTGGCGAAAGGACCACTTCACACGAGCTTCATTCACCCCTTTTCCTCTTTAGGCTTGCATCCTGGGATGTTACTGCAGTTGAGCCCTCACTCCCAGTGCACAATTTCTGTACCATTGACGCTTGTTATTGATAGAGTGAAGTTTTCTTTTGTGCGGTCTGGTTTTCCGGCCCTTATTGACCACGAGCAGTGGGAGGCCTTGTTCCCTTGCTCCCTGCCATTGTCCGTCAGGACACGTCTGCGTACCCCTAAAGGAAGGCAGCCCGGCTCGACCGGACAAGCCACGTTCAAATGCAGCTCCCAGCAAGCAACTCCTATGGGACGTGTGGACGTTGGCTGTTTGTAGGTGCCATGTCAACACTGAACACTTCCAAGTATAAATTCAAGTTATTTTTGTGGACAAGTTGTTCTTCTCTGGAATAATATGCTGAGGGTACATTTGAGCTGAGTGTACGAAATGGCAGAGGTGAGTGGAAAACTGAAAAATCAAAATGAGGAGGATTTATAAAACTGATCTGACTGTGGGAAGGATTTACCCTTGAGAAACGTGTGGTATAGTGGAGGAGACTTACCATATACCAATTAAAAGTACGGTGGAGGGTCTTATCATGTACAAACTGATAGTAACATGTAAGGGATTAACCATGTACAAACTTCATCAAATTTACTGTGTACAAGTTTCATCATGCTGTGTAAGGGATTTACAATGTACAAATTGACAGTACAGTGTAAAATTGTAAGCGATATATCGTGTACAATAGGCCCCGTCGGTATCATTTATTTTATTTTGTTTGTTTCTTCTTTCTGATATTTTTTTACGTATTCATGTATGACGTACACATCATTGACGTATGGTAATTTTTCAAAGTATTCCCATACAGGGCTGTTTTTTCACCCCCCATGATGAGAACGGTTATTTTACTTCCAACTTCAACTTGTATTAAAAATGATTTCATTTTAAAGTAAGATCAGTACGTATTGGTAATCGTCACAGGGCCGGTATCGCTATCGCGGTTCGCCGTGTGTCAGTAATTGACACAGGCTTTCTAAAGCACATATTCATGTAAAATAATCAATTGGCAATTGCTTTAAAAACAGCCACGCGGGCAAACAAAAACACAATTGCTTGTACGGCCCTTGATTGCTGAGGGTCAAAAGTTAAAACCCACTGTACCTATTTCCTTGTAGTCTTTGCACGTCAATACATTCCACTGTTCCTTGTGTAGCCGAGTGCATCAAAGCTTTTTAGATCATGTACGGTACTTAAATATAAACACCTTTCTTTGATTTGTTGGTGATTTACCGATTATTGTACAGATTTACCGATTAGTGTACAGATTTACCGATTATTGTGCAGATTTAGTGATTATTGTACAGATTTACCGATTATTGTGCAGATTTAACGATTATTGTGCAGATTTAACGATTATTTGCAGATTTAACGATTATTGTGCAGATTTACCGATTATTGTGCAGATTACCGATTATTGTGCAGATTTACCGATTATTGTGCAGATTTACCGATTAGTTTGCAGATTTACCGATTATTGTGCAGATTTAACGATTATGTGCAGTTTACCGATTATTGTACAGATTTACCGATTAGTGTACAGATTTACCGATTATTGTACAGATTTACCGATTATGTGCAGATTTAACGATTATTGTGCAGATTTACCGATTAGTGTGCAGATTTACCGATTAGTGTGCAGATTTGCCGATTAGTGTGCAGATTTGCCGATTAATTAGTGTACAGATTTACCGATTAGTGTACAGATTTACCGATTAGTGTACAGATTTACCGATTATTGTTCAGATTTACCAATTATTGTACAGATTTACCAATTATTGTGCAGATTTAACGATTATTGTGCAGATTTACCGATTAGTGTGCAGATTTACCGATTAGTGTACAGATTTACCGATTATTGTTCAGATTTACCGATTATTGTACAGATTTACCGATTATTGTGCAGATTTACCGATTAGTTTGCAGATTTACCGATTATTGTGCAGATTTACCGATTATTGTGCAGATTTACCGATTATTGTGCAGATTTACCGATTAGTGTGCAGATTTAACGATTTTTGTGCAGATTTACCGATTAGTGTGCAGATTTGCCGATTAATTATTGTACAGATTTACCGATTAGTGTACAAGATTTACCGATTAGTGTACAGATTTACCGATTATTGTTCAGATTTACCGATTATTGTGCAGATTTAACGATTATTGTGCAGATTTACCGATTACTGTACAGATTTACCGATTATTGTACAGATTTACCGATTAGTGTACAGATTTACGATTAGTGTCAGATTTACCGATTAGTGTACAGATTTCCGATTATATATTGTTCAGATTTAACGATTATTGTGCAGATTTACGATTATTGTGCAGATTTAACGATTACTTGTGCAGATTTAACGATTACTGTGCAGATTTAACGATTACTGTGCAGATTTAACGATTATTGTGCAGATTTAACGATTATTGTGCAGATTTAACGATTATTGTGCAGATTTACCGATTATTGTGCAGATTACCGATTATTGTGAGATTACCGATTATTGTGCAGATTTACCGATTAGTGTACAGATTTGCCGATTATCTATCTATAATTCCAGCAATGTGGTGTGTGTGCGTGTGTGTGTGTGTGTGTCTGTCTGCGACCACCATTTCTCGACAACCGCCGTCCGATCTGATTGAAACTTTCCAGATATTGCCGGGGATCGCGGATGTGCCTTTTCAAGGTTTGATAATAATCGACGAGCGGTTCCAAGTTACGGCTATTTTATTGCTTTTTTCAGTGTTGGAAAGGTGTATATATCGCAGCTGAAGTGTCGTTCCACCTTATCATGCCATTTTTTCCCAAAGATATCTCAGAATAATGAACAGCTGTTATCCGATTATTGCAGATTTACCGATTCATTTATACAAACACGAAATATACCACTTTCAGCCATAACATGTAGAAATAGCATGTAGAATGAACATGTAGAAATATCCAGCAACCACAGGCCACTGTACCTGCTTCATCTGTCATTGCACAGCAATTGGTTGCCAACCTATCTGTGCAGACCAGTACATACAGATATGTTCAGGATATTGAGCCGAGGTCGGAGCTCGTTTCATTTACGTATGTTGGAAGCAACCTTCATCCTTACCACCGATCCAATATTATGTCGTCAAAAGGAATTTGTACGGTCTCTGTGTCTCTTTCAGCATGGAAAGATCAAGGGAAGTACATTAACAAATGGTGAATGGACCTTAGGGAACCCCCCCCCTCTCTCCAGGATGTGGTTGCAAATGTGAATCATCGGCGAACTCTGCTCCAGCCAATGGGAGCTCGAGGTGAAGATGATGAGCCGACCAATGGGCGTTCGGATTAACTGTGATTCATTACGGCTGACCAATCAGCGTCTACCTTATTGAGACCTGCGTATAAAGCACACGCCTTCACTTCCTTCTTCATTTGCTGCGATTTTTACCCTGAGGAGTGCAGCACGAAAAGCTTCGGTCACTATGTCGTGTTTATTTGTATCCATATTAAAGTTCTGTCATACCAAACATCTGTATATATATATATATATATATATATATATATATATATATATATATATATATATATATATATATATACACATATGCAAAATATGGGGCGCCGCATGTACAGGGCCAGCGTGTGAAATATGCAAATCTCTTCCCAGTAGTCCTCTCGTTGTGCTTATTAAGCGAGCTGTAGCTCGAGTCCGGTATTAAGAGCTGCAAGAGGTGGCCTCAGTGACTTTTAACGGTATGTAATTGTTGACGTGCGTTTGGTGGGCACTTCAGTGAGAGGCTGCGGAAATTGCTGACGCATCATGAGGAACTGTCTCAAAGGTGATGTCAGCCTGGGAAAAAGAAGGAAAGACGTCATTGTCAAACGGCAACAGTGAGCGGAAGCATATACTCGACAAGCTTGATGCACGAGCATTAGTCCAAACTGCTTGGCGAAACAGGAGAGCAATGGTGGACAAACTGCGTGCGAAGTTTAACATAGGTCGTAAACATCCTGTGTTGTTGAAAATGGTCAGAAGGGAACTTCACAGGGTGGTATACCAAAACTATGCCTGGTGTTGGCTTAATGGTTAGGGTGGTGGGCTTGGGATCCTTGGATCCTGAGTTCAAATCCCCCTCAGCTGTTGGAACAATACCATGTGTGG
The DNA here is from genome assembly GCA_035128595.1 of Eptatretus atami. NCBI lineage: Eukaryota > Metazoa > Chordata > Myxini > Myxiniformes > Myxinidae > Eptatretus > Eptatretus atami. The sequence continues at coordinate 18,775,280 of CM068957.1, forward strand.
TTGACTCTGCCTGTCATCCTTCCGAGGTCGGCAAAATGAGTGCCAGCTTGCTGCTATCCTGTGTCAGAGTGGCGAGACGTCCAGGATTGTGTCCAATCGCCAAGGAGACTGCTAAGGCAGCACCAACGCTCTGCATAGAGTATGGTCCCAATGGATGGATAGATGGATACCATAACTGGGTTGCTGTGCACAAACCACTCATAACACCTGGCGACACCTGTTTGTGGGTCCAGTGGTTCAAGGAGCATAGGCAATGGACTGCTGAACAGTGAAGGAATGTGACATGGTCTGATGAGTCGTCCTTCACTGTTATCGACGAATGGACGTGCGTAGTGTGATGACACCGCAGCGAGCTCTACAGCACCGAGTGCCCGTTTCAAAGGACAGTTTGGTTTTAACTAATGGCGTCTTATTGTGTCGATTCGAAAGTGTTCCCACGTACAGGTTTATTTGCCCAATCAACTAATGCACGAGGAGTGCCGTCCTCTCCCTCCTCCCCCCACCCCCTCCAAACAACCACAAATGAATAAGTAATTGACCCTCTCGCCCACGCACGATGGCTTAATTATTTAATCTTATTCATTCAAACGGGGAACATGGAACACAACAGGAGGTTGACAAAACAGAGATTAGAGAGACCGAATGGAACCGGTCCACGGAGCTGTTCTGTGTGCCAGTGCACTATCACCCATAGAAGTTGTTCTCTTGCACGCTCTTTCATAGTCTCCTGCGGGGACCAATTCACCACCCGAGACGCTTACCCATCATAGGTGGATGCCGGCATTGCTCAAGGTTTGCACGGCTGTGCCAATTGGCTGGAGGGCTGTTAACTTTCCGATCACACCTTGGCAATGCAACCGACGCCTGATCGAATCCCTTATCGTAGCGCGCTGGGAACTTTTGCACAGTTCTGGTCCTCAGAAGGATGTTGAAACACAAATTGCACTGAGGCTCACGAGGAATGTGGCAGAGTGTAAGCACAAGGGAAAGGAAATATTGGGGCCTAAACATACACATTTTGGTTGGTAGGATGAGTGGCTCCCTAAAACACTTCAATCAAGACTGCATTAATTTCACGACATCGATGTTAACATTCATCAGGAAGTCGACTGCCAGATTTGTATTGTCTATGGTTTACATCGTGGTACGATTTAACTGAAACGGCGAATCATTTTCGAATTTCGACAAATATGCCAAGTCAATGCATCCTTGGTGCTTGTAGTAATACAAACTGAGATTATTTCATGCTACAACATTGGCCGAAAGACTCTAAGTATGCCAGAAATTGGACGAGGTTGCTCCGAAATACCCGAGTGTGGATTTGGCCTTCACAATGTTCGCTTTTGTGCTCAGAACATTTTACAGAGCTTTTAAAAAATATCTATTTAACACCATATACCCTCTATTTGTAGTGGAGAGAAAGTATACATATATATATATATATATATATATATTATATATAATATATATGTATGTATGATCTACTCCTCCAAGAAGATTTGTCCAAAGAAGCGAAAACTTTCAGCCCACCGATTACCCCCCACCATCCACCATCAACCATTACCCCCACAATAACCACCACCACCTCATACCCCCTACCCCCTCCATCATCCTCCCGCAATCCCCCATCAACCTTCACACCCTCTCTTCCCCTAGCACCACTCCCCCCCTTCCACTGGGGCAGGACATCGACACCTCATGGACACAACAGTGGGACACGGCACTGACACGGACACAAATTGCATCCGGGATGGGACGATCCCGTAACATTTAAGACATCTGGTCAGCCTGCAACGGTGGGTCAAAGCATTTGTCGACCATTTTGTCTGCGGTGTATGAGTGTGCCTGGGCGTCACCTGTCAGGCGATGCCGGGTATTTCTGCTTGAGTAATATAACTGATTTATCAACTAATACAAAATCCCTCCCTTATAATCCATCAATTGAAGGAAAAACACAACCTACCAATCTGTAGTGAACACGAGACCAGTGTTTTCATCTTCACGAACACTTCCGCCATCTTCATCTGAATCGCTTGCAGAAGGCTTAAAACGATATGGCTCCATAATTCCCCCGAAAGTGTTTCCATCGCTAATTTTGGCTTCATCCGTTTCTTCAAAATCCCATGGATCAGTTTCAACATACTGAGAACCTTCAGTGTTGCTAATGACGGTGGAATTGGTATCGGAAGCTGAGCTCGACATTCACTGTTTCTCTATGTAAAGCCACTATTTGGATCAAGGTACGTTCACAGTGTGACGTCACTGGCAAAATCGAAAATCGATACTCTGGGGCCCTCTCTTTTCAACACTTTGTGATTGGCAAAAATAATTCAAAAAAATTTTCCCCTCTAAGTTAGACCATAATTAATGATTCTTAATGGTTTTCACAAAATAAAAAAATAATAAAATTGCGTTTGGGTTCCACTTTTAAAATGGTATACGTGCTTCTTCCTCACTTGACATCACTTGACGTAGTTGGAAACTGTCGGAAATATTTATAAGGAGGCTGTTCCAAAGAGAGGCTTTGAAGAGTTTGTTTTTCAAAGAGACCGAAGAAGCACAATGACTGGAGAACCACTTTGGAGGGGGCGGGTGGGGGGGGGGGGGGGGGGGAGGCTTTTCCACATTTGGATGAGTAGTTATGTGAAAAGACAACTCGAAGGATGATTTCATCGATTTGGTCTGCTACAGTCGAAGGATCAGCAGGGAAATAGGAGTCTTGTCGGGGGTAAGAGCAAAAAATTGGCAAAGGTTTTCCCAGTTGGCAGAGTCATTATGCCAAAGTATGTGGGAGGTACACTGAGAACATTTATACCCTTGGAAGGGATGACAGGTGACAAAGAGGCAGTTGCCAGAGGACCCAACAGGTGCAGCAACAAGGATTAAAGATGAGGTTTAGAAGTGAGAAAAAGATCCAGTTTTGTCGCTATTGGAGGAGTAGACAGGAATGCAGGTGGGATCAGAGATGAGTTGGCAGAGCTCATTGAGGATAATGAATGCTTCGACTTCAGCCTCAGCTCGGTCGCTGTGGGTAAAGTGGAAAAGCCAGGAGGAGTTGTGGGTGTTAAAATCCCCAATAATTAAGATTTCAGAAGATGGAGAGGATTGTTGGATTGGTTTAATACAGGTAGAGTAATGAGGTGATCAAAGATCTGCATGTGATTACAGAGTTGTGAGAGCGGTTGAGGCATTCGATGAATTTATTATCCACATGCTTAAAAAAACAACAAACGTGGGGGATATTATAATCGACTCCGTTTGTCCGTTCGTCTGTCCGTCAGCCCCTCCATCCGTCACACTATCTTCTCCGAAACCGTTGTGCAGAAATTCACCAAACTTGGTGGTTATGATCACTACATGGCAAGGTTTGAGAGCTGTATCATGTTTGGCTGTGCCCCCCTGTGTCAAAAGGTGAAATATTCTACTTAAAAATACAATTATGGGCACATTTTTAAACATATTTTAGACTGAAACTTTGTAAAGGCAATCAACATCAACAAATAAATCATGCTTTTCTGGGTTTGACCTCCGCTTCATACCCCCAGGGTGTGGGGACTTCGCGTCATAGAGTCAAAATGGGAAAAATTGTTTGACTCATAATTTGATGTTGGGTCATTCCTGGTGGAACTTTAATTTTTCTCCATCTTTCAACTTTGCTTTAGGTGGGAAGTGTGGGGATTGGCGATGACACGCCATAGACTTCACTCTCGTTGACATTGAGGAGGGGCAATGTGAGCCAGACTTTGAGCTTGTAAACTGTTTTTTTTTTTTTTTCCTTTGGTTCTCACCTCTTTATGGAATTGGAAGCAATGATCATATCTCTTTGTGAAGTAGATGCACTTGTTCTGAAGAGGTTTGGGTATGATTGTAACGATTGAAAACTCCCTTTTACACCCGTGCAAGACCTTTCTCTGTGTGACCTGCTTAATCCCCCTTAGACCACAGTTCTGTTACTTTATTAAAAGGAAAATTCTGCAGTTTTTAACCTTGCAGCTTGAGCTCGTCCGTGAGGCAAAATGCTTGTACAGTTAACGAGTATTTATTACAGGACTTTTGAAGCGTTTTCTGTTCAGCTTTCACTGAGAGCGATGTTGGCATTTTCCATGTGCAATGCAAGCGGGTACCTTTGGTGGATGGCTGGCCAAGGAGAGGCAACGTGACTGTCTCATGGAACCTTGTTACTTACTAACTTGTGATGTACAAGTTACGGCCGTCTGTATGTTTCCCCGATGTACCCCGGCAGTCCACACAACACGGGCGTCACACACTCGGACATGCCGGGCTCGGTGGGAAAACGTGAGCGGAAAAGTGAGCTGACAAGTGCATCCTTAAAGGCAAGCGGAAGAACGTTACGTTCCCACGTGATGGGTTACACCGTCGGTCCCAAGTTTCCTGGGACAGGCATCAAAGTGAAGCTAAATCCGAGAAACGCTAAATTGTGTGGGCATGCTCTAACAAGGAGGAAATTCCGATGTAGGTGGTGCTCGTTTTCAGCCTGAGAATCGGGCAGAACGAAAGGGAAAGAGAGAGATGAGCGAGGGGGTGCGCTAAAGGTAATTTTGGTCGAGAAAGTTAATGAATGTGTGGACATTAGGAGACATCAATGTACTTTTCTAAGCATTACAACGATATGAGGAGACAATGGACATAGCAATATGGTATTTGAACCTGTAATCTCAGCGGCATGAGTGGCATGCTCAGATTTGAATAAATTTATGAACAGGCCAATAATAACTCATTTAATAATTAAATATTTTATTGATGTAGACGATCAAAGTTAAACCTTGTCGAGACAAAATATCTCACCTGAGAATTGTGTTACAAGAGTACACAGTACAGTACAGTACTGTAATGGTTATTGATGCTGTTGTTTTAAATTTGTAAACCAAAATCCTTTGAGTTTAGCTTACACTAACCCTCTCGTTAAACCCCCTAACCCTCTCGAATACCCCTGACCTCACACACCCCCTTCATGGATAACCTGTTCTTATTGCCACATCAGTGAGGACCTGTCTATATACAGCTCATTCACTTAAAATTTGGACTCGCCAATTATAACCACCCAACCAATTATAACCACCCAACCAATATCCTCGTCTTCTTCTTGGTGGGTTCAGCTCTGAAAAATGACAGTGTGAAAAACGTCTTGGAGAAATAAATACATAAATAAACGACAACTAGTCGCGGTGTGGTTATTAAGGCTTATCTGCGAGGTATCAGGTCTCTCTCTCTCTCTCTCTCTCTCTCTCTCTCTCTCTCTCTCTCTCTCTCTCTCTCTCTCTCTCTCTCTCTCTCTCTCTTTTTCCTCTTACTTCCCATCCCTCTAACTTTGGCTCCTCTTACCAAGCCTTCGTGAAAGTCTGCATCTTGTGTGGAGCTGTAAAAACATCAACATTTCTGGCATCTTCCTCGAGCTGATTGTCCTGGCTTGTGATCTGCACTTGTACACAGGGACCTTTAAGGCATACCTTTCACCTTGGATGTCCAGAGCAAGCTACTGGGATTGCTTGCTCTGCAAATCTTCTTTGTTCTGGAACAGGGAGTCATGTAACTTGTCATCTCAGAATGGATGACCATTTTGAAAGTCAAAATGTCTGTGTTTACTGCATTTAGGCAAGCCAGAACCAAACATGGGTCTCAACTAGGATCTGAATAGTCCAGTCTTATCTCTCTTCTCCAAATCCATGCTGTGGTTTATCAGTTCATTCTTCAGACTGTTCCCTCAATAGTCTCATCCTTTCAGAAGACGGATGAACAGTGAGTGAGTGCTGGCGATGCTGATCGATGATGGTCCTATCAGTCTGACTCCAGTTTCACTCCCTAATAGTAATAATGCCATAAACCACATGTGTGCTGAAATATTTAGAAGGGTGTTTCTTATTAAGGAGGAGTCGTATTTATTTTGGATAACTTTTAAACTATTGTGTTCACATTGAAATGGATTAAATACTGTACTTGAGAATGAGATCACAATTCCATTTTCGTAATTGGTGAGTCCAAGTGCAGCTTGTCTTGATGTGAGGTCGAATGGATTATGTTATAGCAGGAAATGTCATTTGCTCCATCAAAGTGGATTTATAATTGAGATGCAAAAGAAGAGTTAAACTGATTACTGGATTGTGAATCATCTTGTATTATAATATTCTTCTGTTTGTTACTTGGTGAAATTTTTTTTGCCAAGTATGTTGGTCTGTAGCATTTGTCTGTCTGTCTGTCTGTTTGTTTGTCTATTTGTCGCACAATTTTTGGCCGTAGTTTTTAAGCAATCGTTCTGAAATTTTCTGTGTGTGTTGTTGATCGGCCAAGGACAGCAACGCTTAATTTTGGTGACGATCCGAATCCGGATCCGGATCTGAGAATTTTTAAACTGATTCTTCACCATTGAGAGATATAGGACCAAAAACGATATATAGCTTGATATCTCAAAAAGTTGTGGACGAGTTATGAAAAAACGAGGTGGATGAGTTGGTTAGGTGACGAGAACAAGCCCATTTGATTTTGGTTAAGGTCCGGATTCAGATCTGACCTATCAATGGGATACAAAATGTAAACTGTTCAGCCTGGTGGAGGTATGTGTTATACCGAGTGCCGTTCCATTTCGCCAAGTGTCACTCCACGAGTGACTTTTCATCTGTTTGTTTCTGTCTGTCTATCAGACAATTTTTTGTTAAACTCCTCGACCAGTACCATAAAACCCATTTCATTATGAAGGTCTTTGTCCAAGGAGTTCCAGTTGCATATTATTTCATTTCATTACAAATGATCTTGTATGTGTTTTTATGTCTCAGCTGACGAAGTCACCGGAGGCATTATGTTTTTGGGTTGTCCATACGTCCATACGTACATACGTACATACGTACATACGTACATACGTCCAAGCTAATTTTCTCGGTTTTTTTCTCTGCAATCACTTATCCGATTGACACCAAATTTTTACCATCGGTGCGACTACTCGTGTCGAATGTTTTAATGATAATACTGATGTCATTGGTCACGTGGTGTGGCAGCCATGTTGGAAAAAATGAAAAACTTTGGGCCTCTGTATCTCTGAAACCGCTCTTTGGAAAAAATTTAAACTTGGTACGTCAAGTACTCCCCATGGGGGGGAAAAAAGTGTGATTTTTTTTCTTTGATGATGTCGTAGATGTCATTATGATGTCATAATTGTCGTAGATGTCTTCGTTATGATGTCATAATTGCATACGTCGAACTCTTTATCCGATCAGTATGAAAATTTTTGAGGGTCATCTTGGGCTAAATTATATTGGGGGGGGGGGTACATACAAAGAGCACATACAAAGAATGGAAGTTGAAGGTAAGGAACTGCTGTAGAGGGAACCAAAAGGGGGGATTGATGACGTCATCGGTCATATTTTTTTTTCTAACATAAAAACCTTAAAAAGTCGTCTTGTTCGAAACGGCTGAAGAGGTCAAAACAAAACTTTACAGGTATGATTGATTGCCTATCCATGAGAAACAAAAAGTTCTCCACCTGTGATGTCATAGGTCACGGTTTGGCAGCTATGATTTTTTTTTGAAGAATAAACCTTTAAAAATCGTCTTCTTCAGAATGGCTTGACAGATCGAGGTGAAACGTCACCCACATGTTCCCCAAGCCTTGGGGATTCCTGGGTCTTCACAAATAATTAATAGGTCAGATGGTCTGGCAGCCATATTGGATTGAACAAAAATCTTTTAAAAACATTTTCTCTTGAACCGCTTCATCAATCGACGTGAAACTTCACAATTATGATCTAGTAGTCATGGTGAATACATGTTTTAAATTTCAACAAGATCGGACATCATGTTAGACACCCGAGCCAGAATTATTTAATATTTTGAATCTGGGTTCAGGGATTTAAATCAAACTTGGTACAAGTATGTATGATATAATAATGTGGGCGGAGGCATATCTGGTGACATCGTGATGTCGAAGAGTGCCCTTCTATTTATTTTTTTCATCATTTAGCTTACTTAACTCCTATTTTTAGTTAAGGTTTTCAACAACGGGAAGAAAGGGGGAAGAGATTGTGTATTTAACATTCTATCATTATTTACTTTCTCAACTAATGGGAACAGGAACAATGCAGGCATCTTTTAATCGTTCAGGTATTCCACTTCATGCTCCTGTCGTCTTAGACTATTATTTGTGCGAAATTAAATTCCCATGTTTCATGCTAATTTGAAAAGGATATGATGCACCCTTTTTATGCCTCCACCGATGCCGTCACCGGAGGCATTGTGTTTCCAGGTTGTCCATGCACCCGTCCATCCGTCTTCGTGCATCGGTCCGTGATATGTTTTCGTTACCACGATAACTTAAGAATAGCTGAAGGGATTTAAGTCAAAATTGATACAAGTATGTATAATGATGCAAAGATTAACTGATTAGATAATGGGGTCAAGAGGTCAAAGGTCAGAGGTCCTATTAGGTAAAAATTATGTTACCGCGCTAACTTATAAACCAGTGATGGCATGTTGAGCAAACTTGGTAGAAGTATATATTATGATGCAAAGATAAACTGATTCTATTTTAGCATCAAGAGGTCAAAGGTCATGTCAGGTGAAAATGTGGTACTTGAGAACAGCTGAATGGATTTATATCAAACTTGGTACAAGTATGGATAATGATGTAAAAATGTGGGCGGAGGTATATCGGTCAACGTCGCAATGTCGAAGAGTGCCCTTCTATTTTTTTTTTTTAATTTGATGACAAAAGCTTCAAATGGTAAAAAGTTATGGCTTGGACAGACACTGAAGCTTAAATGATAGATAAATAAATAAAGAAACACACGGAAACGATTACAAAACACGGCCATGTCGTGCTGCACAAGCGGACGGGTCAATAAGGGCTATTTGTACTTGCTGTGACTTTGCCCTTTGACATTTTAATCCAATTATTAATTATTATTCTTTTCTATCTTCATGTAATAAAGTTGGTTGAAAATTTAATGACAAAAGCTCAAATGTTAAAAAAAAATTATGGCCTGGACACACACACACACACACACACACACACACACACACACACACACACACACACACACACACCACCACACACCCTCGTCTCCCACTGCGAAGAGGACGGCCTAATAAAATACATCAATTATTGGGGAATTCTCCTGTCCATAATTCTGGGGAAATTAACCTGTCCTTACAAATTGATTCTTCCCTCATGATGCTAAATGTGCCCAAGGGATGAATCTTAATGCCTTGATCATAGTTCCGAGTTTACAATACATATTTGTGCTCTCTTCACCGATCTCATTTCTGTTGGCAGGGCTCCAGAGATCATCCTGGGGCTGCCTTACTGTGAAGCCATTGACATGTGGTCACTAGGCTGTGTCGTCGCTGAGCTATACCTTGGCTGGCCCCTCTATCCCGGAGCTCTGGAGTATGATCAGGTAAAGCTCTAATGTTGAACAGCAGTTTTTTCAACTTTTGAGAAAATCCATTGTTTATCTTTTCCACTGACATTAGTCTTCACAGCAATGAGTATTCCGCAGGAAACACTATATATATATAATAAATAAACTGAAAAAGGATCTCAGTTCATCTTATCACATCTCTTGTTTTGTGGACATTTGTATTCTTGTGCGGTTTTTTTGCTCTCATGCTCTGAAAGGGGTCGAAGAGTGAATTTTATTGGAAAAATTTTTTTTTTTAAGTGATGGGGTTGGCACTGACCTGCAATACATAAAAAGACACTGCAATACCTCGGTCAACCGCTCAACTCCATCACATTGTTCCTCTTTCTCCTGCTTGTGGAACCTTTTTCCTCAAGCTTTTCAGTCCTACTCTTTCCTCCAAGACTTCATTTTGGCAGTGTACCACCACCTCAGATCATCCTCCATCTCTATCCATTATATTTGCTGTCTTCATTAACCTCCCCTTAACTCTATCGATTTGAAGGTTACTATTGTCACGTTTACAACTTCGTGCCACAACCATTTATCACAATTGGGTGTGAGGTTGCAAAGGCCGAAGCAAATGGCTTCGTAAATGACCGGAACGATTCAAATTCACTCAAGCAAAGCTGGCAGCGAGCGATTTCTACCGACCCATACGTGGGCAGTCACGCATGTGTGCTGATAATCTGTTTAAGGGGATTAACTTGATTCACAATTTATCTCCACCAAAAGTAATCCAATTAAGCCAGACTGTAGAGTGCGGAAAGGCGAATGAGCGAAGTGGGCATATCTCTTCGAAATGCCAAACTTAAAGTGGCGGAAATAGCGCCACCTTTGGTGATAGCCGGTATTACAAATCATCTTCCTTTATCTTGTGATATGGAGTGTATGTTTCGATCAATAAAATCTTTCAAATATGACAAAAATTATAAAGTGCATTTTCAAGAATGTGCCACAGCACATTGCCCACCGAAGGTGGGCCAAGAACGGTACTCCCACCCTTAGGGCGGGAGTACCCACTAATATAGATGATTGATTAAATGGGACTGAACACAAACGGAACAAACCTTCGGACAAACAGACAGACAGGCAAACACGATAAATAACCGATACATGGCACAGGTGTAATCGGCTAAAGCACCACATGCAAGAGCTCTCTACACATGGAACCGGGGCGGTTTTTGAAAGGATATTGCCCCACAGGGCAGCGGAGTGGCTCAGATGGCAGCAAGGAACCGGTGGCAGGTCAGAGGATGACGTGGTAGGCAAGACGAGCATGGGGAAATGAAACGCAGACACCAGGCTGCAGTCCTCGCCCTCTCCTCTCCATTCTCAAGTCCAACCAACAAGTCAAAGCCCCTCAGTCTGAAGCTTGCCTGGCTTTCATAGTTTCTCCGCGCAAAAATCCCCCCCCCCCTCAGGATCACACTGTCCTGGCCCATTGCAGTGTGGCTAATCATGCTGCTCCACGTGCCCAGCGCAGCCAATCACTTCCGCAGTGGGTGTGCCCGCCGGTGAAGAAGGGTGGTGGCCCCTGCACATGTGCATCCAGGGCCAATTGAAGCCCGGCGTATTGATGTCGTTCTCCGCCAATCGTACACATGGACACGGAGCCAATCGCAGGCCACCTTGCCTCCTTGTTAGAGGCCCGTGAGGCTCTGTGACACTGCCATGAGTCCTTTATCTCAGCCCAGACTCAAACCAGTTTCTAACCATTGGATGCCAGTGGCAATACGAAGGGCGACTTTGCACTAAACAGATTTTTAATACAGGGGTAGAAAGCTACGTCCTTTCCGCGAATGTGAAATAAGCAAAGGTGTTATTTCTATCTCTGACCCCCATGAATGTAACACTGTTTCCTTCCTTCTTCTCTCTCTTCTTCCTCATTCAATTATTATGTTTTGTGTCAGCATGCTATCCCAACTGTCCTATTGTTAGTTCATGCTTTCTGCCCTAATCTCATCATAACCTTCATGTGACTTTGGAGGCAGGGGGGAGGAGGAGGACGGAGTGGTAACGGTGGTTGGTTGAAAGGAAGGATGGCAAAGAGATCATAAAAGGACACGCTCCACTCCTCTGTGAAGCTATGTAGCTTCTGAGAACGAATGGCGTGCTTTATATAGGGGACTCTGACAGAAACTTAAGACTTCATGAGCCTTTGTGCTTTTGACAAAACCACAAGCTTGTTGTGCTTTTGTGTTTTCTGCTCTGCATTTCTCACATGTTCTGTGAATAGGAACACAGTTTATTGCGGAAAAGCATCTCGTGTTAAACTTGAACCATCTATCTATAATTCCAGCAATCTCTGTGTGTCTGTCTGTCTGTCTGTGACCGCTGTTTCTCGACAACCACTGGTCCGATCTAATTGAAACTTGCCAGGTATATTGCTGGGGCCCTGAGTATGTGCCTTTTCAAGGTTTGATATTAATCGGACAAGTGGTTCCCAAGTTATGGCCATTTATTTACCAAACCAATGACAGGACACGGTGCTTTGACGTCACAATTCGTTTTTTTTTTTCACGCACGTACGGGCATGCACGTACGGGCCCGCACTAGTAATAACAATAACAACCAGAAGGGCACTCAGTAGAGCGCATACCTCTGCCACGTAATGCCTGATCCACGAGAACATATCAGGCCCAATCAATACATCTTTGAAATATCATGTTATATATCGTTTTTGGCCCCATCTCTCAATAGTGAAGAATCACTTAAAGAATTAAATAATTATCGTATCCAGATTCGGATCTTCACCAAAATCGAATCAATTTTTCCTTGTCAGACAGGCAAACAGACCGAGACTTTTACTTTTCCTTTTCAACCTTCCCTTGCATTGTGCATGTTGTTGCAACAGTATATCTATCGACATGATTTAATTTCTCATTTGCTTTTTCCCAACAATGTCCCCTAAAATGCATGTTCCACAGATCCGTTACATATCGGAGACTCAAAGTCTGCCTCCAGAACATCTGCTCAGCAGCGGTACAAAAACTGGGAAGTTCTTTAAGAAGGAGAGCACATACAAAGAATGGAAGTTGAAGGTAAGGAACCGCTGTAGAGGGAACCAAAAGTGAATGCTGCGTGTGTTCTTTTATGAAGGGTCCATGATGTACACCTTGTGGTTGTTTGCTTACGGCCAGAGGTATCTTTAGCTTCCTGGCAATGGAGAATGAAACCTCGTTCCTCGTGGAACCTTATTGCTCGGTGACTAATTGCAGGTTATTTTACTTGAAATTGTTTTTAGTTTATTACAGATCACTTCTTGGATGTTCTCAAGCAAGTCTCGTGGGGCCGGCTATCAGCTGACAAACATTTTTTGGATTGGGCAGTAGAATTTGGATAATGAGTGTACGCGTCAATATAAGCTAATATGAAAAATAAGCGCACACGGGACCTTCCTAGTTTATTTCTCCATTAAAAAATAAGCGCATATAAAAACGTCATAGTAAGGCTTTGAAAACCGAAAATATTATCAACTCAAACACGACAGTATTTTGTGTTTTATTGGCACATAAACTTTAAGTCCGAATTTCTTACACATCTGGTATGGTTACAGTGTTACTTACAAGAGTTATACTCGCAAAACAACGTTTGGTTGTTTGTTTTTAATCAAGAGTCGTAAAACAACGTTTTTCATCACGATCAAAATGGACGTGCCAGTGAAGTGTCAATTATACACCCGTGAAAAGAAGATTGAGATTATCGCGTTTTACAACTCTAATAAGAACCAGTAACAGACGTGTAAGAAATTCATACTTAACTAGAGGGGGAGCACTCGGTAGAGTGCAAAACCTCCGCCGCCAATAGTGCTGGGTCACTTAAGTGTAACCTGATGTCTATTCATTGTAGGTCAAAACGGATCAGACTCTACTGAACCACGATTGAATAAACTAAACTAGATCGACACGCATGTAGAAATGCCAAAAAAATAAAATCGAAATTTTTTTGAAAAAAAGTTGCAAAATTTGTTTTTTTTTTCTCTAACATTTTTTTTTGGTTGGAAATCACTTAAAACATGTAGAAATGCAAAAAAAAAATTCAAATATTTTTCAAATAAAATCGAAATGTTTTTGAAAAAGAGTTGCAAAATTTTGTTTTTTTTTTCTCTAACAAATTTATTTATTTTTCGTTGGAAATCACTTAAAACATGTAGAAATGCAAAAACAAAAATTCAAATATTTTTTCAAAATGGCCGCCATAGCGGCCATATTGGACTTTGGACCAAGTCCAAAAGCTAATGGCATGATCCTTGGACCATACCTAATCCCCCACCAAGTTTCGTCGAAATCCATCCAGGAGTTTTTCCGTAATACTGTTCACAAACAAACAAACAAACAGACAGGGGTGAAAAAGTAACCTCCGTCCATCTTCGATGGCGGAGGTTAACTAGAGGGGGAGCACTCGGTAGAGTGCAAAACCTCCGCCGCCAATACTGCTAGGTCACTCAAGTGAACCTGATATCCTATTCATTCAATTTGACGTCAACAGTGCTCACAGTTATAGTTTGCAACTTTCCCTTTTACTTTTAACTTTTACATACTCAATTCATTCGTCATAACTAGATTCCTTGAGACAGAAATTGATTTTACGTGGGTATATCCACCTGAAGTTCCAAAATCAGCCGCAATTATAATTTTGGCATGTTTTTTTGTTGGAAATCACTTATAACATGTAGAAATGCAAAAAAAAAAATCGAAATTTTGTTGAAAAAAAAGTTGCAAAATTTGTTTTTTTTTCTCTAAATTTTTTTTTTGGGGGGGGGGGGGGTGGTTGGAAATCACTTAAAACATGTAGAAATGCAAAAACAAAAATTCAAATATTTTTTCAAAATGGCCGCTATGGCGGCCATATTGGACTTTGGACCAAGTCCAAAATCGAATGGCATGATCCTTAGACCATACCTAATCCCCCCACCATGTTCCATCGAAATCCGTCGAGGAGTTTTTCCGTAATATTGTTCACAAACAAATAAACAAACAAACAAGCCGGTAGGCGACAAGGGATTCGCTAGGATCGAAGCGCTGGATACGATGCTTTTCATTCTGACCGATCCACCAACGAAGATTCATTGCCAAGACGTATTGGTTCACATACAATTGTTCCTCTGCCTGGCAAGATTTTTCCTATTGCGTATTTTGCCAACTGGCACTCCTCATGAAAATGATGGTAAATAGACACCTATTTTTGAAGGACTATCATTTGAAAAATAATCAGTTTGCTGGTTTGTGCTGTGGAGCCTCGCATTGCACACACACACACACACACACACCACACACACACACACACACACACACACACACACACACACACACACACACACACACACAGATGGAAACCCGATAAACTTCTCTCAATGCTCTTGTTTGACCACACCTCCTGAGCCACACAATATTTTTCATAAGCCACGCCCACTTTCCTACACCACTCCCACTTTAAATAATATAATTGAGGTGGTGTGTGGATCGTGAATGTTTTTGTAAATAATAAATAATTGAGGTGGTGTGTGGATCGTGAATCGTTTACGGAAAAATAAAATAATTGGAGGGGATTGTGGTCGTGGAATCGTTTTCGGTAAATAAATAAATAATTGGAGGTGGTGTGTGGGTCGTGGAATCGTTTCGGTAAATAAATAAATAATTGGAGGTGGTGTGTGGGTCGTGGAATTGTTTTCGGTCAATAAATAAATAATTGGAGGTGGTGTGTGGGTCGTGGATCATTGTCGTAAAAATAATTGGAGGTGGTGTGTGGGTCGTGGAATCGTTTCAGTAAATAAATAAATAAATAATTGGAGGTGGTGTGTTGGTCGTGGAATCGTTTTCGGTAAATAAATAAATAATTGGAGGTGGTGTGTGGGTCGTGGAATTGTTTTCGGTAAATAAATAAATAATTGGAGTGGTGTGTGGGTCGTGGAATTGTTTTCGGTAAATAAATAAATAATTGGAGGTGGTGTGTGGGTCGTGGAATCGTTGTCGGTAAATAAATAAATAATTGGAGGTGGTGTGTGGGTCGTGGAATTGTTTTCGTAATAATAAATAATTGGAGGTGGTGTGTGGGTTGTGGAATCGTTGTCGGTAAATAAATAAATAATTGAAGGTGGTGTGTGGATCGTGGAATCGTTTACGGAAAATAAATAAAAAGGTGGAACGACGGTGTAGTTCCTTACAAACACTGTATACACACCTTAAATGACGGTAAATAGACACCCGATTTTTGAAGGACTACCATTTGAAAAATAAAACTCAATCAAACTTCTTCTTTCTCTTCTTCTTTTCTTTTCTTCTTCTTCTTCTTCTT
Source organism: Eptatretus atami (assembly GCA_035128595.1). Lineage (NCBI taxonomy): Eukaryota > Metazoa > Chordata > Myxini > Myxiniformes > Myxinidae > Eptatretus > Eptatretus atami. The sequence continues at coordinate 18,790,984 of CM068957.1, forward strand.
CTTCTTCTGCTGCTTCTTTCTTCTTCTTCTTCTTCTTCTTCTTCTTCTGGTGAAGACAAAACCTTTATGACGCGGCTCTTGGACACATTTGTCCTTGTTTTCCATGGAGTGGTTTCGGAGATACAGAGGTCCAAAGTTTTTCCTCTTTTCCAACATGGCTGCCACACCATGTGACCTCCGATGTCATAATTATTATTAAAACATTCCACATGAGTAGTCGCACCTATGGTGATAATTTTGTTTCAATCAGATAAGTGGTTGCAGAGAAAACAGAGAAAATTAGCATGCACGGACAGACGGACTACGAACGGACAACCCGAAAACAATAATGCCTCCGGCAACTTCGTCAGCAGAGGCATAATAAGCGCATATGTGTTCCACTAAATCTAAAAATAAGCGCATGCCCTTATTCTCCAGATTCTACTGTATTTGTCATTGGTCAGTACATGGGCATTGGGAGTATGAGCAGGTAGAGAAGTTCACAAATTGACAATGTATGTTGAGAAGCTCAATCTGAATTCCCCATGCTATTGACTACTTTCACTGCAGGGATCAAGTGAGCTTGTTGGATGAACTGAGCAATATTTTCCCTAAAGCAAGGCCCAGGACAGATTTGCTGTCATTAACTTCTTGACTCTGGATCGTAGAAAAATGCTCACATACCTGGGCAATGAGGTTGAACATTTGTTGTTAACATTAGATCGTTTCAGAAGTTATTTGACCACCTCATGTAACAGCATCACAAGAAGTAAATATGTGTTTTAATCAAGTGAATGTGTTATTGTTCAGTCCCCAGAGGAACATGAAGCTGAGACGGGACTCAAGTCAAAGGAGGCAAGAAAGTACATCTTCAGCTCCCTGGATGACATGGTTCAGGTACGCGTAAATCATTTCCTCCGTCACCGAGGGCGGAAGGAGGTTATATTTACACCCCAGTTTGTCTGTCTGTGAGCAGGCTATCTCAAAAAGTTGTGGACAGATTAGGTGTGTAACAAAGATGAGTTGATTTGATTTTGGTGAAGATCCGGATACGAGAATTTTTAAGTGATTCCTCACACTTGAGAGACAGGGCCAAAACGATATATAGCACGATATCTCAAAAAGTTGTGGACAGATTATGACAAATACTGGTGAATGAGTTGGGTAGGTGACGAGAACAATTATATTTGATTTTTCTTGAGGTCTGGATGCAGATCCAGCCTATCAGTGGAATGCAAAACATATGTTCAGCCTGGCGGAGGTATGCACTCCACCAAGTGCCGTTCTAGTTTCTACCTGTGTCAGGACAAGGTACCTCCAAAATTCACATCTCGGCCTTATATTTTCATTCCACAGAAAGACGACACATGACTTGCTTTGAGGTTTCAGACTTTTTATTGAAGGAAAGATTCTTAGTACACCAGGACCCCAACATTCGAGCGGGATACGTTCCGGGGAAACCCCACGAATTTTGAAACCGTGAATGTGGGAGCATTGTTTCAATGGGAAATGGAGGGGATAGGTTCCGGGGATTTCCCGACCCACGAAAAATCCGCGAATGTCGGGGTAAAATCCGCGAGTGTTTTGTCATTGTTACAATGGAGACAAGGAGGATAACGTTATCAGTTTGTGGCGGTTCCGGGTTCATGAAAAAGGCCGCAAATGGCGACACCATCAAAGTCGGGGATTTGGTACAAGGGGGATAACGTCGGTTCGCGGCTGTTCCTGGTTGAAAGGGGAAAGTTTTTAAAGTGAAAAATGTTTTCGACCACGAATGCATGATTACATTTTCATTAAAGATGCTTACAAGTATAAACCAGAGTTGGTGTCAAAGCCACCCAATGCTCGCCTGTTTATACATTTATCGTTTTTAAAAGACGAGTCTAATAATTATATTTTTTATAAAGCATTGCAGTAAAGTATAATTATAAAGCAATATATGTATTTGTATATTGTAATCAGTAACAAGAGCGCAAGTGAGCACAATATACGCCCTAACAAGAAGGTATATACGAATTGTGCTACGACATGGAAAACAGCATCCTGGTTGCCATGGCTACCACTTTAGTTGACGAACGTATGTCGCTACACACCGTCTCCACAGTCTGTACCTATGTACAAATATGAACGTGAAAGTTGAAAACTTTGGGAGTTAGAGTGCGGACAGGAAGGACGGACAGACAGACAGACAGACGGACGGACGACGGTATCACATAATACGCCCGATATATATATATATATATATATATATATATATATATATATATCGGGCGTATAAAAAATAGTGTGGTAGAAAAACATTAGAAAGGAAACTAGAGGGGGAGCACTCGGGAGAGTGCAAAACCTCCGCCGCCAATACTGCTGGGTCACTCAAGTGAACTCTTTATCTTATTAATGAATATGATGTCAACAGTGCTGACAGAGTTATAGTTCTTTTCTCCAACTATTTTTTTTGGGGGGGGGGGGGGGGGGTTGGAAATCACTTAAAACATGTAGAAATGCAAAAAAAAGAAAGAATTTTGTTGAAAAAAAGTTGCAAAAATTTTTTTTTTCTCTAACAATTTTTTTGGGGGTGGGGGTTGTAAATCACTTAAAACATGTAGAAATGCAAAAAAAAGAAATCGAAATTTTGTTGAAAAAAAGTTGCAAAATTTTTTTTTTTCTCTAACAATTTTTTTTGGGGGTGGGGGGTTGTAAATCACTTAAAACATGTAGAAATGCAAAAAAAAAAATTTTTTTTCTCTAACATTTTTTTGGGGGGTGGGGATGGGGGTTGGAAATCACTTAAAACATGTAGAAATGCAAAAAAAATTATTTTTTTCACAATTTTTTTTTGGGGGGGGGGGTTGGAAATCACTTAAAATGTAGAATGCAAAAAAAAAAAAAATTCTCGAACAATTTTTTTTTGGGGGTGGGGGTTGAAATCACTTAAAACATGTAGAAATGCAAAAAAAAAATTTTTTCTCTAACAATTTTTTTTTGGGGGTGGGGCTTGGAAATCACTTAAACGTAGAAATGCAAAAAAAAAATAATGTTTTTTCTCTAACATTTTTTTTTTTGGGGGGGGGGGGGGGGTGGGTTGGAAATCACTTAAAAACATGTTAGAAATGCAAAAAAAAAAAATTTTTTTTCTCTAAATTTTTTTGGGGTGGTGGGGGTTGGAAATAACTTAAAAAAACATGTAGAAATGCAAAAAAAAAAAAAAAATTTTTTTCTCTAAATGTTTTTTTGGGGGGGGGGGGGGGGGGGGGTGTTGGAAAACCACTTAAAACATGTTGAAATGCAAAAAAAAAATTCTCGAACAATTTTTGTGGGGGGGGGGGGGGGGACCAAGTCCAAATTCTAATGGCATGATCCTTGGACCTATACCATAACACCCCTCCACCAAGTTTCGTTCGAAATCCGTCGAGGAGTTTTTCCGTAATACAAAAAAATTATAACATTTTCACGCTGACGCTCCCACTGTTGCGCGGGTAATCTTGTATAGCTCTCTGTTCTTCGAACAGGCGAGCTAAAAAACGACAACACCAGTTTTAAAGTCTCTTCACCAAACCGTACCATACCGCAAAATGAAAAAACAACAAAAACAACAACATCATGTACCGTTTCAATTTTTTTTATTAAACACACAGCACACTTAACTTTGCAAAATGATGAAGATGAGGTGCGCCAGGTGTAATGTCTTGAAAGTTGATATTACCCCCTGGTCAAGCGGCTAGATGAGGGAGGTGGTGTTCAATGGCAGGAACATGACCTAAACATTTGGGTGAGCGCCGTTCAGGTCCATGGGGTGGCCAGGAACGTTGGCAAGCAGCAGGAGTACCTTGAACGAAAGGTTCTCTCCTGCCAGGTACCTCGCGACCTAAGGAACGAAACAGTTATGGAGCCAGTCCATAAAAAGTTCAGACGTCACCCACGTCTTCCTGGTCGCCCTGCAGTACATGGGTAGCGCCTGCTCGTTTTTGTTCTTCAGCGCACGCGGGTTCAGGGAACGGGAGAGCATCATGGGCTTTACGAGGAAGTCCCCTTCGGCGTTTGTGCAGAGGAGAAGGGATACCCAGTCCTTTGCGGCCTTGAAGCCGGCTGCTTTGTTCTCGCACTGTGAGATGAACATTCTGGTCGGCATCTTTTTCCAAAACAAACCGGTCTCATCAGTGTTAACGACCTGCTCCGGCAGGTACTAGTACCCCTTCTCCTTGATGAGGCTCACAAATTCTGCAGGGAATGCCTTGGCCGCGTCGTGGTCTGTGGAGGCACACTCCCCTACAAGCTTGATATTGCAACATGTAGCAGTGGAACCACCCTCTGCTCACTGTAAATGGGCTGGAGGTGTCGCTTGTACCCGCCACACTCGTGCTTGCAGCACCCACGCCAGAGAGATTGTCATGCAGGAGCTTCGCCTTCTCCCGTATCAGTGGTCCACTAAGATGCGCTGAATATTTTCATTGTGTGATGTCCTCATGTGGCGACCTGGTAATTACTCGATACATCAATAGATGCTGTTCGTGTTTTCATTCTGTAAGTAACTCACAGGGGATGGCATTGTGGGGAATGACGTGTTACACTGGTGAGACATTCCACAAAACTATGTTTATCCCACGAAGCTACAATACACTTACAGGAAGCAGGGCATGTTCGCGGCTCATGGAAGATGTTTTTTTGCGTACGTACAGTATTGTACTGTACGTGCATCCAGCTGCTTTGTGCATGGCTCGTGGAAGATATGTTTTATAAATGTTATGCTCGCGGCTTGTGGAAAAAAAAATCGCCGTGAAAACTGCAAATATGTGGGGCCATTTCCCACAAATGTAGGAGCATGTCGTAAATTTATCAACCGCGAATACGTGGAAGCCGCGAATGTCAGGGTCCGGGTGTACATGCAATCCTTCTGGTCAGAATGGAAATGACTGAAGAGGATTGCATTTTATTTAATTTTGGGCGTTTTTTGTATACAGTGGGGAGAACAAGTATTTGATACACTGCCGATTTTGCAGGTTTTTCCCACTTACAAAGCAGTAGAGGTCTGTAATTTTTTATCATTGGTACATTCAACTGGTGAAAGACAGATCTAAACAAATCCCTGAAATCACATTGTACGATTTTTAAAATAATTAATTTGCATTTTATTGCATGAATAAGTATTGATTACATCAGAAAACAGAACTTAATTATTTGGTACAGAAACCTTTGTTTGCATTACAGAGAATCAGACGTTTCCTATAGTTCTTAACCAGGTTTGCACAGACTGCAGCAGGGATTTTGGCCCACTCCTCCATACAGATCTTCTCCAGATCCTTCAGGTTTCGGGGCTGTCGCTGGGCAACACAGACTTTCAGCTCCCTCCAAAGATTTCTATTGGGTTCAGGTCTGGAGACTGGCTAGGCCACTCCAGGACCTTGAATGCTTCTTACGGAGCCACTCCTTAGTTGCCCTGGCTGTGTGTTTTCGGGTCGTTTGTCATGCTGGAAGACCCAGCCACGCCCCATCTTCAATGCTCTTGTTGAGGGAAGGAGGTTGTTGGCCAAGATCTCGCGATACATGGCCCCATCCATCCTCCCCTCAATACGGTGCAGTCGTCCTGTCCCCTTTTGCAGAAAAGCATCCCCAAAGAATGATGTTTCCACCTCCATGCTTCACGTTGGGATGGTGTTCTTGGGGTTGTACTCATCCTTCTTCTTCCTCCAAACACGGCGAGTGGAGTTCAACCAAAAAGCTCTATTTTGGTCTCATCAGACCACATGACCTTCTCCCATTCCTCCTCTGGATCATCCAGATGGTCATTGGCAAACTTCAGACGGGCCTGGACATGCGCTGGCTTGAGCAGAGGGACCTTGCGTGCGTTGCAGGATTTTAATCCATGACGGCGTAGTGTGTTACTTATGGTTTTCTTTGATACTGTGGTCCCAGCTCTCTTCAGGTAATTGACCAGGTCCTGCCGTGTAGTTCTGGGCTGATCCCTCACCTTTCTCATGATCATTGAGGCTCCACGAGGTGAGATCTTGCATGGAGCCCCAGACCGAGGGAGATTGACTTATCTTGAACTTCTTCCATTTTCTAATAATTGTGCCAACAGTTGTTGCCTTCTCACCAAGCTGCTTGCCTATTGTCCTGTAGCCCATCCCAGCCTTGTGCAAGTCTACAATTTTGTCCCTGATGTCCTTAGACAGCTCTCTGGTCTTGCCCATTGTGGAGAGGTTGGAGTCTGATTGATTGAGTGGGACAGCTGTCTTTTATGCAGATAACGAGTTCAAACAGGTGCAGTTAATACAGGTAATGAGTGGAGAATGGGAGGGCTTCTTAAAGACAAAACTAACAGGTCTGTGAGAGCCGGAATTCTTCCTGGTTGGTAGGTGATCAAAATACTTATTTCATGCAATAAAATGCAAATTAATTATTTAAAAATCATACAATGTGATTCAGGATTTTTGTTTTAGATTTCGTCTTTCACAGTTGAAGTGTACCTATGATAAAAATTACAGACCTCTACATGCTTTGTAAGTGGGAAAACCTGCAAAATCGGCAGTGTATCAAATACTTGTTCTCCCCACTGTACATATTTGAGCCTCATGGAAGATCTGTGCTAGTACACTGAATGGATCAGGATGCAACAGGACAAAAGGAACAGCAGACGAGAGAGGAAAACGACAACAGCAGAGTTGAAAGTCAATATGGAGGCAAACTTGGACAAACAATGTGTGTGGGAAGGAGTGGGGGGGGGAGGGGGGGTAGGAGAGGATGCTTGGGGTCGAACAAGATGGATACAGAAGGAAACTCTCAGGAGAGAAAGCTGGAAATTTGGAAGGAGGAGGGAACGAGGTGGGGCAGGGTGTTAACCAGGCAGAAAAGATCATGGTTTTGGATTGGGGCGATCTGGAGAATGGTGGTGAACAGCTGGGTGGAAGAACTGGAGGGAAGGATGAGATTGAAGAAAATGTGGAAGTTTGTTCCACAGGTGAAAGAATAGAAGAACAAATGAGTGGAGAAAAGCGGTGATCCTGGATTTAGGTAGTTTCACTAGAACGGGGTTGATGTTTGACCGTGTGACTCCTGCAGAAACCTGTGGGGGAAGGGGATGGGACAAAGCACTAAAAGATCAGTGTGCAAGACGTTGTGCTAAAAAAATTGAGATTGTTAAAGTGATTAGTATCGTCCTAAAAAAAAAAAGTTGCATTGGCATTGTACTCAAATTTTTGAGATTGTTTAAGTGATTAAGTGCAGTTGTTGATGTGTGGTTTGATAGGTGAACCCGGCATTGGAGCTCCGTGGCACAGAGGCACGTGCCGAGAGGATTGACCGCAGAGAGTTTGTGGACCTACTCAAAATGATGCTTGTTGTAGATGCAGCTGAGCGCATCACACCGGCCCAAGCTCTGTCGCACCCTTTTCTTACACTCAGCCACCTGCAAGATTACGGACACACCACACAGTAAGTCCATTTTCGGTTAATTTCCATTGCAGTCTCCATTTGGCTAACTCTAATCGATCAGACTTTGTCAAAATAGTATAGAGTTGTCCAGATCGATTTGTTATTGATAATCTAGATTTGGGTAACCGTTTAATGTTTCATGACTCCATTGGTCCGGCAGGATGGTACAGAGGTAACACACTTACCTTTGAGATGTCCAGGCTGGGTTTGACTCGATTCTTGACCCGACTATAAACTGTCTGACCGCTGCTTTGCTGGAAGTGTACATGGCCTGCTCATACATGGCGACAGTATTCAAGTATATAATCCATTGACGAATGCACCGTCTCTCCGGGCCTTAGGCCATTAAGCTGGGTGTCCTGTCTGCAAGCATCAATTGGCGGACGTTAAAGATCCGGCAGTATATTATGATGAAGTGTAGGTGGGTTATCGCCATCACACTAGTCAAATTGCTGCCCTATCTAGCTTCATTCGAACATCCTGCCTGGCCAGTCATGAAAGACTTGGGCCAACGATACAGGCTCTGTGAGCTGCTGACCCCAACTTATCGGGACATGTCATGATCACACATCGGAATGCCAAAAAGTTGTCAAAATAAGTCGGAACAGTAAATGAGTGAAGAAATTACGTATATGTGCCCCTCACTCTTCCATGAGCCTCGATTTTGTACATGAAATAACACCTAATTAACATCTTTAAAGACAAGCTCATAGTCCTGGGGTATCTCACTTCGATGTATTATGACATCTCCGAACGTTACAGCTCGGCTCTTGTGTGTGATCCTCAAAAGGCGGTTCCACGACTCTCCGAGAGCTCAGCTTAGCTAAAGCAAGTGGTGGCGTGAGCTGATGCTGGTAATTTAGTTGTTCCTTGAAAGCAGTGCGAATGGCTGTTCTGGATTACCGGAGGTACTTCAACATCTGCAGTGTGCTTCCTTTGTCTGTTTGTAACAAATGACAATCGGAAGCTGCTTCAGCCACACAATAATCCCTCCAGGGTTGAGGCCTCATTTATTGAGGACACAGATATTAGCTCCTCCACAATTCTCGTTCAACGGTTTCATCGCACATTCATCCTTTGCCTTGTATTTCCCAATCCTATTCACCCACCCCCACCCAGCGCTGCATCATCATGGCAAGCCATGGAAGTTTGTCACAGTCGCCCACTATCCTACAACCTACAGACACTTGGCACCCTTCCTTATCTGCCTCCTGCTACCACCGAGAGCACATACAGCAACCAGATGCCTGTACTGCATAGTCAGGTGACTCGATAAAGTGGGAAACCCAGCTATCGAGTTTACAAATGTTTAACATCTTGTTTGTATGTACTTCCTCAGTCCTTGCCTTTTAATCCATGTTTATTGCAATCCCTCGAAGAGCAGCTATTTAATTGCAGCACAAGACGGGATATGTTTGCAAGCTCGCCATATTGACTAGATTTACTTTAATACACATCATTGTGTGCTTGTGCTTTACTGATAACATATTGAGCATTTTCTTTGGAGAATTCTGGGATATGTAGTGGAAGCGGGGAGGTGGTTAGGAAGGAAGGGGGGAGGGTTGTGGGGGCCGGATGGAGGGTAGGGCGAAAAGGATCTGAAATATCCACTATTGATGGAGTACCTCGTACAGACCTCACAGTGCTGCAGCATGCTGGATGATTCACACTGCCATAAGTTGGTTATATCTTGAAGTTTCAGACTTTTTCTTGTACATGCTGTTGTCGGAGCTTGTACTGTTATGAAATAATGATGATGGATAACCCTCATGCTGCAGGATAACGGTGGTAATGATGATTTGCTTTATCCAGGGCGGGCCATTCTCCACAAATCCCACGATGACATTACCATTACCAAATCAGGAGCCTCCGATTTTGAGTTATCCACCGGGGTTTTGTCCTGACATTGGCCCAACCATTGGATCCGTCACTTCCACACAGTACAGCCTGCCTGCTGAAGTGTACCCCCAGCCCCTGCTCTTCTGCCCGAGTCACTTTCAAGGTGTGTCTGCATGTTATTTTCAATGTTTACCAATTTGAGAGACCGACATTATAGAATTAGAGAGTTCATAGAACACCTTACCCCATGCTGTCTTGAGAAACAAGGACATCAGCGGGGTCTGCGAGTGGCAACTTTGGTCGTGATGATGTAAAATGGCGTAATATTTTGTCCAAGTATTGCTAAACGGTAGGGTTTTAAAAGTGCCAAAAAAGCGATTTTTGTTCGACCGTTCAAGGACACGACTGGTCTAAAGTTTTAGAACACCCCCATTTTTCCCGTTTTTACTGAAATTTAAGCAGTTCAAGTCCAGTGAATGACCTGAAATGGTACAAAGCTAAGCGGTGTAACCAAAAACTGAAAAATAATGTAAATTTCAGAGTTGTTAAAAAAGGCCCCCTTGATGTGACCTTTTGGCCTACGTGGACCTCCAAAATGATTGGTGGTTGAATTCATTGACCTGAAATATAAATCCTCTTCAAATTTTCAAAGTCAATTCGATGAAAATTGAGGATTTTAGAAACACCACCTCGTTGTTGACCTTGGGCCTTATGTTGACCTTTTGGTCGACGTGATTCAAAATAATTGATTGGTTAAATTCAGGCAACCTGAATATAGATCCTCTTCAAATTTCAGTCAATCGGATTGAAAATAAGGATTTGAGGAAATCTCATTCTTGAGGTGTTGAACTTTTGGCCTTTGTTGACTTTTTGGCTGATGTTGACAATGGAGAGCGTGTCTAAGAGTTACGAAGGTGATGACCTTAACAAACGAAATGAGACTCAAAATAATGGTGCTTGTATTTCAGGACCTGATATTGAAAAACCTGTCAAATTTCAAGTCAATCGGATGAAAAAAATGACTTTTTAGATCAATCAGGTTGAAATTTTAAATGTATATGTATGTATGTATATATATTATAATGTATATATATAATATAAATTAATGCACACACACACCACACCACACCACAACACACACACACACACACACACACACACACACCACACACACCACACCACACACACACACTGATGAGCCAAAAACATTATGACCCCACGGACAGGTGGAAGTGAATTAACATTGTGATAATTATCTTGTTACAATGGCACCTGTCAAGGGGTGGGATATATTTGGCAGCAAGTGAGCAGTCAGTTCTTTGAAGTTGATGTGATTGGATGCAGGAGAAGATGGAGGATAAAGACCTGAGCGACTTTCCAGGCCAAAATTGTTATTGGCCAGCGACTGGTTCAGAGCATCTCTAAACGGCAAGGCTTTGTGGGGTGTTCCCGGTCAGAGTGGTGAGTACCTACTGACCAGTGGTCCGAGGAGAGACAAACCACAAACCGGCGACAGGGTGTTGGCGCGAAGGCTCATCTGATGCGCGAGGGCAACGAAAAGGCTATCCCGTCTGGTCCGAACCGACAGAAGTCTACTGTGGCACAAGTCACAGAAAATTTTAAAGGTTGTCACGGGAGGAATGTGTTCACAAATTCTACAGTGCATCGCACCCTGCTGCGTATGGGGCTGCATAGCCACAGACCGGGTCAGATGCCCATGATGACCCCTGGTCCACCATCGAAGCTCCTACAATGGGCACGTGAGCGTCAGAACTGGACCTTGGGCAGTGAAGAAGTTCGCCTGGGTCTATGAGTCCGGTTTTCTTTTAGATCACGTGGATGGCCGTGTACCTGTGCCGCCGTTTACCTGGGGAGTGATGGCACCAGAATGCACTGTAGGAGACGACAAAGCCGGTGGAGGGAGTGTTGATTGCTCTGGGCAATGTTCTGCTGTGAACCCTGGGGTCCGGCCATTTCATGTGACGTCAATTTGACATGTGTCACCTACCTAAACATCATTGCAGACCAGGTACACCCCTTCATGGCAATGGTATTCCCTGATGGCGTGGCCTGCCTCTTCAGCAGGATTAATGCACCCTGCCACACTGCACAACAATGTTCGGGAATGGTTTGAGGAACATGAATGAAGTGTTCACGTGTTGCCCACTGGACCTCCAAAATTCTCCAGATCCAATCTGATTTAGATTTGTGGGATGTGCTGGACCGACAAGTCCGATCCACGCGGCTCCACTCGCAACTTTACAGGACTTGAAGGATCTGCTGCCTTAATTTTTGGTGCCAGATACCACCAGGCACCTTCAGGGGTCTTTGGAGTCCAGTCTCGGCGGGTCGGCGCTGTTTTTGGTGGCACACGGTAGGACAACAGCAATCAGCAGGTGGGCATAATGTTTTGTGCTCATCCAGTGTATATATATATATATATATAATAATACATACACACCTCTCTCTCTCCCCCCCCCTTCGGCTCTCTCTCCCCCCCCCCTTCTCTCTCTCTGCCCCCCTTCTTTCTCTCTCGTCTCTCTCTCTCTCTTCTCTTCTCTCTCTCTCCTCTCTCTCTCTCTTTCCCTCCCTCCCCCCCTCTTCTGCTCTTCTCTCTCTCTCACCCCCTTATCAAGTATAATATATTTTTATTTTTTTAATATATATATACATGGATGTATGAGTATGTATATAGCAGTACAGACCGAGTATATATATGGTTGAATATAGAGAATGTAGATAAGAGATGCAGTGAACACCAGGATATATAGGGTTTAGGGTTGGCGTAGAGTGGCAGAGTCGATTATGAGATGGTGGTTGCATCGGCCGCTTAACGCACTGGAGGTAGGAGTGGGAATTGGAACAGCGAAACTCAGTAAGGTGAGTCCACAAATGGGAGAAAATGAGGAGAACCAAGGAGTTGAAGTGGAGGGTATTGTTCAAGTGCGAGAGTCTGAAATTGGGATGTTGAACCGAAGGGGATTTCCTGGGAATAACATGTGCATTTGGAGATTGCTTGAGGAGGAGGAGGAGAGGAGGAGGAGATTTGGGACCTCATGACTCGTGTGCAGAGCGTTGGTGCTGCTTAAGCAGTTCTCCTTGGCTATTGGGCACCAATACGGACAGGCGCCACTTCCGACACAGTATACCAGCATGCTGGCACTCATTTTGCCGACCTCGGAAGGATGACAGGTCAAGTTAACCCCACCTGTATAATTAAACAGCTGAGGCAGATTTGAAACTCAGGACCCTAGGATCCAAAGCCCACCACCCTAACCTATTAAGCCAACACCAGCATGGCGGTCAGAGGATTTTGTGGAGGGAGGCAGGAAAAAAACGCCCAAAAAAACAAACAGGCCACCGACTTGTCTGCGATGTGAGAGCACAGACTTGGTGCTTGGACTCATTGTGGGAGGATGCCAAACAACGTGAAAAGCTTTAGATTCCACAGATTCAGAAGAGAGATTGAGTTGGGGCACCAGCCATAGGGGAGATGCAGTACTCCACTGAGTTATGGACAAAGACTTGTTAGTACTGCAGCATAGCAAAACCATTGTTCGACTTTTCATAAAAGCAACCAAAATTGGTAGGCGATATGTTGACTAATAAGTATTCTGAACAATTCTGATATGTGAGCCACTCGATGATTTTGCCTTGGCCAGCTTTGAGCGGCCATTTGGAACGATGCTGCCGCCATGTCTACTTTAACACCATGGATATCTGTTCATTGTTATTCTCTTTGTAGTTTCTCGAGGTATTAAATACTTCACAAGAGCCTTTCCAAGGCAGGAAGATGAAGCCTTCTCTGGCCTCCATGCCGGTCAAGAAGAGGCGTACACTCGCATCATGCTACATGTGGGCCCATGCTGCAGAACATGACCACCGTCGGATTCAAGTTCGAACCGTAGGACACCGACATCGTGTCTTGCGGTGATGGGAGCCCAGGCACTACCATTGCGTGTATGAACTCTGGATGCCTTTGGGATGGGCAAGAACTACCGCATACATTCCCTGCCCATGAAATAAGGCTGCCTTCCCTCGTTCCACAGAGAGGCACGTGGCCCTCCCTCGTCTTCCATGCCATGCCAGATGTGACACGGTACAGCATTCGTGGGGGCATCGGAAGAAATCTGCCTGGGCGCCACATTGGAACTCGTTTCCAGAACGCGACAGAATTCTCTTTACCCTGCCACCACGCCAGTCAAACATCCAGGTGACACAATGCAACTGCATTAAAAGGTTTGGGTTTGCTCCTCTATGACTGCCACCAGTCCATATACGGACGTCAACAGGCCAGAAAAAACTATTCGTCAAGAGAACTGCCTGTCCAGCGCCCAACCCCAACCTACCTACATGCTTTGGAACAAGCATGTCGAAGAGACTCAGTCTTCCAGGGTGTGCTATGTCTGGGGCAGGTCTTCGGTTCCCTCAACCCGTGCTTCGATCACCAAACAAGCTGGGAGCTGCGCGCAAACAGATGTGATTGGGTCGCTACGAATACCGCTCTGGACGCATCACTCCTTGAGGCTTCAAAAAGCTCTTCGGAGCTGGTGCCGTTGCCGTGCTGCAAAAAAGGCTGTAGGAAACGCTGTACAAAGGCAGAAGGCAATCTGCAATTGCAAACTGGACTGTGTGCTTGTGAAGAGTATAGACATGTCAGACAGACGCATAGACACAGACTGAGATATCGCATTCCCTCTTAGAACGTGCAAAGCTGAAAGTCGCATTCTTGTTAAAAGTTTTGACTTTTGATCCAGAAGCCAGTACATGAGCTCAAAACTCGTTAGTGACGACAGTATGCGTGTACATGTTCCTTGGGCATAGAATGCGTAGTAGACAGTTAAACCGTAGCCGTTCAAAGTGAAGTGTGCTAATAATTCGACTAATTTTCTGCAGTTTTCATTATCCACAATTATCAGTTCCCTTTTCGAGAAAATAGAGTTAAAGTTCATGTAATTGCTATAATGCAATTTTTGTTGATTACCTAAACACAGAATGTGATGTAATATCATTTTGACTCTGTTGCTCCCAGGCATATTAATGGGTACTTTTCGCGAAATTCAGAGAGCAGCAAGTTACAAATCAAATAATGCTTTTTACCGAAAATATGCTTCATAATATTTGAATACGCCTTTCATGGTCAAATTTACTGAATTTTACACTTTCCTTATATGCTACCACCAAACAATAAGAAAATAAGGATATATAGGCCAAGCTAAAAGAGAATGGGGCTCATTTTGGAAATGGTCGCCGAAGTCTGAACCAGGCACAATCTCAGGTTGTGTCTGCCATATCTAGAATTTTCGGATAACATATCACAGTACCAATGTGCTATGCAAATGAACCAATATCGAAACAGACACGCTGCAGGACCTCAGTGTAGCTGTGCAGAGTCTGATGTCAAGAATGCACGAAGGTACAGAGTCTACTAGGGCTTGGGAGGCCGAACTTTGCAATGTGATCTGCTCCACATGGAACTATCGCCTGATGTAGGTATAGTAAGTTCAAAGGTGAACAGGCTTTCCATGGCTGACTGAATAATATAGTGACATGGTGAGTTCATTTGACAATCCTCCTATCAGGGACAGGGTAGAACAATGAATTTTTCAGGATGAAAAAATAAGCAATTTGCACACCAGATCGAAGTCCAGGGACCAACAGAGAGTAAAGTGGCTTCAGTCTGCCTGTTCAATGTATGATGAGGCTACTGTTCAGCACCATGTGCATTGCATCTACACAAAGGAAGAGAGGTTTACACAGCGATTGTATTGAGGTTGTTTCTACATGTCGAAGAACAAAAACTGAGTCCCCAGGAATGCATAAGTACTCTATGATATCATCAAGAGAGGTAATAGGTGTGAATACGTTTTGGGTGTATAGCCACATCAATGACTGCGTGGAGTGAAGGAAGTCAGAAACCAGGTTGAAGCGGCCTTCGGTGCCCCCGGCAGCGAGCTCGGCAAGCAGAGCAGATGCTATGACTGTGTTGATGCCCGAATTGTCCAGACAAGCAGTCGTGACCTCTGTGTTGTGAGATAGAGTGCCTCCAACCATTTCTTGAAGAGGAGCAGTAGCATGTCCAGAGTTGAGTGCCGGGACAGAATCCAAACTGATGGTCAGAGACGTAGGATGTTTTGTAAAGAGGAAAACTTGGACATGCGAGAAGACAACGATGGATTTCATGACTTTGCCTTCAAGCAAGAGCTTCACGAGATCAAAAATTTCCTTTCGCATGGAAGGTATTACAGTATCACTTGGGGGCAAATTGGAAAACCTGTTTCCCAAAATGTTGGAGTGAGACAAGGGCACAAGACTAGATTGATGTACGGTAGCAGAGAACGGAAAATAATTCATTGTATTACAAGATATGTAAGTATTATATATTGGAGTCACATTATAACCATAAAATCCATGCAAGTATGAATACTCAATAAGACAATTGATTTAAGTCCGCAACAGCACTTTCGGTTACCAATACTGTTTTAAAACCAATTTCGATAAGACAAACATATGGTGATCTTAAGTCCCTCTCTCTGTAGTGTCGGCGAATTAATGGTTTGAACTCCAAGTGTGAGGGTTGCGAGTTTCCTGTTACCGCTGAGAATAAGTTCATTTTATTCGAACTGAACCTTTTTTGAGAAGAGGCAAAAACCTGAAACCCCTCCCCTCATACTGTATCATTTTTTTAACATCGTTTGCTCGTGTTTTTGTCGTTGATGTGAAAGTTGCATCGAGGTGTTCCTGTGATTTGTCCTGCACAAGCTAACCTTCATGAGTGATGCAACATAAAAAAGGCTGCAGACAGCATTACAGTGTGAGGGTCAAGTTCTTTT
Source organism: Eptatretus atami (assembly GCA_035128595.1). Classification (NCBI taxonomy): domain Eukaryota; kingdom Metazoa; phylum Chordata; class Myxini; order Myxiniformes; family Myxinidae; genus Eptatretus; species Eptatretus atami. Next base: position 18,807,060 of record CM068957.1, read on the forward strand.
ACCCTTGTTTGTGATTGCAGTTCCGCTGTATCTCCTTCTTGCATTGTGTGGGATGCGCTCAGGACTGTTAGAATCAGTTCCTGCGGAGCCTGATGCCTCGTAGCGTCTGTGCACCGATTCCCAATTAGGACCCGACACTGGAAGATACAGATACAATGATTACAGTCATAGACAGGTTATGAGGCGTTTCTACCTCAAAGGTAATGAATGCAAAACAAGTCAAAAGGATATACTTGAATGGGCTGTGCTTACTCTTTACGGAGCGTTGATGCTGCCGAAGCAGTCTCTTGGCAAGGTTATCTGGGTAGTTGCCAATTGCCTTCCAGCAGTCAGTCAAGTCAGTGCAGGAATTTGCGAATTTGTTCAGGGTGCTGGCAATAAATCACCCTACTCTTCGTTGAAGGAGATCGTGGGTCTTAACGACTTCCAGTTAAAGTCCATCTGAAGGCGGCACACACATTGATGCCTCATTCCGCCTGTGAAACATCAGGAGTGCACAATGTATGCGGGTCGAGATCAAAACCTCGTCTAGACACCTGAGAGCCAAGTGTGTACCTCTCTCAAGCTATCCTGCCAGCCAATAATGACTTATGGGAACTAGACAGCACTCAGAAAAGGCGTAACCTCCGCCAGCTGAACAGTTTACGTTTCATATACCACTGATAGGCCAGACTGGATCCGGACCTGCAACCAAATATTCAACGGCTTGTTTCGTCACATAATCAATCACCACTGTGATTTTTGTCATAAAACAGATCCACACGTTTTGAATATGATGCGCTATACATTTTTGAATACATCTTTCATGTTGAAGAATCACTTTGAAAATAAAAAAAATTAAGTAGTCCGGATCTGGATTTATCATCACCAAATTCTAAATTCATTTGTCTCGTCACACACACAACCTGTCCCCAAGTTTCGTCTGAATCCTTCCACAATATTTTGAGATATCCGTTCACAGGACAAACGGACAGGACAGACAGTGGTGAAAACAAACCTCTGGGTCCACTCTTCGGGTCGTGGAGATGACAAATTGAAGTGATCATAAATTAAAAGAGGACTTGTTGAGAAGTGCAACCCCGTTAAGCGATAAAACCAGACATAAAAATACAACAACACTGCTATGTAATCCACGACAATATTTCATCTTTCAGCTATCCCAAAATCGCAATAAGTACATGTGTCGCTTGCTCAGTCATAGTTCTAGGTGCAAGCCCGAGTGGTGTTGTGGGTTCAGGAAGATTGTTGTTGGAAATGGTGGTCGGTGTGTAAACTTTTCCACGAGGACTTGGACTGAGCTTGTCATCGTGAGCGCTCAAGCTGAGAAGGCCTGGAAGAAATGTGCCCTGCGCTCACAAGGCTGTGACGCAGGTTCTGTACATCGGGCCTGTGTATGATGGCTAGGGCCAAGGCGCACACAACCTGTCCTGGTGACGGAGTTCCATTAGATGAAGCGTGTGCGCGACAGGTTTCGTGACAGTTAGGCAGGGTAGACTCTGGCAAACTGCTTCCCAGAGGCACTGTCTGCGCTGCAATAATGGAGTGGCATTGGAGTGTGTGAAAGCAAACAGCACAGCTGATTTCCCGTTTCGCCATTCAAGGCTGAAAGGCAGCGACAAATACAGTTCACGCAACAAATATTGATACATGTTGGCAAAAGTATTTTCTTTTTGTTGAAGTATTACCACTCCGAATCCCGCTCCAACCCACACAAATCACTCAGCCACTGCGCACTCCAGCCCTCCACGTGCCACTCCAGCCCTCCACTAGCCACTCCAGCCCTCCACTAGCCACTGCCAGCCGCCTCCACTAAGCACTCCAGCCTCCACTAGCCACCCAGCCTCCACTAGCCACTCCAGCCCTCCACTAACCACTCAACCCTCCCTAGCCACTCTCAGCCCTCCCCTTGTCAGTCCCAATTCCTCAGCTGGCCACTCCAACCCTCCACTAAACCATTGCCAGCCCAACCTCGACACTCAACCCTCAGCTGGCAACTCCAGTCCTGCGCCTGCCACTCAGCCCTCGACTGGCCACTCCACCCTCCATAGCACTCCACCTCCACTAGCCACTGCAGCCCTCCACTAGCCACTCCAACCTCCAACAACCACTCCAATCCTCCCTAAGCCATTCCAGCCCTCCCGAGCCACTCCAGCCCTGCCATTGTCACTCAGCCCTCCCATAGCCATGCAATCCTCTCCTAGCCACTCGCAACCTCCCCTAACCATTGCAGCCCAACTCCCTCGACACTCCATCCTCAGCTGCCACTCCAACCCTCTGCTGGTACTCCCATACCCTCGCTGGCCACTCCAACCCTCCGCTGGCCACTCCAACCATCCCCAAGTCACTCCAGCCCTCCCTAGGCACTCCCAAGGCCCTTCGCCTGGCCAACTCCAGCCAAAGCCTGGCCACTCCAGCCCTCCATAGGCCACTCCAGCCTCCACTTACACCACTCCAACCCTGCCATTGCCACTCCACCCCAAGCCATGCCAATCCTCTCCGAGCCACTCCAACCCTCCCCTAAACCATTGTAGACCCACCCCTCAAGCACTCCACCCTCCGCTGGCCACTCCAACCTCCCCTCGGCAACTCCGGCCTCCCCTAGGCCCACTCTGGCCCTCCCCTAGGCCCACTCCAGCCCTTCCCTGGCCACTCCAGGCCCTCGCCCTGGCCACTCCACCCTCCCCTGGCCACTCCAGCCCTTCTCTGGCCCCTCCAACACCTACCTAGCACGTCAAACCGCAACTTAGCCACTCCAAACCCTCACCTAGCCACTCCAACCTCCCTGCCAACTCCAGCCTCCCCTGGCCAACTTCCAGCCCTCCCTGGCCACTCCAGCCCTCCACTAAGCCACTCCAGCCCTCCACCAGGCCACTCAGCCCCACTAGCCACTCCAAGCCCTCCGTAGCCTACTCCAGCCCTGCGCATTGTCCCTCCAAGCCCTCCCATAGCCATGCCAATCCGTCCTAAGCCACTCCAACCCTCCCCTAACGCATTGGCAGTCCAACCCTCGACACTCCAATCCTTCAGCTGGCCACTCAACCTCCGCTGGCCACTCCAACCCTCCCCTAGGCACTCCAGCTCCTCGCCTGGCCACTTCCAGCCCCACGCCTGGCCACTCCGCCCCTCCACTAGCCACTCAAGCCCTCCATCTAGCACTCCAGCCCTCCACTAAGCACCAACCCTGCCATAGCCATGCCACATCCTCCCCTTAGGCACTCCAACCCCCCCTGAACCATTGTAGCTCGACCCTCGACACCCAACCCTCCGCTGGCACTCCCAAACCCTCCGCTGGGTCCTCCAACCTCCGCTCGGCAACTCCAAGCCTCCCTAGGCCACTCCAGCCTCCCTGGCCACTCCAGCCCTCGCCCTGCGCCAACTCCAGCCCTGTCCTTGTTCCTCCAGCCCTCCCATAGCCATGCCAATCCTCTCCTTAGCCACTCACACCCTCCCCTAACCATTGCAGTCCCAACCCCGACCAGCCTCAATCCTCAGCTTGGCCACTCAACCTCTTCGCTGGCCAACTCCAACCCTCCCTTTAGCGCACTCCAGCCTCGCCTGCCACTCCAGCCCACGCCTGGCCTACTCCAGCCCTCCATAGCCACTCCAGCCCCCACTAACCACTCCAACCCTGCCATAAGCCATGCCAATCCTCCCCTAGCCCACTCCAACCTCCCTAAACCATTGCTAGGCTCACCCTCGACACTCGAACCCTCCGCTGGCCACTCCCAACCCTCTGCTGGCCACTCCAACCCTCCCCTCGGCTACTAGCCCTCCCTGCCACTCCAGCCCTCCCCTGGGCCACTCCAGCCCTCCCCTGGCCACTCCAGCCCTCCCCTTGGCCACTCCAGCCCTCCCCTGGCCACTCCATCCTCCCTGGCCACTTCCAAGATCCCTGCCCTAGCCTCCCTAGCCACTCCAGCCCTTCGTCTGGCCCCTGCCAATCCTCCACCTAGCCACTCCAACCCTCCCCTAGCCACTCCATGCATTTCAGGAAGTTGCCTACGAACAAGTCATGTTATACTTTGATGATGTTTTATGAATAAGGCTCAGAAATAATTAATTCAAATGAAGGAACCATGGACATTGTTTGCGAAACAGTCAAAACATTTTTCATTATCCTCGAATTTAAAAGTTTGGAAACAAAAGGAAATAGTTGGTCCCATTATTCTTTTATATTGCATATCAACACATAATCAGTAAGCCAGCGCTGTGTCAAAAAAATAATCATTATAATAACAATAAAAAAACAAAAAATACAATCGTTAATTAATAATTACATGCATGATGAAATGGGTTGGACGAAATGTCGCCACTAATGGCTGCAAACAGTTTCTTAAATTATTATGAATACAAAGAGAAACTTACACGGTGTGCAACCTACAGATTGTGAATCATTGGCTAATCTTGGGAGAATCCCAGCCCAATGTCAGAATAATCACGGCCATCCCAGACGGATTCTGTACCAATCTCAGGCAAACCCCAGGCCATCTCAGGCGAACCCCAGACCAATCTCAGGCCGAACCAACGCCAATTTTGAATTAATCCCAGACCATCTCAGAGAATAATTCCAGGCCAATTCTTAACCACAGACAAATGCACCCTTGCAATATTGTTTATCAATATCAGGGCACCAAACTCACAGAAAGATGTTTTTTTTTTTTTAACTGTTAGGGTGCATCACATTTCTGGCTCACCTCTTCTGTTGCCTTGCCTGTGCCATCTTCCTCCCCTTCTACATCTACTCTCCTCTGAAGCCATGGCCCATCAGAGCTGCTCAGAGAAAGGAGACTCCCACCAGTACTCGGCGTGCGGTCATGCCTCTTCACCGCCAGCTGGGCATCGCAGCGGGACTCGTGTTGACCTCTTTGTATCCATGACTGACATCCGGCCACTCTGGGTGCATCTTCCGACTTCGTCATCACCTCGGTCCTGACTGGACTTCCAACTCCTGAGGAGGGTTCTGTGCATGCCTTGCATGTGTGCCGTCGTCAACTCACTACCCCGGGTGCTAGCGTTGGTCTTGTCAATCGATCTGCCAGTAACAATGTGAAAGCGTCTTCATTATGGCAATATAAATCAAACATTCAACATTCAATACTCACACAATCGACTTACCTTATATATTGCCTCATGAGACTCGTACCACGAGATATTCTACGTCCAGAGGAGAGAGATAGAGATAGAGATAGAGATAGAGATAGATAGAGAAGAAGCCAGCTTAACACAAGTTCTGGAGGATTGCATGATGGCATGATGCAGTGCATGCTGCGAGACAGGCTCCAGGACCGCATTTTAGTTTGATCCGCTCGAGTTAATCAGGGTTCGTACACCTTGGCCCGATCTAAAATTCCAGGTTTCAGTTTACAGTTCTATGTGTAACATTTTCCATGCCAGTTCAACCTAAACACAACTAATTACTGGGCAGGTATTGTTTGCCGATTTCTAATGGGCATTTCAGAAGAAAACGAGACGGCACTCGGTAAAGCACATCCCTCCGCCCGGCTGAACAGTTTACATTTGTATCCCAAATGATAGGCTGAATCTCAACCAAATCTAATCGGCTTGTTCTCGTTGCTGAACCAACACATCCACCTAGTTGTCATAACCCGTTATGAAAACTTTTGAAATATCATGCGATGTATCATTTTTCACCCCATTTCTCAATGGTGAAAAATCGCTTTTAAAAATTCTCGGATCCGGATCCGGATCTTCACCAAGATTGAATCAATTCTTCCTTGTCACCAACCCAACCTATCCACCAAATTTCGTTTCAAATCCGTCCACAACTTTTTGAGATATCCTGCTCACAGACAGACAAACAGACAGGGGTATTGAAATAGTCTCGGAACCCCTTCAAGGCGAGACTAATGAGAACGGCACTCGGGTAGAGTGCGTACCTTCGCCAGGCTGAACCAGTTTAGGTTTGATCCTACTGATGGGCCTGACTTGCATTCTCGACTTAACTAAAATCTAATCAGCTTGTTCTTGTCACCTACCAAATCATCCATCAAGTTTTGTCAAAATCTATCCTAACTTTTTTGAGATATCGTGTGATATATCGTTTTGGCCGGAACTCTCAATGGTGAAGAATCACTTGCATAATAAAAAAAAATTATTGTATCCGGATCCTTATTCGCATCTTCACCAAAGTCAAATCATTTCGTCCTTGTCACGCACCCAACCTGTCCACCAAATTACGTCCGAATCCGTCCATAACTTTTGAGATATACTGCTCACAGACAATCAGGGGCCGAATACATAACCTCCATCCGCCTTCGTGACAGAGGTTAAAAAACAACGAAAAAAAAAAACCTGCTGGTGGGGTGAATGGATAGGATGCGTAGAAAGGTGATGCTTTGCTTGCTCTGCACGGTGACAAAACTAGCCACGTCATAAGATCTCACAGGACTCACTTTTCGCAAGTTTTCCACGTTTTGTTCCAGCCACGTAGCTCTCGACAGCAGCTTCACCCATACAATTGTACGTTCAACCCACGTTCGCGCACTCAACAGTGTCTTTACTGCAGTCGCCACGGTTTGTAATCACCTCCATCGAGTCAATGATCCTGAAACTTGACTCCCCATGAAGAAAATTAGCTTGGTTATCCTAATCCAACGACGCCAGACAAACTATTTCTTGCATGCGTACACCAGAAATATTTGATGTCAGCCGCTGTACCCATTACATCGCGTGCATGCGTAGGGGCAATTCTCCAGACAGTACTACATCCCCTTCATCGATTATTAAGAGAAAGACAAGGACAAATCATTCCCCTCCAGGAACTATCTTCGGTGACGGAGGAAAAATTTTTTTTTTTTTTAATGCGTGATGGGGTGGATGGGATAGGATGCAGAGAAAGGTGATGGCTTTGCTCTGCACGAGTGACAAAACTAGCCAAGTCATAAACTCATAACGGACGAATTCACCATCCTGCTGATCGCCAAGCTTCCTGTGTTTGTGTTATCGGCTTTATCACCAAGCTTCCTTCCACACTCTTTTCTAGGGGGCAGGCCCAAACATGCCTCACCCAGATGAGTGTCTCCACCGCTCTTCATTTGGCACCCTTTGCGGTGTATCACTATTGGTTCTGCGTCGGTATCAGTTTTCTCCTTCAAGTAATGGATTGTGAATTCCGTCCGTTTTCCATGATCGTGCAAAAGCACTTACTGCCTCAAGAATTTAACCCATGAAAAAGTCATGACCTTTTTTCCATGCCTTTTTTAGACTGAGAAAAAAACGGCTAAAATGCATGCTTTCAAAGGCCTGAATTTGAGGAACAAAAAATACCATGCTCTTCACGGATTTCCAGGCCCCGTACGAACCCTGTGTAATGCTATCCTAGTGACCGATCTTGGAACCAAACTTAAAACTCACCCAGCCTGCGTGGACCGTCTCGTGGCCTGAGGTATTGCAGAAGCGTGTGCACATTGTACAGGGGTGTGCCAATCCGATGGTGCGTTGGTTCTTTGGGCATGCCGCTGTCCTTTCCTGGAAAGGGAAGTAGCAAATAAAAAAAAGGTCTTATTCTTTGTAAATGAAACTTTGCCAAAGTGAGGTCATGAATGCGATGTGTGCCCCATGAGCCTTTGCGTGGTGAGTCTCACCACCTCTTGTCATGATGTACGGGGGTCGCCCTGCCTGGGAATCAGGTGGCCGTCTGCATGCTGTACCTCTCTGCCTCCACCCCGGCACCGAGATCAGCTGAACGCCACGTCCATCCCATGGCTAAGTGCACAGATATATAGCTCGTTATATATTATATGTATGTGTGTGTTATACACACACACACACACACACACACACACACACACACACACACACGCATGCAAATATCCATGCCTAAATGGGTACAGTGGAATGTGAACATTGCATTGGCAGCAATCTGGTAGTCCAGACTGGCAATTTGACAGGCAATACTTCAATATGTGGGTTCAATATGTGGGTTGTGGGTTCAAATACTCCTGATGGAAACTACTTTGATATTAAAGACCTGCACTCTAAGCTCTTGGAAGTCAATGTACTCAGAGGGTTTGTGGTAAAAAAAAAATACAGCTGTATCTCATTAAATTAATGGCCCTTTCAGGGTGGGAGTAGCATTCCTGGATCTCTGTTTGTGACGCTAGTCCATACATTGTGATGATCGATTCTTAATAAACAGAAACCTTTTCACCCTCTCATCAACGACTGCTCGTGAATACACACAGGCTTATTGTACCTCCACCACGAAGGTGATAGACGTTATAGTTGTCACCCGTTGTCCGTCTGTGTTTCTGTCTGGTGATAAGGATATCCAAAAAAGTAAGGACAGATTCGGACAAAACTTGGTGGACAGGTTGGGTATGTGACAAAGACTAATTCATTGGACTTTGGTGAAGATCTCTGGATACGATAATTATTTGATTTTTTTTAAGCGATTCTTCACCATTAAGAGATAGGGCCTAAAACGATGTAGAGCATTGATACTTAAAAGGTTGTGGATGGATTTGGACGAAACTTGATGGATGAGTTGGGTATGTGACGAGAACAAAACGAATTTGATTTTGGTTCAGGTACAGATGCAGATCTGGCTAAACGGTGGGCTACAAAACATAAACTGTTCAACCTGGCGGCGTACACACTCCACCAAGTGCTGTTCCAGATACCCACCGCCGAAGGTGGATGGAGGTTATGTTTTCACCCGTCTATCTGTTTGTTTGTTTTTTTGTATGTTTGTAACAATATATCTCCAAAAGTTGTGGATGGATTTGGAAGAAATTTGGGGGAGAGCTGGGTATGTGACGCCGACAGTTGATTCGATTTGGTGAAGATCTGAATCTGAATCTGAGAAGTTTTTGTGATCTTTCACAATCATGCGATCGTCCAAAAACGACATGTAGTGAATATCTCAAAGTTGTGGATGGATTCGGACGAAGCGTGGTGGGTGAGTTGGGTAGGTGACAAGAAGAAGCCGATTCGATTTGGTTGCGAACAGATGCGATCCGTCCTAACAGTGGGCTGCAAAACGTAAACTGTTCAGCCTGGCGGAGGTACGCGCTCTACCGCGTGCCCTTGTAGTTACAGTGTGTTTGTCAGGGTGGAGCTTCATGGAATGGATTTTTTTATTATTATTGCATATTAGGGTACATCGTGCGGGAATTCCTATGCAAAGTCATGACCGATGATGACTCAACCTTGTATTTTGCTGTGAACATGCAGTAAAAGGAAATTGTTATGTACAGGTATGTACGAGGCAGATGACCTGTGACAAAGATGACAGACAGCATTTAGCATATCAAGCTTCGACTGCACAAGCGGTCCATCCTGTACATTAGAAACACACCAAACTGATACATACATACAGCCGTTTTTACAACCATTTTTCCCTGCTGAGCAGGGTTAGCTTTTTGCGGGCTCCATGCAATCATGGTTCCCTTCTTGAGGCAATGTTTTATGGCCGGATGCCCTTCCTGACGCCAACCCTGGTCGCCTCTTATGACACACAGGGATATGGTACACCTATTCTAACCGGGCATACACTGGGACCAGTACACTGGTACTCCTTTCACCGACCTCGGAAGGATGACAGGCTGAGTCAACACCCTGATGTGTTAATTCAGCGGACAACGGGGCTCGAACTCAGGACCCTAGGATCCCAAGCAACCACCCGAACACCTAAGCCAACACCAGGCTACGCAAACTGATGCGCTTGCATTTTTCCGGATACAGTAGATTTTCTTATTTTCATTCCGATTGCTCATTTCTGTTATCTATCGACACTTCATTGTGCATGCCATGCACATTGTCGCCAACTCTTATTCATCGACAACAGCCAATCGATAGCATGTTTGTATAACCACACAAGCCGAGTTATTGCTTGCTAAACAAACACATTTCAAAGCCAGTAAACAAGCTCGACACAATTTACAGATTCGCTCGAACAAATATATTCCCACAACATAAAGTACATTGCTGGTACCCAAAGTACCCCAGAAGTGCAGCACTTCCCACAAGCTTAGTAGCTGTGTTCTGTCTCGTCAAAGTCTTGTGTCGTGTCGCATATGTTGGGTGTGTGTGTGTGTGTGTGTGTTTCCACTACCACCCTTAGATCACGTAAGTAAATAAATAAAATAAAAAGTTGCATTTCATTACAAAGTATTCCAATTGATTGATCATGGGGGCAAAATGTGAAAACAACCATCGGCGATATTGATTAATCAGAACAGCACTTGTATTTGATGTAGATTAGTGGGCGCTGCATCATATGAAACAAATGAAGCCAAAATGAAACGGCGATCGACTGGTCGCCGTGACAGTATTGCGCATTTACATGATCAAGATATCATCACAGGGTGCACACAATGAAGCTTGACGTTCATAAGGTGAAAGGGAGTCGTGACAACAGGTGTGATGTGATCACTGAGGCCCAGAAAGCTACCTGGAGGGAAGATTGTACTGGTAGCGGATGCTGCAGTGGGTGCTGCGAGTTGAGAGGTGCAGTCGTGTAGGCGGACTTCTGTAGCGACGTCGTAAGACCACCTACAGGACACGCGACTTGAGTTACACAAAAGGAACTGATAATATGCAGATGATTACATCTTAACAAAAACCTACACGACATTTTCACATCCACAATTGTTTGTTAATAACTCTGATGTTATGTGGGTGGTGCTTTTTCCTTTCATAGGCAGCGTTTCAATGTCAACTAAAAGTTTCCTGAGGGAGTCAACCGTAAAGTGTTGACTGCCACCAAATGTAAGCAGACCAGGTGGGACATGGAGTTTACTACTTCCTCAAAAGTCATCAGCGAGGCACCTGGGTGGGTTTTAACCAACAACGTGATAGTTATTTTGATAATACAAGCTCATGTAGCCGAAGGTTACAATCCAATCCATAACCATTGTTGCCTTCAGCTGCATGTGAACGATACAATCCGATGTTCTCACCATTTGGCGTTGTAACATAAAACCGTAATGCTTTTTATACCCCATAAAATTTGTTGACATTTCATCGATAACAAGCCAAGAAAATGTAAGTGTAGAACCGATTGATAGTGAAGACAGTTTCTTGTAAGAGTCAGGAATAGCCTATAGTAATGCTGGCATGCCGTCATGTGATTGGGGCGCTGAGCATTGCTGGCATGACCCAGAATGGTTGGGGTTGAGGGTATCATTTACAGTAGTTGTATGAGAGACAGGTACAATATGTACAGTAAGGAACACCATTCTGACGCACTTCAAACTTAAAACAAATTACACGAGTTCACAATAACATAATATATAAACCATATGAAAATAGCAGTTTCACACCTCTGAGGCTCATTATGCTCACAGCAATCTGATAATGCCCTTAATTACCATGCACGTGGTGAAAAGCAGGGTTAAGCAATTGGTTAATTTCTGTCTCTGTCCTTCTGTGTACAAACATCAGTTTATGATCGAGGAACAACTTATTGCCTCCGCCACCGAAGGTGGAGGAGGTTATGTTTTCACCCCTTTCTGTCTGTTTGTGTACAGGATGTCTCAAGAAGTTGTGGACGGATCCAGATGAAACTTGGTAGATTGGTTGGATGTGTGACAAGGAAAATTGATTCGATTTTGGTGAAGATCCGAATCTGGATCTGGATACGAGAGTTATTTAATTTTTAAAATGATTCTTCAACATTGAGAGATGGGGCCAAAAACGATATAGAACATGATATTTAAAAAATGGATTCGGCCCGAAATGTCTCGTGGATCAGGCATTACGTGGTGGAGGTATGCGCTCTCCCGAGTGCCCTTCTAGTTTGGACTGTGCTTCCACGCTGACGGACCTCTGGTAGCTTGTACCTGCTGCTGCGTTTGAGCCTGCGGAGTAATTGCTGAAATCTATATCCGGGTTCTTCCCGACATCTTGTTCTTGTCACACTCTTTCTACTTTTCACATTTCTCTATTCATTCTAATTCTTGCTTTTTCTTTTCTTTTATCTCTTTTACTCAATTTCTCTCTTTCTACATATACATGTCTAAGGAGAAGTTAATCCTTACAGAAAGTTTTCTGTAAGGCTCACTTGCTGTGCCTGGATGGGTTTGAGAGTAGTGGAGTAGCGGCTAAACCCGAATCCTATCCAGGTTCGTCCTGATGACTCCAACTTTGTTCGTTACTTCTTTTGGGTCCCTTCTGATGACTCCATGCAGTCTTTGGTCTTCCATTTAATTTCAATTGAATGCTATGTTTTGACCATGAATCGGAACATGAACCTGTAATTTAACAGTACTTTGGCTTTGAATTCGTCCGATCGCGCATGCACAGAGAGGAGTGAGATAATTGTTTTCACTCTGCCTGTCTGGCAATAAACAAATTGAAAATCATTCCAAACAGGAAATTACTATTTTTAAGGATGTCATAAAGGACACAAGCAACAGGCATGAATCACGAATGTATCGTGTTCGGTAAGGTGGTGTAAATGACACTATCAACAGCGGTAAACTTCCGATTTTTTTTTCTACAACCTTAAAATTTTATTTTATTTCAATTGGATTATATACACTACCGGTCAAAAGTTTAGAACACCCCCATTTTTCAGTTTTTACTGAAATCTAAGCAGTTTAATGTTTAATGTTCTCTGAAATTAAAGCTTAGAAAAAATAAACAATTACAGATAAAAAAGAAATCATGGAATCGTTTTGTTGAACAAAATTTAATCTAAATTTTTGACACATCAAAGGAACCACCTTTGGATATAACAGCCGAACATACTCGTGGCATTCTTTCTACAAAGGAAATCAAATATTGTTCGGAAAGTTCTTCCCAACACTGTTGCAGGAGTTCCCACAAATGTGTTGCACTTGTAGGTTGCTTTGCTTTTACCCTTCTGTCCAGTTCAACCCAAACCAGCTCGATGAGGTTTAAGTTTGGAGACTGTGCTGGCCATTCCAGATTTGAAGCCTACCGTCTTGTTCTTTTCTTCAAAGGTAGTTCTGACATAGCCTGGAGGTATGTTTTGGGTCATTATCTTGCTGTAGGATGAACCCCTGACCAACTAGACGTAGACCAGGGGGTATTGCATGGTGCTGCAAAATGCTGTGGTCACCTTTTGGTTCAGGGTGCCAGTCACTCTGTGCAAGTCGCCGACTCTGGATCCAGTAAAAGAGCCCCAGATCATCACGCTTCCTCCTCCATGTTCAACAGTTGGTGTCACACACTGAGGAACCATCCTTTCGCCTACTTCGATGGTGTACAAAAACCCTGCGTGATGAACCGAAGATTTCAAATTTTGATTCATCGGTCCATAAGACCTTCTTCCAGTTTTCAGTATTCCACTGGGGTGCTTCATGGCCCAGGCAAGCCTCCTTTTCTTACTTTGCCATTTTAGCAATGGCTTTCTTACTGCCACTCGACCTGTCAAACCTGTAGCTCGAAGTCTTCTCTTCACAGTTGAAACTGAGACTTCCTTACTTCGACCAGTGTTAAGCTGTGCTTGAAGCTGCTGTCCTGTGAGCCGCCTATCACGCAAGCTGTTGACTCTCAGAAACTTGTCTTCTGAGTGTGTTGTGGCTTTGGGTATGTCAGACCTCTTCCTGTCAAAGTTTCCTCCAGTTTCAAAGTGCCTTTTGATGGTGTAGGAAACTGGACTCACTGACACCTTGGCTGCTTTGCAATTTCTCTAAAGGAAAGACCTTCACTATTAAGGGTATAATGGTCTGTTCTGTCTTCCTTTGTTAATTGTATTTTTCTCGCCATTATAACAATATACTACTTCAATATTATATGCAATATTGTCCAATAATGCTTCAGAGGGTGCAGCAACACAATTTGTTCCAACACTGATTTTATACAGACAGAGGGTTGTAATAATCAACAAAAGTTGGACACCTGCAGGAATTGTTTGCATCAACTTTCAAGGATTAATTTACTTCCATTGCTGCATAGTCCAGTTGCCAGGTTGAGTACCTTGTTGTTGCGAGAAGTGTATTGTTTTTTGATGGTTTCGTACTCGCATGGGTCTATAGAAAAAATTTAGCTTGGTTGCCGGAGTGGCAACCTTTGGGAACTCCGATAATTTGTATAAATCCAAGATGGCCACCACGGACGGAGGTGGAAAATAACTTTTCAACCAATCAACCTACAATCACGTGTGATACATTTTTTCCGTATAATTTCGAGGTGAGGAATCGATTTCTGAGGTCAGTTGTGTGGGGTCAAAGGTCAAGTTCAATGTCATTTTTGGACTATTGAGGGTTTAAAACGTTTTGGACCCCTGCATCAACTGCAGATCACTCATACTCGATAGTTGATGAACGATCCCATTGATTCTAATCTCACCTCTTCTTCTTTTCAGAGAAACGTATGATGGCTGACTCAAGGTGTCTTCTCCCAGTGTGTCACGGAGAAGAAACGAAATTCACTGAGATCGGGATCAAGAAGCTCATCTCGTGCGCCAAATCTCCGTGGAGATGGGGACCTGCAGGCTAAGCTACAGAACATTATTGATGTTTGGTGGAGATGCGGCAAGCATCGCCTGCCACAAAGGTTGCTACTGTACTTATACATCAAAAGAGAAAATTGAGAGAGTGAGAAAGTCACAGAAAAGAAAGGCTGAAGATTTGGGTGTAAGGACAACTACAGGCCTCATACAAAGGTAGCTGACAAAGGTGTGTTTGAATACAAACGTGATTGTATGTTCTGTAGCGGAGGAATGTTTACCCATTGATGATAGACACCCAGGAAGATGGGACCGCGTTCGTGAGTATATGACCAAAGAACATTTTGACACAGAACGTAACCCACTCCCAACTATGAAAGATATGCTCCCTGATGTTTCTGAGCAGCGTAATGATGATGTCGCGAGAAGGGTCAAGTTGCACCTTGCTTTTGTTTCTGATCTACCTTCTGCTGAGTGCAAGCACCACGTCCGCTGCTGTAACAGTTTCACGAAAGTCCCCACATATGCCGATTTGCCAACTGGTAGTGCAGATGAAAATGCTCTGAAGGAAGTCATCGAGTACATGAACCGAGACAGGTCCAGAATATGGAATAGTGTTGAACTGCATTCCCTGTACTCGGATCGAGGTGCAAGCTCGCTCGACGTGACATGTTAAGCAAGTTGACTGACTGCATGAGTAAGGATGTTATCTTTGTTCGGGTAGATGGCTGTGCTGCCATTGTTGGTTTCCGTGAGTCCGTTGCTAAAAGTCTCAAGATAGTTAAGGTAGATGATACGGATGAGAGGAGCATTGCTTCCGTGGTGAGGCAGATCAAGCATGAGGCATGGTCGGTCAAGTACAGCAGTGCCAATTATGACCTATCAGAGTTTACACAGGCCAACACAATCAAGGCGACCAGCCCAAGTTTGTTGAAGTTGGTTTCGGACCTGGTCTCCGGTGGTAAAGTGACCAAGAAATCTCTGAGCCTGAGCCAGTCAATTCAGAGTCACGTTACAGGAACCAGAAATCAGACAACATGAGGACTGGCCGTCAAACTGTTGCACCGGCACGGCAGTTCCGAACCTCTCAAACCCTTCATGAACATGGCTTCACGACCTCGTACGATGAGGCCCTGAGATTCCGAAAATTGGCCGCTCGTCTACTAGGTGACAATGCACAGGTCTCCACCAGTTCATGGGTTGTGAAGAAACGTCGGCGCCATCTTCGCGTGGTTTGACAACTTCGATCTCCAGTATTCACACCCAATGGTCGACGCATTACGCATGTCCTCTTCACATGAATTCCAGCAAACTCATCCCGCAGGTATGCTGGAGTATGGCCGCGCAAGCCAGGGATGCAGACCATACTTGCAAAATCTGCTGACCAGCAGGCTCCACCTAAACTTGACATCACGAAGTATGGGTGGGAAATAAAAGATGGCACCCCAGTACCAGCAACCTTCGATCAGCCCCAGGACCCCAAGATCTTATGGATGTAGTGCGGTGCGGCTGTAAGGTGGTGGTGAAGGCGTGCGGCACTGAACGTTGCAGCTGTCACCATGGAAAGATATCATGCACTGTGTATTGCGCTTGTGTTTGTCGTGACACCTGCTTCAATCCGTTCAAGACAGGAGACGAAAGACCAAGATGAAATGGAAGAGGAAGGAGAAGCAGATGTGGAAGATGACGAGGAAACTGAACATCTTGATCTTGCATTCGGCTCTGATGATGAATGGGAGTGATCGACGTTACTGAATAAACGCTTGACCACCATCGCTCTGAAAATGTCATTATTATTATTTTATTTCATTTTTGGCCGAAAAAGACCTTGAACTTCACCTTTGACCCTGAATTGACCCCAAATCACAAATTTGACCTCAGAAATTGATTCCTCAGGTCAAAATTATACAGAAAGAGGTATCACACGTGATTGTAAGTTAATTGGTTGAAAAGTTATATTCCACCCCCGTCCGTGTTGGCCATCTTGGATTTATGCAAATTAGCAGAGTTCCCCAAGGTTGCCGCTCCGGCAACCAAGCCAAATTTTCTCTATAGACCCATGTGAGTATGAAACCATCAAAAAACAATACACTTCTCATTACAACAAGGTTGAGTACAGAACATATACAGGTGGCAAACGGACTAACAGAACAGCTGCAGTTGCTAACCCATTACTTGTTCCCTG